>CM077161.1:132453740-133053740 GCA_039583875.1 Platanthera guangdongensis | reverse complement strand
AGCAATGAGGGGTGGTTGATCCGACCTGCATTATGTCCGTCCAACTTGAAGACCTGAAAGTGCGGTCTGTTGGAGAGCATAGCGAGAGTCTTAGGCCTGCATGCCACTAAGACTAAAGTCTCCGGCTGAACGCCATGGAGCAAAATGCTTAATTTTATAGTTCAGTTTCGGCCCTGATACGGTGGTGGACCCTGGTTCGCCGGTACACCAAGAATATGCCCTGAGTGCACGGATCGTCGGGCCCCGTGGCTGACGGTTGTGATGGATTGTTTGTGCGTGAGAGCACAATGTGTGATAAATATATCTGCATATGAATACCATGCCTGCAGGGAAGGAATGCCACTGCCCCGGGAAAGGTGTAGGGTCATTATAAATTGGTCAGCTGAATGCTGACCGTTACCTTGTTTGCCAACGTTGTGTGGGCTATCCTTGTACAAGTGCTGGAGAGCCGAGCGGGACATATAAAGGCTGAAGTCCCTGCTGCTGCTGCTAGCGCTCGAAGGCTAAGCTGAAAAATATTATGTTTTGTTCATGTGTGGCCGGCCTGCGCGTTGATGTTTTGAATCCACTTTTCTACAGAGCAACTGTACGACCATAAGGCCAAACGATATTGTATTTGATGTACATTCCTATACAAATGTGGGTGTTTATATTAGTGGACATTCATGGTTGGAGTTCAGTTTTTCTGTTAAAAGCTTCCGCTAGAATGCTATGAGTTAGGATGCGTAACTCTGATATCAACCTGTGACTTTGCCGCCTGTTTTGTGATATATTGTGTGGGGCCCCGGCCGGACCTTCTATTATATGCTATATTAACGGATGGAGATGTTACATTTTTCATATCTGCTGTCTAGGTCTTTCCCTTTCAAATTCGTGGTCGAATTCTTTTGTGTGGTGGCGAGCACGCGTAAGTGCGAATCGCGTTAACACTATTAAACTTTTGAATGTCCACTTAGGAATGCAAATACACTTGTTTGAGGAACCTGCGCTTTCCTATATTGTTGTTTTTGCTTGTGAGAGGTCGCTAATATGCGTGTCTTGTTCACCTATAGGTGACATGGAGTGGTGCTGGACAGTCGGAGCCCCAGCGTTATGATGAGAGTACGACACCAGCTGAGGTGCCTCCACCTCCGCCTTCTGCGGAAACTGTTCGATTAGTTGCAGAGGCACTGTTTGCGATGATTCAAGCACATCCTACTGGGCAGGCGTAGCCGGCATTGAGGCCAGAACAGGTTACGGCGTAGCCAGAACCTGTTGTGGCTGTGGATACTCGAGCAGCTGAACGGTAGTTGAAGCAGTTCATGAGTTTCAATCCGCCTATGTTTACGGGTATGGGATCCCCTACACAGGTAGAAGATTGGTTGTTGCACGTCAAGCGTATACTGATGGCGATCTGGACGAAGGAAGATCATAAGGTCATCTTGGCCACCTTATTATTGGAAGGAGAGGCCCGGTTATGGTTGGACGAGATCGAGTTACACCACTTAGCTTGTAGGCAGTTAACATAAGTTTTGATTGAGGAGTTCTCGCGACTCTTCCTGGCAAAGAACCTACCAGCGGCACAACGCATTGCCATGGAAAATGAGTTCCAACGGCTAACGTAAGGAGAAGGTTGTGTGGAGAAGTACCTACATGAGTTCACATGGTTGGGACGGTATGGGGGCTCCATTTTCGCCGATGAGCAGCGGAAAACCAAAAGGTTCTATGAAGGATTACAAGATGTGTTGCGATTCCTGCTTTCGATTTCAGTAAACCAAGGGTTCCAGGCATTGGTTGATACTACGTGCGCGCTGGGGAAGGATACGAAGAGGGTACAAGGAAAGCGGGCCTTGGCTGTGACAAAGCTAGAGTTTAAGGCACCCCGACCTGGCAAATCGTATTATAAAAAGAAATGGGGCAAGAGGTCCAAGTCGTCTGGACAAGCCCCTTCTACGGTTGCATCGGGTGCAACGTCGGTGGCCATGTCAAGGCCAGAGACTCGTACTTGCTTTACTTGTGGAAGACTGTGGCATATAGACCGTGATTGTCGGGTTGGTCCGCTAAAGGGAGAGAAGAAGGCGGGAGCGACTTATGCTAAGAACGGAAAGGCAATGGTGGAGTCCTCTGCATCCCAGACGCAGCCTCGAGTCTACAACCTTGGCCTACAGGAGGCCATAAAGCAAAGTGACGTCATCACAAGTACGATTTAAGTTATTGAATTGCTTTGCTTATTGCATGCTTTGTATGTGGCTTGTGTGTGATATGATTGCCACAGGATTTGTTATAATTCAGAACACGCTGGGGAGAGCACTATTTGATACGGGTGCTTCGCATTCATTTCTGTTTAAGGACTTCGTAGCTCAAATTGGAGTACCTATTCATGTGAAGACAGAGAGTGTAAGGGTGTTATTATTGAATGGTTATTTGATGCTTGCGGATAGGGCTTGCGATGTGGCGGTTCAAATTGGAAGTTGGGATTTCTATTTAACTGCATCTATACTGCCGATCTCAGAATTTGATGTGATTTTTGGTATGGACTGGCTCGCGGAGCGGCGTGCCTTGATTGACTGCCAATCAAAAGAGATCACACTGGGCCAGAATACCGAGCATGATACTAAGTTCGCGGGTATGCGAGGAGTGGGTGGGACCTTGATGTCTGCACTCCAAGTCATCAAGGCTGTTCGGAAGGGCGCGAAGGTATTCTTTACTCTAATTCAGGCTGTTGAGCCAAAGGCCAGTGTGAGTGATGTTCCGATTGTATCGGAGTTTGCGGATGTGTTCCCTAAGGATCTTCTTGGGCTACCACCCCAGCAGGAGATAGACTTCACGATTGAGTTGGTGTCAGGTGCAAAACCTGTGGCCCACTTGCCATATCGCGTTGTGCCAAAGGAAATGGCTGAATTGAAAGTCCAATTAAAAGATTTGCTGGAGCAGGGATATATACAACCAAGTATGTCACCTTGGAGCGCACCTATTCTATTTGTGAAAAAGAAGGATGGTGGTTTGCGGTTATGTATTGACTACCGTGAATTGAATAAGCTGACAGAGAAGAACAAGTATCTGATTACACGGATAGATGAATTTTTCGATCAGCTGGTGGGATCAATCGTGTATTCCAAATTGGATTTGAAATCTGTATATTACCAGTTGAGGATTCGGGAAGGTGACATTCCCAAGACTGCATTTGGAACACGCTATGATCATTATGAGTTCACGGTAATGCCATTTGGGATATGCAATGCGCCATCGGTATTCATGGACCGGATGCACCGAACGTTCCGAGAGTACTTGGACTTGTTCGTGATTGTGTTCATTGATGATATTTTGGTGTGGTATCAATCTGAAGCTGATCATGCAAACCACTTGTGGTTGGTGTTGCATACCTTGCGAAGGAATAAGCTCTACGCCAAGTTCTCAAAGTGTGAGTTTTGGATGTCGTCGGTGGCTTTTCTTGGCCATCTGGTAAGTGGAGAGGGCATAGCAGTGGATCCGTCAAAGATAAGAGCCATTCAGGAGTGGCCGGTGTTGTCTTCAGTGGCCGAAGTCAGGAGTTTCCTTGGACTGGCAGGTTACCATAGACGTTTTGTTGAAAAATTCTCGCGGATCGCTTTGCCTCTAACCATACTGACGCGAAAGGATTAGAAATTTGTTTGGACGTCGGATTGCGCGCTAGCTTTTGAAGAGCTAAAAAGTCGGTTGACCGCGGCGCCTGTGTTGACATCGCCATGTGGTACCAACGGATATAAGATCTACAGTGATGCTTCAGGGAGCGATTTAGGCTGCGTTCTTCTATAATTTGGGAAAGTGATTGTTTATGGCTCATGCTAGATGAAAGTGCATGAGAAAAATTATCCTGTCCACGACTTAGAGTTGGCGGCGGTGATCTTTGCACTGAAGTTATGGCGACATTATCTTTATGGCATAAAAGTGGATATCTTTACGGACCATAAGAGCCTAAAGTACTTGTTGGAGCAGAAGGATCTGAATATGCGACAACGAAAGTGGCTGGAGTTCCTTGGGGACTACACCTTTGAGATTCATTATACTCCCGGGAAGGGAAACGTGGTCGTTGATGCCTTGAGTTGGAGGACTCCGTTAAGGGCAAATTAGTTACATATGCATGATGAGTGTCTGATCCAAGAGTTGGAAGCGTTAGAGATTTCTTGTGTTGACAAGGATTCCACAGCCAATGCATGCTTGAACTGGACGGAGGTGCAGTATGACCTTACAGACAGGATTCGACGAGCAATGGAGCTGGATGAAAGTCTCCAACGCTATGCAATGGATGGGCTAGATGGCCAATTCTCCTGGGATGACGGCCTTTTGCGAAAAGAAGGCCAGTTGTGCGTCCCGAGTATGGGGAAGTTGCGTGAAGAGTTGATGTATGAAGCTCACTTTACAAAGTACTCAATTCACCCTAGGAGCACAAAGATATTCAGGGACATGAAGAAGCTTTTCTGGTGGTCAGGACTAAAGAAAGATATCGCTCATTATGTGGCTAAATGCCAAACATGTGCTTTGGTGAAAGCAGAATGCCAGAAGCCTGGCGGTTTCTTGAAGTCGTTACCAATTCCGGAATGAAAGTTCGATGATATTTCAATGGATTTAGTGCACGAGTTGCCGAGATCTCAATGCGGGAATGATTCAATCTGGGTGATTGTAGACCGGTTGACGAGAGTGGCACACTTCCTTCCGAACAAGCATGATGATTCAGTGGAAAGTTTGGCAAAGCTCTTTGTGGAGCAGATCGTACGACTACACGGTGTTCCTCATAGCATCGTAAGTGATCGTGATGGACGATTTACATCGAATGATTGGAGGCTAGTCCATCAGCTGTTGGGCAAAACATTGATGTTCTGTACGACCTTTCATCCCCAAACGGATGGCCAAACTGAGAGGACCAACAGGACCATGGAGGATATGCTCCAAATGTGTGCCTTGGACTTTGGTAAGAGATGGGAAGATCATATCTATATGGTGGAGTATGCCTACAACAATAGCTACCAAGCGAGCATCAGTATGACACCGTTTGAAGCTCTGTATGGTCGGAAGTGTCGTACACCATTAGCTTGGGCAGAAGCAGATGATTCCAAACTATATAAGCATAAAGAAGTCGATGAAGCTAACTCGACGATACGCGATATTCGAGATAGGCTACTGATAGCCCAGGATCGACAAGTGAAGTACTACAACGCCAGACACTGGAACGTGAAATTCGCGATGGGCGATTGGGAATATTTGAAGATCAAACCCTGAAAAGGCGTGTCCAGGATTCGGCGTCTGAAAAGGTTGAGTCTGAGATATCTTGGTCCGTTTGAAGTTGTGGAACGAATTGGGGAAACTGCATATCGGCTAGCTCTTTCGGCAAAATTGAGTGGATTACATGATGTGTTTCACATCTCAGTGCTTAAAAAAGCCATCAAAGATCCAGCTCAAGGGATCGAGAATGATTGTGTGTCGGTGGAGTATGGGTAACGATGAAGGTTAGGCCCATTTGGATCGAGGATCGCGCCGATAAATAGTTGCGGAACAAGGCAATCAGAATGGTCAAAGTTCGGTGGGATAATTGAGGCCATAAGGAGCTAAATGGGAGCGAGAGCAGACCATGCGAGCTAAATTTCCTGAGTTGTTTGTGTAAACTGTTATGCAGTGCATCTCTTGTTGTAATAGACATAGAAAGTTATAACATTTTACCTGTTGATTTCCTTACTGTGTACAAATTTTGGGACAAAATTTATTTTAAGGATGGGCATGTCAGAGGGTGTGTCCCCCTCTGGTCGACGAACTTCGCTCGACGAAGAGCATACTGGAGGCGTATCTATTGCTGTGTAAGGGCACACGACATGTGACATAGGCGTGTCACATGGCCGTGTCCTTTTCTGGATTTTTCCAGGGCAGTGAGGCCAGGTGAACACGGGCAGGACACGAGTGTGTCTCTGGGCACACGGCCTGTGACACGGGCGTGTCACATGGCTGTGTCTTGCTTGGGTTGAGATGGTTGTGTACCACCTGAGGTACACTGGCTAGACATGGGTGTGTCTGAAGCCGTGTCAAGACACACGGCCTGTGATACGAGCGTGTCACATTACCGTGTCCTGTTCTGGATGAGTCGGTTGTGTTCCGCTTAAGGTACACAGCCTGTGACACGGGCGTGTCACAGGTCATGTCAGCCAAAATTTAGTCTTTTGTGGCAAAATTATGGCCATCCATTTTCTTCAGTTGGGATCTGATGGCGCAGGCATCTCCCTCATACTTTACGGCCGAGAATGAGAAGACAATTCTCATTCTTCATTTGGCCACACTCTCTCTAAGAAAGCTAGAGAGAAGAGAGCGCAAGGAGGAGGAGGAAAGAGAATGTAACGCCCCGGATTTTTATTGTGTACGCATGATGGGCGTTACGTTGGTTTTGACTGTAGTGTGAGCATGGTTTTTCCCGCGGGCTTGCGAGTGGCTGTTTTGGTTGCCGAGTTGCACGATTCCCCAGCAAACCGGAGTCCAAATGAGGGACTCGGTGAGGCCTCTTAGGGAATGCTTGCACTTCTTCGCACCCGGGAATGTTGCTCAAAATAAGTTGCTGGTTTAGGAAATAAAAAAAGGTAAAATGTTCTTAAGGCAAAAGTGGTCTAGGACGTCTCAGAAACATTTTTCACAAAAGGGAAAAATGGTCGTTTTGTGCGAGACACGCCCCCTGACACAGGCGTGACCCAGGCCGTGACCTGGGCGTGACCTCCTTGACTCGACGAATTTTTCTTGCGTCGAGTTGAGCTCGATGAATGGGGTACACGCCCCGTGACACGGGCGTGTCACGGGCCGTGTCCCGCTTCGTCGAGTGTCGAGTGTCGATCGTCGAGTATCGAGCGTCGAGTATCGAGTGTCGAGTCGTCGAGAGAGGGGACACGGCCTGTGACACGGGCGTGTCACAGGGCGTGTCATGCTGGGTCGAGTGTCGACACTTTTTGTCGACGAGGTGTCGAGACACGGGTTACACGCCCTCAGTCACGGGCGTGACCGACCCGTCACGGGCGTGTACCCGGCCGTGTACCGTGTGGATAAACTTGGAATTGCCGACTTTCGGCGCCGCTTATGGTACACGCCCTGTGTCACGGGCGTGACACAGGGCGTGACCGGCCCGAAAATCGACTTTTTCCAGTTTTTTTGTGCCGTTCATTTCCTTGATTCTGCATCGAACGGTTCAGCTTTGTTCTGGAGGAAATAAAGACCGAAATCAGAGCAAGATTTCCTTCTCCTTTTACCTTCTCATTTTCCTCTTCTTCTTCATCTTCTTCTTCCTTCTTAAAGAGAAAGCAAAGAGAGAAAGGCTCAAGCAAGGCAAGAAAAGAGAAGCAGCCGTCGCGACATCGTCTCGGTTCAGGCAAGCGGTGTTCTCCACCCTTGCCAATCTTCATTCTTGATATGAATTATGCCAACATAGCTAGTGTTCCTCTTTCACTTTCCTAGCCTTAGTTTCTTGTGTTCTTAAATTTCCCTATGATGCAATTGCCTAGTGTGTTCTTCTTGATTCAAATGATGCTTAATTAGTGTAAATATCAATCCTCTTGTTTATTTTATCAAAGGTCCATATGCTAATTTGATACATGTAGCTAATTCCTTGTGCTAATTCCCTATGCTAAATGACTTTGCTCTCCCATGTTTAGTTTTGTTGGATATCACATTTATGCTAGGTTAATTCATGTAGTTCTAGCTAATTGGATTCCTGTTCATATAGCCTATGCGATTCTTCCTTGATCAAACACGTATGATTCATGTTCCAAACATGTGATTTATGTATTTATCAAACTCTCTTATGTGATTCTTCTCTGATACAAAGCATGTGAATTATGTACTTATCGCACTCTACGTTGGAAAGTGATAGTCGTGTGTAAGGCCGATGAAAGGAACGTGTTACCTTGGGTTCTGGGGCGTTTTGCGAGGCGAATTCGTGAAGCATGGCGGGAGCGTTTGTGTGAGAATTTTGCAAGGGGTGGTGTGGTTTCAGCCTGTGGCCACCGGGTTTTGTTTTTGTGGTTAGAGAGACCACTTTGGCCCCAATTTGGGCTGGTTTTGTTTGGTGCGTTCCACTTTAGGGCCGCCACCGATAAGACCCTCGCAAAATTGAACTTAACCGCTGCTTATGCTTCACTTTTCTAGTAGGTTCTTGTTTTATGAATGATGGAAAAGGTAGGTGTTTTGCCTTTTGTTCCTGCGGTTTGAGCAGGATTTGATGAACTTGTACGCACTTGGTGCGGTTGGCATATGTGTTGGATGAGTTTTCCACTTGTTTTATGCACTCTTCTTACTTGTAAGAAGCACTGCTACGGGGTCGGTAAGCCCCTTCTTGATCCATTATAAACTTTATGCTCTCTTTTGTATAGTTATCCCCTGCACGACGTGGCATCATAACCCGTAGTTCCTCTTGCTCTGATACGATATGCTCGTTGAGGAAATGCGGGTTGTGACAGAGAAGCCGACCACCAGTGGAGCTACTGAGTTCAGATTTGCGATCCGAGGCTAGCAATGTGGATTCAAGGCTGCTGCGGTGCTTTCCAGCTGGCTAGAATTCCATGGCTCCGAAGATGTCGTCAAGGGTAATGATCTTCCTTCTTGGACATGTGAAGTCCTCCTTTTTGGCATGTGCATGGGATTCCCCCACCAGAGGGTGGATTGGGAAGGGATTTCCCTTGGGTTGATTCTTGGAATCCCCAATAGTTTTGCATATAGATCCGAAACTGTGTAGTATAGAATAGACATGCTGTGTGAAGCACATCTGGACAGGTTGGTCTGGATTGGTGATGTTGCATCCGTACACCGGAGAAGACTCCGTAATTAAACATGTAGCTTATGAAAGCGATGGGTTAGACCCCTGAAGGGCAGTAGCAGGAAGTACTGGAGTGGTATTCCAGGAAAATACCCTTGTGATGCTTGTGATAATTGATGGGTTGTGCTTGTGAAGGATAATAACAGGAAGTACTGGATTGGAAGTCTAGGAAATTACCCTCAAGTATTTGTGTTGTATGCTATGAATGTACAGTTAAGTCTAGGGATGAAAAATGAGTTCTGTCGCTAATGCTGGGCGTGACACCTAGCTAACCTATGAATGTGAAGCAGTCCCTCGGGACGATATGGCTACGTGTGAGCTTAGAGAGTTCTTAAAAAGGCTTTATGCCAAACAAGTAAGGTGAAACCGACCCGTGCCTTCTACTTAGCCGCGAGTACGTTGGTATTCGGTGATGGCAAGGCGACTTGAGCAATGGGGGTGGTTGATCCGACCTGCGTTATGTCCGTCCGACTTGAAGACCTGAAAGTGAGGTCTATTGGAGTGCATAGCGAGAGTCTTAGGCCTGCGCACCACTAAGACAAAAGTCTCCGGCTGAACGCCATGGAGTAAAATGCTCAATTGTACCGTTGGGTTTCAACCCTGATACGGTGGTGGGACCCTGGTTTGCCGATACACCAAGAATGTGCCCTGAGTGCACAGATCGTCGGGCCACGTGGCTGACGGTTGTGATGGATTGTTTATGCGTGAGAGCACAATGTGTGATAAGTATATCTGCATATGAATTACTATGCCTGCAGGGAAGGAATGCCACTGCCCCGGAAAAGGGGTAGGGTCGTTATAAATTGGTCAGCTGAATGCTGACCGTTGCCTTGTTTGCCACCGTTGGGTGGGCTGTCCTTGTATAGGTGCTAGAGAGACGAGCGGGACATATAAAGGCTGAAGTCCATGCTGCTGCTAGCCCTAGAAGGCTAAGCTGAAAAATGTTATGTTTTGTTCATGTGTGCCCGGCCTGCGCGCCGATGTTTAGAAGACACTTTTATAAAGAGCAACTGTACGACCATAAGGCCAAACGATATTGTATTTGATGTACATTCCTATATAAATGCGAGTGTTTATATTAGTGGACATTCATAGTTGGAGTTCAGTTTTTCTGTTAAAAGCTTCCGCTAAAATGCTATGAGTTAGGATGCACAACTTTGATATCAACCCGTGACTTCGCCGCCTGTTTTGTGTTATATGATGTGGGGCCCCGACTGGACCTTCTATTATATGATATATGAACGGATGGAGATGTTACATCTGCAATCTGCCTGTCTATTGGGACATACTGTAGATCAATGTCCCTATGCTCCACATGCTCCCAGATGAAGTGGTACCGCAACTCTATGTGCTTTGTCCGGCTGTGAGAGACTGTGTTGTTGGCTATTGCAATCGAGCTGGAGGAGTAGCAAAACAAAGGGATGTTTTGGACTTTGAGATTGTAATCTTCCAGCTGATTCTTTATCCATAGCAATTGTGTACAACAACTGCCTGCAGAGATATACTCTGACTCAGTCGTTGAAATTGCAACACAGTTCTGCTTCTCACTACTCCAGGATATGAGCCTTCTTCCAAGGAATTGGCAAGTCCCGAAAGTGCTCTTCCTGTCGTCTTTGCTACCTGCAAAATCTGCATCTGAAAAACCAATTAGCTCGCTATCATTACTTCTTGTGTACCATAAGCCAAGATTTGGTGTACCTTTAAGGTATCTCAAAATCCGCTTTGTAGCAGCGTAGTGAGATTCCTTAGAGTTCACCTGAAATCTAGCAGATACACATGTTGAGAACATTATGTCTAGTCTACTAGCAGTAAGGAAGAGCAAGGATCCAATTATGCTTCTGTACTTGGTTTCATCAAAAGGTTTCCCTTTTTCATCCTTGTCCAGAGACAAAATTGAGCCCATTGGAGTCCTCATAGAGGTTGCATTATCCAATCCGAATTTCTTAATTAGCTCTTTGGTGAACTTAGTCTGCAAGATGAAAATTCTATCTTCAGATTGTTTCACCTGAAGCCCTAAGAAATACTTCAACTCGCTCATACTACTCATTTCAAACTTCCCTTGCATAAGTCTTGAAAACTTCTTGCAGAGCTTGTCATCCGTAGATCCCAAAATAATATCATCGACGTAGATTTGCACTAGAAAAATCTTGCCTTTTATTTCCCTAAGAAATAATGTCTTATCTATCTTCCCCTTATAAACTTGTTCTCAAGAAGAAAGGTAAACAACGTCTCATACCAAGCTCGACGAGCTTGTTTCAAACCATATAAAGCTTTAGATAGCAGATAAACATAATCAAGAATGTTAGAATCAACGAAACCTGAAGGTTGTTCCACATACACCTCTTCCTTTATGTTACTATTAAGGAAGGAAGACTTCACGTCCATCTGATAGACAGTGAAGCCCTTAAGAGCGGCATATGCTAGGAATAACCTGATTGCCTCCAGCCTTGCCACTGGAGCGTATGTCTAGTCAAAGTCAATTCCTTTTTCTTGAAGATATCCTTTGACAACGAGTCTGGCCTTGTTCTTTATGATCGTTCCATCCTCATCCATCTTGTTCCTGTAGACACATTTTGTCCCAATGACATTCTTACATTTGGGTCTTGGAACAAGTTTCCATACTTGACAGCGCTTGAACTGATTTATTTCTTCTTCCAACGCCATTATCCACGATTCGTCTGAGTTTGCTTCCTCAAACTTCTTTGGTTCAACCTGTGAAAGAAAACTCAAGTATAAATTCTCGTTAGTTGTACATCTAGGAGTTATAACACCATCCCGAGGATCTCATATGATTTGGTCCATTGGGTGATCCTTCAGATGTCTGAGCTCTAAAGTTCTTGCATTTGAAACTTCTTCAATCACCGGAGTGACTCCATCAACTTGGACGATTTCATCTTGATCATCAACCTCTCCAATAGGGGTTGGAATGGTGATCTTGATGAACTTTTCACCTATTTCTTCAGTTGGCTCATCCAAGTTCAGTTCTTTCAACTTTATAACTGCATCTTCAATGAACACACTAGAAGAGTTGTTTTGCAGCAAACTCGTCTCATCAAATACAACATGTATGGATTCTTCTACAACCAATGTTTTCTATTAAATATCCTAAAGGTGATGGTGACGACCATCATGACGGCCTAATTAGTGGTAAAGATGACGACGTTGGCGCACTGGGTGTTCATGGTGATCGCGGGATATTGACGGAAGATGAAGATGTTGATCCACCAGCCAAGGATTTGCGGCGCCGTAGCGGCCATGGCTACAATCTTCGCCAACGCAAAAGGACTTATTATTAATATTAATTTTAGTTTGCTAGTTTATGAGCTAATGTTTAATTTTTGATATTTTTCATGTTGGTGTGCGTTTAGCCACTGTTATTGGGCTGCTCATAGCTTTTTTTTGATGTAAGCCTTATAAAAGACCATGACCATTGTATTTTTTCATTGAGTTTTATGAATGAATTAAGAATCCAAAATCCCTAAACCTAATTTTTCTCCTCTCCTCTCTCTCCTTATTGTCGTCGCCCCCCCTAGTGGTCTCTCTCCTTCATCCACTCGGCCGCCCCCTTCACCCTAGCTCTCGGCTGCCCATCTCCTCCCTCTCCTCCTCTATTTCCCTCCTTCAAATACCTCCACAAACGTGCCTTTCTCCACCTATTAATTTTTGGCCTCCTTCGATTTGAGGAGTCAAGTGCAAGGAAGAAAGAGTCAACGACGAACTTCTACGACGAGAAGCGGGAAAGACGAACGAGTTCTTCATCCTTGGTGCATCTCCCGCCGCATCCAAGGAAAACGATCGTCTCCTGTGGATCCAAACATCTCGGATCTACTTTTCCGAGCGGGGTAACAAAACTATCTACCCAAGAGATTTCTTTTCTTAGTTAGTTCTTGTGGTGGACGATTTTTGCGTGGAATTTGAATCGTTAATTTTTTTGTGGTATTACTTTTAATAGTGTGTCGTTTTCGTTTGGTTTTCCGAAGATATTTCGAGAGGAGTGGCGATCCTCGCTTCTTTGTTTTAGTTGGGATAGATCCTACCATTTTCCGAATTCGTGAATTTTTCTTGGTGGATCTATTTTGGTACAACTCCAATCTCGTCGGAATCAATATTATTCCTTTTAGCCGGAATAGGATTTTGGCCTATAGCCATTCTCCGTTCCTTTTTGCGGATCGGCTATCCGTATGTTAGCGCGAGAAAATAAATAAAATCTTTGTGACGACTGCGTTTTCCTAGTGTGCGGGTTAGAGAGCGTCGAGAGTTGCGAGAGTCGTCGTCACGCCGTCCGTGTAGGATCTTTTAGGACTTGGCCTACATCAAATTTGGTATCAGTGGGAGGTTGTGTTGGTTCCTCAACCAACACCATCCCTTGCTCTCTCTGTAGTAGGACTTGCGACTCTCACTTGGGTGTGCACAGCCCTTCAAAACCACAAGCAAAATCTGAAATTTCTAAATTTGGTCTGCAATTAGTAAAAAAAACAAAAGATTTTTTTTTTGCAGAGAATTAAAAAAACAATTCTGGAAATTCTCCATATTTTTCTAAGAATAAAAGTCAAAAAAAGTTTTTTTGTTCGCTCAACGATTAAAGTGTTTAAAATTCCAACATTATAAAATTAACCTGGACTAAGTCCCAAATTTTCTGCTATTCATGCACACTAGGCGTGGCACGAAATATCACCCATCCACTTCACGTATGGCTGACCACCGTGATGATGACCACACTCCGGCCACCATCGCGGAGCTATGGGAAGAGTTTAACGCTAGGTTCGATGCACTCACCCAACTCATACAAGGGTTGGCTCTAAATCAAGCAACGCCTCGAAATCCCGTCGTTGGGATAAACCGGTCGGGTCCCCAAATCCAGGCCACCCACCAACGCGATGATAGACAACCAATTTCAGGATCAGGACGATGAGCATACACCTTGAGCCCCTTATGAGTTCGATCTAGCTAGAGCCGTTAAGATTGACCCACCATCATACGATGGTATGGGTGAACCCCAAATTTTTTTAGACTAGATCATGGAGATAGAGTGCTACTTTGAATGGCGCAACCTGACGGATGGTGAGAAGATGCGAGTTGCACGGATGAAGCTTATGGGTAGGGCCAAAATGTTCTGGTTGAATGAAGAGCGACGATTAGGTACCGTGAACGGATTACCGCCAATTGGGTGGAATGCCATGAAAGCACTATTGACTGACCAATATGTCCCCGCGTATCACTGAACTCAAATGTTCGACGAGTTAGCCACCCTTCGCCAGAGGAGCAGCTCGGTCGCGGATTACATGGGTACCCTTAAGGACATGATGGTACGTTGCGACGTTAGAGAAATGCCCGAAGTTACACTCTCCCATTTTCATAAGGGACTCAATCCGGGCATCCAATGTAAGCTTCTGCGTTATGGTCACACGGACCTTAACACGACCTTTAATGCAACTTTGGATATTAAAAAGCATAATGCCTACAAGTCCAAGGGACGAGCTTTCCAGAATGGAAAATCTATTTTAGGACCCCCACCCTCGTCCTCCATGCGGGACAAAGGAAAGTACCGATCGACTAACTCAAGCTCCATAGTAATTACCGCTAGGAACACCAAAAATCCCAATGACGAGAGAGTTCCGGTAGGAAGAATTAATAAGACTAATGCCACATGTTATTCATGCGGAATCCAAGGGCACTACTCTAGTGAGTGCCCCACTAGGAGTAAACCACTAGCACTTTTAGATTCCACGTCTGAGCCTGCCGAGCTCGTCAATAAAGCTGGCGGTGAATCGGATGCCGAGCCGAGTGATATCGAAGATGATTCTTTTATGATGGTTATGAGGTGTATTCTGGCCACACCGCGTGCGTTGGATGAATATAATAGGACGAACATCTTCTCATTAAATTTTAAAAACGGTGAAAAGTGGTGCAAATTAATAATAGACAGTGGAAGTTGCATGAATGTCATTTCGGAAAATGCCGTCACTCATATGCACTTAGTCCCCGAACCGCACCCCCATCCGTATAAAATAGCATGGGTAAACAAAACGTCAATCGCGGTATCTAAGCGGTGTTTAGTTCCCCTTACGGTGAAGAGCTATATCGATAAGGTGTGGTGCGACGTCATCCCCATGGATGTTTGTCATGTACTACTAGGGCGCCCGTGGCTTTATGATTACGACGTGACCCATTTCGGACGAGCCAACACCTACGAGTTCAAGTTCAACGGTAAGACCATTGTTCTTAAACCCACAACGCCTAAGGATTCGGCGAGTGCCACCAAAGACACAGTTGTGCCTGCGGAACAGAAAACTATTAGCCTAATAAGCAAGAAAGAGTTAGAGCTCGAGACCTTCTTGGATGGCGTCATCTATGCGCTAGTATGCCTCCAAGCTAAGGAAGATTCACCCTTGTTAGAGAATTTATCGTTATCCCTGCGAACGTTAATGGAAGAATATAAGGACGTCTATCCGGTGGACTTACCCTCTGAGTTGCCACCCTTGAGGGATATACAACACGAAATTGATTTTGTCCCATGTTCCTCTTTGCCTAACCTTCCCATTACCGGCTCAATCCCTCCGCGCATGACGAGCTACAAACCTTGATTTCCGACTTACTAGCAAAGGGATTTATCCGCCATAGTGAGGGCCCGTGTGCCGTCCCTGCCCTTTTGGTCCCGAAGAAAGATAAATCTTGGAGATTATGCGTAGACTATCGGGCCATAAATAAAATAACTGTCAAATATAGGTTTCCCATTCCCCGCTTGGACGATTTATTAGATATGCTATCAGGAGCCGCCATATTTTCAAAATTGGATCTTAAAAGCGGTTATTATCAAATAAGAATACGGGAAGGGGACGAATGGAAAACATCATTTAAGTCTAAGGATGGACTCTATGAGCGGTTAGTGCTTGGAGAGGGGCTTACCAACGGGCCAAGTACATTCTCACGATTGATGACCCAAGTATTTAAACCATACATGGGTCGATTTGTAGTGGTCTATTTCGATGATATATTAGTATTTAGCCTCTCACAGATGGATCACGAAACTCACCTAAGGACCATCCTTACAACACTGCACCAAGAAAAATTATTTCTTAATCTTAAAAAGTGCATGTTTGGTGTGACCTCCGTGGAATTCCTAGGATACATAGTAAGTTCCGAAGGTATTCATGTTGACCAAAAAAGGTCCAAATTATTAGAGAATGGCCGGAACATTAAAATATTCGGAAAGTTAGAAGTTTCCATGGATTGGCCACGTTTTATCGCAGGTTCATTCAAAATTTTAGTAGTATCATGGCACCAATCACTGAATGCATGAAGAAGGGTGAATTCAATTGGACAAAAGCGGCCACTAGTGCCTTTCAAACGATTAAGGAACGGATGTCCGAAGCCCCGCTACTCCGGTTGCCAGATTTTATTAAGGTGTTCGAATTATCCTGTGACGCATCAGGGATAGGAATCAGAGGAGTTTTAAGCCAGGAGGGACATCCGCTAGGGTATTTTAGCGAAAACTTAGCCGGTCTAAAGTTAAATTATTCCAATTACGATCGCGAGTTCTATGCCGTAATACGTTGTCTCCAACATTGGCGACACTATTTAATTTCAAAAGAATTCGTGATATTATCTGACCATGAGGCGCTAAAATTCGTAAACTCCCAAAGTAAAATCAGTCCTCGGCACGCCAAATGGGTCTCCTACCTGCAGGAGTACACATTCATTATCAAGCACCTTAAGGGTACGTCAAATCGTGTGGCGGATGCTCTTAGTCGGGTTACCTTGTTACTATCTACCATGGAGGTAACGGTCATAGCATTTGAAAGAATTAAAGATGAATATGCTCAATGCCCGGACTTTAAGGATATATACTTCGCCACTCAGGACAATTTCCCGTCCACTATCTCGGCATTCTACCTCCGTGACGGGTATTTATTTAAACATATGCAGTTATGTATTCCTCGCTCATCGTTACGTCATTTTATTATTTGGGAGTTACATAGTGGAGGGCTAGGCGGACATTTCGGTCGGGACAAAACAATAGCACTTGTAGAGGACAAATTATTTTGGCCGGGCCTCAAACCAATTGTCAATAAAATCATAGGGAGTTGCCGCGTTTGTCAATTGGCAAAGGGTCACAAGACCAACGTGGGTCTTTACACACCCCTTTCGATCCCGTCTGTACCATGGATGGACGTTAGCATGGACTTTATATTGGGCCTACCTCTGACTTTTAGGCGACATGATTCCATTCTGGTCGTCGTGGACCGTTTCTCCAAAATGGCCTATTTTATCGCATGTCATAACACTAACGATGCTTCACATGTTGCAAAATTGTATTTCAAAGAAGTCGTGGCACATCGGGGCGTCCACAAAATGATAGTGAGTCATAGGGACGTTAAATTTACTAGTTATTTCTGGAAAACCCTTTGGAAGCTCTTGGGTACTAAACTTACGTTCTCTTCGGCCTATCATCCCCAAACAAATGGGAAAATGGAAGTAGTTAACCGTAGCTTGGGAGGTTTGCTTCGTTGTTTAGTGGGTGATCATAAGGGTATGTGGGACCTTATTCTTCCGCATGCTCAATTAGCGTACAATAATTCTAAGAATAGGTCCACCGGTTTATCTCCGAATGAGATAGTGCATGGATATAAGACGCCCATGCCTCTTGACTTGGTTCCGTTACCTCCATCTTTTAAATCCAGTCAATTTGCACAGGACTTCGCCTCGCATGTTTGCACTCTCGATGAGCACATTGGCAAGACGTTAGCTCAACAATATGATATTTATCAATCGAATGCTAACATACATAGGCGAGCAGTCTCCTTGAATATTGGTGATTTGGTAATGGTTCGACTTATCCCTGAACGGCTGCCTTCGGGCACCATAAAGAAATTAGAGAATAAGAGAGCCGGTCCTTTTCGAGTTTTGAAGAAGCTAGGCAAAAATGCATATTTATTAAAGTTACCCGCTGATTGGGGAATCTCTCCTATTTTTAATATTTTGGATTTAACGCTTTATGTTGCTACACCACCTGAACTTTCTGTCTCTCCGTTTAATATTTCCACTATATCGTCTGATGGGGTGGGGGTGAGATTGTTTCTGGATTGCTCTCTCCTTCGGATTCTCCGGGAGGTATGTTGCCTACTGATGATGCAACTTGTTTTTCTTCTTCGCCTAACGCATTTCTAAGGTTCTCCCGGACCGATTTCTTGCCTGACAGGATTTTACAGGACGCGGTATTTCCCACTCCCGATGGTGACATTCACAGGTTTTTGATCCGGTGGCGTGGTCGCCCTGCTTCGGACGACTCTTAGCTCTCTGCTGCATAGGTGGATCTTCTGGATGCGGATCTCCTATGCCGTTACTATCCCGCCCACTCCTGGTGATGAGTCCTTTTGAGCGGGGGAGGATTGATGGCGACGGCCATCATGACGGCCTAATTGGTGGTAAAGATGACGACGTTGGCGTACTGGGTGTTCATGGTGATCGCGGGATATTGGCGGAAGATGAAGATGTTGATCCACCAGCCAAGGATTTGCGGCGCCGCAGCGGCCATGGATATAATCTTCGCCAACGCAAAAGGACTTATTATTAATATTAATTTTAGTTTGCTAGTTTATGAGCTAATGTTTAATTTTTGACATTTTTCATGTTGGTGTGCGTTTAGCCACTGTTATTGGGCAGCTCATAGTTTTTTTTGATGTAAGCCTTATAAAAGGCCATGACCATTGTATTTTTTCATTTAGTTTTATGAATGAATTAAGAATCCAAAATCCCTAAACCTAATTTTTCTCCTCTCCTCTCTCTCCCTATTGTCGTCGCCCCCCTTGGTGGTCTCTCTCCTTCATACACTCGGCCGCCCCCCTACACCCTAGCTCTCGGCCGCCCATCTCCTCCCCCTCCTCCTCTCTTTCAATCCTTCAAATACCTCCACCAACGTGCCTTTCTCCACCTATTAATTTTCGGCCTCCTTCGATTTGAGGAGTCAAGTGCAAGGAAGAAAGAGTCAACGGCGAACTTCTACGGCGTGAAGCAGGAAAGATGAACTAGTTCTTCATCCTTGGTGCATCTCCAGCCGCATCCAACGAAAGCGATCGTCTCCTGTGGATCCAAACATCACGGATCTACTTTTCCGAGCGGGGTAACGAAACTATCTACCCAAGAGATTTCTTTTCTTAATTAGTTCTTGTGGTGGACGATTTTTGCATGGAATTTGAATCGTTAATTTTTTCGCGTATTACTTTAATAGTGTGTCGTTTTCGTTGGGTTTTCCGAAGATCTTTCGAGAGGAGTCGCGATCCTCGCTTCTTTGTTTTAGTTGGGATAGATCCTACCATTTTCCGAATTCGTGAATTTTTCTTGGTGGATCTATTTTCGTACAACTCCAAGCTCGTCGGAATCAATATTATTCCTTTTAGCCGTAATAGGATTTTGGCCTATAGCCATTCTCCGTTCCTTTTTGCGGATCAGCTATCCGTATGTTAGCACGAGAAAATAAATAAAATATTTGTGAAGACTGCATTTTCCTAGTGTGCGGGTTAGAGAGAGTCGAGAGTTGCGAGAGTCATCGTCACGCCGTCCGTGTAGGATCTTTTAGGACGGGGCCTACATCAATAAGCCTTACTATGGCTACTATACCCTAAAAAATACCTTCAAAACTCTTTTTGCTAAATTTGCTAGTTTGATACATGTCATTGTTAAGCACGAAGCACTTACAACCAAAAATTCTAAAATATGAGGCAGTCAGTTTCTTGCCCTTTAGAAGTTCGTAAGGTGTCCTATTATGATTTTTATTTATGAGTGCTCGATTTTTCACGTGGCATGCAGTGTTGACGGCTTCCGCCCATAAGTATTCCGGAAGTGAAGCATAACTCAACATGGTCCTGCATGCCTCTATGAGTGTTCTATTCCTTCTCTCAGCTACTCCGTTCTATTGAGTAGTTCGAGGAGAGGAAAACTCTTGAAAGATAACTAGGCTTTCATAGAATTTTGTCATGGCCCCAGACTTGAACTATGTTCCATTGTCACTTCTGATCTTGACTACGGAATAGTTGTATTCATTCTGGACCTGCCTGACAAAATTTGTAAAGATGTCAAAGGTATCTGACTTGTGTTTTAGAAAGAACACACACACAAAGCGCGAGTAATCATCAACAATAACCAACGTATAATCCTTATCTCCCAAACTTCTAACTTGCAGTGGACCAAACAAGTCCATGTGAAGCAGATGTAAACATCTGTTAGAATCTTTGCCAATAACGCTTTTAAAGGTAGCACTTGTTTGCTTGCCTTTTACGCATGCGTGACAAGGTCTATCTTTGACGTACTTGACATTTGGGGTATCATGTACTAAATTCAGTGAAAATAATTTATTAATAGTTTTGAAATTAATATGTGCTAATCTCTTGTGCCATTGGTCACCAAGAGACGCACTATCTACAGCCATAAAACACACTGATGTAGAAGAGTCTATTCAAATGAAATTTAAACAAAATATATTTCTGCTTCGAGTGACTGATAGAATTGTTTCCATATTGTCAACAGATTTTATCAAACACTTATCATCATGAAATTCAACAATATATCCTTTATCGCAAAGTTGACTTATGCTTATGATATTGTGTTCCAGTCCTTCAATATAAGCCACATCTGAGAAGGATGCTCTACCGCTAGAGATCATACCATAGCCTTTAGTAATTCCTCGGTCTGAACCTCCAAAGTTGACCTTTGGCCGGTTCAAGACTGGAGAATAGTTCTGAAGAAGGCTTCGTGTCCCGGTCATGTGCCGAGAGCATCCGCTGTCCAAATAGCAGATAGGCGTTTTGGTGGCCTTTGAATATAACTGCAATTATAAATCAATTTGCCTTAGGAACCCAAACATGTTTGGGTGCTTGGTCTCTTGTTAGAATACTCCCCCTACGAGTATTAGCATTATGAGTGGTCTTTCTCATATTGCCAACTTGACGAGTTGCAAAATTCTTGGAATTAAACCAGTAGTCGATGACAAAGTGACCAATTTTGCAACAACACCAACAGTCGAACCTGTTGTTTCTTTGCCTTAAGTTCTCCTTCTTGACCTTTTAAGATGGTAGTCTAGCAGGTGCAACATTCTTGGAGGAAAAAGCTTCATGGTGATGACAATCACATGATTTTTTCTCCTTCAGTGGCCTTTCTACAATGGGCTTTATCTTTGGTGCTTTCTTGATGTTATGACCATGATTGTAAGGGCCATAGCTCTGAAGAATGATTTCTTCATAAGGTGCCTTAAAGACACTCTCACCAAAGTTTCTGGGGCGAGCCCATCATTGGTAACGAGACTTGGGTTCTACATAAGTAGGCCTAGTCAAGTGACCGTAGGATGAGTCAATATCGAACTCGTTTGATGGAAATATAACCTTCTTGAAAGAGATCTGATCTTGAGGGGCTTTCCCCTTCTCTTTTACCAAAGCCTTCTTGGCCGCCTTATTCTTTCTCTAAGCCTTATTCCTCCTAGAAGATTTACTAGGAGCTTCGACATGCCTAGCCCAGCACCCTTGGCCTTAGTTGAGAATTCAGCAATGAAAGGGAGAATAGTCTTGGGCTTAGAGAAACTTTCAACAAGTTTCTTTTCGGCTTCAAGTTGTGCTTCCACTTCTTTTATGATTTTCTCCTTAAGGTCTATGTGCTCGAGAGCCTTTTTATATTCTTCAATGGCAGCATTGAAGTTTTCTCTGAGTGAGTCGATCTTAGCAACTTTCTCTCTCAAAGTGCTATCTTTAGCCTTCAGAGACTTTATCTCTTTAGCTTGAGTTTTCACGACTCGTCGACATTTGTCGTAAGCCTTGATCAACTCCTTATACTGGGCCATGAGTTCAGACTCATCATCAGAAGAGCTGTCCTCATGATCATGTTCAAAAACATCAGGATCAGAAAGAGGAGTGTGAGAGTTTATCTTCCCAGTGAACTGGGGCTCTTGTTCATCATCAGTCTGAGTCATAAGCCCGAAGAAGACTTCTTCTTCTTCACTCGACTCAGATGAGTTAGAGTCGCATAGAGTCTTGCCCTTCTTGTCTATTAGGCTCTTTTCTGTTTTCTTCTTATTGTAAGAAGATTTCTTTTCTTCTCTTCCTCCACCCTCCTTCTTATTGTGGGGGCAGTCAGTGATGACATGACCTGGCTTATTACAACAATAACAAACGATGTCAGTGAAAATATGTTTGTTCGGTTTAGTTGTATACCTGTCATGGCTGCTTGAGCCTTTTCTGTGTCGATCACCATCATGTCGTGATCTTCTATAAGAGGCATCCTTGCCTTTCCATTGCTTCTTTTTGTTCAAGAATTTCTTGAACTGTCAGAGAGTAGTGAGAACTCTCCTTCAGATTGCTCTGAGCCTGAGGTACTTGGCTTCGAGGTTTCTTCTTCACTTACTTCTTATGCTGGGGCAGGAGAGGCAGCCTTGGACTTCCTTGAGGTGTCTGCCTTGAGAGTAACAGACTTCTCCTTGGATGAGGACATGCACTTCTCTTCTTCAGCTTTTCTTGTATTGAGTTGCAGCTCGTATGACATAAGCTTCCCCAAGAGATTCAGCGGGTCTGTCTTAGCTAGCTTTCCAAATTCTTGGATAGCACAAATCTTGTTATCTCATTCCTTAGTTAGGGATCTCAAAAACTTGTCATTCAGTTCTCCATTTGTGATGACTCGGTCGTAGACCCTTAGGCCATTGTCTATCTTGAAGAAATTTTCAAATGTATCTGCAATGGTATCCTTGGGCCCTTGTCAGAAGGCTTCATGTTTCTGATTCAAAAGGGATCTTCTATCATTTGTTAACTTCTTCTGTGCCTTCCATCAAGGTGACGAGGGACTGCCACATCTCCTTAGTAGACAGGCAGTGGATCAAGTTCTGCAACATGGAGTCATCAACTGTACTTACTATAATATTCTTGGCCTTCTTATCTAAATACACAAGTGCAATCTCATCTTTGTCAAGATCTATCAATTTCTTAGGACCTTCTTTGTTGGATCTATAGTGGAGACGGTCATCAGAACGTAAGGACCTTCTTCAACGATTATGAAATCCTCGAATCCACAGCTTCCATGAAGAATCTAATTCTCTCTTTCCACATGGGAAAGTTATTCTTTGTGCACAAGACAAGCTTGGCAAAATCATTAGCCTTGTCCATGCTTGGATAATCTCAAAAGATAACTTAAGTCAGATCTGATCAAGGTGTTAACCTTTTAGTGACCAACCTCGCTCTGATACCCATTAAAAGTTATTCAGTTGTCTACCGAAATCAGCTAGAGGGGGGTGAATAGGTGAGTTGTGCATCTTTTTGCAGAATAAAAATTTAGAGATCTATGCACACAAAAATCTACCAAGTATTCACAGACGACAAGAGATATATAGTGGTTCCCCAATCTTGGGTACATCCACTTTCCACTCACCGATCTAGAAAAGCACTAGACTCGGCTACTCCACTATCTCGGATTGAAAACAAATCCTATGCCTCGGAATAAAGTTCCTACAATCTCGATCCACAACACAGATCTACACTCGGAAGATAAAAAATTCCTACAACTCGGAGACAAAAGCTCCTAAACTTGGAGAGCAATCTCCTACAAGAATAAATGGAGAAAATGAAATACAAACAGTAATTTTCTCCGATCTGGAAAATCTCGGCCAAGCTCTTCTTCTTATTTGATCTTTGCGGCTTTATCAGAAAATGTTGAAGAAGAGGCTCGACAAGATCTGGATCTGGAATTTCATTGACTCACACGATTCGAGAGATGATGAGGAGTTGAAGAGCAGTCTCGATATGTACATCAACCTTGATCTGAATCTTCTTGGTCAAAAACCCTAGGCGATCTGCACGAAGATCGGCAGCGGCGGCTTCCGTTTTTGGACAGAGAAAATAGGATTCAGAAAACTTAAGAATATTTCTTGACAGCTTGTTAGGGTTAAACGATTTGACAAGACCTTATATAAGATCTCCCTAACGGTCATAATTAGCATTAATGACCTACACGTGAAAAAAATCACGTCAAGGCATTTGAAAATCCGTCGGTTACGGACTTAGCAAAATTCTAGAAAAGATTTCTGATTTACTCAAGTAAAACATGACCTAATAGAGTACAAATATGATTACTCGAGAGGATAAAAACAGACTACTCGAGAAGAAGTCCTTGAGGAAATTCTGAACAAAATTCCTAATCACTCGAGTAAGATAAGAAACACTCGAGTGCTAGAAGTATTACACAAGACGTGGAGGTGAACTACTCGAGTACTAGAAGGATTACTTGAGAGAAAGACTTGGCGAATTTACTGGGAGATGAATTCTAGTAACTCAAGTACTGAAACTGGACTACTCGAGAAGTAGATTAACTACTCGAGTAAAGGAATTCTGCAACTCGAGTATAGGACTTAGAAAAATTCTGAGAGTTAAAAGTTGGTCACTCAAGTATTGGAGCTGGGCTACTCGAGTAGTAGAAAGACTACTCGAGTACATGAGCTTGACTACTCGAGTGGGGTAAAACAACACGAGAACTGTCCTTCTGTCACTCGAGATAAAGTATCCAGCTACTCGAGTGGTTAACTTGACTACTCGAGTAAAGTACTTAGAATAAATTTTGAGAGAAAAAACTGAAAACCTGAGAATAAGAGAAGGACTACTCGAGTAATGGACTTGGCCACTCGAGAGATATGTTTAGAATACTGGAGAGCCATTTCCCTTACTCGAGTTCAGATAGACTTACTCGAGTAGTTACTAAGTGTTCAACTCGAGTACTTAACCTTCTACTCGAGTAAAATACTTAGAAAAATTTTCCTTCAAGAGAATTTTCCTTTCTTCAATAAAATCAGCAACACTTCTTTCTCCAATCAATCCTAGTGCTTGAAACAGGAAGTGTATCCCAATAGAGAGGCTACATATGAGTCAACACCATGGATCACACAATGAGGGATTACATTGTATGGTCCTGTGTTAGGTGACCCATTGTAGACTTACATTGGTCTACACTTGGCAAATTAATCCTGCAAACACAAAACTCAAACAACACATCTAATACAACTTAATTCGTCTTAGTTCAAAGGCGACTTCATCAAATCTGGGTTATTGTGGATACGATACCCAACAGTTTTCCCCTTTTTATTAACTGCTCAACCTAGAAACATGTTTCATGTATATGACATCATAACTTGTTTCTTTACTCTATATGTATATATACATTTGCATACGAAGTGCTGACCTGCAGGGGGATGGATGCCCCGTGGCCTGCAAGGGATGGCCGGGAGGAGATATGTTGGTTACACAGTTGAGGTCAGCCTTTGCTGACCTATCTTACAACAATTTTTTATAGGGTAGGGATCGCAAGCGGGAGCAAGCTCGTCGACCAAAAAGGCCTAAGCCTCATGAAGTGGACTCTCTTTTAGGTGTGCTTTGCTCCATGAACTATAATCCGACTTGCATGCTGAGGTAGCCTAGGAGTGGTAAAGCTTGTTGCTCTATTTGTTTTTGTTTCAATTTTTGTACTTGAGATTGTTGTAAGGACTTAAGGTTGTTTTTATACTCCTGTGATAGTCGATAACTTATAGTGTCTATGAGTTTCCACTATTTTGTGTTCTGAGTTTTGAGATGTGTTGCACATTTATATCACTTTATGATGCTAAAGCTGTGGCATCCATATGTTATGGGGCCTCGGTCGGACCTATATTCTATGGTCATTACAGGGGAGGCGTTACAATTAGCTAAATTGGTGATGAGATGTGAAGGAACTCCATAGTTAAGCGAGCTTGGGCGAGAGTTATAGTGATATGGGTGACCTCCTGGGAAGTCCCCGTACGGACCAACTTAACTATCAAGTTCGCTCATAAAAGGGGGCTACGAACCCCAACAACTTGCCTACGGGCATGGAGAAGGGTTGGGTGTGGAAATCGAAACTTGGCTCCTTGTGGAATTAGACACTTGGGGAAGGCGTGATCACATACTTACTTCTCTCTCGTGAGCTAAATAGCCAAGACTTAGAACAAGGAACAAACCCAAGGCTCCAGCATAGAGGTCCCACCACACAACCAGAAGATCTTAGAGCGCTTCCCCTCCTTAGCCAGGTACTGAAGCTAAGGATATCTCAGAAAATGAAAAAAAAGACTGGGACACAAGTAAGCATGCCTTCTGAGGTATCCACTTGGGTATATTTATAGGATTCTGAAAATGGCATGTATACAACCAACCTCCGCGGTTCCAAATAGCTATTTGCAGTCCAGGATGGTCTGCCAACAATATGACTCCGCTATTCTGAAGGGCTAGAGGCAGACCAACAAGGGTAGGAAGGTAGAAGCATAACATGTTATATGCAACCCACAGGCAGGAAGAGTGCGAACCAGCTTGCCTTTCTGAAGGCAAGGGCGAGCCGGGCGGGGCTCTTGTAGCTTGCCTCCCTTTGGGTAGCGCGAGCTATGCTCCTGCGGCTCAATCATGCCCTTGTGCAATGAGCATGGAGCCTGCTTGCTCGTCTACCGAGCCGATGATTGCATAAAGGAGAGAGTGGGTCTGTGAGTCAGTCCGCTCACCTCTTTAGGTGGATGCGGGCCAGTCCTGGCCTAGAGCTTTATTTTCTTATCGGGCCTACTCGGCGAACACAGGGTTGAACACAATCCCCGCTCTTTGCGAGCTTGACCCAAGCTCGGAAAGAATCATCCAGCCCCACGTGTTCGGTGAGTGTCTACTGAGCTAGAGGGAATATTTGATGGGTCCCACTCCCACGTTCTATAAATATCGTTGATCTGGAAAGAATTCACTGACCTTTTACCTTCTACTACTCTTTGTCGTTTACTATAGCGAAGCAATGATGGTATCAGAGGAAATGCGGGCTCGCTTGGTTGCGGCGAGGGAGCACACGTGAGCCGAGCTTCGGGATGCCACCTTCTGGCGGATGCGGGAGTCTCCAAGCCTTACTTTTAGGCCCAAGAAGGACAAAATAGTCAGGCGACCTCCTCTTGATAGCAATCGTCTCGATCTGGAGACCAACCTGGAAGTTCCTCATTAGGTATGTGGGCCAGCCACTTAACTTCGTATTTTTCCCGGCCTTGACGACCTTTCTTCATAGGAGATGTTAGATACAGAAGTAGCCGACAGGACAGAGTAGAGACGTTTGATGAGTCCAAATTTTACACTGTTTTTTGGAATCATCTGGGCCATTTTTATCGTCTTAGCACTACACTTGAGAGCCATAACTGCTTATATTTGCTTAAGTGCACTATATGCCCGTTTCTGCGTGCTTTATTTGTTTCTATGTTTCTGTTGTTCTTTAGCCTTGTCTTGGGAATGTGGTGTGCACGTTTGGTGGCCTATCCGCCTCTTCTGCTGGTGCAGGGTTCGTGTGCGTGCTCCGGAACCGTTCGGGAGACCCGACAATGCAGGAATACTGCGCACGACCACTGGACTTATTGCACACGACCACTGGTCGTGTGCCACCGATCGTGCGCATTACATTCTCATTTTTCCTAATTCTGCCCGGGTAATCGTACGAGCACTGGCCGTAGTGCGCACGACCACTACTTGTGCGCCACTGCTCGTGCGTGTTTGCCGCTTGCTTTCGGAAATTCTGTCCCTGCCAATCGCATGATCAATGGATTTAGTGTGCATGACCCTAGTAGTGCGCCACTGATCGTGAGCATATTTGCTAATGTTTCTATCCAAGTTGCAGGTCTAATTGAAAATGGCGCACGATCATCGACCGACAGTGCGCACGACCACTGGTCGTGCGCCACTGATCGTGCGCTCTGCTTTTTCTGCCTCCGTATTTAAGGCCCTCCTCCGCAATTTAGGTCAACGCCCGTCATTTGCTGTGATCGGAGAGTGCGCAAGAATCGCCATTTCACTTCTCCAGCTCCTCCATCACCTCCACCTTCATCGGGAGTCCATAGCCGGCTATTCCAAAGCTTTTCAAACTCTCCGGCGAGCTCCCGGCCATTGACGACCTCAACTCCAAGCTTTCCACTGGAGTTGGAGAAGAAAGACAACATAGAGAATGGACTCAAAGGCCTTCGAGGTGACAGCTCGTTGGTACCGGAAGCCTCCGCAGACTGAGCCCGGAAGCGGATTGAAAACTCGCTATTCTGGCCACGACCTGCGGTGGATCTTCACTCTCTTTTGGTTTACTCCTCTTCCCCTTCCTCTGTAGTATGGAATGATTTAACATTGTAATGAACATCAAGTTTTATTCTATATATAATTGGATGTTTGTAGTTTTTTTATGCTTGTGAGTAGTGTTTGTGAATGCGCCTCGCTCACTCCACATCCACTCCATACCCGTGTCTCACCCGATTGCACTCCACACAAAAACACTTCCATCCATTAGCGTTCCGTCCACTCGCCCAACCGAATTTCGGCATCACGGCCGAAACACTCACTTCACCTTGCGAAGCGATGACTTCGACCTGCATAGCTTTTACTAGTTTATAAGATCAAACAACCACAATCTATCAAGTACCCTTTTTACACTTTTTCTAAGTATAACCCTCGTAACAATATTTTCTGAACTGTTGCCGCTCTATGCTAATTGCATTCCTCAAGAGACCGACACTCGGGGATTTATTCCCAAACTTTATTACTTGTGCGACCGGTGCGCTTGCCGATTTACACGCATCAAGTTTTTGGCACCGTTGCCGGGGAATTCAACTGTAGAGCGACTCAGGATAACTGAAAATATTGTTATAAGAGTTAGTGTTTTTTTTATTGTTGTTTCCTTGTGTAGTGTTTGCCACAGTGAATACAGGGTCGAGGCACATGAGATCTAGTAGCCTACTACCCCTTTCATTCAAGCCACTCTCAATGACTACGATTCAGCAACAGACTTATAAAGCAAGCCTTATCAACCTCACATACCTAGCAGAAACGGGAAATAACAGTTTCGAGATCTCGCCTGACCTCATCGAATACATCATCGAAAAATGTCAATTCAGCAGAGACGGAAACGTAGATGCATTATGCCACGTGTAGCAGTTCTTAGAAATTTACAACACTTGTACGCCAAATGCTGCCAACAACGAGCTATAGAGGATCCGAATCTTCTCCTTCTCCCTGAAAGACGAAGCAAAGCGATGGTATCAATATATGAAAGATATGGTACCTAAACACCTAGGGGGGGGGGGGTGAATAGGTGACCTAAACCTTTTTGAAACTTTGTTGGCAGCACAACAGTTATCTCATAGATTTCTACAGCTAACAGCAATTACAGAATATAAACAGTTAATCCACAGCATAGCACAGCACAGCAGACACACAAATTTATAGTGGTTCCCCAATCTTTGGGTACATCCACTTTCCCCCTTCGCCTATCTAGCAGTATACTAGATTCGGCCAACCTTCTCCACTATCTCAGAACCCAACTAGGTTCCTACACCTCAGGCCCAAAGCCTTACACTCAGCCACCAAGGCCTACACTCAGCCACCCAGGCCTACACTCAGCCAATTAAGGCCTACACTCAGAGTTCTTCAACTCCTACAGTCAGGCAATCAAGCCCTACCCTCAGCCTTTATAATATAGGCTTACAATTCACTCAGATCCAATGGATCCTACAAGTTAAAATAGAAATACAATAGCTAACTCTACAACTCAGAAAATAAGAGAGGAGTTGAGAGTTTCTTGAAGAGTTCTTGGAAGAACTCAGTTAGATCCAAACTGACTTAGCTTCCTTCAAAGCTTCTTGAGTTAGAACTGAATTAGTCTGAATCCTCTGCAGTTGATCCTTGACCTCTGCTTCTTGAGATCCAGAAGATTCTGAATCCTTCTTCTCAGCCTTAGTTCCAAAGACTGAATTCTTGATTGGAGCTCTCTCTCTCCAACTTCTTAGATCTGCAGTTGGACTGCCAGATCTTCTTGTGTTGATCCTCTGTATATCACTTTTCTGATTTAATCTGATCAACCACTTTAAATATTCTCACAAGTTGTAACTCTTGTATCACAATAACAATCCACCACATTTTCTGTAAACTATGGGTGCCTATTTATAGGCTTCCTTCATGGTAACCGGCTGGTCCGGTTCATAACAGATTTCTGATTTCTCTGACAGTTGCTGTAGACCGGCTGGATTGGCAGCTGTCATGTCAACCAGTCACTTCTTGAAAATTCTCTAACTGTCAGATAGTGTCGAGACTTTCTGTTCTTAAGTGTCGACACTTATAGACCAAGTGTCGACACATGTTGTGTAAGTGTCGACACAAGTCTACAAGGTGTCGACACAATTCCTTGTATGTCTCGACACAGATTCTTCTGCATGTGTCGACACTGAAATTGAGTGTCGACACAAGTACTTGTTCTTCATTCTTAACTGTATTCTTCTAAGTGTCGACACATCTCCTTTGTGTCGACACATCTTCATGTGTTGAAACTGTCAAGTGTCGACACTACTTCTTGGTGTCGACACAAGTCTTAAATTTTGATTCCTCAGCTGAGTGTCGACACATTCCCTTAGTGTCGACACTTGTACTTAGAGTATTTTATAAACTTTTCTGTTCTTTGCTAAGTGTCGACACAGCTCCTTGTGTCGACACTTTCTTCAAGTGTAGAGTCTTCAACTAAGTGTCGACACATTGTGCTGGGTGTCGACACTTTCTTCAAGTGTTGACTCTTCTGATTGTGTGTCGACACATTGTGCTGAGTGTCGACACTTTCTTCAAATACTGACTCTTCAGCATAGTGTCGACACATTGTGTTGAGTGTCGACACTTTCATCAAATACTGACTTATCAGTATAGTGTCGACACATTGTGTTGAGTGTCGACACTTGTACTTAGACTCTGCAGACTTTTGCTGAGTGTCGACACAGCTCCAAGTGTCGACACTTTCTGGTGTAGACTCAGCTCTCCTAGGTGTCGACACTTCTGCTAAGTGTCGACACAGCTTTTCTGCATTCTTCTTCACTGAGTGTCGACATAGCTCCAAGTGTCGACACTTTCTATCTGGTGTCGACTCTTCTTCCCAGGTGTCGACACAATTACTCCAAGTGTCGACACTGCTTGTCTGGGTGTCGACACAAGCTTTCTCAAGTGTCGACACTTTCCCTCTGGGTGTCGACACATGGACTTAGAAACTTTTAGCTTCAGTCCAGTGTATACCTAACCTGCACAAGTAACTCAAACAAACATCAAATACATTATGATGTATATCATTGAGTTAGGTGAGGCTTCTCCAAATCAGGTACATTTAACCAATGTACCCAACAATCTCCCCCTATTTGGAGAAGTCATAACCCTTAGTCAATGATATACATCACTCATAATTAAAAATTAGAGAATGATGTAAAACAGGCATATATCAACAGGGTAAACTTAAACATGTAATAAAGCACACATGTATACTCATTCAGCATTACATAACAAACAAGAATTAGACACATTCTACTGAACAAACATGAAATATATTTATCAAAAACTGTTCAAACATTGTGTTTAATACATTGTCAATGATTTACAAAAATGTTTAGATGTAACAGATTACAACATTCTTCAGTCTAATCTTAGTCTAATTCTGATCTGGTTCTTTTATAACTATGCCTTTCCCAGCTTGTACTTTGGCCTTTACAGCAGCAGCAGCAGCAGGCTCAGCATCAGCAGTCTTCTTCCCTTTGGAGTCCTTCTTCTTAAGTTCTTCAGCCTTGATTTTCTGCCTTTCAAAATAATGATAGGGCTTAGGAAAGTACTTGCTAGGCTCCACAGCTGTAGGAGGTAGCTTTCCTAACTTAGCCTTCCTTCTATGCTGGACAATGGCTTCCTGCCTGATCTCATGCTTCCTCCATCCTGCTTCTGAGAACCATTTGTTCCTCTCATGTGCATTGTCCTTGGCTGCTTTCCAGGCTGTGAGAATGATGTTCCTAGAAGTAGGGCTCCACTGTTCAAAATCTGGTTTTTGCTCAGCTAGTTCCCTGAACTTCTTCTTTGACAGCCTTGTCTCTTCATCTTTGTCCATAGCCTCTTGCATAGCTGCTGTAACAGGTTGAACAACCTTTTCCAGAACAATATTGGACTTCCCAGCAGTGGGGCTATACAGTGTGCTTACATCAGCATAAACCATGTCAAAATCTGGAGGTGGATAGATCACCTGAGCTACTTCCTGTTGCTCACCTCCAAGATATGCACTTTGAATACCAGTGTAGCTCTGATGGAGTTAGATATCCATTTGGCATGGTCAGAGCTAGCTTTGACTAACACCCTCTCCCCCTTTATGACTTCTTGGGCAACATGGTCTCTCACATCATCCTTTTGGAATCTGATCTGACTGTCCAAGTACCTGATTCCTTCCTTAAAATAAGGTCTAAGCTTTGTAAGCTGTTCAGAAATGACCTTCTGGGAATCCTTGTTTGCATTCTTGACAGCAGCAATTTCTTCTTGAAAAGCTTTATCAAATTCAGCTTTGGCAGCAGCAGATGATGTTGAAGGTTCAGCAGTCTTATTCTTTAGTTCAGTGACTATTGCATTGTGGGATGCAGTCAAATTATCATTCATTCTTAATTGATTCTCCAGCACATAGCCTTGCTTTAGTGCTATATCATCTACTTGAGTCTTAATCTTTTCCTGATGAGTTGACAGAAATACTACAGCATTGCCACCCTTGTGGAAACATTCAGTCATTTCTTTCTTGTTCTGGTTCATCTCAAACCTGATTGATTTGATATCTTGAGCTAAATCAAATTGTAAAGATTTTTGGCCCTCATCAATATATTTCTCTATGGCCCTCCTGTGCTCATCCAGCTTAACTTGCATTGCTACCATTAATCCACTGTAATCAGTTGATGGAGCTTGTTGGACTAGAGAGTATTGAGCAACAGTTTGTAGAGCCTTCTTGTAGCTCTGACTCCTTCTTTTGAATACAAAGAATTTCTTCTTTTTAGCTTGTTCAGTCTCATCTTCCTCAGACTCTGAAGTACTGGCTATATTTACCCTATCCTTAGGGCTTGAGGGTTTGTCAGCTTGCACATCAAGTGCTTTCTCACTTTCCTGCCTTATAGGCTCTTCCTGAACTTCCAAGTTCTCCCCCTCAACAGCAGCACCCTTCTCTTCAGTAGCAGCAACCTTATCCATGTCAAAATCCTCTTGATCTAAATTCAGAAAGAGGTCTTCCATTGTGTATTCAGGAGGTGACTGTGCAGGAGATGTACCGGGTTCATCAACTACTTTATCAGGAACTTTTTGCACAACAGCAGATGTGTCTTGGAGAACAACATCTGGTTCTTGAGTTGCTTGCTGAGTTTGCTGATGGACAACAGACAAATCAGAATCTATTACAGAAAAATCTAAAGTATTGAGGTCAGAAAGTACCTCTTGGATAATGAGTGTAGCTTGCTCACACTCCAGTGTAGAGGGATGTTCTTCAGCTGGAGGCTCCCCCTGTCTTGGATCCTTATTCATGGGGCTAGCTGTAGGCAGCTCCCCCTGGACTTCAGCTGGCTCTTGAGGAGCAGGTGACTTCTCTGCAGCCACATCCTCATGACTATCAGGAGTGAAAACAATATGTTCTTCACTACCTGAACTGCTGGAGGACTCCTGTGTCACAGGAGCTATCTTCCTCTTCTTCTTTGGGGGTGAATCTTTCTTAGAAACTTGCTTCTCAGGGGTGGGAACTTCCTGAGATAGTACTCTTTCCCACCTGGAAAATATCCTTTGGTCCATCCTTCTCATGTGATTGATTTTAGTAGCAGCAACATTACTCATTACCTCTGGTATTGTACCAGCCAGGTAGAGACTTAGTATTCTGCCCAGATTGGGCTTCTTCAGACTCTCCTTAACTTTCTCAAATACAACCATTGACCAGTCTGTTTTGAGATTGAAGATGATTCTGGTCATAACACTGAACATGGAGGCTGACACCCTGTCATGCCCTCCAGTCTTACTGAGTATTACTTTACCCACAATTTCTGACAGAAACTTTCCTTGGGTATTCATTCCTCTCCTGTTGAATACTGATCCTATCTTCAGCTTAGGATCTAGGCCACACCAGGTAAGTGCTTCCCTGGTCTTAGATGTAGTCACTTCCTCTTCTTCTTGAACTTTAGGTAGCTGAAGTACCTTTCTCAGAGATTTGGGTGAAATCTTGACCTTGGTGCCATGCACCCTTGATTTGATTCTGTAACCAGAGTCATCTACAGAAGCTCCAGTAAGGAATTCAATAACTTCCTTCTTCCATATTTTGGTTGGTTCTGAAACCAAGTACTCCAATCCTGAATCGGTGACTAGGGTTACCACCGATTTGATTTCTTGATCGCCATCGTCGAATGCGCCACGAACCAGTTCATAGCATTCATTGACGTTCTCCTCGAGCTTGGTAGCCATTAGGGTTTGTAGAATTAGTCTTTAGAGAAGAGAAATGTCGACACAGTAGTTTGGTCTCGAAACTTTGAAAGCGTGTCGACAAACAAAGACAGAACCCTATTTATACCTTTCTTGTTTGAAGACGAAAAGGAGGGATGGATTTCTAAAGATGTGTCGACACTGTCAATAAGTGTCGACACTGACTTATAATGTCTCGACACTCATGTGTCGACACAAGTTTAGTCAACAGATTTTATGTGTCGACACTTGGTTAAGTGTCGACACCACACTACTCGACATGTAGTCGAGACTTTACTTAGAAAATTCTGAGTAAAATTTAAGTGTCGACACCTCATTGAATGTGTCGACACCAACTCGACATGTGTCGACACTAACATTCTGAAGTGTCGACACCAACTTCCTGGATGTGTCGACACCATTTTCCTGAAGTGTCGACACTTACTATTCTATGTTGACATAGACTTGTCTATGTGTCGACACCTTTTTACTTAGCCAATTTTTAGTTCTGTAAACTTAGTCTAAGTTTATCATACCTAGTTCAATTTTGAACCTATTGAACTTAGCTTCTTCTAAGGGCTTAGTAAACATATCAGCTATCTGATTATCAGTTTTAACATATTCAAGTGCAATATCATTTCTTTCTACATGCTCCCTAAGAAAGTGATATTTAATCTCAATATGTTTAGTTCTACTATGTGATACATGATTATTAGCTATTGAAATAGCACTTGTAGAATCACAGTAAAGTGGAGTTCTACTTACCTGAAATCCATAGTCTTCTAGCTGATGTTGAATCCACAGAAGTTGAGCACAGCAACTTCCTGCAGCTACATATTCTGACTCAGCTGTGGAAATAGCCACACTGGTTTGCTTCTTACTACTCCATGAAATGAGTCTTCCACCTAGGAATTGACAGGATCCAGTAGTGCTCTTTCTATCTTCTTTGCATCCTGCAAAGTCTGCATCTGAATAGCCTGTTAGATCAAAATCTCCATTCTTAGGGTACCAGAGGCCTAGATAGGGAGTGCCCTTTAGATATCTCAAGATTCTCTTGACTGCAGTCAAGTGAGACTCTTTGGGGCAGGCTTGATACCTGGCACAAACACATGTAGCATACATAATGTCAGGCCTACTTGCAGTCAAGTATAGTAGGGAGCCAACTATCCCTCTATACAAGGTTTCATCTACAGGTTTCCCTGCATCATCCTTGCTTAGAGACATACTTGACCCCATAGGAGTCTTCATGGTACTGGATGAATCCATACCATACTTCCTTATGAGTTCTAGGGTGAACTTAGACTGACATATGGATAGACCACTTCCAGTCTGTTTAACTTGGAGACCCAAGAAAAACTTCAGTTCTCCCATACTACTCATCTCAAATTGACTTTGCATAAGCTTTGCAAACTTTTTGCAAAGGCTACTTTCAGTAGACCCAAATATAATGTCATCTACATATATTTGGACTAGTATGACTTTGCCTCTAGATTCCCTAAGGAATAGAGTCTTATCTATTTTCCCCCTTGAGAACTTGTTCTCAATGAGGAAACTAGATAGGGTTTCATACCAAGCTCTAGGTGCTTGTTTTAACCCATACAATGCTTTCCTAAGCCTATAGACATAATGAGGTAGAGTTGAATCAACAAAACCTGCAGGCTGCTCCACATAGACTACTTCTTTCAAATTACCATTTAGGAATGCTGACTTCACATCCATTTGGTATACCTTGAATCCTTGATAAGTTGCATAGGCCAAGAACATCCTTATGGCTTCCAGTCTGGCTACTGGAGCAAAGGTTTGATCAAAATCAATACCTTCTTCTTGCCTATAACCTTTAGCAACCAATCTTGCTTTATTCTTAATGATGACTCCTTGTTCATCTAATTTATTCCTGTAGATCCACTTTGTTCCTATCACATTGTGATCTTTAGGTTTAGGAACCAGGTCCCAAACCTTGCACCTCTTGAACTGATTAAGCTCTTCCTGCATTGCTTCAGTCCACTGTGGATCTTGTATAGCTTCTTCAAATTTCTTTGGTTCTATTTGAGACAGAAAACTCGAATATACTACAGCATTCTGATTTCTGCTCCTTGTCTGAACACCTTGTCTTGGATCTCCAATAATCAGCTCTACTGGATGATCTCTTAGATGCCTGTTGGCTGGAGGCATCCTTACTTCTGGTTGAACTTCTTCAGCATCTTCATCAAGCTGAGTTCCTTGTACTTCTTCAGCTCCTTGTACATGTAGTTCTCCCCCTGGACATAAGCCATCTTCTTCTACTTGCTGTCTTGCAGCAGGTACATCTTCTATGGTTAGCTTGTCCATCTTCTTAGTAAGACCTGTGGGGCTGCACACACTACTAGACTACTCATTGTTAATTAGTTGTGTCTCATCAAAAACTACATGCACAGACTCCTCTACAACTTATGTAGTCAAGTTGTAGACTCTATAAGCCTTACTATTATTGCTGTACCCAACAAACACTCCCTCTTGGGACTTGGCAGCAAACTTAGTTAAGTAAGACTTTCCATTGTTAAGTATGAAGCATTTGCAACCAAAAATCCTGAAATAGGATAGGTTTGGTTTCCTGCCTTTCACAACTTCATAGGGGGTCTTGTTTAACCTTTTAGTGATGGTAGCCCTATTTATCACATGGCATGCAGTGTTAACTACTTCAGCCCAGAAATATTCTGGCAGTGATGAATCACTTAATAGGGTTCTACCCGCCTCTATCAAGGTCCTATTTTTCCTTTCAGCAATGCCATTTTGCTGAGGTGTTCTAGGTGAAGAGAATTCTTGAAATATCCCATAGTCTTCACACAGCTTTGTCATGCTTTCAGACTGAAACTCAGTACCATGGTCACTTCTAATTTTGACCACTGTACAGTTCAATTCATTCTGAATTTGCTTAACAAAGCTATAGAAGACACTAGGTGTTTCAGATTTCTGCTTTAAGAAGAACACCCAGGAAAACCTTGAGTAGTCATCAACAACTACAAAGGTATAGACCTTCCTACCTAAGCTGTGAACTGGCATTGGACCAAATAGATCCATATGCAAGAGGTATAAACACCTCACAGCATCTTTGTTGTCTATGCTTCTAAAGGTGGATTTGGTCTGCTTGCCCTTTTGACAAGCTGAGCAAATGCCATCTTTGACACACTTAACTTGAGGACCATTCCTCACTAACTCTTTGCTAAAGAGTTTGCTAATAGTCTTATAATTAAGATGAGCAAGCCTCTTGTGCCATTTGACACATTGAGAGACTGTCTCATCAGCTACAAGACAAACTGGAGAACTATTGTTCTCAACCATAATGTCTAAACAATAGACATTTCTCTTCCTATAACCTGTCAAAATGATCTCTTGATCACTTGACCTCTTGATATGACAACCATTTTTAACAAATGAGATGTCATACCCTACATCACTTAATTGGCTTATACTTATAAGGTTGTGTTTCAATCCTTTAACATAAGCCACATGAGTAATGGTAACTAAGTTTGAGGAAATGTTACTAAACCCTTTGATGATTCCTTTTTCAGAACCACCAAAGGTCACCTTTGGACCATTTTTGATTGGAATGAAATCCTTCAGTAGTCCCCTAGTTCCAGTCATGTGTCTGGAACATCCACTATCCAAGTACCATGTTGGGGTATGGCCACTTGGATTCACCTGCAAAACAAATTAATGAACCTTAGAACCCAAAGTAAACTTGGGTCCTTGGTGATTGTTAGTTTGCAACTTGACATAGCCACCTGCTGGCTTTCCACCAGGTAACTTGCTACTCCCATTGGCACTTACATTGTGCCAACAGTCCAAGGCAAAGTGGCCAACTTTGCCACAGCACCAACATTCAAACTTGTTGTACCTTTGCTTAGGTACAGACTTGGCTGTCTTGACTACAGCAGGCTTATTGAATGTTGGGGCTTTGCCCTTGGACTTGAACTTGGACTGTACAGTCCCTGCAGGTCTCACAAAACCTAGTCCAGCTTTGCCTTCTTGATGAACAAATTCATCAATTGATGGTAGTACTGATTTAGGTTTTGAAAACCTGGCAGCAAGTTCTCTCTCTTTCTGAAGATTTGTCTCCAGTCTCTTAATTTGATCATTCTTAAATGTAATAGTACCCATCTGAATCACTGTAATGTGTTTCAGCCTGGCTACTTCATTCAGTTTTTGATCATACTGCTTTTCAAAATCTGTTGCAGCTGCCTTGAGATCAGCAATCTCCTTTGCCTGACTTTTGGCTAGGATCTTGCTTTTCTTATAGGCTTGCAACAGTACTTTATATTCATCTAAGAGCTGATGAATATCTCCCTCAGATTCAGAAACACTTCCATCACTTGATGAGAATGAATCTGACTCTGAACTAGAACTGGAATCTGAACTTTGAGTTGGACTTTATACCTGACTAGGTCCTGGCTGCTCCAGGATTTTGGTGCTTTCAGTCAATGCCATCAGTCCTTGGCACTGACACTCTTCTTGTTCATAGATTGATTCCATGATCTGCATAAACTCTTCTTCTTCTTCAGCAAATAGCCCTATGTAGGCTTCAGCATCTGTCTCAGTGTCTGAAGAAGAAATGTCTGAAAGAGTCTTCTCATTCTTTGCAACAAAGGACTTCTCCTTCTTTCCTTTGAAGTGAGTCTTCTTTTTGTCACTGGATTCTTTTCTTCTCTCAGGATAATCTGCAATAACATGACCCTGTCTATTGCAGCAGTAACACACTATCTTAGACCCAGTTGTCTTGCTAGTCTTTGTCTTTTTCCTGTCCTTATTTGAAGGCTTCTTCTCCTGATACTGGACTTCTTTCCCTTTGGAAAATGAAGGTCTGGACCTCCACTGTTTCTTCTTCAGGAATTTCTGAAAATGTCTGGTGAATGCAGCAAAGTCTTCATCACTTTCACTGCTTGTAGACTTTGTGCTAATAGACTCATCTGATTCTGATTCAACTACCTCTGGAGGAGGAGTTGATGACTTAGTCCTGCCCTTTCTAGGTACTTCTGACTTGAAGGCAACAGTCCTTTCCCTGTGCTCAGTCCTTGTTGATTTTTCTTCCTCTTTTCTCACTGACAGCTGCATCTCATAAGACAACAACTTGCCAAACAGTGTGGGAGGAGGAATTTCTCCCAACTTTGCCATTTCTCTGATGGCACAGATCTTGGTGTCCCAATCTTTGGTTGGGACCTTAAGAACTTATCATTCAATTCATAGTTAGTGAACTCTCTTCCATAGGACATGAGTTCATTAACAATTCTATAGAACTTTTTGTAGCATTCAGTGATGCTATCTCCTCTTCCTTGCCTAAAGCTCTCATACTCTTGATTAAGCAAGGACTTCCTATCTTGCCTAACTTCTTTAGAACCTTCTATATAGACAATGAGGGTATCCCACATTTCTTTTGCTGTTTTACAGTGAATTAGGTTCTGAAAAGTTGCATCATCAATGACACTTACTATTATGTTTTGTGCCCTCTTGTCCATAGTGGCTAGGACAATTTCATCCTTGGTCATCTCAGAGAAATCCTTTGGAGTCCTCTGATTTGCATCCAATACTGAGATCTTCATGGGCACATATGGCCATTCTTTGACTGTGATGTAGATCCTAGGGTCAGAGGCTTCCATGAACAGCCTTACCCTCTCTTTCCAGATTCCAAAAATCTCTTTTCTGCATATGGGCAGTTTCATTGAACCCAATTCCTTGTGATTCTCTGAAGAACCCATGTTTCTTGATTTTCTTGAAACTGTGTTCTGACTTTCACTGAATCTGCCAAACTGGATCTCCTCAGACAGTTAGTCCTTTTTGAGGAACCTCCCTCTGATACCACTTGAAAGATATGGTACCTAAACACCTAGAGGGGGGGGGGGGGTGAATAGGTGACCTAAACCTTTTTGAAACTTTGTTGGCAGCACAACAGTTATCTCATAGATTTCTACAGCTAACAGCAATTACAGAATATAAACAGTTAATCCACAGCACAGCACAGCACAGCAGACACACAAATTTATAGTGGTTCCCCAATCTTTGGGTACATCCACTTTCCCCCTTCGCCTATCTAGCAGTATACTAGATTCGGCCAACCTTCTCCACTATCTCAGAACCCAACTAGGTTCCTACACCTCAGGCCCAAAGCCTTACATTCAGCCACCAAGGCCTACACTCAGCCACCCAGGCCTACACTCAGCCAATTAAGGCCTACACTCAGAGTTCTTCAACTCCTACAGTCAGGCAATCAAGCCCTACCCTCAGCCTTTATAATATAGGCTTACAATTCACTCAGATCCAATGGATCCTACAAGTTAAAATAGAAATACAATAGCTAACTCTACAACTCAGAAAATAAGAGAGGAGTTGAGAGTTTCTTGAAGAGTTCTTGGAAGAACTCAGCTAGATCCAAACTGACTTAGCTTCCTTCAAAGCTTCTTGAGTTAGAACTGAATTAGTCTGAATCCTCTGCAGTTGATCCTTGACCTCTGCTTCTTGAGATCCAGAAGATTCTGAATCCTTCTTCTCAGCCTTAGTTCCAAAGACTGAATTCTTGATTGGAGCTCTCTCTCTCCAACTTCTTAGATCTGCAGTTGGACTGCCAGATCTTCTTGTGTTGATCCTCTGTATATCACTTTTCTGATTTAATCTGATCAACCACTTTAAATATTCTCACAAGTTGTAACTCTTGTATCACAATAACAATCCACCACATTTTCTGTAAACTATGGGTGCCTATTTATAGGCTTCCTTCATGGTAACCGGCTGGTCCGGTTCATAACAGATTTCTGATTTCTCTGACAGTTGCTGTAGACCGGCTGGATTGGCAGCTGTCATGTCAACCAGTCACTTCTTGAAAATTCTCTAACTGTTAGATAGTGTCGAGACTTTCTGTTCTTAAGTGTCGACACTTATAGACCAAGTGTCGACACATGTTGTGTAAGTGTCGACACAAGTCTACAAGGTGTCGACACAATTCCTTGTATGTCTCGACACAGATTCTTCTGCATGTGTCGACACTGAAATTTAGTGTCGACACAAGTACTTGTTCGTCATTCTTAACTGTATTCTTCTAAGTGTCGACACATCTCCTTTGTGTCGACACATCTTCATGTGTTGAAACTGTCAAGTGTCGACACTACTTCTTGGTGTCGACACAAGTCTTCAATTTTGTTTCCTCAGCTGAGTGTCGACACATTCCCTTAGTGTCGACACTTGTACTTAGAATATTTTATAAACTTTTCTGTTCTTTGCTAAGTGTCGACACAGCTCCTTGTGTCGACACTTTCTTCAAGTGTAGAGTCTTCAACTAAGTGTCGACACATTGTGCTGGGTGTCGACACTTTCTTCAAGTGTTGACTCTTCTGGTTGTGTGTCGACATATTGTGCTGAGTGTCGACACTTTCTTCAAATACTGACTCTTCAGCATAGTGTCGACACATTGTGTTGAGTGTCGACACTTTCATCAAATACTGACTTATCAGCATAGTGTCGACACATTGTGTTGAGTGTCGACACTTGTACTTAGACTCTGCAGACTTTTGCTGAGTGTCGACACAGCTCCAAGTGTCGACACTTTCTGGTGTAGACTCAGCTCTCCTAGGTGTCGACACTTCTGCTAAGTGTCGACACAGCTTTTCTGCATTCTTCTTCACTGAGTGTCGACACAGCTCCAAGTGTCGACACTTTCTGTCTGGTGTCGACTCTTCTTCCCAGGTGTCGACACAATTACTCCAAGTGTCGACACTGCTTGTCTGGGTGTCGACACAAGCTTTCTCAAGTGTCGACACTTTCCCTCTGGGTGTCGACACATGGACTTAGAAACTTTTAGCTTCAGTCCAGTGTATACCTAACCTGCACAAGTAACTCAAACAAACATCAAATACATTATGATGTATATCATTGAGTTAGGTGAGGCTTCTCCAAATCAGGTACATTTAACCAATGTACCCAACAATATATCCGGAAGGGAATATCCTCATCCTGGAAACAACTCAAAGGGGAATTCTTGGCCAAATTCCGACAATCGATGCTAGCAATAGACAATTACAAGGAGCTCATCACCTTCACCCAAAGAAATGAAGAGACCTTATTTGATACATGAGAGCATTTCCATTCCCTGCAAAGGGAATGCTGCAGAGTGGAAATGCCAGATATCCTCCTAATCCAAACTTTCTACTTCGACATCGCAGGCAGATTCCAGCCATTACTTGACGTCGCAGCCGGTGGAACTCTGTTTAACAAATTCAGCGAGGATGCCTGGGAAGTTATAGACAAGATTGCCCAAACTAGTAGGCATTGGAACTCTACGCTTTCTCCCGACCTTCCGGTAGAGATAAATTCAGTAGCCTCTGATGAAGCCACCGACCACAATCTCTCGTCAAAGACAAAGCAATTGTTTTCTTACGCGTGCAAAATGATGGAGATGTTCAATGACCAAGCCACCACCATTCAGCGCCTACAAACCGCTATAGGGATTCTCACATAAACTTTATTATGTTCAATCAATCAGAAACAAGAAACGGTACATAATATGAGATTGAGAAGCGGAAAAAGCCTAGAGAGGGCCTCGCCTCCTGATCCTCCCGCACAATCACTCTGCGAGCCCATCGTCGATTTGATAAAGGAACCTCCGTCCTCACTGACCGCGCAAGAACCCATGACACTACCACAACCTGTGAAGAACACCGTGAATCCTCCATTTCCCCACCGACTGCAAAACGAAAAGGCTGAAAAACAATTTCATAAATTCCTCGAGATCATGAAAGGAGTCCAAATAAGTATACCTCTGACAGAAGCTATCACTCAGATCCCAGGATATTCCAAGTTCCTAAAGTACCTCATCTCATGGTGTAAATGTTTAGAAGGACTTAAAACGATCAATCTCACTGAAGAATGCTCAACTCTCCTCGCCAACTATTCCCCAACCAAACACAGAGATCCGGGAAGTTTTACCATCCCATGCAGAATTGGCCTCCACCGATTCGGACGCGCATTATATGATTTGGGAGCTTCAATAAATCTAATACCGCTCTACATCTTCCGCGAGCTAGGAGTTGGGATTCTACAGCCCACCAACCTGAGGTTGCAATTAGCTGACAGATCGGTAAAACAACCGGCCGGGATAGTCGAAGACCTCACTGTCATGGTCAACAACCTCGCCTTCCCAACAGATTTCGTCATTCTCGACATGATGGCCGATCCCAAAGTGCCTATCATCCTAGGACGACCCTTCCTTGCCACGGCCCGTGCCATTATCAACGTCTACCAAGGAGAGATCACCCTAAGACTGGGGGAAGAAACAATTTCTTTCAACGTCCACGAACCTCCCCAACATCTCAGAATCACTAACTGCGATGAAGTAGATTTGATCGACGAACCGGACATGTACAGCAAAATGATTCTTGACCCAGCCGAGCCAGTGTGGGAAGAGGAAGATGCATCTGACACAATTGCCCACACTAATATCCCGAGAACCCTGCATCCAACCAAAGAACCTTTCATCACATCTACCGGCACAACCCCTGCCACAACTCTTAAGCCGCTGCCCGAATCCCTAAAATACACTTTCCTAGAGGAAGGCACAGTGTGCCCAGTCATCATCTCTGCATCTCTCTCCGTTGACAATGAACTCGCCCTGGTCGATGTCTTAAATAAATACAAAAAAGTTTTTGGACGTTCATTAGCCGACATAAAAGGGATCGGCCCGACGTTTTGCATGCACAAGATTCTGCTTGAAGATCAATACAAACCATTGGCACAACCTCAAAGGAGATTGAACCCCAAGATGCATGGAGTGGTACAGGTAGAAGTAATAAAATTGCTTGACGGGGGTATCATTTACCCAATCAGCGACGGTAAATGGGTCAGACCAGTGCAAGTGGTGCCCAATGTTAGAAACCAGGCCGGGGGGTCCCACACATTTTGGGTAAAGGCCCCGGTCCTGGCCGACTGCAGTCGAACGGCACAACATCCCCAACCAAATCTCCTGGGCTCCACCTCGGTTTAATCCCAGGTAGGTTGTTGAGGCCTGGTCTCGACCCCAAGACCTCCTTTATAAGAGGCGCCTTAGCCAACCTCTCATACCCAACTGCACTACAGTGCAGTTGGGTATGAGAGGTTGGCTAAGGCGCCTCTTATAAAGGACGTCCTGGGGTCGAGACCAGGCCTCAACAACCTACCCGGGATTAAACCGAGGTGGAGCCCAGGAGATTTGGTTGGGGATGTTGTGCCGTTCGACTGCAGTCGGCCAGGACCGGGGCCTTTACCCAAAATGTGTGGGACCCCCCGGCCTGGTTTCTAACAAAATATGGCCATCTTTTGTTAGAAACCAGGCCGGGGGGTCCCACACATTTTGGGTAAAGGCCCCGGTCCTGGCCGACTGCAGTCGAACGGCACAGCATCTCCAACCAAATCTCCCGGGGGTCCCACATATTTTGGGTAAATGCCCGGGTAGGTTGTTGAGGCCTGGTCTCGACCCCAGGACCTCCTTTATAAGAGGCGCCTTAGCCAACCTCTCATACCCAACTGCACTGCAGTGCAGTCGGGTATGAGAGGTTGGCTAAGGCGCCTCTTATAAAGGAGGTCCTGGGGTCGAGACCAGGCCTCAACAACCTACCCGGGCATTTACCCAAAATATGTGGGACCCCCAGGAGATTTGGTTGGAGATGCTGTGCCGTTCGACTGCAGTCGGCCAGGATCGGGGCCTTTACCCAAAATGTGTGGGACCCCCCGGCCTGGTTTCTAACACCCAAAAAGGGCGGGATTACTGCGGTGGCCAACGAAAAGAAAGAATTATTACCCACCCGTGTGGTCACCGGGTGGAGAGTCTGCATAGACTACCGGAAACTGAATGAGGCTACCCGCAAAGATCATTTCCCGCTATCCTTCATCGACCATCTGCTAGAAAAATTGGCCGGTCAGGAATACTATTGTTTCCTCGACGGTTATTCAGGATACAATCAAATCACAGTTGACCCTGACGACCAAGACAAAACGACATTCACATGCCCTTCTGGCACCTTCGCGTTCAGGAGAATGCCATTCGGATTGTGCAACGGCCCAGAAACCTTCCAGCGATGCGTGATTGCCATCTTCGGTGACATGATTGGAGACTTTCTCGAAGTCTTCATGGATGATTTTTCCCTTTTCGGGAACAGCTTCGATGCCTGCCTCGCGAATCTAGCCAAAGCTCTGAAGCGTTGTGAGGATACAAACCTCGTCTTGAATTAGGAAAAATGCCATTTCATGGTTCGCGAGGGCATTGTCTTAGGACACAAAATCTCTCACAGGGGGCTCGAAGTCGACCAAGCAAAAGTCAGCATCATCAAAAATCTTCCTCCTCCATCTTCCGCCAAGGGGATCCGCAGCTTATTGGGACACACCGGTTTCTACAGAACATTCATCAGTAAATTCTCATCAATATCCAAGCCCCTCACAAATCTACTGGCCATGGACATCCCGTTTGACTTCGACAAAAAATGTATGCAGGCCTTCGAGACTCTCAAAGACCGACTCATCTCCGCTCCAATCTTGGTGGAACCAGATTGGACTTTGCCCTTCGAAGTCATGTGCGACGCAAGCAATGTTGCAGTCGGAGCGGTGCTCGGTCAAAGGAAAAATAGAATCTTTCATACTATCTCATACGCCAGCCGGACTCTCAACAATGCTCAACTGAATTATACCACTGCGGAAAAGGAGCTATTGGCAGTAATCTTCGCTTTCGAAAAATTCCATTCATACTTAGTGTTATCTAAGGTCATTGTCTACACTGACCATGCCGCACTAAGGTATTTATTCAAAAAAAAAGACGCCAAGCCCCGACTAATCCATTGGATTCTTCTACTAAAAGAATATGACATCAAGATCCGAGATAAGAAAGGGGTCGAAAACGTCATCGTCGATCACCTATCAAGATTGGAGAGCGACACCGAAGGTGTTGTACCCATCTGCAACCGCAACGAGATTGCCGTCTGCTTCCCGGACGAAAGAGTATTCGCCATCTGTTCGCTCACTCCGAAAATCCTGTGGTACGCAGATATGGCCAACTACCTCGCTTGCAAATCTGTCTCCCCTCACCTGTCATCGCAGTAAAAGCGAAAACTACTGTTCGACGCCAAATATTATTTCTGGGAAGACCCGTTACTATTCCGTACTGGCAACGATGGCATCATCAGGCGTTGCGTACTCGAGACCGAATTTCAATCCGTCTTAACATACTTCCACGATCGGGAGGCCGGCGGTCATTTCGGCGCCACCCGAACAGCACACAAGGTACTGCAATGTGGCCTATTTTGGCCAACACTTTTTAGAGACACACAAGCATATGTCGCAAAATACAATGAATGTCAAAGGACAAGAAATATCTCCAAGAGGTATGAAATGCCTCTAAACAACATGCTCGTCTGCGAACCATTCGATGTTTGGGGAATCGACTTCATGGGACCCTTCCCAATGTCGCATGGAAAACTCTATATTATTGTCGCAGTAGACTATGTTTCCAAATGGGTCGAAGCCGAAGCTGTCGCCGCAAATGATGCCCGCACCATTTTGAATTTCATACACAAGAACATTTTCTCTAGATTCGGCGCCTCGCGCACCATCATCAGCGATGGCGGGAGCCATTTTTGCAACAAGTCGTTCTTGCAACTCATGAAGAAGTTTGGAGTCCACCACAAAATCTCTCTTGACTACCATCCCCAAACCTGTGGGCAAGTAGAGGTCTCCAACCGCGAGCTCAAAAGAATCATCGAAAAATCCATCCATTCCAACAGAAAAGAGTGGGCCAAGAAGGTCGACGACGCCTTATGGGAATACATAATCGCCTTCAAAACCCCTATCGGTATGACTACTTTTCAACTCGTCTACGGCAAAGCTTGCCACTTACCGGTCGAGCTAGAACACAAAGCACTATGGGAAACCAAATTACTAAACATGGACATCGAAGCCGCAATAGATAAGCGCCGCACTCAACTGAACGGATTAGAGGAGCTCCGGCATTTCGCATATGAAAATGCGCCGATATACAAAGAAAGAACAAAAAATGGCATGACCGTCACATCATCCCCAAAGACTTCCAACCAGGAGACCAAGTCCTGCTGTACAATTCCCGCCTCCACTTATTTCCCGTCAAGCTCAAACCGCAGTGGAGCGGCCCCTTCACAGGGATCGGAGTCTCCCCCTTTGGCGCCATCAAAATAGCCGGGAAAAGCGGAGACAATTTCAAAGTCAATGGGCACCGGCTAAAATTATATGATGGCGGCTCAACCACCGGCGACTCTCAAAGCCTGCAGCTCGCCGACCCCAAGCAAAGCAATAGCGACACTCCTTGATCGACAACGGCAACACTGACAAATGAGGAACACCACTCCACACTGCAGCTCCCCTGCACGTTTTTCACCACATTTTGTACCTCTTGAACCTATTTGAGCTTTTATATTTATTTATTTTTCTTTAGACTGCAAAGAACTTTGTCTTGTAATGGACAATACAGGTATTTGGTCCACCTTAAGGTCAGTAAGCAAAAGGGCTTTCGGGAGACAACCCAAGTTGGACCGTTTGGTCCTATGCAGTGTTTTGAGTTCTTTTTATATATTCATATATATATATATATATATATATATATATATATATATATGTGCATATTTTTTTGGCGTGCATATTTTAATCGCAGGTGCAGGAATTTTTGAGGTGCGGCAACTTGGCCGCACTTGGACATCTCGTTGCACGTCTGGTATGCTCAATTTTTAGCATAGGTACTTCCTACCCTAGCTATTTATCCCATTTGGAATGCTTATATTTACTGGTTGTCAAATTTAAGTCTGGGGGGGGGGGAGAACATGTCTGTGGTCACTACACAACACATTCTGTTGCATACCAGTCTCTTGTTTAGTTATTTCTTGATCTCTGTTGCACACACTGAGTCACCCACACGAGTGCGCTCTTCTCTACGCGCTCAGCTCGAGTCAAATGTATTGTATTTGTGTAAACTTTAAAATAGTGGTGCTGGCTTTGGATTTCAGGATAGAGTAGTTCGAAACTCATGCAGTGCTCCTAATCGAGTACTCATGGTTTGTGTAGAACTAGTATAGATTTAATTTTTCTTTATGCTTGTAGATTTATATTTTTCTGCAGATGTAAATATTGTTTGTACTACTCAAAATCAGAATCTGGAGTAATCGGACGATAATGTAGGAATGTGTGTAGCCGCCACTAGACTCGTATTGCTCGAGTCGGGAGGAAGGATCCTCTTTCTCGGTGGCTACGAACTTGCCCTAAGCTACTCTCGAAGCATTGGTGCCCGGTTAGTCAAGCGTGAGCATGACGTAGGCCCTCATTTTGGCTAGTTTGAGCCTTGCTTAGCCTTTCCTACCCGTTAACCGTTGCATGCCAAATTTGTGCCTACCCCTTCTTTGATCCAGCTCACTCACATTTACCAAGGCCTGAAGCTAATCCCACCATCGCAATCAAATTCTTGAGCTTGTTTGTATTTACTATTTTGCCAAGGTTGTGAGATGTGGAAATCGTTTAATGTGGTGCTTAATTCATACACGTTTTGATTGCTATGTTTGGGGATTACAAGCGTGGAAAAGAAAAAGAAGAAAAGCGAAAAAGAAAAAAATCTGGAAGAATTGCTTTGAGAATTCTATCCCCATCCTATTTTTGATTTTGGTCGGGTTAGGCCGTGTACACACCCAGTTTTCAAGCTAAGTCTGGGGGTGTGTTACTCATTCATTTCTAAGTGGCTGTATTGGTTTAGGTTTTTATTCGCTCGCTTTTGTTGCGTGTAGCCTTCATGTTTATCATTGATTACCAAACCCTAGCCTAAGCCCCATTCTCTCCTACAAGTCCTACTGATTCACGCTTGAGTCTAACCCACGCCGTGGAGAGAGTGTGAACGTGAAAGCATATGGTCCCCGATATTGGTGGATTCCTTTGGAGGTAATCTTGAGCCCCGATCTTTGGCAATGCTCACCTTAGTGGCCTGCCTACTTTCTTCCTACACATGATCGCTAGATTCTCCAGAATTCTAATTTTGAGCAAATACAATATTTATTTACGTCTATCGAATAGTTTAAACTATGTAGTATAATTTAAAAGTTTTTCTATTATATCTTCTATTCCCATGATGTATTTGATTTCTCGTCTTACTTTGTTTTTGAAATTTCTGAGCTAGCTAGCTATTTTCTAGTCCATGGAGTGATGATTTGCTCGGGACGTGCAAATGGTTAAGTCTGGGCGTGTGATGAGTCCAAATTTTACACTGATTTTTGGACTCATCTGGGCCAGTTTTATCGTCTTAGCACTACACTTGAGAGCCATAACTGCTTATATTTGCTTAAGTGCACTATAGGCCCGTTTTTGTGTGCTTTATTTGTTTATGTGTTTCTGTTGTTCTTTAGCCTTGTCTTGGGAATGTGGTGTGCATGTTTGGTGGCCTATCTGCCTCTTCTGCTGGTGCAGGGTTCGTGTGCGTGCTCCGGAACTGATCGGGAGACCCCGACGATGCAGGAATACTGCGCACGACCACTGGTCGTGCGACGCCGATCGTGCGCATTACATTCTCATTTTTCCTAATTCTGCCCGGCTAATCGCACGAGCACTGGCCGTAGTACGCACGACCACAGCTCGTGCGCCACAGCTCGTGCGCATTTTCCCCTTGCTTTCGGCAATTCTGTCCCTGACAATCGCACGATTAGTGGCTTTAGTGCGCACGACCACTGGTCGTGCGCCACTGATCGTGCGCATATTTGCTAATGTTTCTATCTAGGTTGCAGGTCTAATTGGAAATGGCGCACGATCATCGACCGACAGTGCGCACGACCACTGGTCGTGCGCTACTGATCGTGCGCACTGCTTTTCCTGCTTCCGTATTTAAGGACCTTTTCCACGATTTAGGTCAACGCTAGTCATTTGCTGCGATCGGGGAGTGTGCGGGAATCGCCATTTCACTTCTCCAGCTGCTCCATAACCTCCTCCTTCATCGGGAGTCCATAGCCGGCTATTCCAAAGCTTTTCAAACTCTCCGACGAGCTCTCGGCCATTGACGACCTCAACTCCAAGCTTTCCACTGGAGTTGGAGAAGAAAGACAACCTAGAGAACGGACTCAAAGGCCTTCGAGGTGACAGCTCGTTGGTACCGGAAGCCTCCTCAGACTGAGCCCGGAAGCGGATTGATAACTCGCTATTCCCGCCACGACCTGCGGTGAATCTTCACTCTCTTTTGGTTTACTCCTCTTCCCCTTCCTCTGTACTATGGAATGATTTAACATTGTAATGAACATCAATTTTTATTCTATATATAATGGGATGTTTGTAGTTTTCTTATTGAAAGATATTGTACCTAATCACTTAGAGGGGGGGGGGGGGGGGGGAGGGGGTGAATAGGTGACTTAAATCTTTTTAACTTTTTAGGCAGAATCCAGATTAATTCTCAGAGTTATAACTATATTTACCAAGCAAACAAACAACAATCACAACAAACCACAAGCACACAGTAGACACACAGTTTTATAGTGGTTCCCCAATGTTTGGGTACATCCACTTTCCCCCTTCGCCTATCTAGCAGTGTACTAGATTCAGCCAAACTCCTCCACTATCTCAGATCCACAGATCTTACACTCAGAACCCCAAAATAGGTTCCTACAACTCAGGCCCAAGGCCCTACAACTCAGCTTGTTCTCAAAGCCTACACTCAGCCACCAAGGCCTACACTTAGCCACCAAGGCCTATACTCAGCCACCAAGGCGTACACCCAGAGATTCAAATCTCCTACACTCAGGCACTCAAGCCCTACACTCAGCCTTTATAATTACAGGCTTACAAACTCAGATCCCAAGGGATCCTACAAGATATTATGAATACAAAATATAATCCAAACAACTCAGAGACAAGAGAGAAGAGTTGTGAGTTTCTTGATGAGTTCTTGGAAGAACTCAGCTAAAATCAATCTGACTTGGCTTTCTTCAAAGCTTCTTGAATGTAGAACTCAATAAGATTAATCTCCTCTACAGTTGATCCTTGATCTCTGCTACTTAAGATTCAGACCAAATCTGAACCCTTCTTCTCAGCCTGGTTCCAACGGCTGACTTCTTGGATGGAGCTCTCTCTCTCCAACTTCTTAGATCTTCACTTGATAGCTAGATCTTCTTTGTATATTGATCACTTCAACAACAACTTATGTAGACAGTATGAGCCTATTTATAGGCCTTCTTCATAGTAACCGGCTGGTCCGATTCATAACTGATTTCTGACAACTCTGACAGGTGCAGTAGACCAGCTGGAATGACAGCTGTCAAGTCATCCAGTCAGTTCTTGAAAATTCTGTAACTGTCTGAAAGTGTCGAGACTATCTGTCTTTAAGTGTCGACACTTATAGACCAAGTGTCGACACAAGTTGTCTGAGTGTCGACACTAGCCTACAAGGTGTTGACACAACTCCTTGTGTTGTTGATTTTATATCTCAACACTGCTTCTTCTTTATGTGTCGACACTGATAATGTGTGTCGACACAAGTCCTTGTACTTCAGTATTTTGCTGAATTCTTGTAAGTGTCGACACAACACCTTTGTGTCGACACATCTTCATGTGTTGAACTTGTTAAGTGTCGACACATCTTCTTGGTGTCGACACATGTCTTCAGTGTTGATACTTGCTGAGTGTCGACACAGCTCCTTGTGTCGACATATTCTTCCTTGTGTTGAGACTCTGGCTGAGTGTCGACACTTTCCATTAGTGTCGACACTCAGCTGAAGTCTCAACAGAAGAAGAATGTGTCGACACAAGGAGCTGTGTCGACACAACACCTTTGTGTCGACACATCTTCATGTGTTGAACTTGTTAAGTGTCGACACATCTTCTTGGTGTCGACACATGTCTTCAGTGTTGATACTTACTGAGTGTCGACACAGCTCCTTGTGTCGACACATTCTTCCTTATGTTGAGACTCTGGCTGAGTGTCGACACTTTCCCTTAGTGTCGACACTTGTACTTAGAATATTCTTGAGCTTTGCTATGTGTCGACACAGCTCCTTGTGTCGACACATTCTTCTTCTGTTGAGACTTCAGCTGAGTGTCGACACATCCCCTTAGTGTCGACACTTGTACTTAGAATATTTTGTTGAACTTTGCTGAGTGTCGACACAGCTCCTTGTGTCGACACTTTCTTCAAGTGTTGAGTCTTCAGCTGAGTGTCGACACATTCTTTCTTGTGTCGACACTTTCTTCAAGTGTTGACTCTTTTGCTGTGTGTCGACACATTGCTCTGGGTGTCGACACTTATACTCAGACTTTGCTGTCTTTTGCGGAGTGTCGACACAGCCTCCAAGTGTTGACACTTTCTGATGTAGACACAGTTTCACTAGGTGTCGACACAACTGCTAAGTGTCGACACTGCTTCACTGGACGTTTCTTCATTGAGTCTCGACACAGCTCCTTGTGTCGACACATTCTGCCTGGTGTCGACTCTGCATCCTTGGTGTCGACACAATGACTCCAAGTGTTGACACTGCTTGTCTGGGTGTCGACACAAGTCTTCTTAAGTGTCGACACTTTCCCTTTAGGTGTCGACACATGGACTTAGAAACTTTTTCATCTTTCCTGCAAATACTTAACCTGCACAAGTAAACTCAAAACACATCAAATACATTTTGATGTATATCATTGAGTTGGGTGAGGCTTCTTCAAATCAGGTATATTTAAACCAATGTACCCAACAATCTCCCCCTATTTGGAGAAGTCATAACCCTTAGTCAATGATATACACCATACAGAATAAAATCATAACATGATGTATAACAGGAATATATAACAGGGCAAACATAAACATGTATCAATCAAACATGTGTACAAAGACATAATCTCAGAACAACTATGAAATAAATTTATCACACAACAAATTTATCATACAATACATTGTTCTAATAACTTGTCATATTCATATTTCAAAAGTTTACAAAATGTTTATCATCAAAAGATTACATAGTAAACTTAAGAAAATTTCTATGCTATTCTTGATCAGCATCTTTGATCACTATCCCTTTTCCAGATTTTATCTTTGCTTGCACAGGGGCTTCAGTGTCTTCAGCAGCAGCAGGCTTTTTCCCTTTAAGCTCCTTCTTCTTTAGCTCTTCAGCTTTGATCTTTTGTCTCTCAAAATAATGATAAGGCTTGTGAAAGTACTTGCTAGGCTCCTGGGCAGTAGGAGGTAGCTTTCCCATCTTGGCCTTTCTTCTATATTAGACTATGACCTCCTGCCTTGTCTCATGCTTTCTCCATTCTGATTCAAAAAACCACTTGTTTCTGTCTTGTATAATATCTTTTACAGCTTTCCATGCAGTCAAAATAATATTTCTTGAGGTGGGGCTCCACTACTCAAAGTCTGGTCTTTGTTTAGCTTGCTCCCTGAACCTCTTCTTAGATAATCTGGCTTCTTATTCAGCTTGCTCTTTCAAGATAGCTTCCTGTAAGGCCTCAGATACTGGATGAACTACTTTGTCAAGAATAACTGTCTGATTTCCATCAGGTGGACTATACATGGATTGTATGTCAGCTTGAACCATATCAAAATCTGGTGGAGGATAAATCACTTGAGCTACTTCTGGTTGCTCACCTCCAAGATATGCAGGGTTAACTCCAGATTCTGCTACATCATTATCATCACATAGAGGAGGATAACCAAGAGTGGCTCTGATGGAATTAGAAACCCATTTTGCATGGTCAGAGCCGGCTTTGACTAAGACCCTCTCCCCCTTTATGACTTCTCTTTCCATGTGATCCCTTAAATCATCTTTTTGAAATCTGATTTGGGCATTTAGATAATTGACTCCATCCCTGTAGAAAGGTTTTAACCTTTGGAGTTTTTCAGTTATGATCTTCTGAGAGTCTTGAATTGCAGTCTTAACAGCAGTTATTTCCTCTTGGAATGCTTTGTCAAAATCTGCCTTAGCAGTAGCAGTAGAAGTTGTCAGGCCAGCAGCAATGTTCTTCATCTCTGTGACTATAGTATTGTGAGATACTGTCAAATTGTCATTCATCCTGATCTGATTCTCAAGAACATAACCCTGCTTCAGTGCAATGTCTTCTACTTGAGCTTTTATGTTCTCTTGATGAGTTGCTAAATAGACTACTGCATTCCCTCCCTTGTGGAAGCAGTCAGTCATTTCCTTCTTATTTAGATTCATTTCAAATCTAATAGACTTTATTTCTTGGGCTAAATCAAATTGGAGAGATTTATGCCCCTCATACACATATGTCTCTATGGCTTTCCTGTGCTCATCCAGCTTGATTTGCATGGCAACCATCAGTGCACTGTAATCAACTGTTGGGGCTGGCTGTAGTGCAGGCTGTGGAGCAATGGTTTGCAATGCCTTCTTATAACTTTGGCTCCTTCTTTTGAAGACTTGAAACTTCTTTTTCTTAGCTCTTGCTGCCTCCTCATCTTCAGAAGCTGAGGTGCTAGCTATGTCTACCCTCTCCTTAGGTAGCTCCTCAACAGCTGGTTGTTTCTCAGGCTCTTGCCTTGCAGGTTCTTCAAGAATTACTACTTGCTCCCCCTCAACTGGAGCATTCTCCCCCTCAGCAGCAGCTTCCTTGTCAAAATCTGTTTGATCCAGGTTAAGGAATAGATCTTCCATTATATATTCTGGTGGAGAATGGGCTGGTGTAACTCTTGGCTCATCAACCACTGAATCAGATACTATTTCAACTGTAACAGATGTGTCCTCCATGACAACATCTGGTGGTAGACTATCAATTTGTGGTTGCTGATAAATATCAGACAAATCAGTATCCTCTATAGGAAAATCTAAAGCATTAAGCTCAGTGATTACCTCAAGGATGATGTTTGTAGCTTGCTCACTCTCAAGAGGAGTTGGCTCTTCCACAACTAGTGGCTCCCCCTGGACTGAATCCTTCTGTATGGGGCTAGCTTGAGGTAGCTCCCCCTGCCTTTCAACAACTTCTTGTTGAGCTGGAGACTTCTCAACAGTTCCTTCTTCATTCTCATCAGGTGTGAAGACCACTTGCTCTTCACTACCAGAGCTGCTAGTGGAAACCTGAGCCACTGGAGCAGTTTTCTTCTTTTTATTTAGAGGAGTTTCCTTCTCAGGTGTTGGTATCTCCTTGGTCAACACTCTATCCCATCTTGAGAAGATTCTCATGTCCATTCTTCTCATGTGGTTGACTTTTGTTCCAGTAGCTTGACCCATAACTTCTGGTATAATACCAGCAAGGTATAGACTTAATATCCTGCCCAAGTTGGGCTTCTTTAGGCTCTCCATGATCTTCTCAAAGATCACTACAGACCAGTCAGTTTTCAGGCTGAAGATTATCCTAGTCATAATGCTGAACATATGGGCTGATACCCTATCATGCCCTCCAGGCTTACTCAACATCACTTTGCCAACAATTTCTGACAGGAATTTCCCCTTGCTGTTCATTCCTTTTCTATTAAATACAGATCCAATTTTCAGTTTTGAATCCAGACCACACCATGTCAATGCTTCTCTGGTCTTAGAAGCAGTTACTTCATCCTCTTCTTTTGTCCTTGGTAGATGTAGGACCTTTCTTAAACTTTTGGGAGAGACCTTAACCTTTTCACCATGGACCCTGGACTTGATCTTGAATCCAGTGTCGTCTAGGGTTGCGCCATTTAGGAATTCCAGTACTTCCTTCTTCCAGATCTTTGTCGGCTCAGAAACAAGAAATTCTAACCCTGAGTCTGCAACTAGGGTTACCACAGTCTTGATCTATGGGTCTGCTTCATCAAACGCATTTCGCACCAGTTCATAGCCTTCATTGACGTTCTCCTCGAGCTTTGGCACCTTTAGGGTTTGAAGAATTTGACTAGAGAGAAGAGAGGTGTCGACACACAAGTTTGGTCTCGAAACTTTTGAAAGCGTGTTGACAGACTAAGGCAAAATCCTATTTATACCTTTCTAAGTTTGAAGATGAAAGGGCGGGTCAGCTAACTTAAATTGTGTCGACACTGGTGAAAAGTGTCGACACAGACTTATAATGTCTCGACACCTATGTGTCGACACAAGTTTAGTCAACAGAATATATGTGTCGACACTTGTTTATGTGTCGACACCACAAAACTCGACATTTAGTCGAGACGTTACTTAGATTATTCTGAGTAAACTCTATGTGTCGACACCACCTTGGATGTGTCGACACCGACTTGTCATGTGTCGACACTAATTTTCTGAAGTGTCGACACCAACATCCTGGATGTGTCGACACCTTTTCCCTGAAGTGTCGACACCTCGATTCTGTGTCGACACAGAGATCTCTGTGTGTCGACACCTTTTTACTTAGCCATTTCTATAAACTTATTCTAAGTTTATCATACCTAGTTCAATCTTAAACCTATTGAACTTAGTTTCTTCTAAGGGCTTAGTATACATATCAGCTAGTTGATTATCTGTTCTAACATATTCCAGAAAAATATCTTCTCTTTCTACATGATCCCTAAGAAAATGGTATTTTATTTCAATAAGTTTGGTTCTACTATGGGAAACAGTGTTGTTTGTAATTGATATATCACTAGTAGAATCACAATATAGTGGAGTTCTACTTACCTGAAATCCATAGTCCTCAAGCTGATGTTGTATCCATAGAAGTTGAGCACAACAACTTCCAGCAACCACATATTCTGACTCTGCAGTGGAGATAGCCACACTTGTTTGCTTTTTGCTACTCCATGAAATTAGTCTTCCACCTAGGAATTGACAGGTTCCAGTTGTGCTTTTTCTATCTTTTTTGCATCCTGCAAAGTCTGCATCTGAATAACCTGTTAGTTCAAAATCCCCATTCCTAGGGTACCAGAGGCCTAGATAGGGAGTGCCCTTTAGATATCTCAATATCCTTTTGACTGCTGTCAAATGAGACTCCTTAGGGCATGCTTGATACCTTGCACAGACACATGTAGCATACATGATATCTGGTCTACTTGCAGTCAAATAGAGTAAGGATCCAACTATCCCTCTATACAAAGTTTCATTTACAGGTTTCCCTGCATCATCTTTGCTAAGAGACATAGTTGACCCCATAGGAGTCTTCATGGTACTGGATGAATCCATACCATACTTCCTTATGAGTTCTAGGGTGAACTTAGACTGGCATATGGATAAACCATTCTCAGTCTGTCTAACTTGGAGACCCAAGAAAAACTTAAGCTCCCTTATACTACTCATCTCAAATTGTCCTTGCATTAGTTTTGCAAACTTTTTGCAAAGACTACTTTCAGTAGACCCAAATATTATGTCATCTACATATATTTGGATTAGTATTACTTTGCCTCTGGATTCCCTAAGGAATAGAGTCTTATCTATTTTCCCCCTTGTGAACTTATTCTCAATGAGGAAACTAGACAGGGTTTCATACCAAGCCCTAGGGGCTTGCTTTAACCCATACAATGCTTTCCTAAGTCTATAGACATGATTAGGTTGAGTTGAATCAACAAAACCTGATGGCTGTTCCACATAGACTTCCTCTTTTATATTACAATTCAAAAATGCTGACTTTACATCCATTTGGTAAACTTTAAATCCTTGAAAGGTTGCATAGGCCAGGAACATCCTTATGGCTTCCAGTCTGGCTACTGGAGCAAAGGTTTGATCAAAGTCAATACCTTCTTCCTGCCTATATCATTTAGCAACCAATCTAGCTTTGTTCTTAATGATGACTCCATGCTCATCCATCTTGTTCCTATAGATCCACTTGGTCCCAATTATGTTGTGGTCTTTAGGTTTAGGAACAAGATCCCAGACCTTGTATCTCTTGAACTGATTTAGCTCTTCTTGCATTGCCTCAATCCAATGAGGGTCTAGGATGGCTTCTTCAAACTTCTTTGGCTCAACTTGGGATAGAAACTGGAGTAGAGTGCTACATTTAGATTTCTGCTCCTTGTTTGTACCCCTTGTCTTGGATCACCAATGATTTGCTCTACTGGATGATCTCTAAGATGCCTATTGGCTGGAGGCATCCTGACTTCAGGTTGAACTTCTTCAGTTTCTTCATCTTGCTATACTCCTTGAACTTCTTCTTCATTAGGTACATGTAGTACTCCCCCTGGACAGCGGACACTATCTTCTACTTGCTGTCTTGCAGTAGGCTCTTCTTCTATAGTGAGCTTGTCCATCTTCTTAGTAATACCTGTGGAGCTGCAAATACTACTAGACAACTCATTGTTAATAAGTCTAGTTTCATTAAATACTACATGTACAGTCTCTTCTACAACTTGAGTAGACAAGTTGAAGACTCTATAAGCCTTACTGTTGTTGCCGTACCCAACAAAAATTCCCTGTTGGGACTTGGCAGCAAACTTTGTCAAGTAATACTTTCCATTGTTAAGTATAAAGCACTTATAACCAAAGATCCTGAAATAGGATAGGTTTGGTTTTCTGCCTTTCACAACCTCATAGGGGGTCTTGTTGAGGCTTTTAGTGATGGTAGCCCTATTAATAACATGACACACAGTATTAACTGCCTCAGCCCAGAAATATTCTGGTAGTGATGTATCACTTAATATGGTCCTACCAGCCTCAAACAAGGTTCTATTCTTCCTCTCAGCAATGCCATTTTGCTGAGGTGTTCTTGGTGAAGAAAACTCTTGAAATATCCCAAATTCTTCACATAGTTTTGTCATACTATCAGACTGAAATTTAGTACCATGATCACTTCTTATTTTGACAACTGTACTGTCTAGTTCATTCTGAATCTGTTTGACAAAGCTATAGAAGACACTAGGTGTTTCAGATTTCTGTCTAAGAAAGAACACCCAGGAAAACCTTGAGTAGTCATCTACAACTACAAAGGTATAAACCTTCCTACCTAGGCTGTGCACTGGCATAGGACCAAAGAGATCCATATACAAGAGGTATAAACACCTCACAGCATCTTTGTTGTTAATGCTACTAAAGGTGGATCTTGTCTGCTTGCCCTTTTGACAAGCTGAGCATATTCCATCTTTAATACACTTAACTTGAGGACCATTCCTCACTAACTCTTTGCTAAAGAGTTTGCCAATTGTCTTGTAATTTAGATGGGCTAGCCTCTTGTGCCATTTGACACAATGAGAGACTTTCTCATCAGCTACAAGACACACTTGAGAACCATTGGTCTCACACATAATGTCTAGGCAATAGACATTCCTCTTTCTATAACCTGTCAAAATGATCTCTTGATCATTTGACCTCTTGATATGACAACCATCCTTAACAAATGAGATGTCATATCCTACATCACTTAATTGACTTATACTAATTAGGTTGTGTTTCAAACCTTTAACATAAGCCACTTGAGTAATGGTAACTAAGTTACTAGAAATGTTACCAAATCCTTTGATGATTCCTTTTTCAGAACCACCAAAGGTGACTTTTGGACCATCTTTGATAGGTGTGTAGTCCCTTAGTAATCCCCTAATTCCAGTCATATGTCTGGAACATCCACTGTCCAAGTACCATATTGGGGTATGGCCACTTGGACTCACCTGCAAAATAGATTAGTGAACCTTAGAACCCAAAAAATTCTTGGGTCCTTGGTACTGGTTAGTTTGCTTCCTAACAAAGCTACCTGGAGGTTTTCCAACAGGCAGTTTGCTACTCACTTTGACACTAGCATTGTGCCAACAGTCCATTGTAAAGTGGCCTACCTTTCCACAACACCAACACTCAAACCTATTGTACCTTTACTTAGGTACAGTCTTAGCTGTTTTATCTACAACTGACTTGTTGAGAGTTGGGGCTTTGCCCTTGGACTTGGGCTTGACAGTCCTAGCTGGTTTAGAAAATCCCAGTCCAGCTTTACCTTTTTGATGAACAAATTCATCAATTAAGGGTAGAACAGACTTTGGTTTTGAAAACCTAGCAACCAAATCTCTCTCCTTCTGAAGACTAATCTCCGGACTCTTGATTTGATCACTCTTAAACGATATAGTCCCCATCTGAATCACAGTTATGTGCTTCAGTCTGGCTATCTCATTAAGTTTTTGATCAAACAACTTCTCATAATCAGTTGCAGCCACTTTGAGACTTGCAATCTCCTTAGCTTGACTTTTGGCCAAGGATTTGCATTTCTTAAATGCTTGCAACAGATCTTTATATTCATCTATCAATAGATGAATATCCTCTTCAGACTCAGATGCACTCTCATCACTTGATGAGGATGAATCTGATTCTGAACTAGCACAAGAAATTGAACTGAAAGAACAACTTTGTACCTTACTAGGTCCTGACTGCTCTAGGATTTTGTCACTTTCTGTCAATGCCATCAGTCCTTGACACTGACTGTCTTCTTGATCATATATGGAGTTCATGATCTGGATGAACTCTTCTTCTTCTTCCTCAACAAACAACCCTATATATGCCTCAGCATCTGACTCAGTTTCTGATGAAGAAATATCTGACAGGCTCTTATCCTTTTTGGCAACAAAAGACTTTTCCTTCTTGCCTTTGAAATGAGTCGTTTTCTTATCATTAGACTCCTTCCTTTTCTCAGGACAATCTGCAATCACATGTCCTTGTCTATTACAGCAATAACATACTATTTTTGAAAGACTTGCTTTGCTAGACTTGATCTTTCTCCTGTCTTTCTTTGAAGACTTTTTATTCTGATAATAGTCTTCTTTACCCTGTGAAGTAGATGGCCTTGTCCTCCACTGTTTCATCTTTAAGAACTTCTGGAAATGTCTTGTGAAGGCAGTAAAGTCCTCATCACTTTCACTGCTTTCAGACTTTCTGCTTGCTGAATTATCTGACTCAGTTTCAGCATCCTTTGGAGGTGAAGATGGTGACTTACTTCTGTACTTTCTGGGGGCTTCTGTTTTAAATGCCGCTGTCCTTTCTTTATGTTCACTTCTTGTAGATTTCTCATCTTCTTTCCTCACTGTCAACTGCATTTCATAGGACAGCAGTTTGCCAAACAGTGTTGGTGGAGGAATTTCTGCTAACTTTGCCATTTCCCTAATGGCACAGATCTTGGTGTCCCAATCTTTTGTAAGGGACCTTAAGAACTTATCATTGAGCTCATAATTACTGAACTCTCTGCCATAGGACATAAGCTCATTCACAATCCTATAGAACTTCTTATAGCATTCAGTTATGCTATCAGATCTACCTTGTCTAAAACTTTCATATTCTTGGTCGAGCAAAGATTTTCTGTCCTGCCTCACTTCTTCAGAACCCTCCATATACACTATCAAGGTATCCCACATCTCCTTAGATGTCTTGAAGTGTATAAAATTTTGAAAGGTAGCATCATCAATAGCACTCACAATGATGTTCTGAGCCCTCTTGTCCATTGTGGCTAGAACTATTTCATCCTTTGTCATTTCAGAGAAATCCTTAGGTGTTCTCTGATTGGCATCTAAGACTGAAACCTTTATGGGCACATATGACCCTTCTTTTACTGTGATATAAATCCTAGGGTCTGAGGCTTCCATAAAAAATCTCACCCTTTCCTTCCATATACCAAATATCTCTTTTCTGCATATGGGTAACTTCATGGATCCCAATTCCTTATGATTCTCAGTGGAACCCATGGTTCTTGATTTTCTTGATTCTGTAATGTACTTAGACTGATCTGCCAACGGGATCTACTCAGACTGTTAAGTCCCTTTTTGAGTAACCTCCCTCTGATACCACTTGAAAGATATTGTACCTAATCACCTAGAGGGGGGGGGGGGTGAATAGGTGACTTAAATCTTTTTAACTTTTTAGGCAGAATCCAGATTAATTCTCAGAGTTATAACTATATTTACCAAGCAAACAAACAACAATCACAGCAAACCACAAGCATACAGTAGACACACAGTTTTATAGTGGTTCCCCAATGTTTGGGTACATCCACTTTCCCCCTTCGCCTATCTAGCTGTGTACTAGATTCGGCCAAAATCCTCCACTATCTCAGATCCACAAATCTTACACTCAGAACCCCAAAACAGGTTCCTACAACTCAGGCCCAAGGCCCTAAACCTCAGCTTCTTCTCAAAGCCTACACTCAGCCACCAAGGCCTATACTCAGCCGCCAAGGCCTACACTCAGCCACCAAGGCCTACACTCAGAGATTCAAATCTCCTACACTCAGGCACTCAAGCCCTACACTCAGCCTTTATAATTACAGGCTTACAAACTCAGATCCCAAGGGATTCTACAAGATATTATGAATACAAAATATAATCCAAACAACTCAGAGACAAGAGAGAAGAGTTGTGAGTTTCTTGATGAGTTCTTGGAAGAACTCAACTGAAATCAATCTGACTTGGCTTTCTTCAAAGCTTCTTGAATGTAGAACTCAATAAGATTGATCTACTCTGCAGTTGATCCTTGATCTCTGCTACTTAAGATTCAGACCAAATCTGAACCCTTCTTCTCAGCCTGGTTCCAACGGCTGACTTCTTGGATGAAGCTCTCTCTCTCCAACTTCTTAGATCTTCACTTGATAGCTAGATATTCTTTGTATATTGATCACTTCAACAACAACTTCTGTAGACAGTATGAGCCTATTTATAGGCCTTCTTTATGGTAACCGGCTGGTCCGGTTGATAATTGATTTCTGACAACTCTGACAGGTGCAGTAGACCGACTGGAATGGCAGCTGTCAAGTCATCCAGTCAGTTCTTGAAAATTCTGTAACTGTCTGAAAGTGTCGAGACTATCTGTCTTTAAGTGTCGACACTTATAGACCAAGTGTCGACACAAGTTGTCTAAGTGTCGACACTAGCCTACAAGGTGTCGACACAACTCCTTGTGTTGTTGATTTTATATCTCGACACTGCTTCTTCTTTATATGTCGACACTGATAATGTGTGTCGACACAAGTCCTTGTACTTCAGTATTTTGCTGAATTCTTGTAAGTGTCGACACAACACCTTTGTGTCGACACATCTTCATGTGTTGAACTTGTTAAGTGTCGACACATCTTCTTGGTGTCGACACATGTCTTCAGTGTTGATACTTGCTGAGTGTCGACACAGCTCCTTGTGTCGACACATTCTTCCTTGTGTTGAGACTCTGGCTGAGTGTCGACACTTTCCCTTAGTGTCGACACTTGTACTTAGAATATTCTTGAGCTTTGCTATGTGTCGACACAGCTCCTTGTGTCGACACATTCTTCTTCTGTTGAGACTTCAGCTGAGTGTCGACACATCCCCTTAGTGTCGACACTTGTACTTAGAATATTTTGTTGAACTTTGCTGAGTGTCGACACAGCTCCTTGTGTCGATACTTTCTTCAAGTGTTGAGTCTTCAGCTGAGTGTCGACACATTCTTTCTTGTTTCCACACTTTCTTCAAGTGTTGACTCTTTTGTTGTGTGTCGATACATTGCTCTGGGTGTCGATACTTATACTTAGACTTTGCTGTCTTTTGCTGAGTGTCAACACAACCTCCAAGTGTCGACACTTTCTGATGTAGACACATTTTCACTGGGTGTCGACACAACTGCTAATTGTCGACACTGCTTCACTGGACTTTTCTTCATTGAGTGTCGACACAGCTCCTTGTGTCGACACTTTCTGCCTGGTGTCGACTCTGCATCCCTGGTGTCGACACAATGACTCCAAGTGTCGACACTGCTTGTTTGGGTGTCGACACAAGTCTTCTTAAGTGTCGACACTTTCCTTTTAGGTGTCGACACATGGACTTAGAAACTTTTTCATCTTTCCTGCAAATACTTAACCTGCACAAGTAAACTCAAAACACATCAAATACATTTTGATGTATATCATTGAGTTGGGTGAGGCTTCTTCAAATCAGGTACATTTAAACCAATGTACCCAACACTTATGCTTGTGAGTAGTGTTTGTGAATGCGCCTCGCTCACTCCACATCCACTCCATACCCGTGTCTCACCCGATTGCACTCCACACAAGAACACTTCCATCCATTAGCTTTCCGTCAACCCGCCCAACCGAATTTCGGCATCGCGGCCGAAACACTCACTTCACCTTGCGAAGCGGTGCCTTCGACCCGCATAGCTTTTATTAGTTTATTAGATCAAACAACCACAATCTCTTAAGTCTCCTTTTTACTCTTTTTCGAAGTATAACCCGCATAACAATATTTTCTGAACTGTTGCCGCTCTATGCTAATTGCATTCTTCAAGAGACCGATACTCGGGATTTATTCCCAAACTTTATTACTTGTGCGACCGGTGCGCTTGCCGATTTACACGCATCAACATTCTTCCCAGCGAGTGTCTGAGCGGGTCGCCAGCCCCTCGGCCCCGGGATCCCTTCTTCCCGAGTCGTGAATGTTCCCCTTACCACTTGTGAGCCCTTGACTCGTTTTCATGGCTTTGCGCCTGATAGCATCTTACTTGAACATTTTTTGCAGTTACTACCTCTACAGCCGCCGAATTGCCCCCACCAGTTCTTTAATCACCATCTAGTCGCGGGTTGGGGAAATCTCTCATGACCCTAGCGGGATAGCTCTTCTCGGGCTGGCCCGGCACCTCGCGCCCGCACACCGGTACAGGAGATGTGTCAACTCCTGCTAAGTTTTTTTTTTATTTTGCTCACATTTTTGTTGCTCGCCTGTTCTTCTGACTTACCCTTTCCAGGTTTCAATCTGGCCTCATCGTCAGAGGTCGAGATGAGGGAAGGATGTTCTCCCCTCCCATCATCGTATCGCTTTTCTGAGTATTTGGGCAACCCACATGATGCTGAGGGGATGAAGAAGGGGACGACAGAGATGCTCCGAAAACATTCCATGATGCTGTGTGCTGCTTTCGACAGGATGGCCGAGGATAAGACAGAAGTGGAGGCATGTCTCGAGATCTTGGATGGGAGGCGACGAGAAGACAGGGATGGTAAAACTTAGTCCTTAGTACATATCGCGCGGGCTAAACAAGAACTGCATGCTGTTCGTGTATATTATTACCCTCACCAACCTCCCCGCTCCCGAGTCCGCTGGAGGGGTAGATGGAAATGTATCCAATATTGATCCACCTATCCCCTCCCCTCTATTAGCGTGTAGGTTTGGGCTGCTTCAGCTGTCTGCCCCTAGCTCGCGCGATCTGGATGTGAACTATCTCAATTTATCTTTGTAATAAACTCTTTTTTATTATTCAGGACTGTTCGCCCGTTCGCTAGCCGCTATTCATATGTATAACTCTTTTCCTTATGTTATTATTGCCAGACCTTTTAGGCAGATGCGGATAGATCGGGCCCGCCCTTTTTTCCAGGCGGGCGCAGATCGTCCGTGTCACCCTCGCGTCACAGGTGGACGCGGGTCGGTCTGGCTCGCTCCACTCTTAGCTCGCGATCATCTAGATTTTAGGAGGGAACCAGGGACAGGCTCGAGTATTGAAGCATCGCAACGTATTTTTTCTAACCGCACACCTCTTGTCGAAAGTTTATCTTCCCGTCCCTCTTGTTTTTCTATAAAAAGCTTCTCCTACCGTCTTTCACCCACCGCTTTTAAATCTTCTCGACCCTTCTCCTGCTTCATATCCTTCCCAGCTCGCCATCTTCTAGTGAGAGTTCTAACTTCCCTCTTGCGAAATGGGAGGAGACGACGATGCCGAGGGCCGAGTAAAATGTGCTTGTACCTTATCTGATTTCGCTTTTGCTGTTGCGAACATCAGACAAAACGAATATCTCCCAGTGATCACTACCTCCATCCCATCTGGGTTCGAGGCGAGGTGATCGGAGGAGGGTGAGAAAATCAACGACCTATCTGACGTCAAGCTTGCCATCCCTATTGGCCACTTCGACACTGGTCTTCAGCTTCCTCTATGGCCTGAGATCCGACTGGTGTTGAAGTACTATGGGGTAGTCCCGGGACAACTCCCCCCGAATTCAAGGGCAGTCATGGTCACGTTCGCCTACGTCTTGCGGGAGGAGCGGGTCGAGTTCAGCCTTGCGGTCTTCCACAAGTTGTTCTCCTTCCCGTCAAACAAGGATGACACTGCCCACTTTGCCAGTAATCATGTCAAGGTACGGGAGACCGTAAATAAGAGCCATAATTGGTTGAAGAAATTTGTCTTCATTAGGGGGGCTTCGACAACATCCCCTTCATGTTGATCCAACTCAGCGAGGCAAGTTACCGCCCGCCCGTCTTCGGGGGCCATGAAGCCGACCTCTTCGGCATCTTCGTAGGGAAGATCTTAGAGGTGGCATTCCTTCGCTAGAATGTCGACTCCCTTCCCCTCGTCCCGCCTAGGGAAGGTAAAGCTACCAGCTTTCGATGCCCACCTCTCTCCTTTTTCTGCTTTTTCTAACTCTTTTCCCTAGGCGAGCGCGACATCCCCATTCACCCGCCATATGAGGGCTTGCGAACTACTCATGGCGAGCCCGCCCGAACCAAGACAACTGCTGCCATCCTCCGTGAGGTCTTGGCCCCTGCTACTTCTCAAAAGCGGGCCACTCACCGCCAGTCTCCTCCACCGCCGCCACCTAAAAAGCCCAAGGTCGTCGGCGGGAACCCTTCCTTATCTCAGGAAAAGGACAAGCTTCAGGAGGACCAACAACCTGAGAGGATCATCATCCTAGACTCCGCTGCAGGCTATCCTCCTGGAGATCCGGCTGACATCTCCCCGAGGGGCGAGTCGGAGGCTGCTGCCACGCCTTTCCCGATGAACTTGGTGCTCCCCTTCTATTGTGGGACCGAGGGAGTAACCGGGCATCAATCTCTACCTGCTGCCGAGTTGGGTGGTGCACGATACTATCGGCAGTGAGGCGTATGCCTTATCCTTCGGCCTCTACTCACGGGAGGATGCCTCGGTCTATGACGAGGAGAGCACGCAGGTACTTGTTCAAGAGAGTGTCTAGGCCCAGCTTCGTGGCCTCTAACTGGCTCACATGGTGGGCCGTCGATGCACGCAGATAGAGAAGAACACTGCTTCGCACTAGAAGCTTATCACCGATAAAGAAGTAGATCTCTGCCTCTCCCTTGAGGATGTGGAGTTGCATAAGAAGCGAGCGGATGCGTCCGATGCCATCCTCATCAGGTATCTTGGAGGGGTGGTGAGTCTCAAAAAACTTGAACAAATTTTATTTTTCCCATTGAGTCTTTATCCCAAATGTATTGCTCTCTTTCACAGGATGTTGCGACGGCTGTGTGCCTTGGCTCCAGAATCACGACCCTCAAGAAGGGGATCGAGGCATCGCTAGTGCGAGTGTGATAGCTGGAATCCGCGAATGCTCTACCATATTTTAGCGGTGGCGCCCTCACGAGTTATATCAAGCACGAGCTCGAGGTCTCGCTCCAGATGACTTCAGCCAGGGTAGAAACCTTCACCATTCAGACGATGCAGAAGATGGGCCTAGTGACAAGTGAAGGGGCGGGACTTGAGGCGAATGATGTGGTCCATGATAATGTCCTGGGGCAATCCATGCCTACAGATGATTTCCCCCCACACTAAGTTCCTGATTACTTGGGAGGACACCTTGGCCAGTGCCTTCACCTCTAGCCACTTAAAAAAGTAATCGATCATCACCAATAGGAACCTCCTTTGCCCGCTGGCCTAGGGGATATGTCCTACCAAATCCATCCCCCAGATGGCAAATGGCCAGGGCACCGTGATACTCCTGAGCCGTTGAGCTGGTAGAAGCTCTAGGGGGCAAACAACTTACACTTGTGGCATTTATTTGAAAACTCTACGGCGTCCTGGCTTAAGGTTGGCCAGAAGTACCCATATTGAACTATCTTTCCCTCCAAGGTTCTTCTTCTCGAGTGACTTCCGCAATCGCCAGAATGGACCTCTTCCAGGATCCTCAGAACCTCTCTCTTGGACAGGCAACGTGTCAACATCCCCGAGAGAGTCTTCCGATATAACTGCCTGTCGTGCATAAGGTAATATGCTGATTTGTGCTTGAAGTGCTTCTTGTGTATCCCCTCCGGGAACTCCCTAGTGGACAGAAAGGTTGCAAAAGGATCTATCCACGAGGGGTGTTGTTCCACCTCCATTAGCTCTCCTTTTTTCGATGGATGGGCGGAACAGGTCAGTGATGGTACCCCCACCCGGGCCCATGCTTGGCAAACTGATCAACCTGCTCATTTTCCTCTCTCGACATATGTCGGATGGAGAAGTTCTAGAATATGCCGATGACCCCCTTTACCTTTGTCCAGTATAGCTGAAGAGTTTGCTCCATGGCCTCAAACTCCCCGTTGATCTGGGAGGACACCACCATATAGTCTGTGAGGACCTCCACATCATGCACCCCCAGCTCCCTAGCCAGGTGTAACCCAACTATCATTACTTCATACTCGACATGGTTGTTAGTGATGGAAAAGTGCACCACTAGCGTTTACTCGATCCTCATTCCCTGGTGCTCTCCAATATTACCCATACACCCAAGGAATGCCTTCCTGAAGGGCCATCCACCCTTACTCTCCAGGGAACTGGGCGAGTGAGTTCCATCTCCGCCACCTCGACCATATAGTCAGCAAGAAAGTTGGTCATCGCTTGAGCCTTGATCGAGAGTCAGGGGACAAAGGATATATAAAATTCACTCAACTCCACCAACCACTTGGCTAACCTTCCCGAGTGTTCCACCCCATCAAAGATATTGAAAAGGGGCTGGACCATCACCACCCAGAAGGAGTTCGCCTGGAAGTAGGGTCAGAGCCTCCGGACTGAGATGACTAGAGCAAAGGTCAGCTTCTCTAAGATGGGATAACAGTGCTCTGCCTTCCTTAGGACCATGCTTACATAGTTGATAGGCAGTTTCTTCTATCCTTCTTCCCAAACCAAAACCGAGCTCAAGGCCTCTGCACTGACCCCAAGATATAGGGAAAGATCCTCCCCTTCCTTTGGCCCTTTGAGCAGTGGGGCCTGAGTCAATTGACTCTTCAGGGCCTAGAATGCCTCCTCAAACTCCTGGGACCACTAAAACTTGTAATACCCCCTCAATGCTTTGAAGAAGGGAGATCACTTCTCTCCAACCCGAGAGAGGAACCTACTATGCCCGGTCAAATAACCCGTTAGCCGCTACACTTCCATAACATTCCGAGGCGACCCCAACTCCATGATCGCCTTGACCTTGTTAGGGTCTAGCTCCACCCCTGTGGGGGTGAGGAGATGTCCCAAGAACTTTCCCCTACTCGCCCCGAAGACACACTTCTGCTATTTGCGTAAGGTGCCAAAGGTCTCCTCTAGATCTCGGAGGTGAGAGTCTACCTCTCGACTCTTGAACATAAGATCATCCATATACACCTCTAGGTTCCTCCCCTTCTGCTTTCAAAAACTTGGTCCATCATTTTTTGGTATGTCACCCCCACGTTCTTCAGCCCAAAGGGCATCATCTTTTAGCAATAACACCCATCCCCAATGAAGAAAGAGACATGTTTGATGTTGGGAGGGTGCATCCTGATCTGGTGGTAACCTGAAAATGCATATAAAAAACTCATCATAAAAAAAACCAATGAGTGAGTCAACCAGCGCATCGATTCAGGGCAAGGGGTAACAATCCTTGGGACATGATTTATTTAATAAAGAAAAATCAACACACATTCTCCACCGACCGTCTCCCTTCATTACCATTACAATATTGGAGACCCAGCCAGGGTATTGGATTTTGGATATGAAGCCGGCTTTTAGGATCTTGGCCACCTCCTCCCTGACGGGCTCGACCAGCTTGTCCACCGTCGACCTCTTCCTCTGCTGGATATGACAGGCTTCTGGATCCATGTTGAGGTGGTGACAGGTAATGTCCATATCGATCCCCGACATTTCTACCGCACTCCACGCGAAGATGTCCACGTTTGTTTGATGCATGTCAGCATCCTCTCCTGGTCTTCTGGGGTCAACCCTCCGCTGATGCGCACCTTCTCCACCCTGCCTCCATGGTAGAGAACTTCCAACTCCACCACTTCTTTTGCAACCTCCAAATGAGACTGATCCCCCACTCGCTGGATCCCCCTCTCCTAGGACTGGGGCCTCCTCTTCCTCAACTACCTCCATGGACATCACCTCGGCCGACTCCCCCAGAACTTCTTCTACCACCTCCACTTGGGTGCAGATCTCTTCCCCTACTTCCATCTCCACTCCCATTTTGGCCTCCTGCTCTGCCACCTCCATCCTCTGCTTCATCTTCTCAGCTCCCTCCTGCCAAGAAATGGAGTTTATTGCGGTGACGTAGCACTCCCTTTCTACCTTAGGGTCTCCTCGAACCCGAGCCTGGATCCCCTCGGCATTGAACTTTAAGCACTGGTGGAAGGATGAGGGGTCGCATCATAAGTCACTGATGAGGGGTTGTCCGAAGATGACATTGTAACTGCTAGGAGCATCCATGATGACGAACCTACAGTTCCGGGACTTCCCCCCAAGGTGACATGGAGTACAACTCCTCCTTCAACTTCCTTCCTCTCGCCCGAGAACCCAAACAGAGGTCCATCCGAGGCCAAGACCCTCATGGCCTCCACCTTCATCGCATCAAATGCCTTTTTAAAGACGTCATTGATCGAGCTCCCATTATTGATGAGGATTCGGGAGACAGTGAAACCTTCGACCGTGGTCTAAATGACCAATGTGTCTCAAAAGGGATCCTCATGATCCGGCATGTCCATCCTTGAGAAGGTAATCTTCTCATCCAGTGGTGGGGTTCGAGATGTAGAGCCAACGCTCTAGCGGTATATGGTATGGAGGCTCGCCTTCCAGGCAGCCTCAACTCCCCTCCCACCGTGGATCACCATGATCCCTCCTCGGGCTCTAACATCGGCCCGGTCCTCGCACTTGTCCTCCTCTCTCCTTGGAAGGACCTCCTCAATCCACACTTCCTGGCGGTACTGCTACTGTTGTTGCTCCTTTCCCCTCATCTCGAGGAACTCTGTGTACATGGCCATGACGTGGCCCTCCTCCTGATGGATGTCGCAATAGGGAAACTCTACCCTAACTTCCCTCCTCATCCTCTGCCGACCTCTCCTCCTCTGGGATATCACCATAGCTTGATGTTGATTGGGGAGAAGAGGCGTATGGCCCTGCCTCCAGCCTCGTCGGTTGAACTGACCCTGGCCCCTAGCGGTTGTCTCCTCCATAAAAACCTCCCCACTAGCCTTGGTCCTGCCACTCCAGCCTCCAGCCGAGCCGATTGTTTGGCTCCTGGCGCACCCACCTCGGCTACTATTACTACTACTATTCCCTCTACTGGGGTTTAGCTCTCCTCACCTCCTGACCTCTGCCATCTCCTGGCCTCTTCTCTTCCTCCGTGATCCACCTAGCCAACTTCTTGGCGAAGTCCGGGTTTAACTCCTCCCCGTCGACTTCCCTTGCCGCCATTTCCATCAGCTCCTCATAGGAGAGAAGAGGCAACCTATTGAGCTCCATCCTAAAGAAGCCCTACTGCATCCCCAAGGTGAAGGGCATCATCAGTGTGTGCCCTAACATCTCCTAGACCTGGTTGAAATCTTCCTGGAATCGGTCTACGTAACTCCCTAGGGTCTCGTTCACCCCCTGCTTGATGTGGAACAGGGACTCAGACTCACTGTTCCTCTTCTTTGAAGTGATGAACCTTAATATGAACCCCGACGTATGTCCTCCAAGAAGTAGATAGAGCTGGCCAGTAGCTGGTGGAACCACTCTCTCATCTACTCCTTGAGGGTGATGGCGAAGAGTCTGCACTTAAAGGCATCCGACATCTGCCTTATCAAAACCACATCCTCGAACCATTGGATGTGCTGGACCGGATCATCCTTCCCGGTGTAGTAGGACATCTCCGGCTCCTGAAATCCCTCCATAACTGGGGCGGAAGAAACTAACTCGCTGAAGGGGCTGCCTCCCTCTACTGGGCGAGCCAGAGGATCTCGCCCTCCCATCTCGCCGAATCGGCCTCCACTCATCGAGCCAGGGAACAACACTTGCCCCTGCAGATCTCACTCCCATCCCTCCTCTACTACCTCCTTCCACGCTCTCCTAGCCGAGGGATCCCCTCCTAAGGTGGGGGCAGCGACCTCTAGTACTGCTGGCGTCGAGCAGTTGACACGTGCGCCAAGTGGAAACTTGACAAGGTTGATCACCTCCTACCGGAATTCTTCGAACATGCTGACCGTGGCGAGAGGGGGGAGGGTGATGAGTTGGCCCTGTCCGAACCTTATCCTTCTCCTCCTATCATCAAGCTCGCTAAAGGTTTTCGGTGCTGATTACTCTCCACGCTCACCACACAAAAATGTTGAAACCAAAACTTGGCTCCTCGTGGAGTTCGACCATTGGGGAAGGGGTGATCACACACTTACTTATCTCTCGCAAGCTAAACAGCCAAATACTTAGAACAAGGAATAGACCCAAGGCTCCAGCACAGAGGTCCCACCACAAACCTGAAAGATCTTAGAGTGCTTCCGCTCCTTATCTAGGTGCTGAAGCTAAGGATACTTCAAAAAATGCAAGAAGACAGGGGAACAAGTAAGCATGCCTTCTAAGGTATCCCCTTGGGTCTATTTATAAGATTCTGAAAATAGCCTGCAAACAACCAACCTCCGCTGTTCCAAAGAGCTATGTGCAGTCCAGGCTGGTCTGCCAACAGCGTGGCTCCGCTATTTTGAAGGGCTAGGGGCAGGCCAGTTGTGGTAGGGTGGTAAAAGTGTAACATGTTATCTGCACCCAACAGGCAAGAAGAGTGCGAACCAGTTCACCTTTCCCTAGGCGAGCGCGAGCCGGGCTGTGCTCCCGTAGCTAGCCTCCCTTTGGGCGAGCACGAGATAGGCTCTTGTGTCTCACTCATGCTCTTGTGAGGCAAGCATGGACCCTTCTCGCTCTCCTAGCGAGCTGATGATTGCCTAAAGGTGGGTGCGGGTCTACAAGTCAGTCTGCCTGCCTCTTTAGGTGGGTGCGGGCCGGTCCTGGCCGAGAGCTTTGTTTTCTTATCGAGTCTTCTCGATGAATACGGGGTTTGTACATTTGGTGCTTGGGATGCAGCCCAGACGATTCTAACTGGGTCATGCTGGATCTCCCTCGGTGGACGTGGTCCCGATTGGAGCCGAACCTGGGTCGTCACAAAAAGTGCACTTTTTATTATAACGTCCCCTCGACCCAATGAAACAATCCCTCGCCAAAGCAGAGCTAAACTGGTCAGGCAGACCGTTACCGGGCTGCAGCCCAAGCACCACAACCCTATCCAGCCCACAACCCACCTATGGGCTGGAGAGGGGTTGTGGGTGCTTGGGCTGCAGCTTGATAATGCTCTGCCTGACCAGGGTAGCTCCGCTTTGGCGAGAGATTGTTTCCTTGGGTCGAGGGGACGTTACAACTATGACGTTGCACAATTCATCGGTGGTAGTGGCAAACCCTGTACGAACAAGTTCCCTCCATACTTGAAGATTTCTTGTACCTCTTGGATCCATGGAGAACAATCGACAAGTAAAGAAGGCGAATCATCTACATGGACAATTTGCAAACGAAGAATAGTGCGTCGAACAGCTCTTGAATGAAATCCAAAGAGTTTTCGACGAATGTTAAATCCGTTTGCCCGATTCAGTCCTATTTATATAAAATTAAAATTTTGAAGAGAGAGAAGCGCGCGTACCTTTGCCAGAAGTGACTCTTCGGTTCCAATAAAGAACAAAAAAATGACCTAAGTAAAATTCGTCGAAATTACTTGAGTAAGCCCAGTAATTCATCAAAATAATACATGTGAAGAGTCCCATTCATCGAAAGTCGGCGACATTACTTAGCCTATCTCGACAAATTCATCGAGATTCTTCAAGAATATACGACAAATTTGCCTTAAATATTTTTGAACTTTCTGAAGTGAAGAATTCCTGATATCCGAGAGAATTACATGACCATACTGACTTTAGTCTGGGTCCTTGACCATCTTCATGATTCCTTGTTGAGCATACCAAATTTCATTTTGAAAAAAAGAGAACTTGGCCTCATCTAGTGGCTTTGTGAAAATATCTACAACTTGCTTATCTGTCGGGACATAACGGAGATTGATGTCCCCATTTTCCACATATTCCAGGATGAAATGGTACCTTTTCTCGATGTGCTTTGTCCGGCTATGAGAAGCTGGATTATTAGCAATAACAATAGCACTGGAGGAGTCACAAAACATTCAAATCTCCTTTAGGTTGAAGTTGTAATCTTCGAGCTAATTCCTTATCCATAGATGTTGTGCGCAACAACTACATGTAGAGATGTATTCTAACTCAGTGGTTGAGATTGCAACACAGCTGGACCAAGAAATCAACCTTCTTCCTAGGGACTGACAGGTTCCGAAAGTTCTTTTCCTATCATCCCTGCTACCTGCAAAATCAACATCTGAAAAGCCAATTAGCTCACAGTTATTACTTATTGGTACCATAAGCCAAGATTTGGTGTACCCTTAAGGTATCTCAAAATCCTCTTTGCAGCAGTATAATAAGATTTCTTAGTGTTCACCTGAAATGTAACACATATACATGTTGAAAACATTATTTCTGGCTTACTTGTAGTAAGGTAGAGCAATGATACAATTATGATTATGTACTTGATTTCATCAAAAGGTCTCCCTTTCTCATCCTTGTCCAAATTCATAGCTGAACCCGTTGGAGTCCTCACAGATGTTGAATTGTCCATTCCGAATTTCTTAATTAACTCGTTGGTGAACTTCGTCTGAGAGATGAAAATCACATCGTAAGGTTGTTTCAACTGAAGTCTTAAGAAATACTTCAGCTCACCCATACTACACAATTCAAACTTCCCATGCATAAGTTTAAAAAACTTCTTGCAAAGGTGGTCATTTGTAAATCCAAAGATAATATCATCGACATAGATTTGTACTAACAAAATCTTATAGTTAACTTCCCTAAGAAATAGTTTTTTATCTATATTTCCCATTGTGAACTTATTCTTAAGAAGAGAGTTAGATAGCATCTCATATCAAGCTCGGGGAGCTTGTTTTAGACCGTATAAAGATTTATTTAGAAAATAAACATGTTCAAAGAGAGTTGAGTCGACAAATACTAGGGGTTGATCTACATATACTTCCTCTTTTAGATTACAGTTTATGAATGCTGATTTCATGTCCATTTGATAGACTTTGTGTAACATCCCGACTTTTATTGGGCCACCAGAACCCTAATGAGCCCAATAAAAGTGACCGAACTGCTACCCGTGGCCCACACCAAGGTATGAGGTAACCTTAGATGGGGATATAGAGCTAGAAAACTCTAATTTGGGTTCTATTAGTTCCTATGACCTCGTATAGTCAATACGAGTGCGTTTGAACTCGTTTCGTTAAATTCCGAGGTCATATGGTGGATATGACTATTCCTCGAAGAACGTCGCAAAAATGAGATTTTTGAATATCGAGCTAGAGAACTTCGATTTGAGTTCTGTCAGTTCTTGTGGCCTCATATAGTCAATACGAGTGCGTTGGAACTCGTTCCGTTGAATTCTAAGGTAATATGATGGATATGACCGTTTCTCGTAGAACGTCACAAAAACGAGATTTTTGAATATCCAGTTAGAGAACTCCGATTAGAATTCTGCCAGTTCCCGTAGCCTCACATAGTCAATGCGAGTGTGTTGGAACTCGTTCCATTGAATTCGAAGGTCATATGGTGGATATGGTCATTCCTCGTTGAAGGTCTTTTTTTTCAAGGCTAGCTAAACACCTAGAGGGGGAGGGGGGTGAATGGGTTTTTGTCTCTATTTAAAATTTCTATCTTGTTAGCAAATTACTGTGCTTGGTGATAAGGTTAGTTTTTAGCTTTCTTGAACAATCACAGATGACACATCAATTTTATATTGGCTCCCAAATCATGGGTACATCTACTATCCCTCTACGCCTATCTAATAGTGTGTTAGACTCAGCTATCCATCCAAAACTCAGCCCTTAAGAGCTTACAACATAGATCATGTTGGACCACACGGGTCACACAGATCTAACACTTAGGCACTAAGCCAAACCACAGGTCACAAAGACCTTTCACCCATCACAAAGCCAAACACTGGTCACAAAGACCTTAACCTTTATAATACATGCTTACAACTCCAGACTCACAAAGAATCTAAACAAAAGAATAATAAGATGGTTTGATTAGACACCAGAGCAAGAACTCCATGTCTACTTCTTCCAAGACAGAGCAGATATCAGTCCAACCTTTTTTTGTTGAAGACAGTGAAGTAGGCAGTAAAATCTTTATTCAAACAACTTTCTTTTCTTTGCAGAGCTTGTTGATCCCCTTCCTCAGAATCGCTCCTGAACCTGTAATTGCAGATGGTGATTGCTTCAGCTATCTCTTTCCTCAGCTAGGTTTTCTGTGCAGAATAGCTTGTTCAGACCCGACAAGAATGGTGAGGAGGAAGATGAAGTTCGGCCGCACTTTTCATTTTCAGAAAACCCAGACAAGGATTCGATTGATTGCTCTGGCCAATCGAGCAGTGGAACCCACCACCAGGATTGATGACTAATATTTAGATATTCGGCACATGCTTTCCATTTAATCTTGATTCAACGACTCTTTGTTGTGTGTGGGACCCAACACTTAATGATGAAAATATTTCTTGGAAAGTGCAGAAGATGATAACAGCTGGCCGCTAACGTCTCTGACAGCATTTCCGCAACATTTGAATTTTGGTTGACTTTTTGACTTTGCTGACGTCAGCATGATTCAGCATCTCTAGACTTAGACAAAATTCAAGTATTAGAACCAAAGGTGTTGAGAGAGTAAGCATCACTCAACACCACAGTACTTATGTAACGCCCCCTATCCGTCGCATATCATATAGCAGTAGGTCCGGCCGGGGCCCCACGCCATATACCACAGACAGACCGGGTGGTTACTTATGGAAACCATCCAACCAATCTCAACGTCCTACACAGAGTATTCTAGCGGAAGCAGTTTATAAAGGTTGTAAACAAGAACCCAGCATAGGAGCATGAATGTCCACTAAAACCAAAAGGAATATTATACAAAAATACTCAAAACCGGCCTTAAGGCCTTACAAAGTGTTTCACTTGAAAATTACATGATTTACAAACCACAACACGCAGGCCTGTCATACATGAACAAAGCAGTAAACACTTCTACTTGGGCCTTCGAGGGCCAGCTTCGCAAAAAGGGCTTTAGCCCGCTATTGACCTCTTGGTCCAGCTGCACCTGCAAACAACAAACCACCGCACGGTGGCAAAATAAGGCAACGGTCAGCAATGCTGACCAAATTATAACGATCCCGCCACAACTCGGGGCGGCGATGCTCCTTCCCTGCATTTCATTAGCATAAGCGAGCAATTTATATAACCATAGCATTTCATCACAGGCGTTGGCTCGCACGGCCACACGCCCCGTGCACTCAGGGCATATTCTCGGTGAACCGGTCGATGTCACGTCAATTAAAGCCATTAACATTCCAGACTCACCACCGCCACTTTGACGGCCAAACCTATGAGCAATTTGTCTTCTTGGCATGGGTCACGTCAATTAAAGCCATAGACCGCCGAAGACTCACATCTATGCCAACGGCGAGTGCCACGTAACCTTAGGTCTCTCTAACCCGAACGACATAGAGCGGGTACGGTTCCATCTAACTCGTGCTCACATCGCAACGACAATTTAAGCCATTTGCGCGGGTCAAACTTCCACCGAGTCCCATTCTAACACAAGTCACATAACCCCGTTATGTTCAAGTTGGCTCTCAGGCCACCAAGTTGGCAAGATCTCGTATCCGCCCAGTTTTCCGGGTGCACCTTTGGGTTAGTCCCCAAGGCTCCCTACTGCAATCTACCGCGTAGAAAACCCAAAAACAACCAATAGCACGGAGTCTTCTCCGGCCTTATGCAATGCAACATCACCGATCCAGACTAACATGTCCGGGTAGGCTTCACACAAAATGCCTATGTCCGTTCTCGCATACGGACTCTAAACAACGGGGACTTCACATATCTACCCGAAGGAACGCCTCCAACTCTCCGCAAACTCGCGAGAGCGGGCTTCCAAGAAAGAGAGCGACTCATGCTCAAGATGAGGATCGTTACCCTTGAGTTCCTCTTTGGCGCCATCGAAAAGTAATCGGATAGAAATCACCGCACTAGCGTTGCCTCCGTGGATCCGGAGTCGGCTTTGCGATTCGGAGCTCCGAAGCTCCTCCAATGGCGGATCTAGCTCTTCTTCTTCTTGCCTTAGCTCTCCTCTCTCCAAGGATTTAGAAAGAGAACAAGTGGAAAAAAGTGAGGTTTTCCAAGTCAACTCACGGGTATATCCTCTCAGGAACAACCCCCAGCCGTTGGATCTCAACCTAAGAAAACGAACGGCTTTAATTCGGGGCTGAAATGCCCAATCTGGACCGAACACGGCCTGGCACACGCCCGTGTCCAGGGCCGTGTGCCTCATTCTCCGTCAAAATCGAATCACCTGGAACCTCACACGGGTATCGAACACGCCCGTGTTCGAGCTGACACGCCCGTGTTCCACCTGACACGGCCGTGTAGCCGGCCGTGTACCCCATGATTTTTCCCCGTTTTCAACCCGAGCACTGCACGGGTTCTAGGACACGCCCGTGTCCTTGCCCGTGTCACCTTGACACGCCTGGGCTCCAGGCCGTGTACACGGTCTCGACACTTCGCGGCTAAGTGTCGACACGGGTCGACACGCCCTGCGACACGCCTGTGTCGCAGGCCGTGTGCCATGTCTCGACACATTGTCGACACCAAAGTGTCGACTTCGCGGGACGAGTGTCGACACGGGCTGACACGCCCTGCGACACGCCCGTGTCGCAGGCCGTGTGCCATGTCTCAACACAACGTCAAAGCACTGTGTCGACTTCACGGCTAAGTGTCGACACGGGTCGACACGCCCTGCGACACGCCCGTGTCGCAGGCCGTGTGCCATGTCTCGACACATTGTCGACACCAAAGTGTCGACTTCGCGCCTTACTGTCGACACAGGCTTGACACGCCCTGGGACACGCCCGTGTCCCAGGCCGTGTGCCTGCAGCCAGAACTCAAACTGGCCCAAAACATCCCCCTTTGCTCCTTTGAGTTTCGGGGCGTTACAACTCTACCCCTCTTAAAAGAATTTCGCCCACGAAATTACATAAAGGGAAAAACATGTACAAAACCAAAATTTGTACCTGAGCGGAACAACTCCGGATACTCGTCAAGCATCGTCTGCTCTCGCTCCCAAGAGAGCTCCTCACGGCCGCAATTGTCCCACCGGACCTTGACCATCCTGATCTCTTTATTGCGTAGCCTCTTGACATCTGAGTCCTCAATCCGCACGGGCTTGACCTTTGTCGTTAGCCCACTATCCACCGACACTTGATCAACAGCGATCACTTGCGTAGGCTCTTGCACCGCCTTCCGAAGCACCGAAATATAGAATACATCATGTAAACCACTTAGCTCCACTGAAATCTTCAGCCGATAGGCTGCTTCTCCAACTCGCTCCAGAACCTCGAACGGTCCAAGGTACCTCGGGCTTAGCTTTTTCAATCGCCGCACCCGCGAGACACCCTTGAACGGCTTGATTTTTAAGTATACATAATCGCCCACAGCGAACTCCACATTCCTGTGCTTGGCATTATAGTACTTTGCTTGCCGGTCCTGAGCGATAAGCAACCTTTCCCGAATGGTCCTCACCAAAGAAGTAGCATCCTCCACTTCCGATCGCTTATACAACTTTGACTCGCCCGTTTCTAACCAAGACAACGGCGTGCGACATCTTCTACCATATAGGGCCTCGAAGGGCGCCATCTGAATACTTGCTTGGTAGCTGTTGTTGTATGCGAACTCCCCCAAATAAAGGTGGTCCTCCCATTGCTTTCCAAAATCCAAGACACACATGCGAAGCATGTCTTCCATCGTTCTATTGACCCTCTCGGTCTGCCCATCCGTTTGTGGATGGAAGGCTGTGCTGAATTTCAGCTTTGTTCCCAACATTTGCTGCACCAGCCTCCAATCATTGGACGTGAACCGCCCATCTCGGTCACTCACGATGCTGCGAGGCACACCATGAAGCCGTACTATGTTATCCACATAAAGCTTTGCCATCTTCTCCACCGGATCATCCTTCCTATGCGGAATAAAATGCGACACCTTCGTTAATCGATCAACAACCACCCAAATGGCGTCGTTCCCCTTTTGCGACCTTGGCAAACCGTGCACAAAGTCCATAGAGATGTCGTCAAATTTCCACTCCGGAATAGGCAAGGACTTAAGAAATCCTCCCGGCTTTTGGCACTCCGCCTTTACTAAGGCGCAAGTTTGGCACTTTGCTACGTATAGCGCCACATCCTTCTTTAAACCCGGCCACCAAAACAGTTTCTTTATATCGCAGTACATCTTCGTGCTCCCCGGGTGAATCGAGTACTTGGTATGGTGTGCCTCGTACAACAACTCCACCCGTAAATTGCCCAAACTTGGGACGCACAAACGACCGTCTTTCCAAAGCAATCCATCCTCCACGACGAATTGGGAATTTGACCCATCCAGAGCCTCTATCATGAACTGATTCATATGAGCATCCATATCCAAAGCCTGCCGAATCCGATCAGCCAGGTCATATTGGACTTCAGTCCAATTCAGCACTACTTCAGCACTAGATTGTCTATCCACACAAACAATCTCCAACGCCTCCATCTCCTGCACCAAACGCTCATCATGCACTGATAGCCAATTTGCTTGAGCTGGGGCTCGGCGACTCAACGCGTCCGCAACCGCATTCCCTTTGCCAGGCACGTAGTGGATCTTGAATGTATAGTCCCCCAGGAACTCCATCCATCTACGCTGCCGCATATTCAGATCCTTCTGATCAATCAGATACTTTAGGCTCTTGTGATCGGTGTAGATATCAATCTTCACACCGTACAAATAGTGTCTCCACAGCTTCAAGGCAAAAATCACGGCCGCTAACTCCAAGTCATGGACCGGATAATTCCTCTCGTGCACTTTTAGCTGTCTCGATCCATAAGCTATCACGCTTCCGTGCTGCAGTAGCACGCAACCCAAACCGCTGCCCGAAGCATCGCTATATATCTCATAGCCTTCGGTCCCCACCGGCGAACTCAGCACAGGCGCCGTGGTCAACCGACACTTCAATTCCTCAAAAGCTCGCGCGCATTCCGGCGTCCAAACGAACTTATGCTCCTTCCTCGTCAAAGTAGTGAGAGGTAACGCTATCCGCGCGAAGTTCTCTACGAAGCGCCTATAATAGCCGGCAAGCCCCAAAAAGCTCCGGACTTCTGCTACCGTAGCAAGCTCAGGCCACTCCCGTATCGCAACAATCTTCGCCGGATCCACCGCAATACCCTCTCCACTCACTATATGACCGAGGAACGCTACTGAGGATAGACAAAACTCGCACTTCGAGAACTTGGCATACAATTGATTTCTCCTTAGCGTCTCCAACACCAAATGAATATGCTTGAAGTGATCTTCCTCACTTTGCGAGTACACCAATATATCGTCGATGAAGACGATCACGAAATGGTCCAAGTACTCCCTGAAAGTCCTGTTCATCAAATCCATGAACACTGACGGCGCATTAGTCAGCCCAAACGGCATGACCGTAAACTCATAATGCCCGTATCTCGTACTAAACGCTGTCTTCGGGATATCACTCTCCCTTATCCGCAGTTGATAGTACCCAGCCTTGAGATCCAACTTCGAGTACACCGTCGACCCGACTAACTGATCAAAGAGATCATCAATCCGGGGGATCGGGTACTTGTTCTTCTCAGTCAGCTTGTTTAGCTCCCGATAATCAATACATAGCCTCAAGCTTCCGTCCTTCTTCTTAACAAAGAGGACTGGTGCGCTCCAAGGAGAAGAACTCGGGCGCACATACCCTTGCTCCAACAACTCTTGTAGTTGTACTTTCAGCTCTGCCATTTCCTTAGGCGCTAGCCAATACGGAGATCGTGACACAGGCTTTGCACCTGGCACTAGCTCGATCGTAAAATCTATCTCCCATTGAGGCGGGGCTCCAGGAAGATCTGCGGGGAACACATCAGGGTATTCCGATACCACTGAAATACAATCCAACGCGGGCTTCAGCTTTGCAACCTCCACTAGTGTAAAGAACAGTTCTGCTCCGGCACGAACCGCCTTCACCACCTGAAGAGCAGACATCAACGTCTTGCTCAACCCCTTTAAGCCCGTAAAAGTCGTCTCACGACTTGCTCCCAGCTTGACTTCCTTGCTACCGCAATCTATATGGGCTTGCTGCTCCGAGAGCCAGTCCATGCCAAATATGACGTCGAAATCCACCAACGGAAGTAAGGACGCCCGCAGGTCAAACTCCTGCTCCCCAATACGAATCTTAACATCGCAGATCCTATCCGCTCGCATCGAACACCCATTGGGCAACAACACATCCAACTTGTCCTTTGCCATCGAAGAAGGGGCTCCGATGCGTGATACAAATCCTTCGGACAAGAAGGAGTGTGAAGCTCCCGTATCAAAGAGTGCTCGTGCCAGATTTTCACAAATCAACACAAATCCTAAATAAGTAGTGGTAAGGTAACATGTGCATAACAAGCATATAAAGGAATTGACTTGCTATAAATTAAACCGTACCTGTCACCACATCAGCTTGTTTAATGGCCTCCTGTTGGCCAAGATTGTAGACCCTTGGTTGGGCCGGAGCATAATGGGATGCGGTCGACTCCACCGCCTTTCCCTTTTCTTCATAAGTAGCTCCCGGCCTCCTCTCGGACTTAGGACGTCCGCTCCAACAATCACAGGCGAAATGCCCCGTCTTTCCACATGTAAAACACGCACCCGGGGTCTGACCCGTAGTCGCCCCAGAAGCGCCAGAAGGAGCTGGACCCGAAGTCCTATGCTTCTTAAAAGCCCTCCGATAGCCGGACTTTGAAGTAGTCGGCACTTTAAATTCAGATTTTCTATCAACCAAGCCTTTCTTCGCTTGCACATTCTTCATGTCCTTTTCCAAGGACCGGGCAGTATTGACCAAGGTTAAGAAACCCTGCGTCATTGGCCCCGACAGTAATAGTCTCAACTCATCCCTCAGGCCTTCATAAAAGCGATTAGTCTTGCGCTCCTCATCCATGATGGTGGAGCTAGCATAACGACTCAAACGCATAAACTCGTGGAGATATTCATCCACGCTCCTCTCACCCTGCACCAACTTTAGGAACTCATTCTCCATTGAAATCCTCTGAGTAGAAGGGAGGTATCTTGCCAAGAACAATCCCGAGAACTCTTCCATCGGAACGTCTATCAGTTGTCTACCTCTCAGATGATGCAGCTCCAATCCTTCCCACCACATCCTCGCTTCACCGTCCAGAAGGAACGTAGCGATGGTGGGTATTTGCCACTCCTCCGTCTCCATCGCTGTCATGACTCTCTTCACCCTAGAGAGCCAGTCTTCAGCCTGAGATGGGGTTCCCAACCCCGAGAATAACGGAGGGTTAAAGCTCATTACATGCTTCAACTGCCTCTCAGTTGCCCTCCTTGGCACTAATGGTTCCACAACCACTTGCTCCACCCTCCTCGGCACAGCCTCTTGAAGAGGTACTTGCTCCATCACAGGAGCGGGCTGCTGCGCTTGCCTTCCAGGCTACGCGTTTATCACGGCCAACACCGCTTCAGCCACCAATCGAATATTCTCAGCCGATAGAGGTGTTGCGGGAGCAACATCCGGTGCACTGCTAGCCTCAGAAACTCGGCGTTCTGATGGCCCAACACCACTTCTGGTCACCTATAGTGGTACAAAACACAGTTAAGCGACCAAATAAATTGCAAACAGCAATTATAGGAACACGCAGGTTCCTCAAACACGAGTATTTTCATTCCTAAGTGGACATTCATGGGTTCTTTTACCGTTATAACGATGACGCACACAATGTGCTCACCACCCCTTAAAAAGAATTCGCCCACGAATTCACTTTAAGCCCGACCAAAACCAGTAGTCTGATACCGAATTGTAACGCCCCCTATCCGTCGCATAGCATATAGCAGTAGGTCCGGCCGGGGCCCGACGCCATATACCACAGACAGACCGGGTGGTTACTTATGGAAACCATCCAACCAATCTCAACGTCCTACACAGAGCATTCTAGCGGAAGCAGTTTATAAAGGTTGTAAACAAGAACCCAGCATAGGAGAATGAATGTCCACTAAAACCAAAAGGAATGTTATACAAAAATACTCAAAACCGGCCTTAAGGCCTTACAAAGTGTTTCACTTGAAAATTACATGATTTACAAACCACGGCACGCAGGCCGGTCATACATGAACAAAGCAGTAAACACTTATACTTGGGCCTTCGAGGGCCAGCTTCGCAAAAAGGGCTTTAGCCCGCTATTGACCGCTTGGTCCAGCTGCACCTGCAAACAACAAACCACCGCACGGTGGCAAAACAAGGCAACGGTCAGCAATGCTGACCAAATTATAACGATCCCGCCCCAACTCGGGGCGGCGATGCTCCTTCCCTGCATTTCATTAGCATAAGCGAGCAATTTATATAACCATAGCCATTTCATCACAGGCGTTGGCTCGCACAGCCACACGCCCCGTGCACTCAGGGCACATTCTCGGTGAACCAGTCGATGTCACGTCAATTAAAGCCATTAACATTCCGGACTCACCACCGCCACTTTGACGGCCAAACCTATGAGCAATTTGTCTTCTTGGCATGGGTCACGTCAATTAAAGCCATAGACCGCCGAAGACTCACATCTATGCCAACGGCGAGTGCCACGTAACCTTAGGTCTCTCTAACCCGAACGACATAGAGCAGGTACGGTTCCATCTAACCCGTGCTCACATCGCAACGACAATTTAAGCCATTTGCGCGGGTCAAACTTCCACCGAGTCCCATTCTAACACAAGTCACATAACCCCGTTATGTTCAAGTTGGCTCTCAGGCCACCAAGTTGGCAAGATCTCGTATCAGCCCAGTTTTCCGGGTGCACCTTTGGGTTAGTCCCCAAGGCTCCCTGCTGCAATCTACCGCGTAGAAAACCCGAAAACAACCAATAGCACGGAGTCTTCTCCGGCCTTATGCAATGCAACATCACCGATCCAGACTAACATGTCCGGGTAGGCTTCACACAAAATGCCTATGTCCGTTCTCGCATACGGACTCTAAACAACGGGGACTTCACATATCTACCCGAAGGAACGCCTCCAACTCTCCGCAAACTCGCGAGAGCGGGCTTCCTATGCAAAGAAAGAGAGCGACTCATGCTCAAGACGAGGATCGTTACCCTTGAGTTCCTCTTTGACGCCATCGAAAAGTAATCGGATAGAAATCACCGCACTAGCGTTGCCTCCGTGGATCCGGAGTCGGCTTGCGATTCGGAGCTCCGAAGCTCCTCCAATGGCGGATCTAGCTCTTCTTCTTCTTGCCTTAGCTCTCCTCTCTCCAAGGATTTAGAAAGAGAACAAGTGGAAAAAAGTGAGGTTTTCCAAGTCAACTCACGGGTATATCCTCTCAGGAACAACCCCCAGCCGTTGGATCTCAACCTAAGAAAAAGAACGGCTTTTGATTCGTGGCTGAAATGCCCAATCTGGACCGAACACGGCCTGGCACACGCCCGTGTCCAGGGCCGTGTGCCTCATTCGCCGTCAAAATCGAATCACCTGGAACCTCACACGGGTATCAAACACGCCCGTGTTCGAGCTGACACGCCCGTGTTCCACCTGACACGACCGTGTAGCCGGCCGTGTACCCCATGATTTTTCCCCGTTTTCAACCCGAGCACTGCACGGGTTCTAGGACACGCCCGTGTCCTTGGCCGTGTCACATTGACACGCCTGGGCTCCAGGCCGTGTACACGGTCTCGACACTTCGCGGCTAAGTGTCGACACGGGTCGACACGCCCTGCGACACGCCCGTGTCGCAGGCCGTGTGCCATGTATCGACACATTGTCGACACCAAAGTGTCTACTTCGCGGGACGAGTGTCGACACGAGCTGACACGCCCGGCGACATGCCCGTGTCGCAGGCCGTGTGCCATGTCTCAACACAACGTCAAAGCACTGTGTCGACTTCACGGCTAAGTGTCGACATGGGTCGACACGCCCTGCGACACGCCCGTGTCGCAGGCCGTGTGCCATGTCTCGACACATTGTCGACACCAAAGTGTCGACTTCGCGCCTTACTGTCGTCACAGGCTTGACATGCCCTGGGACACGCCCGTGTCCCAGGCCGTGTGCCTGCAGCCAGAACTCAAACTGGCCCAAAACATCCCCCTTTGCTCCTTTGAGTTTCGGGGCGTTACAACTTAGACAAAATTCTATCTGTCTTGGCGTTGAGCTCGATGAACGCTGTGCTCCGTTCGATGAACGACATGCTCAGTTCGACGAAAGCATAAATTCAGTTCAACAAACTTTAAACTTAGTTCAAAGAAAGCTAAACTCAGTTCGATGAAAGAGTAAATTCAGTTCGATGAACTTCAGACTCAGTTCGACGAAAACTAAGCTCAGTTTGATGAAGCTGAGTTCGACGAAAGCCAAGCAATCCACGCATTTGGACTTAGCCAAATTTTCCGCGTCAAGGCGTTGAGAGTGCTTGCCTCACTCAACGCTATTTTCCTTAGCAAATATTTATGAGCCTTGGCATTGAGAGAGTAAGCTACACTCAACACCAAACTACTTAACAAAAATTTTCTGTTATCTGGCGTTGAGTGAGTAAGCTACACTCAACTCCTGTGGACTTAGTGAAAATTTTGCCCAACTTTTCTGTGGAGTTTGATAGCCATAATAACACTCAACGCTAAACGCTGTATGACGTTGAGTGAGTAGACTACACTCAACGCCTGTAGACTTAGCCACATTTTCAGCCAATTTCCCTTGGCTTTGACTGACTCAACCTGACTCACAGCCTTTGTACTGTATAGCATTGAGTGAGTAGACTACACTCAACGCTTTTGTACTTAGCACAATTTTTGGCTATCTAAAAGTTAGGATGAGATAGACTCAATGCTATTTGATATATGGTGTTGAGTGTGTTGTCCTCGATCAATGCCCGTGAACTTAGGAAAATTTCCACTAGGCAATATTGAATCCATACCTCTGGCGTTGAGTGAGCTTGCTCCACTCAACACCTGTGGACTTGGCAGATTTTTGCTATGTCCAGCAGCCAATTATTGTGTCCTCTTATCCAATCAATTTGATATGGACTAACCTGCACTCAAGACCTCAAATACACATCAAATACAGTTGATGTGTGTGACATTGACCTGTTTGACTTTTCCCAAATCAGGGACATTGGGAACAATGAACCCAACACTCGTAGAACGTCGGGAAAACAATATTTTGAATATAGAGCTAGAGAACTCCGATCTGAGTTCTGTTAGTTCATGTGACCTCATACAGTCAATACGAGTGCGTTGGAACTTGTTCCATTGAATTCTGAGGTCATATGGTAGATATGGTTATTCCTCGTAGAACATCGCAAAAATGAGATTTTGAATATCGATCTCGAGAAATCCGATCCGAGTTCTATCAGTTCCTATGCCTTTGTATAGTCGATATGAATGCATGGGAACTTGTTGCGTCGCAATTCGAAGTCAAACAACGAATATGAGCATTTTGACCTTTTTAGCGCGCCGCGACGCGCAAATTTTGAATATTTAACAAACGAACTCATATTCGACCCCGGTCAATGGCATTGGATTCGTATGATCAAAAAAAAGTCAACAGAGTTCGTCCTAGTCAATTTCAATGACAAGTGGTCAATATTTGGTCTAACTGAGTGCTATCATGCACAGAAAAGTATGCGCACACCAATTTTACCACAACACCCAACATTTACCCGTCTCCCGACCACTTGGACAAACTTTGACCTTTTGACCCCATGGGGGACCTAACCCATCGTTAACTTTTGGCCAAACCGCTTAAAATGATTTTTTCTTAAAAAGAGACGCATCTTTAATGGTGCCCCACTTGAGGCCACCACTATGAGGCCAAAATGGAGCACTCATGGTCTCAAATTTCTATATAGGCAACCAGGGAGAAAGGCCTTGGGCCAAGTCAAGAGAGAGAGCCCCTCTCCTAATCTCTATCTCTCTTTCTCAATTCCAAAGCCAAATCCCACCTAAACTATGCTACATGATGATGACACAAGGTTGTCCTTGTCCATTCAGATGGATGCCACCTGCCCAAGCTTTGCTAGGATGAGCTAAAATTCTCTCTCCTTATCTCTGTTTCTATTGGCTAAAAGCAAGCCCCCCACATGGCCTAAATGGCCTTTAACCCCTAACCACTCCTAGGGTGTACAACCAACCAATAAGATGCTAACAGCTCCCCCCATAAACCCACATGGATTTGGAGTAACCATGGCTCAAACCCTCTCGGGTTGCCATGGCCAAGAAGGAGAAGAGGAGGGAGGGGATCTCCACTCCATCTTTTTTAAGGACATAACTCCATCAGAAAAAGTCACCCCTGTTCCAAGATCAAAACGATCCACCACTACCCCTACTGGTTCTCTACCTCGCCTAAAATAGCCCACTCGAGCTCCACCACCCTCCATCGCCATTAATGGTGGAACTCGCTGAGAGCTCCCGGAGACCCCAATCAAAGTGGAAACCTTCCCCTCTCCTTCCTCCCTATTTTTTGATGATTTCCATGCAAGCTCCGGCGGCCGGACTGTAACACCTCCCCTGTAATGAACGTATAATATGGGTCCGGCCGGGGCCCCACAATATACGGACGCCACAGCTTTAGTATTAAAAGTTGATATAGCTACCCACACTCAAAACTCTTAGCACAACACAGCGGAAACAAAACAGGACTAGAAGTTATCCACCACTAAAGAGTAAAACAAATGGCCTTAAGGCCTAACATCAAGTGTCCAAAAGAAAAATAATACATCAATCATGAATGTGCTCAGCACTCCTAGTCTACCTCGACATGCAAGCCAGACAAAAGAGTCTCAAACAAACATCATCATAAATGTAGTGCTACAAAAGAGGGAAAAACACTTCATGGGGCTTAGGCCTTTTTGGCCGGCGTGCTAGCTCCTGCATGCGATCCTTGCCCTGTAAAAATTATTAGTAACGTGGGTCAGCAAAGGCTGACCTCAAACTGTGTAACAACACATATCCTCCCGGCCGCCCCTAACGGACCCCGGGGAACCCTCCAACCTGCAAGTCAGCACTTCATATGCAATATAAATAGCTATAGACAAAAAACATTAAAACAGGCTTGGATGTCTCAATCATCAAACATGTTCTCTATTGGTTGAGCATATAATAAAAGGGCCTACTATGCAACATGAATGCAACACCCGGGCTTCACCCAAGGTACCCTACTGCGTATGCATCTAGCATAACATCACATCATTTGGGTACTCACATTTCCCCATTGGCATAAAGCCGCAAACACTAAGGGAGACACAACTCCCTCAAACGGCACACAGGCCGCCACATGGAATTCTTGCCAAGGCCCCACCCGCTCGAAGGCTTAGCCCCGGGCTTGCCTGCAAGCTCTGACATCTCATGTCAGGATTCCAGCACACACAGACTGACCGATTCTAAGAAGCCTTGATGGACCCCACCCGCTCATGGCCTCATTGCCAGGGCTTGCCCCAAGCTTGGCATTCTCGTCAGTCACGCAAAAGGGGACTAGTCTTGCCGGGACACTCTCCACACATGACGCACATGTCACGGGATAGCCAGCCGACCACGGAGACATAGCCACGCCTTGGCACATCACAATCCAAGACTAAATACACCATAATCCCTCATTTGTACTGCAGCATTCCCGCGCACCAAGGAAACCATCTCCAACTCGTGCGGAGCTAACCTTGTCTACCAAGGAAACCATCTCCAACTCATACGAAGCTAACCTTGTCCCTCAAGGAAACCATCTACCGCCACAAGGATCTAACCTTGTCCGGTTCCGACTACACGTACCTTTTCAAACAAAAGGGAAATTCACCACCACAACACAAACGACATCTTGCCACAACGGAATCTCTACGAATCCCTAAGTTCGTATGCAACATCACCGAGTCGGTCTAACGGTCGCGACTACGGCTTCACCGACCATGCCTAATCCACTAGCGAAGCGGATCTCTAATGCAAAATATGCCGGGGACGGACTCAATCAACCCGGAGGTTCCTTTTGAACCTTGGCAAACCAAAACCCCTCTCATTTGAGAGTTTGGTGCCCAAAAATTAGAAAGAAAGAAAATAAATGATGCTAAGACATGCATCCTAAGGACCGAGAGGAGAGATGTCGTTACCTTCCGACTCCTCTTCCTTGCCATGGCAAAATCGTCGGATGAAAACCTTCGCAACGATCTAAGCTTCACGGATCCGGACTCGGCTCGCGATTTGGAGCACCGAAACTCTTCCTACAGCCCAAACTCTCCTTCTCCTTCTTCCTTGCTCTCACTTGGCTCTAGATCTAGAAAGAAAAGCTTGGAGAAGAAAAATGAGGGTTTTCAACCCTATTCACGGACTTAACTCCCCAAGAATAGTCCTGAGCCGTCAGATCCCAAAATCTGGGGAAGAATGGCCACGATTCGCCTGAAAAATAAAAGACCTGGGCCGAACACGACCTGGCACACGCCCGTGTCCAGGGCCGTGTGCCTCATTCGCCGTCTAAAATCGATGCGCCTGGAACTGCACACGGGCATCCGACACGCCTGTGTTCAATCCGACACGCCCGTGTCCCCAGTGACACGGCCGTGTGGCCGGCCGTGTGCCTCCATCGACACGGCCCCGAAACCAACCCGAGAGGTGACACGGCCTGGGACACGCCCATGTCCCAAGCCGTGTGCCAGGTCTCGACACCCGTCGACAGGCTTTATGTCGACACCGCGGAAAAACGTCGAGCGAAGATCGTCGACCAAGCCGGACACGCCCTGTGACACGCCCGTGTCACAGGCCATGTGCCCCAGTCTCGACACCCTGTCGAGCAAAAGTGTCGACACTTGGGCCGAGTGTCGACACGGCCTCGACACGCCCTGCGACACGCCCGTGTCGCAGGCCGTGTGCCCCACTCTCGACACTTTGTCGAGCGAAAGTGTCGACACTTGGGCCGAGTGTCGACACGGCCTTGACACGCCATGCAACACGCCCGTGTCGCAGGCTGTGTGCCTCACTCTCGACACATTGTCCAGCAAAAGTGTCGACACTTGGGCCGAGTGTCGACACGCCCTCGACACGCCCTGCGACACGCCCGTGTCGCAGGCCGTGTGCCTCCTGCCAGAAACCCAAAAATTTCCAGAACTGCAGACTGAACCTCTTGCAAAACTGGGGTGTTACAACTCTCCCCCACTTAACAGAATTTCGTCCCGAAATTTCAAAACCAAAGGGTACAAAACTTAAATTGTACCTGACATGAAGAGTTCTGGATAATCTTCTAGCATGGCCTATTGTCGTTCCCAAGAGAACTCCTCACGACCGCAGTTGTCCCATCGAACTTTCACGAGTTTAACTTCTTTATTCCGCAACTGCCGAGTCTCCGAATCCTCTATAGCAATTGGAAGGACTCACGTCCTCAAGTCTTCCTCAATCGGCACCGATGCCTGCTCAATCACCCCGCTAGCCTCCACCAAGGCTTTCCTCAAAACAGAGACGTGGAAGACGTCATGCAATCCACTCAAATCCGCGGACAACGCCAACCGATAAGTTGCTTCTCCTACCCGCTCAACAATTTCAAAAGGCCCCAAAAACCTTGGACTCAACTTCTTGAGTCGGCGAATCCGTGAGACGCCTTTGAACGGCTTGACCTTCAAGTAGACCCAATCGCCTACCGCGAACTCCACCTTCCGGTGACGAGCATTAAAGTATTTAGCTTGACGGTCCTGCGCCACCTTCATACGTTCTTGGATGGTCTGTACCAACTCACAAGCGTCAACCACCACATCCTTTCCCAAATATTTGGTGTCTCCCGCCTCTGCCCAAGAAATTGGCGTTCGACACTGCCTCCCATACAAATTTTCGTATGGCGCCATTTTTATGCTTGCTTGAAAACTATTGTTGTACGCGAATTCTACCATGAAGAGGTGATCCTCCCACCTCTTGCCAAAATCAAGAACGGACATCCTCAACATATCCTCCATAGTACAGTTTGTTCTTTCAGTTTGCCCATCAGTTTGAGGATGGAACGTTGTACTGAACTTTAGCTTCGTGCCCAAGCTCTTCTGAACCAATCTCCAGTCCTTGGACGTAAACCGTCCATCGCGATCACTTACTATGCTTTTAGGAATTCCGTGCAGTCGCACAATGTTGCGAACATACAACTCCACCAGCTTCTCTATGCTGTCCTCTTTCCGATTTGGGATGAAGTGAGCCACCTTGGTTAGGCGATCCACGATCACCCAAATAACATCATTACCATGCTGCGATCTAGGCAAACCATGCACAAAGTCCATGGAGATGTCATCAAATTTCCACTCAAGAATTGGAAGGGGCTTCAGGAACCCGCCCGGTTTCTAACATTCGGCCTTCACCAAGGCACATGTTTGGCAACGATTCACATACAAAGCTACATCTCGCTTCAACCCCGGCCACCAAAAGGATTTCTTCATATCCAAGTACATCTTTGTACTGCCTGGGTGAATGGAGTACTTTGAGAAGTGAGCCTCAAACATCAACTCCTCATGGAGATTGCCAAACTGCGGTACACAAACCCTTCCATCCTTTCTCAAGATTCCACCAATCATCTCCCAGGCGCTGCTCTCGCCCTTTTGAGCCTCCAACACAAAAGGTTGAAACTCCACATCCAACCGAGTCGCTTCCCGAATACGATCGGACAAGTCATTTTGCACTTCAATCCAGTTCAACCGAGCCACGCTAGACTCGCCTCTCGCAACACATTCCAATCCAAGGGACTCCCATTCCCGTACCAACTGCTCATCATGAGCTTCGATCCAATTTCCTTGCCCCGAGTACTTCCTACTCAAGTCATCCGCCACGACATTGGCTTTACCCGGCGTATACTGAATCGCCACTTCGTAGTCTCCAAGAAACTCAACCCATCTGCGTTGCCGCATGTTCAAGTCCTTTTGGTCCAGAAGGTACTTCAGACTTTTGTGATCCGTGAAGATCTCCACCCTTGCGCCATACACATAGTGTCGCCAAATTTTCAACGCAAAGATCACTGCCGCCAATTCCAAGTCATGGACGGGGTAATTCCTCTCATGAGACTTCAGCTGTCTAGACCCAAAAGCTATCACCTTGCCATGTTACACCAACACGCAACCCAAACCGCATCCCGATGCGTCACTGAAAATCTGAAATCCATCGGTCCCTTGCGGTAAACTCAGGATTGGAGCCATCATAAGCCTCTCCTTCAGGGCCTCAAATGCTTGACTGCACTCTTGGGTCCATTCAAACTTATGGTCTTTACGAGTGAGAGAGGTGAGGGGTAGAGCTATCTTCGAGAAATTCTCCACGAATCTCCTATAATACCCGGCTAGTCCAAGAAAACTTCGGACTTCCGCCACGGTCCTCAACACCGGCCAATCTCTGATGGCTTCCACTTTCGCTGGATCCACTGCCACCCCAACACCACTAATCACGTGGCCCAAAAATGCCACCCTGGCAAACCAGAACTCGCACTTTGAGAACTTTGCAAACAATTGGTTCTCCCTCAACACTTGCAGGACCACTCTCAAGTGGGTCTCATGCTCCACTTCAGACTTGGAGTACACCAAGATGTCATCAATGAAGACAACCACAAACGAATCCAAGTAATCCCGAAATACTTGATTCATCAGATCCATGAACACCGATGGTGCGTTCGTCAACCCGAACGGCATCACCGTAAACTCAAAGTGTCAATACCTTGTACCAAAGGCAGTTTTGGGTATGTCCTCATCTCGAATTCGCAGTTGATAGTAGCCTGACTTCAAGTCCAACTTCGAATATACCACTGACCCCACCAATTGGTCGAACAAATCATCTATCCGAGGAATCAGATACTTATTCTTGATGGTCAATTTATTCAGCTCTCGGTAGTCTATGCATAGGCGCATGCTACCGTCTTTCTTCTTTACAAACAACACCGGTGCGCTCCACGGTGAATAACTGGGTCTAATATACCCTTGCTCCAACAGTTCCTGTAACTGTACCTTAAGTTCCGCCAACTCCTTTGGTGCCATCCTAAATGGAGGACGCGACACCGGTCTAGCCTCCGGCACTAACTCGATCGAGAAGTCGATCTCCCGCCGAGGAGGCGCTCCAGGAAGTTCATCCGAAAACACATCCTTGAACTCTGCCACCACAGGCACTTCCTCAATAGATAGTTGGGAGAGACGAACCTCCAACAATGCTACCAGCGCCACACCACCCTGATTAACCGCCCGCATCATTTGCATGACCGTAATTAGGGAATGGGCTACTCCACAAAGGCCCACAAATTTGACTTTCGCTTGCCCCTTACTCTTTAGGGTCACTACCTTGGATAAACAATCAATGCTGGCGTGCTGCTCTGCAAGCCAGTCCATGCCCAAAATGACATCGAACTCTACTAACGGCAACACTGCTGCTTCCAAAACGAAGTCAACTCCGTCTAGCTCCCAATAGATGCGCCCTTTAGCCCCGGTGGTTATAGATGACCCATTGGGCATGCGCACTTTCAGTTCTGTGTCCGCCGAAAAAGACTCAACTCCTACCCTTCGGATGAAACTCTCCGCAAGAAAAGAGTGCGAAGCTCCCATATCGAACAATACCCTAGCGGGGCATCCAGACACTAACACGAAGCCTACAACAAGACATCTCACAAAAAGGGGGTCTAAAAAGTATGGAGCACAAATGCAAACTTAAATTTCCTTCATACCTGTCACCACATCGGTCTGGCGGATCGCTTCTCGCTGTCCAAGGTTGTAGGCCCTTGGTTGCACCGGTTGGAACCGAGAAGCGCTCGACTCTGCCATCTTTCCTCTCTCTGCAGCACTGGGGCCCGAGCGCACAGACTGCTCCTGCTTTGTATCTTGCCCCACTCCCCCTTGCTGACAAGCACGGGCTATGTGCCCAACCTTCCCGCAGTTGTAACACGTCGGCGGTCCCCTAGAGTGAGAACCCCCAGACGTCCAATTGCTCCTCTCCCCCGACCTGGAAGTGTGAGGCTTCCTCCTCCACCTACTCCCATCAGACTTTACATGAGATTGGGAGGGCTTCCATTCCCCATGCTTGGGAGTAAAACCCTTTCAACGCTGGGTTCGCTCCAGATCATTCTCCAAACTCCTGGCGGCTTCCACTAGCTCATTAAATCCCGCCCTCTTCATGGAGATGAGGGGTTGTCTCAGATTCTCCCTCAACCCTTGGTAGAAGAGGTTATCCCTCTCTACATCATCCGCCATTGTCGTTACCGCATAACGACCCAAACGGGTGAACTCTTGCACGTACTCATCCACTGTCTTGTCTCGCTGTATTAGATGCAGAAACTGCCTCTGCAGGGCCAACCGTGTTGAAACTGGAATATACCTCTTAAGAAAAGCGTCCCCAAACTCTTCCACTGACGGGGTGTGTCCCGGGAACTGGCGGCCGCTATGGTTCACCCACCACAACTTGGCGTCTCCTTCCAACATGAACGTCACATACTCAGCTTTCTTTTCCTCTGGCGTCTCTGCCGCCCTTAGCAGTTCTTGAATACGAACCCACCAATCCTCCGCATCCGTTGGCGTTCCTACACCTTTGAAATACGGGGGATGGAAACTCAGGAAATACTTCATGTGTCGGTCTCCATGTCCTACCACCACCCTTTCTGCCAGAGGCTCCACTCGCCTGGCTTCTCTGCCTGGCACGGCCGTCGCCGTGTCCGGTGTAGCAGGGGTTGCTACCTGGACTGCAGCCGCCGCTTGGGCTGCCACCATCTCTTCTGCAAGCATACGACAGAAGTCGGCCGGGTTTACACCCGTGCCCAAAAGGCCTGGAGCAGTAGCACTGCTCGCCGAGAGATCATCCCTTGCTCTTGAAGTGCCCGCCTCGTTGCTTGCACTCTTCAGGAAAATAAGAAATAAGGGATTAGTCTCCAATATCAAGACTAAAACATAAGGACACTCACGGTCCCGCATTACTCTTATGTGGATAACTTCTCTACGCACTGACCTTGAATCTAACCTGCCTCTGATACCAAATTGTAACACCTCCCCTGTAATGAACGTATAATATGGGTCCGGCCGGGGCCCCACAACATACGGACGCCACAGCTTTAGTATTAAAAGTTGATATAGCTACCCACACTCAAAACTCTTAGCACAACACGGCGGAAACAAAACAGGACTAGAAGTTATCCACCACTAAAGAGTAAAATAAATGGCCTTAAGGCCTAACATCAAGTGTCCAAAAGAAAAATAATACATCAATCATGAATGTGCTCAGCACTCCTAGTCTACCTCGGCATGCAAGCCGGACAAAAGAGTCTCAAACAAACATCATCATAAATGTAGTGCTACAAAAGAGGGAAAAACACTTTATGGGGCTTAGGCCTTTTTGGCCGGCGTGCTAGCTCCTGCATGCGATCCTTGCCCTGTAAAAATTATTAGTAACGTGGGTCAGCAAAGGCTGACCTCAAACTGTGTAACAACACATCTCCGCCCGGCCGCCCCTAACGGACCCCGAGGAACCCTCCAACCTGCAAGTCAGCACTTCATATGCAATATAAATAGCTATAGACAGAAAAACATTAAAACAGGCTTGGATGTCTCAATCATCAAACATGTTCTCTATTGGTTGAGCATATAATAAAAGGGCCTACTATGCAACATGAATGCAACACCCGGGCTTCACCCAAGGTACCCTACTGCGTATGCATCTAGCACAACATCACATCATTTGGGTACTCACATTTCCCCATTGGCATAAAGCCGCAGACACTAAGGGAGACACAACTCCCTCAAACGGCACACAGGCCGCCACATGGAATTATTGCCAAGGCCCCACCCGCTCGAAGGCTTAGCCCCAGGCTTGCCTGCAAGCTCTGACGTCTCATGTCAGGATTCCAGCACACACAGACTGAACGATGCTAAGAAGCCTTGCTGGACCCCACCCGCTCATGGCCTCATTGCCCGGGCTTGCCCCAAGCTTGGCATTCTCGTCAGTCACACAGAAGGGGACTAGTCTCGCCGGGACACTCTCCACACATGACGCACATGTCACGGGATAGCCAGCCGACCACGGAGACATAGCCACGCCTTGGCATATCACAATCCAAGACTAAATACACCATAATCCCTCATTTGTACTGCAGCGTTCCCGCGCACCAAGGAAACCATCTCCAACTCGTGCGGAGCTAACCTTGTCCACCAAGGAAACCATCTCCAACTCATACAGAGCTAACCTTGTCCCTCAAGGAAACCATCTACTGCCACGAGGAGCTAACCTTGTCCGGTTCCGACTACACGTACCTTTTCAAACAAAAGGGAAATTCACCACCACAACACAAACGACATCTTGCCGCAATGGAATCTCTACGAATCCCTAAGTTCGTATGCAACATCACCGAGTCGGACTAACGGTCGCGACTACGGCTTCACCCACCATGCCTAATCCACTAGCGAAGCGGATCTCTAATGCAAAATATGCCGGGGACGGACTCAATCAACCTGGAGGTTCCTCTTGAACCTTGGCAAACCAAAACCCCTCTCATTTGAGAGTTTGGTGCCCAAAAATTAGAAAGAGAAAATAAATGATGCTAAGACATGCATCCTAAGGACCAAGAGGAGAGATGTCGTTACCTTCCGACTCCTCTTCCTTGTCATGGCAAAATCGCCGGATGAAAACCTTCGCAACGATCTAAGCTTCACGGATCCGGACTCGGCTCGCGATTTGGAGCACCGAAACTCTTCCTACTGCCCAAACTCTCCTTCTCCTTCTTCTATGCTCTCACTTGGCTCTAGATCTAGAAAGAAAAGCTTGGAGAAGAAAAATGAGGGTTTTCAACCCTATTCACGGACTTAACTCCCCAAGAACAGTCCTGAGCCGTCAGATCCCAAAATCTGGGGAAGAATGGCCACGATTCGTCTGAAAACTAAAAGACCTGAGCCGAACACGGCCTGGTACACGGCCGTGTCCAGGGTCGTGTGCCTCATTCGCCGTCTCAAATCGACGCTCCTGGAACCGCACACGGGCATCCGACACGCCCGTGTTCAATCCGACACGCCCGTGTCCCCAATGACACGGCCGTGTGGCCGGCCGTGTGCCTCCATCGACATGGCCCCGAAACCAACCCGAGAGGTGACACGGCCCGGGACACGCCCGTGACCCAAGCCGTGTGCCAAGTCTCGACACCCGTCGATAGGCTTTGTGTCGACACCGCGGAAAAACGTCGAGCGAAGATCGTCGACCAAGCCGGACACGCCCTGTGACACGCCCGTGTCACAGGCCGTGTGCCCCAGTCTCGACACCCTGTCGAGCAAAAGTGTCGACACTTGGGCCGAGTGTCGACACGGCCTCGACATGCCCTGCGACACGCCCGTGTCGCAGGCCGTGTGCCCCACTCTCGACACTTTATCGAGCGAAAGTGTCGACACTTGGGCCGAGTGTCGACACGGCCTCGACACGCCCTGCGACATGCCTGTGTCGCAGGCCGTGTGCCTCACTCTCGACACTTTGTCGAGCGAAAGTGTCGACACTTGGGCCGAGTGTCGACACGGCCTCGACACGCCCTGCGACACGCCCGTGTCGCAGGCCGTGTGCCTCCTGCCAGAAACCCAAAAATTTCCAGAACTGCAGACTGAACCTCTTGCAAAACTGGGGTGTTACACGGACCGCCACTGCCATCAACCCCTCTCCTCCGATAAAAAAAGCTCCTTCGATGGCCTGCGGCGCCCGGCCACCGGACCATCGCCGGAGGGAGCGCCCACCCCCAGAAAGTCGGCCGGGGGCAGAGCCATGGCCGGCCGGTGGCCGGTCGGTGATGGCGAAGTCCCTCAATGGTCGGTTTTGGTACATGTAGTGGGGGAGGAGTTGATAAAAATAATAATTTTATAATTTATATTGAATATTTTATTATTATAACTAAAATAAGTATTTTATTTTTTGGAGGGTGCATTGTGGACCTGGTCAAAAAGTTATTATCATAAAAGTTGTTCCCCTTGATGAGGGAAATCTCCAAAAAAAAGTTTGGAAATTTCTGGAATACATATGTTATTTTAAAAAGCCAAAATAAGAATTATTTGGCCAATTTAGAGGCCCAAAATTTCTCGATTTTTTTTGGAAAAGTTACTAGACTCTTTTTAGACCCTGTTAAAGGTTGTATTAAAATTTGGGAAACTTAGGATAAACTTTGAAGCTTTTCCATTTTTTGGAGTTTAGGGTCGCGCTCGGAAATTTATGTGCTCAAATTCTTCGAAAATGAAAATCGAAGTGCGTGACCACTTTATATATTGAATATTAAGTTTAATTGATTAATCGATGAGAGTTATCAAGACAAAATTTTTAGCTCTGAGTATTTCGAGGTTTTGCAAAGCCACCAAGTGCCTCGTTTTTAAAAATAACTCTTGGCATTTTGTGTGGACTTAAAAGATGAAATTACGAGCTTCGAGTAAAATAATCCCCAACCTTATTTTAGGTGAATAATTTCCCTCATGTGTTGGAAACGATTTTTGAGGTTGAAATTCGAGAAAGTATGTGCTCTCTAATGAGATTCCCGAATTCGATCCGACGGGAGCAAATGAGTTGTTATTTATTCTCGGATAAACAATAAAGGTGTAACTCATATTAAGCATTCTGATCCGATTAAACCGTGATTGAAAGGCACCACTAAATTATTATCCGATCTTAATAATTGGTGAACTCAAAGAAGCCTCCTAAAAACTGAAATGGAACTGAACATGCCTCCTAAAAAAGGAGATGGAACTGAACTTGTCTCCTGAGAATGGAGATAGAACTGAACATGCCTCCCGAGAACGGAGATGGAATTGAACTTGTCTGCTATAAATGGAGATGGAACTGAGGCCTCCTGAATGGAGTGGTTGGACTACTTACCATTTTTTACTATTTATTCCGGACTCGTACTGGTCTAATTCCTTTATTTATTTCAGCTCAGTACTTTTATTTTAGTACTCCAGTCTCGTATTGGTCTACTAATTTACTTTCAGTTCAGTTCATTTCTTTTAAGTACTATTACAGTCTCATACTGGTCTAGTTTTTTTTAGTACTTAATTTCAGTTAAGTACCACTCCAGTTTCATACTAGTCTTATTTCATTATAGCATTTCAATTCTGCAGTTTATACTATCAGTAACATCTATTACCACACTTTTGTTTCTGCAATTTACTATTTTAAGCACGGGTCCTGCTCTGACGAGCAGTTACCTGATAGGTTGAGCCTTAGTTGTGGATAATGGGAGTTGAGATACTCCTGGATTTGCCCCAAATAAAGTGCTCACGTGCTCCTTATCGAAAGTCGAGCCAAGTACTGCTTGACCAAAATTATTGAAAGCATAGTAGGGCAGGTTGCCGCGTACCCATTGCGTGCTAGTAAAAATTGATTATTGTGATTGCTTGTAAATTATTTGAGGTATATTGTGGTGATTTAGTCACTTCCGCAGACCGTTCGTACCGATACCGGAAGCTCGATAACTCAAGGAGATAGGGAGATAAGCACCACGGGTGATCAACCATTATATTTTTCCCCGATAGGTTTCCTCTGGTGGTTAGCCAAAATATTGAATCGCCGGATGTCGCTTACATCCAAGAGTACACGGGGTTTTACATTGGGGTCTGGGCTATGCAGTACGACCACCCCAAAAAGTGGCAGGACTGGCCACTGTCACTGACGTCCACATCGGTGAGGCCCACGGGGCTTGGGACCCTGCTTTAAAATAAGTGTTCCATACTATGTTAATATAGGGTATGCGCGCGGCTGTGAATGCCTGCGGTATGTGCACGACTGTAAATGCCTAGGGTGTGTGTGCGGCTTTGAATGTTTGTGGTGTTTGCGCGACTTTAAACGCCTGTGATATGAATACATGTTATGAATACCAGATGTGCTGATGTGCTAGTGGAACTTTTGTTATAACTGATGTATAGTATAGCTGCTATTCCAGTTATACTGTGCTACAACTACTTTTATGGTTACTCCTAGTATGTAGATGAAATGTTGCACTAACTCTCTCATGCTTCGACTATCTACTTTTTTTGGGAACGTAAGCTCATCCCTATTATATGGATCCGGGGAGGAGATTTGTTTCCATTTATCTTTGTGACTAACAGTTGTTTTAATAACCATTCATCGGAGATGGAGCATCGTAGTGACCAGCTTCCACGAGATGATACACCAACTGATAGGATAACCTGAGCAGAGGCACCTCCGTCGTCTCCAGAGTTTCGAGACATGAGTATTAGCGAGCAGGATTGAGAGTGCGAGGAGTTTAGAGTAGACATACTTTTATAGCCTACGAGCTTCAGGTATAAAAAGGGGCTACGGTCTTTACGTTCTCCTTAAATATATTTTGTTATATATATATATATATGTTGTGGCTTCCTATTAATGCTTCCATAATACTCTGTGATGTGATGTGAATGCGGAGATTCAAGCCGTGTAGGGCGGCTAACTAGTGCTTAGTAGTGTGTGTCATTACCACTTTAGGAGCACTGGGTGGACGTCTTGGGCAAGTAAGATCCCTTCTGGACCGACCAAGACAAAGGTGGGGGGATTCTTACAAATTGATTAAAGCCATCACGATCTGCCCTTATTGAGCAATCTCAAGTTCCCTCCATCTTTCGCTTCATTCTTTGGTGTAAGATGAACCATGCAGCGGAGCCCTGGTGGACCCTAGTGTAGGGGCCTAAGGATTCTAGACTGTGCAATAGCACACACACACACACCTTTTTTCGGCTTTGTTAGTATTTTGCAAGTTTTCCCTACTTTTGCAAAATACTGACACTTATTTCCTATTAATTCTCGAGACATACCTGTGTCCAGTAACGGTAGAGCCCCCTCTAGAGGATATGTCCCTGCTGCCCCACCTCCAGACCAAGTTACCTATGTAGCCATACCATTTTTCGAGACCGATGATAAGTCAATATTTATAGTTATTTTAATATAGTTTTTGTTTAATAATTAGTTTTATTTTAGTTAATTATATATTAATATTGTTATTAATTCCTTTATTTTCTTATTTCAGGTTATTCTGGGCTGCAGATAATAAATTGGAGCAGACATGACTGATCAGGAGATTAAACTGAGCAAAACTTGAAAAATCGCAAGTACACGCTCAGGTCACAGGAGTGACATTCGGGTCACGGGCATGACCTACAGGTGTGACCCATCCAATCGGTCCAGAAGTCAAATGCTACATCATTTAAAGTTACACGCCCATGTCACGGGTGTGACCTTCAGCATACGGGAGTGACCAATAGGCGTGATTGCCAGCTCAACAACATTATGAAGCCAGTTACAGATCCGAGGCATTCCAGCTTACACGCCCTAGGTCACGGGATGACCTAGGGACGTGAACCTACAATAACTTCCAGATTTGATTCCCATCTTTTCAAGTTCCTGCCATTTCTAGCTACAGTCTAGACATGCCCTAGGTCACGGGTGTGACCTAGGGGCGTGACCCGCAAGACAGCCACTTTTGGCGATTTTTCTCCAACGTTCCTGGGCTTTCAAGAGGACGGTTTCGTGCCTTACACTCCCCCAAGTCACAGGCGTGACCTAGGAGCGCGACTTTTCAGAGAAAAATCTATAAATTCCAGAAAGGTCCAGGAGCTCAGGGGGAAGATTTGGAGTAGTTTTTAGGAAGTTCCAGTAGCTTAGTTTTCTGTTTTTATATATTTCTTTTATGTAATTTCAATTTCATAGTTTATGTTTTAATTCAAGTATTTTCCTTTATGCAATCATGTTTTACTTTCCCTTCTTTTTATGTACCTCTTAAATCATGTTGAGTAGCTAATTTCATTAGCACTTGATCATGACAAGCTTTTAAATAAAATAAATTTCTTTTTTGTCAAACTCTCTATTATTTCCACTTCGATCTATCTTTGATTTTATTTGTTTAGAATTTATGTTTCATGAATACATTTTCTACGCTAGATTTGCATACTAGATTTACCGAGAGGTTGTGTATATGGTTAGGTCACTCAAAGATAGAAGGCATTGAATGCAATTTGTTGATGCAGAAATAGCACCACCAGGTAACGGTGTTCTAACTAGTGGGGATGATGGAGGAGGTTGATGAGGAACTGTCGAGCAGCCAGTCACTTTAACGGTTAGGATTAGAGGTTGATGTCAAGAGAGGAAAGGATATGAGAAGGAGAGGGACTGCTTGCAATGACAACAACGGACTTTGCCCACTGCGGCTTAAATGCCACTCCTACGACGTGCTTTCCTTTGATTATGAACTAATGTTACAGCTTGGGCTGAGCTCCTTTACATGGGAAAGCAAGTAAAGGGGAAAATACAACAATGGAAGAGAGAGATGGCAGCTAGAGAGGAGTAGGCCAGCCAGGCCGTACGGCTTGGTGCCTCAGGCCGCATGAGCTACTTGCGGAATCTGCCCGGACTGGTGGTCAGCCCGCTGGTAGTGGCGGCAGACTGGAAAGTTGTGTGCGCAGGCTTTGTTGTCTTGGTCCCCCTTGACTCCTGTCCTTTTGTCTTCCCTGAATGAGAGGTATAGAGGCCTATGTTTAGGTCCGGGGAGGATCTACTAGAAGTAGGTCTTGATGATGTCACCACAAGGGTTTGGGCGAGCTGGAGGCAGGTCGCCACTACTACTGGGACTGGGCGGCCTGGAGGCAGGTCGCCACTGTGGCTGGGACTTGGCGGCCTGGAGGTAGGTCGCCACTACTGCTTGGACTGGGCGGCCTGGAGGCAGGTCGCCACTTGGACTGGCAGCTTGGAGGTAGATTGCCACTAGAACTGGCAGCCTAGAGGCAGTCCACCTATAGAAGAAAGGGTTCGATTACACGGTTAGCCAGACTAACCACACGACCTGCAGGGATGGACTGTGGAAGCATTCCACACCCCTACAGAGCACAGCTGCTGCGCAGCCGAGGCGGTCAGACTGGGGAGATAGCCCTAGCCGTGCAGCCTGAGCGGACAGAGGAGTCTATCTCCCCAACCAAAAGAGGGATGAAAGGTCGCAACCTCCAGTGGGAACTTGGAGTAGGCCACGACCTGCAAGCTAGCTACCTTTGGAATGGATCACCGATTTTTGTGTTAACATAATCCCCGCACTATTTTAAGCCCCGAAGGGAACTTTGAAAAAGTAGGAGACCCATGAAAATCACGATCCATCCCTTGAAAACTGGATAAAAAGAGAAGAGAGGGCAAATACCTGATGTCTATTTTCAGAAAGGTTTGATAACACTTACTTTTCCATCTGCAAGGAAGAGATTATAAGTGAAAAAGGTACACCTTGTGTGTACCTGAATTGTTATTGCAAAGTGAAGAAGGCCTGTGAACGCCTTCTACTGAGCTCTACGAAACAAAGGTGAGAGGAGGTATAGGAGAATAATAACTTGTAAGTTCCTAAAGGGAACTTGCAAATGCCTGCTAGTTTCTACAAAAAGAAGAGTAAGACACAGATATGAAAAGAAAATAATTCACAAGTACCTGAAGGGAACTTGCAAATATCTACTAATCTCTGCAAAAAGAAGAGTAAGATGCAGATATGAAAGGAAAATAATTAGCAATTACCTGAAGACAACTTGCAAATATCTGCTAATCTCTGCAAAAAGAAGAGTAAGAAGAAGATATGAAAGAGAATAATTTTGCGAATACCTGAAGGGAACTTGTAGATATCTACTAATCTCTGCAAAAAGAAGAGTAAGAAACATATATGAAAGAGAATAATTCGCAAGTACCTGAAGGGAACTTGCAAATAGCGATAAGGAAGATATAATTTGATAGCAGAAGAAATGTCTGACAAACTCTGCTATTAATCAAATAAAGAACTGAGTAGAATCGAATAGAGATCAAGTACAATAATGATCTTCTTGCGTGATCAGATATGATATCCTTAATATGAAATCCAGATCCGCTAGATGAAACCATCTTGATCAAACTTCAGTAGCATTCCTTGTCGATAAATAGAACCTGATTCTTTGATTGAATAATCGGTGTCAAGAATATTAATAAGCATAGTCAATCATCAACGGATAGAGCTTTATGGAAGCAGAGTATATAAAGCGATTATAGGCAAGAAGTATAACGCCATAAATCCATTAGATAGGTCGAATTTAACTTGTTGACCAGAAGGAAAGCAGTTTTACACAGAGGCGGGACTGACTGCACTCCCTTGGAAGGGCACAAAAATGGGAAAAAATGCAGGCGAACCGCGCTCTCTTGGAAGGGCGCAAAAATAAAAAGTAGAATCCTAAGAAGGAATGACGGGCACACTGCTCTCATGCCTTGGGCTACAAACTACGCTGATCAGTTAGTCCAGGTGCGCCAAGTGGTCTATAACATTGCTCGCCCTAAAAGGTTAGCGGTATCGTGGGTCCCCTGAAGGCATGGCATGAGAGTACCTTAGAGTGTTCGATTATCACAACATGAGATGATAGATGGGGCCATGTTCACCAGGGGGCCATTGCTTGCTCAAGAAAGATCATCTTAGCTGTAATAGTATGCCAAGCGTAGCACAGTAGAGCTAACATACTGGGACCTCCCTTGATGCATGATGTGTGTTTGATACCAGCCAGGATCCGAAGCCTTGAAGTCTGCCTGCACAGGATTGGATGGCTCCCATTGCACATATGCGGACACTCCCCGCTATATGTGGTCATCGTGGTGTTACACCAAAAACTAACCTATGGGGGGACGAGCAAGAATGGGCGATATCTCGTCGGTTCAGCGATCCCTTTGGCAAAGAGAAAATAGAGGAGGAGGCACTCCAAAAAGGAAAAGTGTCAGTACAGGATCTCTGATATAAAATTTTTGAAATGAATGAAAGAGGACTTAGAAATGTTCAAAACATATGTAAGAGAGATATTCAATATGGATAACAAAACCGACCAGAATTGGTCGCGAAGAGCTTTCAGAACTTTTTCGTGTCCATCTTCACCTCAAAAAAGATTTCCAAGGGTGCCTACGTCATTGGCATTCAATGGTCTCACCAAAAATGAAGTTAGTGTTATCACTGATTTGGCTCACTCATTTGGAGCAGCAAGGAATGTCTGCAACTTCTTTGCCTTTCGAAGTGGACGGGTCAGAGTGGTCATCCTTCAGGAGCAGGCCACGCATCTTACCCTGCTTTAGCATCTTCTGCACTAGTTGACGAAGTGCTCTACGGTTTTCTGTTGGATGACCTTTCTCTTTATGGAACTCACAGTAGGGATCCAAGTCTTTAGATATTTGATCATCGGGTTGATAAGGTCTTTTATAATTTGTCTTGCCTTTCATGACTTGGATTACTTCTTGCATGACCTTATCTAGTTCAAATTCTGGCAAGTCGTCATCTGGCTGCTGATAAACTAAAGCTGCTAGTGGAGCTAGTTTCAGATAAGCAGTAGGGGCCGACAATGGTAATTTTTTATTTTGGAAGTGGTCTTGATTTGGGAAGAGGTGTTGATGATGTCGGAAATTCCTTCCTCTCCTTACTCGTGGTTGAAAATCCCTTCGGGGAGACTTTGGAGGTTGCTCGTACGAAGGAGGATCTTTCTCTGTTACAAGCCTAGAGATGTAGTTGGGATTACTCTTTTCACCTCGTATGTATAAGTTGGAAAGACTGATAATCTCTTGATACGTCCTTGGCACTCGGACGATAGCCTCGAATTTTAGTGGTCCTTCTCTTAAACCACCTATTAGAGCGACTCAGTACATTTCTGGATCGACGTTTTCAATGTCAAGAATCTCTCTTTGAAAACGATCAACAAAGTGGGCCCACATCTCATTTTCTTGCTGCCTGATCACAAACAGGGCTTTAGGACCTCCTTTTCTCTTTGTAGAGGTAGAAAACCTGAGCAAAAGTTCTCTTCGCAGATCGTCAAAGGAAGCAATGGACTGGGGGCGCAGTCCATAGAGCCACTGCCTTGCTTGTCCATCAAGGGATGTTACAAAGAGCTTGCACCTGGTAGCATCTGCAAGGGTCTTGAGAGCGACGGCTGAATCAAAAGCTTGCAAGTGTGCGATCGGATCAGACTCCCCAGTATGAGTTCGTAACCATGGCTCTCTGAAGTTAGCTAGAGTTGGCTCTTACCGCACACTCTCTATAAACAACAATGACTATTCTCGCTCTCCTAACCCATAAGGGAAAGGAAAAAATGCAGCATAAGCTACAGTTGAAAATGGATCAGGAGGATAGGAATGAAAGGTTGCTATAGGAGGAGCAACTGCTGGAGCTAAAGGAAAGTGGTAACTTCCCCGAAAGTTTAGAAATCTTGCTAGACTTCCCTGGGCAGCCTCCCAGAAGACGTTTTGACGAGCCATAAATTCGTCATTTTGAGACCGCAAAGGAGATGCGGCCTGCGCTTGCGGATATGTTGGTGGGTAAACAGGAGGAAAAACTGGCGGATAAGCCGGAGGATAGGTTTTCAGATCCCCCAATGCTGGTGTTGGATTGATTGGAGGAACTGGTGTTGTTGTGGATTGCACCTCTAATCGCTGTGTGATAGCATCTGAAGTATGATTGATTGCCTGAAACTGTTGAGCATTTCTCGATCGGCACGATTTCTCCAAGGCCTCCCAGAGATGATCTTCACCAGGACTTGGAGGAACAAGGTTCTCGACAAGTTGATGATTTGTCATGGCTAACAGTTAGTTTTCACTGTCTCTTTGAGATGTGAAGGTCGCGTGTTAACTATTAAAGAGGAAATGGCACCACCAGGTAACGGTGTTCGAACTACTGGGGATGATGGAGGAGGTTGATGAGGAACTATCGAGCAGCCGATTTCTTTAACGGTTAGGATTAGAGGTTGATGTCGAGAGAGGAGGGGAGAAGAGAAGGAGAGGGGCCGCTTGCATCGACAACAACAGACTTCACCCAACGCGGCTTAAATGCCACTCCTACGACGGGCTTTCCTCTGATTATGAACCAATGTTATAGATTGGGTTGAGCTCCTTTACATGGGAAAGCAAGTAAAGGGGAAAATACAATAAAGGACGAGAGAGCTGGCGGCTAGAGAGGAGTAAGCCGGCCAGGCCGCACAGCTTGGTACCCCAGGCCGCACGAGCTACTTGCGGAATCTGCCCGGACTGGTGGTCAGCCCACTGGTAGTGGCGACGGACTGGAAATTTGTGTCCGCAGGATTTGCTGTCTTGGTCCCCATCGACTCCCGTCCTTTAATCTTGCCTGAATGAGAGGTGTGGAGGCCTATTTATAGGTTCATTGTGCACCCTCTAGAAGTAGGGCTTGATGACGTCACCCCGATGGTTTGGGCGAGCTGGAGTTAGGTATCCACTGCTGCTGGGACTGGGCAGCCTGGAGGAAGGTCGCCACTACGGCTGGGACTGGGTGGCCTGGAGGCAGGTCGCCACTGCTGCTGGGACTGGGGGGCCTAGAGGTAGGTCGCTACTGGCACTAGCGGCTAGGAGGTAGATCGCCACTAGAAGGGGTGGCCTGGTGGTAGTCCACATATAGAAGAAAGGGATCTACTGTACGGTTAGCCAGAATAACCGTGCAGCCTGCAAGGATAGACTATGGAAGCAGTCTGCACCCCTACAGAGCATAGCTGCTGCGTGACCTAAGCGGTCAGACCGGGGAGACCGCACTAGCCGCGCGTCCTGAGCGGACAAAGGATTCTATCCGCCCAACCCAAGGAGGGCAAACAAGTTGCGACCTCCAAGGGGAAATTGGAGCAGGCCGCGACTTGCAAGATAGCTACCTTTGGGAGGGATCATCGATTTCTCGGTTAACACAAACCTCAAGAGAGGAGGGCATGAATCTTCCAGAGTGGAGTAAAATCCAAGTGTGTGGTTCACCGCATAAAAAAAGCTTAGGGGTTTCGACCGGCCGAGAGGTCTTAATCGATCAACCTAAGTTTAGTCGAGAGCGTATTCTCGAGAGAGCCGCTGTTGTGAATTGGGAACCTCCACGGTCGAAGTAGTTAATTTAGAAGTTTGCCTTCATGAAATGATTATTTTGTTTCAAAGAGAGTCTTGATCAAATGCTAACTTTTATTCATTTTATTTCTATAGTATTAATTAACCTTTAATCTATTATTAGATAAAATAATATTAATTTGCGTGAGTAGAAGTACTCAATAAGCCCCGAGTTTAAATACGACACTTTATATTGTTAAAATATCATATACTATGAAATATATGTTCTCTTGTCTATAGTTTGTAGAATTTGGAGAATATATTTATCTCAAATTTTACCCATCATTCTACTCTGGGAAAACGTGGACAACTATCATAGCGACATTCCAGACAGCTTTGGCACAGCCACCATAGCAGTTGATGGTATCCACTAACCTATTGACGACCTTCTGAGGGCTGAGGCCTCCCATGATCAGAGGCACAGATACTGCCATACAGGCAGAAGAGTGGGTTGAGCGCATAGAGGAGCCGTTATTAGGCATGATGTGTCCGGCAGTAGCTGCAGTGTCACTAGTTGTGACTAGTTAGAAGGGCATGCTAGAGATTAGGGGGAGAGCGAAAAGTGGCTTGACATTCACAGGATGACCGTTGAGGACTATTCTGTAGGGGGAGTTCTCAGAGGCATTCCTGGAGCACTTCATCTCAAACGCTGATCGTGCCGCACTACAGGAGATGTTCCTGCACATCCGATAGGGTGACCAGACAGTGATATACTAAGAGAGAGTGCATCTATCTGTCAAGCTTTGCTGGGAACCTAGCAACCACTGACAGAAATAGAGTTGATCGCTTCTATAGAGGCTTATGGGATGACCTAAGACAGGCCTTGAACATGACCTCTCAGTCCACCTTCCACACCATAGAGACTCACGTCGCGACATTGGAGTTAGAACAAAGGATGGTGTCCCAACAGCACCGAGGGCAAGTCGAGGTCCCCATAGGTCACGGAAAAGATAGAGGAGCTGCTCCCCGCAGACAGGAGAAATATTTTAGATAGGTACAATGCAGGAAGCCTTATTGGCTCCCACCAGCACCACAAGCACCGTAGTAGGAGCCCAGGACAGCTCCAATACTGCATCCCATGTCAGTAGCTCGACGAGACGTTCCCATTGTAGGGAACTGCTTTCTGTGTAAGCAGCCGAGACACATGAGAGCTTTCTTCCTGCAGGTGACATGAAGGCAAGGAATAGGAGCATTTTAAGGAGGTCCGACAGCGTGTGGACTGGGCCAAAGAGGCCGAAGGGGTAGAGCTGGCAGGAGAGGTCAGCAGGGCCGAGCAGCGTCCTTGGAAGTTTATGCTTTGGACCTTCAACATGGACCGACACTCGATGTAGTGATAGATATTTATCTTAGACGCTAGAGATATGAGGGAAATGGAAACCTACGTTATATACTATATACATATATATGCCCACATCAGATGCATGTTTTGTTGTATGATATGTATATACTCCTTATCTACTTCAAAATGGGGGAAAATTTTCAAGTGCACACCAAAGTTCTGGTGGTGTGAGATTTTCCAGATGTTTTCCCCAAGTCCATCTCGGGATTGCCACAACAACGAGAGGTTGACTTTCAGATTGAGCTTGTGTCCAGAGCCTGACCACTGTCTCGAGCACCCTATCGAATGGCCCCAAAGGAATTGGCCGAAGTAAAGATTTAACTTCAGGAACTGATAGATGCTGGATTCGTCCTCCCTAGTTCCTCGCCCTAGGGAGCCACTGTACTATTTGTAAAGAAGAAGGATGGGACCCTGTGCTTGTGCATAGACCACAGGGAAATAAACAAACTCACTATAAGAAATACTTACCCACTGCCAAGGATTGATGAGTTGTTTGATCAATTGTAAGGTGCATCCGTATTCTCCAAGATGAACCTAAGATCAGGCTACTATCCGCTTCAGTTCTGGGAGGAGGATACCCTAAGACTGCCTTTAGCTCCATCTATGGTCTATACAAGTTTATGGTGATGCATTTTGGGCTCACTAATGCCCCCTCTGCATTTATGGCTCTGATGAATAAGGTATTTGAACCCTTCCTAGATCATTTCGTGATCGTCTTCATCGATGACATCATGATCTACATAAAGTCCAGGGCAGATGATTCTAGACACCTACAAATGGTCTTACTTGAACTTCGAGAACAATCTCTCTTCGCCAAGTTCAGTAAGTGTGAATTCTGGTTAGAGGAGGTTGGATTCTTGGGCCACACCATAAACAAAAATGGGGTTGCAGTACGCCAAGATCCAGGTAGTTTAAAGCTGGGCTCCACTTAAGAAAACATCAGACATATGAAGTTTCCTTGGTCTTGCCGGGTATTATAAGAAATTCATGGAAATTTTCCCATATTACATTACCCCTTACAACTCTTACGAGAAAGGAGATTGCATTTCAGTGGAAACCATATTGCGAGACTGTGTTCGTCAAATTGAAGAAACAACTAACTTCTGCCCCGATCCTTACGATCTCTTCAAGAATCGAAGGATTCTGAATTTATATGGATGCATCTCTGAAAGGATTAGGTGATGTTCTAATGCATCATGATAAGGTGGTGGATTACGCATCTCGCCAGCTAAAGTCGCATGAGTTAAATTACGCAGCCCACGATCTAGAATTGGGTGTTGTCGTCTTTGAGCTCAATATTTGGAGACACTACTCGTATGGAGTAAGATGCAAGATCTTCTCCGAGCATAAGAGTCTCGAATATATCCTTACTTAAAAATAGTTGATCCTTCGCCAGTGCCGATGGTTGGAATTTCTGTGTGATTATGATTTCACTCTCCAGTACCACCCCGAGAAGGCTAATAAAGTTGCTGACGTGTTGAGCTGCCAACCCTCAATAGCCGGGAGTTGTATCGAGCAGATTCTAAGGGAATGGTTTCAATATTTGATATATTCAGAGATTACTCTTGTTGCTTGTAGGGATCCAAAAGAGTACAAGGCCCAACTATATTGGATGGAAATTTAGTACGACATCCGGGATCGAATACGAGAAGCCCAGAAGGTCGATCCGGAAGTGGTTCCAATCATCCAGTCCCTACAGGATTGATCTTAAGGAGAGTTCAACCTGCATGATGAAATCTTGCAGTTCAGGCACCGCAAATTTATTCCCTCTACCGAAGGAATCTGATATGAGATTCTTCAAGAAGCGAACCCGTCGAGATATTTTATTCACCCTAGTGTGGTTAAGAAATATGTTGATCTATGCGTGACCATTTACTAGCACGGAGTGAAAAGAGATGTCACCAACTTCGTGGCCCAGTGCCAGACTTGTCAAAAGGTTAAAGCTGAATGTCGTAACCCGGGAGGCCTGCAGCCCCTACTGATACCAGAGTGGAAATTTGAGGATATTTCCATGGATTTTGTCCATAGCTTACGTCGATATCGTACTAGAAATAACTGCATATGGGTTATCGTGGATCGACTCAACAAGGTAGCAAAATTCATTCCAAACCAACAGGGTGATGGAGTTGAGATTCTTGCTAGATTGTTCATAGAGCAAGTGGTCCGGTTCCATAAAGTGCAGAAGTCTATTGTATCAGACCGAGATGGATGGTTAACATCCAAGGAGTGGACGCTGGTGCAAGCATACTTGGGGACTAAGTTGTCCTTTAGCACCACCTTCCATCCGTTGACAGATGGACAGATAGAAAGACGAACTGGATAATAGAGGATATACTCCGATTTTTCATAATAGAGTACCACGAGCCATGGGAACAACTGCTGCCTTTAGTCGAGTTTTTTTTATAATAACAGCTATCATGCCAACATTAAGATGGCATTGTACGAGGATGGAAGGTGTTGCCGAACTCCGTTGACATGGGCTCAAGATAAGGACACGGAAGCCCTAAGAGTGGCTTATAATGATAATACTAAGACATCAATATAACTAATCCAGGAGCAAATATGGGAAGCACAGAGCTGACAGGCCAAATATTATGATGAACGACACCGACCGGTGGAGTTTTGTGTGAGAGAAATGGTGTTTTTGAAAATTAAGCCCATGCATGGTGTCTTCCGGTTGAGGAAGCAAAAAAAACTAGATCCCCGCTATTTGTGCCCCTATCAAGTGATAGAGCATGTTAGCCTTGTTGCCTAATTATTAGCCATGCCCCCATAATTGGGAAATCTCCATGATGTATTCCATGTCTCATCCTTGAGGCGAGGCATCCGGCAACCAGAACAACATCTACCTACACCGTCAGTGCACCTGCCGTCAGATAGATCCGTCCAGCTTGAACCAGTAAGAATAATAGATTATAAGGAGAAGAATCTGCACAGCAAGACCATTCAGATGGTTAAGATATTGTGTTTAAATTGTGGACAGGACGAATCCACATGGGAACCTGAAGCACTCAACCGAGAAAAGCACCCAGAGCTTTTGTCCCAGGTATGTTACCATTTCCCCCTACTTTAGGCAAATTTTCGGGGTTGAAAATCCTTTTTTATTGGATTATAACATCCTGACTTTTATTGGGTCACCGAAACCCTAATGGGCCTAATAAAAGTTACCCAAACCTCTACCCGTGGCCCATACAAAGGTAGAAGGTAACCCTAGACGGGGATATAGAGCGAGAAAACTCCGATTTGAGTTCTGTCAGTTCCTATGACCTCGTATAGTCAATACAAGTGCATTGGAAATAGTTCCGTTAAATTCCGAAGTAATATTGTGGATATGGCCGTTCCTCGTAGAACGTCACGAAAATGAGATTTTTGAATATCGAGCTAGAGAACTCTGATTTGAGTTCTATCAGTTCCTGTGGCCTCGTAAATTCAATAGGAGTGTGTTGGAACTCATTCCGTTGAATTTTGAGGTCATATGGTGGATATGGTTGTTCCTCCCAGAACGTCGCAAAAACGAGATTTTTGAATATCGAGCTAGAGAACTCCGATTTGAGTTCTGTCAGTTCTTGTGCCTCGTATAGTCAATATGAGTGCATTGGAACTAGTTCTATTGAATTATGAGTACATATTGTGGATATGGTCGTTCCTCGTAGAACATCGCGAAAACGAGATTTTTGAATATCAAGCTAGAGAACTCCGCTTTAAGTTCTGTTAGTTCTTGTGACCTCGTATTATTAATACGATTCTATTGGAACTCGTTCCATTGAATTCCAAGGTTATATGGTTGATATGGTCATTCCTCGTAGAATGTTGCGAAAATAAGATTTTGAATATCGAGCTAAAGAACTCTGATCCGAGTTCTGTCAGCTCCACTGACTTCGTATAGTTAATACGAATGCATTAGAACTCGTTACGTCACAATTCAAAGTCTAACGACGAATTTGAGCATTTTGATTAGTTTAGCGCGTCGCGATGCACAGATTTTGAATATTTAACAAACAAACTCGGATTCTACCCCGGTCAGTGGCGTTGGATTCATATGGTCAAAATGATGTTAACTGTTGGGTCCATTGATCCCAATGTCCCCGATTTGAAGAAGTCAAACATGTCAACGATATACACATAATTGTATTTGATATGGTTTTTAGGTTCATGCATGCAGGATAGCCCCTGTCATGATGATAGGACAGGTGGACACAAAGGAGTTAGCTGGATTGGCAAGAAATTGCCCAAGTCCACAGGAATTGAGTGGAGCAAGCTCACTCAATGTCAAATGGCTTAAGGAAGGAAGCTGGATAAAGAAATGAAGCTAAGTCCACAGACATTGAGTGAAGGTAGTTCACTCAATTCCATAACACAAAAGGCTTTGAATAATGCCAGGTCTGTCAAAGCCTAAGCAGTGGAAGCCAAAAAAATCACTAAGTCCATAGGCGTTGAGCGATATCAAGTCACTTAACACCATGCAATAAAATTTACCTAAATCCAGAAGCGTTGAGTGAAGAAAATTCACTCAATGCCATACTGATTCTGTCAACGCCAAAGAAGATGGACTGAAAAATTCATCTAAGTCGATAGTCGTTGAGTGAAGCCAGTTCACTCAACGCCAGATGATAGAATGCTTTGAGTCAAGCTCTAGCAGTCAACGCCAACGGGAAAGAGTGAAATAGAAAAATGGCTAAGTATAAAAGCGTTGAGTGATGAAGCTACACTCAACGCTCTCAACGCCATGCAGTGGAGAAGTTGTGGCCAAGTACAAAAGCATTGAGTGGACTCAACACTCTCAACCCCAAGGTTGCTGACGAAGAAAAAATCAGTCAAAGGCAAAAAGCATTGAGTGATGAAGATACACTCAGCCCTTTCAATGCATAGGATGCAAAAAGCTAAGCTAAAGTGTTGAGTGAATGCCATGCACTCAATGCCACTTAACACAAAAGGAAGCTACAAAATGACTAAGTACAGAATTGTTGAGTGAAGGCCATTCACTCAACGCCACTCAATGCCTAAGTCTCTTATGAGAATTTGGCTGAGTACACAAAGGAGTGACGTCAGCAAAAGTCAACCAAGTTAACACAGTTCAAAATAGATACGGGAAAGCTGCATAATAATGTTAATGGCGCCGCTGGACAGTCAGTTGCCTTTGTGTAAAAAGAATGTGATATTCCAGCAATAAGGGCTGGGCCCACACAAAAAAGAGCAGTTCATCACCGTACAAAAAAGGGAAGATTGACTGAATCGATGATAGCAATTAGGGTTTTTTATTTACTCATTCTTGCGGCTGACCAGCATCTTCCTCCTCGCCATTATTATCGAGCTTGAAGATCTGGTTCAATACAGTTAAACTGAAAGCTCCAAGAGTTAGCTGATGCAATCCTCACCAGCGACAACATATCAGAATCAATTGTTGAGAAAGAAGAAAGACAGAGCTTTGTGTTCTCTCCAAGTAACTTCTAGCCCAAGCATGCTTTTATAGAAGATATATACTTGCATCTGAGAAGGAGTTAGGGTTGAAATCTGCTCAGCCCCGTAAGAAGCCGACATAGAGTTCATTCTCTGGGGTCTGATCAATCATCATTACAACCTTCAATCTATAAGATCCTTCTGGATCTGAGTCTGTAGGCCTGATTTATAAAGGCCGAGAGGTAGGATTCAGTGAGGAATCTGAGCGTGTAAGCCTATGTTATAAAGGCCGAGGTTGGATCTATTTTGGATTTGAGTGTAGGGCTTAGACCTGACTTGTAGGATCCTCTAGATCTGAGTGGTAGGGATGTTGGCCTGAGGTAGGTAGTTGTCTAACCACTGAGTTGTAAGGCCATGTGCTTGAGTGGTAGGTCTTGTTAAAGACTTAGAGATCCTGCGGTATCTGTGCTGTAAGCTCTGAGCCAAGTGTTGGCGCAGTGCCTCTTCTAACACAATGTTAAAGAGGCTGGGTTTGTTTATAAAAGCATAATTAATCTAACCTCAAACCATAATAAAATTAGTAAAGGTCAAAATAAATCTAAAAGACCTAAAACCTATTCACCCCCCCTCTAGGTGTTAGCTGACCTTGAAAACAACAAGACTTTCAAGTAGTATTAGAGGGAGGTTGCTCAAGAAAGGCTTAACAGTCTGAGTAGATCTCAGAATATCAGTGCTATTAATGATTCTACCCTTTAGAGTCTGATTCATTGCACAATAACTAAGGAGATGTGGGACGCACTTGTGATCTATATGGAGGGGATAAATGAAGTAAGAGATGATAGAAAGTCTATGCTCAACCAGGAGTATAAGGCTTTCAAGCAGTCCATTGGAGATAACATAGCCAGCTGCTATGAAAAGTTCTTTAAGATTGTAAATGACCTGAAGACCTATGGGAGGGTCTTCAGTCTCTATGAGCTGAGTGTCATGTTCCTAAGGTCTCTCTCTAGAGAGTGGGACACAAAAATCAATGCGATCAGAGAGATGGCCAAGCATGGTGATACTCCACCTCACACATTGTTTGGAAAGTTGCTCTATATGAGATGCAGCTAACTGCCATAAAATAAGAAGAGAAGACAAGCAAGTCTCAGGCCAGGGACAAGTCTGTGGCCTTCAAAGCTGTCGCCATAAGGAGGAGCAGGAGAAAGACTCCTTCTCCACCAAGGAGAGTTGTTGACTCTGATTTAGATAGCTCAGATACCACGTCATCAGACTGTCATATGTCTAATGAAGACTTTGCTGCCTTCTCAAGAATATTCCAGAAATTCATGAAAAGGAAGCATTGGAGAAGAAGTCCCTCTTCCTCCTCTAATCCCAAAGAGGACTACTATAAGGGCAAGAAAACAAAATCCTCCAAGGAGGACGAGTATGGCTCTTAATGTTGTAAACAGATCTCTACTAATGTCATCTATTTTTGCTAAAGCAAACCTAGACATGTTATAGCTGACTGCCCAGTGAAGAGAAAAGAGGATGGTGAGAATAAGAACCAACATCAGCACAAGGGTAAGAAGGAAAAGTCATTTGTGGCCATGAAGGAGAAGAGCTGAACTGACAGTGAGTCATTATCTTCAAAATCTGAAAGGGAAATGAAAGCCTACTTTGGGTTAGCTGCTGTTGTAGAAGAGGAAAACTATCCTGCTACCAGGATAGGAGTCAGGGCCCCACTGTCAAACTCAGACATTGACTCAAAGGTGGATGTAAATGATGAAGAAGAAGATATCCACTGCCGTGGACTGATATATATGATAGATGCAAAACCAAGCCATGATCAGACTGGTCAAGTTACGGTAAAATCTCCATCTAGTTCTTCTTCAGAGTCTAACTATGAGATAGGTACCTATACAGAAGCTTCTTCATCCAGTGGTAAATATCATTCTGGATCAGAAGGTGATGTCAATCATCTGATTGAAAGATATGGTGAACTTCTGGATGCCTTTAAGAGGTGCAAGAAGTTGTCTAAGAGGCAAGCTAAGGAGATTGCCTCTCTTCAGCTTGCTGCTGCCCGACATACTGAGTTAGCTAAATTGCTTGATCAGAAAGCAAGGGAAATAAGCAACCTCAATGCCAATTCTCTCATCCAGATTGGCACCATCAAGTACCAGAATAGTCTCATCAGGGATCTTGAAGAGAGGCTTGGGATGGAGAAAAGAATAGTGGCTAGCTATTATAAGCCAAGTACTGTGTTGCCCCTGATATACTCTTTCTCCTTTCATAAGGGCAAGAAAGGGTTGAGATTCAAGGGAAGCACAAGAGTAGCTCCTTCCAAAGGGAAGGGCAAATCTCCAGCTCCAACTCAACCTCTTGCTTTGAAGGCTCCCATTTATTTTAGAAAAGTTCTTTTACCTTCTAATAGGTATGACCAAGAAAGCACTTATGGTCACTGGAAGAATGGTGGATCCACGGCTATGAACAAAGATGTTCACATCCAAGGTGGAAGGTATAGCAGGGTGAGTTCCTTTAAGGATAACCATGAAGAAATTGAAATGGCTCATTATGGACCATTTTTGTATGGTGCTCCAGCCCCCACTCTCGGGAATGTGGCTGCAACCAAGCTTTAGAATATGTCAGCTAAGAATAAGACCAAGGGTTAGTCTGTTAGCTAGCCTGACTTGGCTGTGTCTGATACTATCGAGAGCATGCTTTCTGAAAAGAAAAGCACTGCTGATGGCACTCAGAGCAGGCCAAACAAGCCAACTACAAGACTGACTTTCAATCAAATTTGTGCCGATAGGAATCAGAACAAGGCTGTTGTACCTCTTCCCACTATTCTGATAATAGTTAACCACACTGCAGGGCCTGCACAACATTCATGAATGTTGGTGATATGGAAAGGTAGGACTTTTTGCTTTTGATTGCTGACACAATCATAGTGTACAGAGAGCAAATGTTAGCTTGCCTGTCAGAAGAGTTGAAGGTAGGCAGTATCAGACTAACATGCACCTAAGACCCAATAAGTATTGGGGTCCTAAGGTTAACTGATTTATGTCTTGCAGGTTAGTCCTAGTGATCATACCCCTATATGGTACTTGGACAGTGGATGCTCGAGGCACATGAATGGAACAAGGAGCATGTTGAAGGACTACAGTCCAGCAAAGAAAGAACCCAAAGTCATCCTTGGTGGTTCATAAAGTGGAATAACTAGAGGTTATGGTAAGATAGGTAATGACATAATCACTATCACCCAAGTAGCTTATGTAGAAGGGTTGCAACACAACCTTATAATCATAAGCCAACTATATAACCTTTGTTATGACATAAAGGTACTCAAGGATGAGTGCCAAATTAGGAGTTCAAGTGAGAAAGAGGTCATCTTGACAGGCACTAGGAGAGGAATTGTCTATTGTCTTGATTTTGTATGTTTAAGTAAGGACTCCTCTATATGCCTTATTGCAGATGAGAAAGCCTCTTATTGTATCCAGTGGCACATGAGGCTAGCCCATCTGAATTATAAAACAACAAGCGAGCTCTTGAGTACGGAGCTATTTAGGAATGGTCCTAAGTTAAAATGTACTAAGGAGGGTATCTGTTCTGCATGCCAAAAGGGCAAATAGACCAAGACCTCCTTCAAAAGCATTGGAACTAAAGACTTATTGAGGTGCTTATACCTCCTGCATATGGAATTGCTTAGTACTATGCTAGTTCAAAGTCTAGGTAGGAAGGACTACACCCTTGTGGTTGTTGATGACTTTTCTAGATTTGCCTGGGTGGTCTTTCTAAGGAAGAAATCTGAAACCCCTGATGTCTTCCAGACATTTGTCAAGCAAATTCAAGATGAATTTAACAGCACTGTGCTCAAAATTAGAAGTGACCATGAGACTAAATTTCAGTCTGAATGCATGACAAAATTATGTGAATAGCAAGAGATTAATCAAGAATTCTCCTCTCCCAGAACACCCCAGCAAAATAAGATTGTTGAGAGGAAAAACAAGACTCTCATAGAGGCTAGTGGAACCTTATTAAGTGACTCATCTATAATAGAATACTTCTGGGCTGAGGTAATTAACACTTCATGTTATGTCATTAACAAAGCTTCTGTCACCAAGAGCCATAAGAAGACTCCCAATGAGATCTTGAAGGGCAGAAAATAAAACCTGAGTTATTTCAGGATCTTTGGTAGCAAGTGCTATGTGCTTAACAATGGAAAATCCCATATAACAAAGTTTGCTATCAAGTCCTATGAAGAGATATTTATTGGGTACAACATTCATAGTAAGGCATATAGAATCTACAACTTAACAAGTCAATTTGTAGAAGAGTCAATACATGTTGTCTTTGATGAATCCAACATGATTAACAGTGAGCTGCCTAGCTCCTTTTCTAGTATTGCAGGTACATAGCTAGTGATGGACAAGCTAACCATCAAGGATGCTGCTCCCATAGTCTAAGATAAAGCTGATGGACTGGTCATTCCTAGAGAATGGAAAGGCATACTTGAAGTGGTTGAGGACCAGCTAGATGAAGAAAATGAAGCCACTTAGGAAGCTAAAGCTAGATTGCCTCCAGCTGTCAAACATCTAAGGGACCATACAACCCACCAAATCATTGTTGATGCAAGCCATGAAGTCCAGACCAGAACCAAGAGTATGAACACATCTCTCTACTCAAGTTTTCTGTCTCAAGAAGAGCCCAAGAAGTTTGAAGAGGAAATAAAAGGCCAGTTCTGGACTGGAGCAATACGAGAAGAATTAGACAAATTTAAGAGATATAAAGTCTCGAAGTTGATTCCCAGACCACAAGGATGAAATGTAATAGGGACCAAGTTGATCTACAAGAACAAGTTGGATGAGAATGGCATAGTTGTCACGAAAAAGGCTAGACTGGTAGCTAAAGGATACATGCAAGAAGAAGGAATAGATTTTAACCAACAATTTCCCTAGTAGCTAGATAAGAAGTAATAAGACTCTTCCTTGCATTTGCTCCATATCAAGGATTCAAAGTCTAGCAGATGCATATAAAGTCAGCCTTCCTGAATAGGCACTTAAAATAGAAAGTATATGTGGATCAGCCACCGGGTTTGTTTGATCCTTACTCTCCTAATTTTATTTATAGGCTTAGGAAAGCTCTATATATGGGTTGAAGCATGCCCCTAGGGCTTGGTATGCGACCTTGTCTAGTTTCTTCATTGAGAAAAAATTCTCAAGGGGGAAAATAGACAAGACCCTATTCCTAAGTGAATCCGAGGGCAAGATCATCCTAGTCCAAATTTATGTAGATGACATAATTTTTGGGTCTACCGATGACAACCTTTGCAGGAAGTTTGCCAAACTTATGCAAGGAAAGTTTGAGATAAGCAACATGGGTGAGCTCAAGTTCTTCTTGGGACTCCAAGTAAGACAGACTGATGATGGCTTGTACATATCCCAGTCCAAGTTTACCCAGGAGTTGATTAATAAATATGGCATGGAGAATGGCTCCACCATGAGAACTCCCATGGGGTCAAGTATGCCTATAGGCAAAGATGAGACAGGAAAACCTATTAATTAGTCTTTGTATAGAGGGATAATTGGCTCCGTTCTATATCTGAATTCTAGTAGGCCTGATATCATTTATGTTACATATGTTTGTGGTAGGTATTAGGCCTGCCCTAAAGAATCTCAATACTCTGCTGTAAAGATAATTTTGAGGTATCTTAAGGGCACTCCAAATCTTGGCCTATGGTACCATAAAAAGAGAGATTTTGATCTAATAGGTTATTCAGATGCAGATTTTGTAGGATGCAAAGTAGACTGAAAAGGTACTTCAGGTACATGCCAGTTCTTTGGAGGAAGACTAGTGTCATGGAGCAACAAGAAGCAAACCATTATGAAAATCTCAACTATAGAGTCAGAGTACATATCAGAAGGTCGTTGCTGTGCTCAATTGTTGTGGATCCAGCATTAACTTCAGGATTATAACATTGGGATAAGTAGAACTCCTCTTTATTGTGATTCTACTAGTGTAATATCTATTGCTAGGAATCATGTCTCATACAACAGGATTAAACACATAAAAAATAGGTATCACTTCATTAAGGAACATGTGAAAAAGGAAGACATCAGCCTTGAGTTTGTCCCAACTGACAGGCAAGTGCCTGACATCTTCACTAAGTCATTAGATGATGCCAAGTTAGACACCTTCAAATTTGAATTGGGTATGTTGTACTTAGTTGACCTTTAGTTACTCCCTTTAGTATTTTTGGTTGCAGGCTTGCTCTTCTTGCAGGTAGCAAAGACCTTAAGTGGTATGAATATGGTGGAAACCAAAGTGTCCATTAGGATGATGTGATGGAAGGTGCTCTCATTAAGGGGGAGCAAGGCATGATGCTCTTGTTAAGGGGGAGCAAGGCATGATGCACTTATTAAGGGGGAGCAAGTATAACAACTACAGGAGCAGATTTAGCCTCATGAAGAAAGAAAAGCTGGCAGCTATATAAGCTGATCTCCTGCAAACAGCCAGGGGGAGTAGAATATCAAGTAGGATAGTCCTGTTATAGTAGTTTATTCAGAAGTCAAAAAGGGGAGAGCAGAGATTGATAAACTTAGTGATCAAGAGATATCAAAGCCAAAGAAGTTTGATCAAGTTCAAGGGGATGAGGTAATGAAGACAATGTAACAAAATATGGGGAGTAGGTAACACTCTAGTAACTGTCCTGTTATAGTAGTTTATTGCTGCAAATAATTTGTGTATGTCATTGACTAAGAACTTGAAGTGTGGTTTTCACTTTTTCAAATAGGGTGAGATTGTTGGGTCCATTGATCCAAATGTACCTGATCTGAAGAAGTCAAACATGTCAATGATATACACATAGTTGTATTTGATATGGTTTTTTAGGTTCATGCATATAGGATAGTCCATGTCATAAAGATAGGATAGGTGGACACAAAGGAGTTAGCTGCATCGGTAAGAAATATCCTAAGTCCACAAGCGTTGAGTAGAGTAATCTCACTCAATGCCAGACGGCTTAAGGAAGGAATCTAGATAAAGAAATGCGTCTAAGTCCACAGGCGTTGAGTGAAGGTAGTTCACTCAACGCCATAGCACAAAAGGCGCAGAATAAAGCTGCGTCAGTCAAAGCCTAAGTAGTGGAAGACATAAAAATTGATAAGTCCATATGTGTTGAGTGATGTAAACTCAATCAATACCATGCAACAAAATTCGCCCAAGTCTAGAAGCGTTGAGTGAAGCTAGTTCACTCAGCGCCATACTGATTCTGTCGACACCAAAGAAGATAGACTGAAAAATTCATCTAAGTCCACAGACATTGAGTCAAGCCAGTTCACTCAACGCCAGATGACAAAATGCTTTGAGTCAAGCTCTAGCAGTCAACGCCAAGGGGAAAGAGTGAAATAGAAAAATGGCTAAGTATAAAAGCGTTGTGTGATGAAACTCACTTAATGTTCTCAATGCTATGCAGTGGAGCAGTTGCAGCAAAGTACAAAAGCGTTGAGTGGACTCAACGCTCTCAACGCCAAGGTTGCTGAATAAGCAGAATTCAGTCTAAGGAAAAAACCATTTAGTGATGAAGATACACTCAACGCTCTCAATGCCTAGAATGTAGAAAGCTAAGCTAAAAGCATTGAGTGAAGGTCATGCACTCAACGCCACTCAATGCCTATGGAAGCTGCAAAATGACTAAGTGCATAATCATTGCATGAAGGCCATTCACTCAATGCCACTCAACGCCTGTGTGGCTTCTGAGAATTTGGCTAAGTCCACAAAGGGGTGACGTTAGCAAAAGTCAACCAAGTCAACGCAGTTCAAAATAGATGTGGGAAAGCTGCAGAACAACATTAATGGTGCTGATGGACAACTGGTTGCCTTTGTGTAAAAAGAAGGTGATATTCCAGCAATAAAGGATGGGCCTACACAAAAAAGAGGCATTGATTAGCGTACAATAAAAAGGGAAGATTGTCTGAGTCAATGACAACAATTAGGGTTTTCTGTTTATGCATTCTTGTGGTTGACCATCATATTCCTCCTCGCCATCTTTGCTGAGCCTGAAGATCTGGTTCAGTATAGTTAACCTAAAAGCGCCAAGAGTTAACTGCTGTAATCTTCACCAGTGGCAGCAGGCCAGAATCAATTATTGAGAAAGAAGAAAGGCAGAGCTTTGTGTTTTCTATAAGGAACTTCTAGCCCAAGCATGATTTTACATAAGTTCTATACTTGCTTCTAAGAAGGAGTTAGGGCTGCATTCTGCTCAGCACATGAAGAAGCTGACATAGATTCCATTCTTTGAAACCTTCAATCTGTAGGATCATTCTGGATCTGAGTCTGTAGGCTTGATTTATAAAGGCCAAGAGGTATGATTTAGTGAGGAATCTTAGAGTGTAAGCATGTGTTATAAAGGCTGAGGTAGGATCCATTTTGGATCTGAGTGTAGGGCATAGCCCTGAGTTGTATTATCCTCTGGATCTGAGTGGTAGGGTCGTTGGCCTAAGGTAGGTGGTTGTCTAACCACTGAGTTGTAAGACCTTGTGCCTGAGTGGTAGGTCTTGTTGAAGACTGAGAGATCCTGTGGGATCTATGCTGTAAGCCCAAAAGAGATGAGTGTTGGTACAGTACCTCTTCTAACACACTGTTAGAGAGGTGGGAGGGACAGTGGACATACCCATAATCAGGAAACCACTATAAAACATCTGTGTCATGTGGGTTTGTTCTTGAATGTAGAAATAATCTAATCTCAAACCACAGTAAAATCAGTTAGGGTCAAAATAAATCTAGAAAGACCTAAAACCTATTTAGCCCCCTCTAGGTGTTAGCTGACCTTGAAAATAATAAGACTTTCATTAACCGAGTTCGTCCCTGTCAATTTCAAGGACGAGTTATCAATCTGTGGTAAATCACGAGTTATCATGTACAGAAAAGCACGCACACACCAATTTTACCACAACACCCCAATATTGACCCATCTCTTGACGACTTGGACAAACTTTGACCATGAACCCCTTGGGGGACCCACCCATGGTTGACTTTTGGTCAAACCACTTAAAATGCATTTTTCTTAAAAATAGCGTATCTTTAATGGTGCCCTACTTGAGGCCACCACTATGAGGGCATAATGGAGCACTCATGGGCTCAAATTTCTATATAGGAAGCCATGGGAGAAGGGCCTTCAGACAAATCAAGAGAAAGAGCCCCTCTCCTTCTCTCTCTCTCTTTCTTTCTCTCTCTCTTTCTCTTTCTCTTTTATTTGGCCCAAGCCCACCTAAACTATGCTACAAGATGAGGACACATGGTTCCCCTTGTCCATTTAGATGGATGCCACCTGCCCTAGCTTTGCTAGGATAAGCCAAAATTCTCTCTACTTATCTCTCTTTCTATTGGTCAAAAGCAAGCCCCCACATGGCCTAAATGTCCTTTAACCCCTACCACTCCTATGGTGTACAACCAACCACTAAGATGCTGCCAGCTCCCCAATTAAACCAACATGGCGTTGGAGTAACCATGGATCAAACCCTCTCGGGTTGCCATGGCCAAGAAGGAGAAGAGGATGGGGGGAGAGGCTCTCTCCTCCCTCTATTTAAAGACCATAACTCTATCAGAGAAAGTCACCCCTCTTCTAAGATCAAATCAAGCCACCACCACCACTGCTAGAGCTCTGCCTCACAGGAAACAGCCCACCCAAGCTCCACCACCCTCCACCACCCTACACCACCATTAATGGCGGAACTCGCCGAGAGCTCCCGGAGACCCCGATCAAGGTGGAAACTTTCCCCTCTCCTTCTCCCTATTTTCTAGACACTTTGCATGCGAGATCTGGCAGCCGGACCGCCGCTGCCGTCAACCCCTCTCCTCTGATAAAAAATGCTTCAACGATGGCTGACCGAGCTACGCCACCGGACCACCGCCGAAGAGAGCGACCACCCCCGAGGAGTCGGTTGGGGGCGGAGCCATGGCCGCTCAGCATCCGGCCGTTGGTGGAGAAGACCTGCAATGGTCGGTTTCAGAACAAGCAGTGGGGGAGGAGTTGATAAAAATTATAATTTTATAATTTATATTGAATATTTTATAATTATAACTTAAATAAGTATTTTATTTTCTGGAGGGTACACTGGGGACCTGGCCAAAAGGTTTTGAACATGAAAGTTGTTTACCTTGATGAGAGAAATCTCTGCAATTTTTTTTGGGAATTTGTGGAATTGATTTGGTATTTTAAAAAGCCAAAATAAGAATTATTTGGCCAATTTAGTGGCGTAAAATTGCTCAAAAAATTTTGGAAATATTACTAGGCTCTTTTTATACCCTATTACAATTGGTATTAAAATTTGGGAACATTGGGGTAAAATTTAAATATTTTCCAATTTCTTGGAGCTTAGGGTCACGCTCGGAAATTTATGCACTCAATTTTCAAAAAATGAAAATCGAACCGCGCAATCACTTTATATATTGAATATTAAGTTCAATTGATTAATTGATGAGAGTTATCGAGGCAAGATTTCTAGATTTGTGTATTTCAAGTTTTTGCAAAACCACTGAGCGCCTCATTCTTAAAATAATTCTTGGGCATTTTGGGTGGACTCGGAAGTTGAATGTACGAGCTTCGAGTACAAGAATCCCCAAACTCGTTTCGGGTGAAGAATTTTTCTCATGTGTTGGAAACGATTTTCGAGGTTGAAATTCGAGCAAGAATGTGCTCTCTAACGAGATTCTTGAATTTGATCCGACGTGAGAAAATGAGTTATTATTTATTCTCGGATGAATGATAAAGGTGTATATCATAATAAGCCTCCTAATCAGATTAAGCCGTGATTGAAAGGCACAACCGAGTTATTATCAGATCTTAATAATGGATGAAACTCAAAGAAGCCTCTTAAAAATTGAAATTGAACTGCACATGCCTCATAAGAACGGAGATGGAATTGAACTTGTCTCATGAGAATGGAGATAGAACTAAACTTTACTCCTGAGAACGGAGATGGAACTGAACTTTCCTCCTATAAACGGAGATGGAATTGAAGCCTCCCGAATGGAGTGGTTAGACTACTAACCATTTTCTTTATTATTTATTCTAGTCTCGTACTGGTCCAGTTTCTTTATTTATTTCAGTTCAGTACTTTCCTTTCAGCACTCCAGTCTCGTACAGGTTCTGCTTATTTGCTTTCAGTTCAGTTTATTTCTTATAAGTACTATTTTAATTTTATACTAGTCCAGTTCCTTTCAGTAATTAATTTCAGTTCAGTACAACTCCTGTTTTATACTGTTCCTTTTTCATTACAACATTTCTATTGGGTCTATTGATCCCAATATCCTAAATTTATAAGAAGTTAAATGGTTCAATGACATACACACATAATGTATTTGAAGTGTGCTCTAGTTCTTGCATACAGATAGTCCATGATTGGACAGGTGAAGAAAAATGAGTTGGGCAGTAAACTCAAATTTCATCGAACTCAGCTCAGAGTTCGTCGAACTCAGCTCGCTGATTTGAGCTCAACTCAACATTCCTTGGGTAAAGCTTAAGAGCTCAGAAGTTACATTTCGTCAAACTCAGCTCAGAATTTGTCGAACTCAGCTCGCTGATCGTCGAGCTCAACTCAACATTACTTGGGTTAAGCTTAAGAGCTCAGGAATTAAAATTCGTCGAGCTCAACTCAAAGTTCATCGAACTTAAGTTACAGTTCGTCGAGCTCAGCTCAACGCATGTCAAGCTAAAGTAAGAGGAAAATTAACTAAGGCAAAAAGCACTGAGACCGCTGTGAAGATCACAGTTTGTCGAGCTTAGTTTACAGTTCGTCGAGCTCAGGTTGCAGTTCGTCGAGCTCAGCTCAACGCTCGTCAATATGAAGGCAGAGAAAAATTGACTAATGTAAAAAAGTGCTGAGACCGCTGAGAAGATTAGAGTTCATCGAGCTCAGCACACAGATCGTCGAACGTAGCTAAAGCTAAAAAATTTGTCTAAGGAAAAAAGCACTGAGACCGCTGAGAAGAAGACATAGAGACCGCTGAGACAGCTTAGACAATTAATAAGATAGCATTGAGACCACTAAGATAGCTTAGACAATGAAGAAGAAAGCGTTGAGATTGCTGGGACAGCTGAGAAAATTGGCTGGATTTCTCTAAGTCCAAAAGCGTTGAGTGAAGCAGATTCACTCAAGGCTTCTAATGAAGAAGGAAGCACTGAGACTATTATGAGGAAAACTGCTGAGACAGTAAAGTGCAAAAATCGCTGAGACAGTAGAAAAGAAGAAAGCGCTGAGACAAAGGCTTGTCCTAGCTGATAATGAAAAACCGCTGAGACCGCTAAGATAAAAGCGCTGAGACAAAGCCAGGAAAATTCTAAGTCCAGAAATGCTGAGAGTCAAGGCAGATGGCATTGAGTGACCTAACATCACTCAACGCTTCATGTTGTTTTGGAATATTTTCTAAGTACAGATGTTGATGACCACTACTGACATCATCAAAGTCAAAATTGTAGGAAGCCGTTGCGGGAAAGCTACTTCAGTGCCAAAAGATGTTTTGTCCTTTTCTGAAGGAGTTGACGCTCACCAATCCTTGGTAGGCCCACATACTATTGTGCCGTTGATTCAAATCAATGCATATAAAAGGCAAAAAAGAAAAGGAATTAGGGTTAACGAAAAAAACGAACACATGAAGAACAAAACAAAAAGAAAGAGGCGGTGGGACAATCTTCCATCAAACGTGAAAGCCAAAGTCCAGCCAAGATCGCATGAAGACAAAGAAGGATAGCTGAAGCACTTCAAAGCTCAGCAAGATTGTTCTCAACAGAATAGTTAGCTGATTCAAATCATCAGCAATGTGGAAGCTGCTCATCTTTACAGTAGTGAAAAGTAATAGCTGTAGAAGAAGGCTGATTCCATCTACAACAAGTGTGCTGGACTGAAATCTTCTCAGTCCAGCAAAGTTGACTCAGAGTTATTTCTCTGAATCAGTGATTTTATTTTCTACAACTTACTCTATCAATTTCCTGTAGGTTTCAGTAGATCTATATCTGAGTGTAGGGCACTTAATTCCTGAGGCAGGTGACAAATTTGTCACTGAGGTAGGATCCAAGTGTGGATCTGAGCTGTAGGGCTTAAGTGCCTGAGGTAGGAGACTTTTGGTATCTGAGGTAGGATCCAAGTGTGGATCTGAGGTAGGGCTGTCCTCTTAGCCTGAGTGTAGGGCCGTGTGCCTGAGGTAGGTGACTGAAAAGTCACTGAGCTGTAGGTAACAAGCTTGTCATTGTGTTGTAGGCCTTGGAGGAGGCTGAGCTATAATTACCTGAAAGGTTACTGAGTTGTAGGAGTGCAGCAACACTCTGAGAGTAGGGCTGTGTGCCTGAAGCTGTAGGGCTATAGAGCCAGAGTGTCGGCCTTAGAAATAAGGCTTAGGTAGGTGATCTGTGCATCAATGAGCTGCAGGAGTTCTGCAGAGCTCTGAGGTAGGAACCCTTATGGTTCTGAGTTGGATTCTGAGAAGAATCTGTGTAAGGCTGAGGGCCTGAGGTGTAGGCTCTAAGGAGCATAAGTGGAGGAGGTTGTGCCTAGTCTGATAAATAAGTTGGATAGGTGGGAGGAAAAGTGGATGTACCCAATTTGGGAACCACTATAAATCCTGGAGTTCGCTGTGTTTGCTTGTTTTTCTTTATGATTACAGGACTTAAGGACAAGCTCTAGAAAGATCAACTTGAAAACAACAAAAGATTTGTTAAAAGCTCAAAGACCTATTCACCCCCCTTTAGGTGATTAGCTAACCTAAACTTAAATAACTTTCAATTTCAATTCTACTACTTATACTATCAACAACCTCTATTACAACACTTTTGTTTCAGCAATTTACTATTTTAAGCATGGGTCCTGCTCTGACGAGAAGTTACCTGATAGGCTGAGTATTAGTTGGGTATAACGGGAGTTGAGGTACTCCTCCTAGATTGGCCCCAAATAAAGTGCTCACATGCTCTTTGTCGAATGTCGAGCAAAGTGCCGCTTGCCCAAAATTATTAAAAGCATAGTTGGGCAGGTCTCCGCAGACCCAATACGTGCTAGCAAAAAGCCCAGAAAACCCAACCAATACAAAGAGCTCTTTTCAGCCTCTACTCCTAACAATGATTAATGTGTTTGCTTGTAAATTGCTTGTGGTAAATTATGGTGAGTTAGCTACTTCAGCAGACTATTCATACCAGTGCTGGAAGTTCAACTACTCAAGGCAACAAGGATATAAACACCACGGGTGATCAGCCATTATGTTTTTTCCTGATAGGTTTCCTCTGCTAGTCAGCCAAAATATTGAATCGTCGGATGTCGCTCACATTCAAGAGTATATGGGTTTGTATGTTGGGGTCTGGGCCGTGTAGTACGAACACCAGCAGAAGTGGCATGACTGGCCACTATCACCGAAGGCCACATCGGTGAGTCCCACGGGGATGTGCTTAATAGTGTGAGTCATTAGCCCTTAAGGAGCACTGGGTGGACATCTTGGGCAAGTAAGATTCCCTCTGGCCCAACCCGGGCAAAGGTTGTGGGGGTGGGCGGGGTGTTGGTGTGGGGGAGTTGGTGGTAGGGTGGTGGGGGTGGGGGGTCTTACAAATGGATCTGAGGCATCACGATCCGCCCTTATAAAGAAGTCTTAGGATCCCTCCATCCCTCGCTTCATTAATTATTTGGTTCAGGACGAACCATACATCGAAAGTCTGGTGGACCATATTGTAGAGGCTTAGGGATTCTATACTGTGTGATAACTCGCCCGCACATCTTTATATCCACTTTGTTAGTATTTTGCAAATTTCCCCTATTTTTGCAAAATACTGACTCTTGCTTCCTGTTACTTCTCGAGACATACCAGAGTACATCAACGGGATGTCCTCCTCCAGAGGATATGTCACCGCCACCCCACATCCAGACCTAGTTACCCCTACAGCCATACAATTTTTCGAGACTGACTTGGGGTAAATGTTGATTGCTATTGTAACGCCCCTAATTTTTTGATAATAATTTTAATCCATTTAGTGACATAATACTGATGTAAGGGCATTACGTTGACGTGAATTTAACGGGGCACCATCATTGGAGCATGATTTTGTTCATCAGAACTAGAGTTTTTGTCTTGGAAAAATTATAGTGTTTAATTTTAGGCGTGTTTGTGAAGTTTCATTGCGAACTAGGCATTTTTGGAGACACGATGGATTTTATAAGATGTTTTGTTTTTTTTAACTTCATGGAATTTTAACCCAAGGTTTGTCGGATCCTGATTTCGAATTCGTCATTGAATTCGTAGCACCGACATTTAGGGTTGGTTCAAATTTCATCAAAAACAAAGGTAATTTGGTCAGTCTTGTCGTATGAGTTTTTCTAGTTTTTATATTGATAATATAATTTTCATATACCTATAAAAAGAAAATTCTATTCATCTTTCTTCCCCCAAAGGGTCAAAACAAGAGAGTTGTGAGAGAGGTGGTGAGTTTTGCATCGTGAACCTTCTAGCTGCCGTTTCAGGAGCTCCGGTGGGCAAAATCTTCAGTGGAGCATAGATCCAGAAAGCTCTTGCCGAGATCTTCTAGTGTGCGGTAAGTATTCTGGATTTCGTGGATTATTGGGGTTTGAGGTAGGGGCCTAACCTTTGTTTTTTACTCTAAAGTTTCAAAGATCGTACACGATGAGTTCTTTCGGCCAAATCTTGAAGTCGAGGGCTTGGGAGTTCTATTTTTGGGAGATTTTGAGGCATGTGGTGGTTCCTCGCCCGCTTTCTTGTTCTTTTGTTCATGTTACCTTTTCTGTTCCTGAATTGAACTTAGGAATAGGGTAGGGATTAGTGTTTGCTGAATCTGTCTAGGGTAGGGATCAATTCGAGCCAAATTCTTCGAGTGGAGTAAATTCATCAAGTAAAGCCTTGGCGTCGAGTGGAGTCAATTCATTGAGTGATGCCTTTGGCATCGAGAGCGTCGAGTGATTCTTGATAGGCATCGAGTGAATCAGTCTTGAAGTCAAATTAGTGAAGTGATTCCAGTTAGGCATCAAGTGAATCAGTATTGAAGTCAAATTCATTGAGTGATTCCAGTTAGGCATCGAGTGAATTAGTCTTGAAGTTAAATTCGTCAAGTGATTCCAGCTAGACATCGAGGGAATTAGAATTGAAGTCAAATTCATCGAGTGATTCCAGTTAGGCGTCGATTGAATCATTCTTAAAGTCAAATTCATCGAGTGAATAAGCCTTGGAGTCGAGTTCATTAAGTGAAACAGTCGTGGCATCGAGTGTGTCGAGTGTATATACCTTGGAGTCGAGTTTGTCGAATGAGGTAGAAAAGCATCGAGTGTGTCTAGTGAAGCCTTTGTGTCGAGTGAAACATAAAAGCATCGAGTGACTTTGAATTTGTCGAGGGTTCTCGATGAATCGGTGTGGACTTAGAATGTTTTCGTTGGATGAACTCTAATTCGTCGAGTATACCATTACAGATTTTCTGGACTTTCTTACTTTGTGTCATTATGGAAATTTGATACTAAGTCTTGGGATTTTCTTTCATTATCAGTACTTTTGGAAGTTTATTTGTGGCCTTTGGGTGGCACTGGATAAAGGACGACCACCTCAGTGTCAGTTTTTAAATCATTACATCGGGTTGGTTTTCCTTTCTTCTTATGAGATGTTGGGTTGTGTTGGACAATGTGGGAACCACCACAGTGCCTTTTCGAGATGTTTGTTCTGATGGTTTGAGTAGGACAATGTGTCCACCGACTCAGTACCATTTTTATCGATGTTAAGGATTCATGTGTTTGAGATGATCAGTCTCTTCTTATATATATATACACACACACACACACACACACACACACACACACACACACACACACACACACACACACACACACACACACACACACACACACACACACACACACACACACATGTTTACATGCATACTCTTGTAGACGTTGATGAAGCATAGCTCTAAAGCACACTTGGTGCAACTTCACGTATTTAAACTTCTTAACTCTTCAATACTTACTATTTTATGATTTAGATACTGTGGTTTGACAATTATTCTATCTTGGGTTTGTAACTCTTTGACTCCTCTTGTTTATTTATTTTTGGTCTTTTTCTGCCACTTGTTCATTCTTGTCGAGGCATTCTTTCTTTTAAATGCCTTAGGCTCAGAGCAGTAGCGGTTTGAGTAGCTAGAGTTGGTGGCTTCATGCTTTCTGCAGCAGTAGCAGTGGTTCTTACCTCCCCTTCATGAGGTAGTTTTGTTGTTCTTGTTTTAGTTCAGACATACACTTTGTTCTGTGGATTCGTGTCAGGTTGTTGACGCCCATAGTGAATTATTGTAGATGTTAACTATTTGCTAGCTGTTAAGCTATTTTCTTACTGGTTAATTTACCAACTTGCTCTCTCAGATGGTTTTATGCTAGGTTGCATGTTAGTTATTTTCAAAGTATAAAAAAAGTAAATATTCTCGTCTCATACTCATGACATCCTTTTAAATCAAATGTCACTATATTTTAAGAAAGGTGCAAGCTCTTTTAGTACTTATATTAAATCTAGAAGTATGCATATCATGAATTGTTCTAGTGAATTTTCATGCTCATATAGGATAATAAAGGAACTAAATAAAGTATTTTTGACTATGCATATGTATATTTTTACACGTGGACTAGTTGATCCACTGAGCCGAGGGATACGACCATCAAAACTCAAACTCAAAATATATTTTCATCGTAACAAACTTGAGAATTTCATGAAAAGTGTAGGAGTAGGTTCTTGCCCGAGCGTTTGTAGTTGTCCCCTGCACGACATGGCATCATGGCGCATATTTTCTCATTCTCTAATGTATTATTAAATGCTGAGAAAAGTGTGGGTTGTGATAGTTGGTTTCAGAGGGAGGTTCGTTTGACAAATTGGTCGAACGACCATCTCTGGTAAGTTTTAGTTGTCTTGTCTCATTGCATACATACACCGATGTATCTTCAGTACGTCTTGGCTAAAGCATGAACACTACACTTATAAGCATGACAAGAAGTATACAGGGTATATTATGTAGTATGAGATGAATAATATGTGTTTGTATAAGGATCCACATATGAAGCAACATGTGAATATTTTGTAGTATGAGATGCATAACAATCATCACATAAATGCACATTAGATTTTGCTTTTTCATTACAAGCAGTATTATGTAGTATGTGATGCATAATATTTTATATGTACGCTGCTCGTAATATGCATTAAGGCCTTTACTAGATTGCATAGCACAACATGCATGACATAACGTAGCATTAGCACGCGTGCCAAGTTAAGATATACATGATGACATACATATACACATGGTTTTCAAACAAATAAATAGGAATTCATGCATTCATATTATATGCACATGAGTCAACAGGATGATGGTATATCATCCTAAGTTAAAGCATATCATCCATTTTGAAAATCCCAGAACAAGGTAGCTGCAAGAGTAAGTATCTATACATGTATGGTCTGAACTAAGTTGAGTACTTCTATCATTAAGCTAGGTCTTGATGAGTTATTCGTTGTATTATTAGGAATGCCGCCAATGCGTGTTGTGATGGGGTTGACTCCCCAGTCTAAGGGTGAGTCATCAGGTGCACAAAGAGTGGCCATGATCGAATGGCCGCATTAGAGCCATGAGGCTCTGTCAAGCTATATAGTTGCTATACAATCGCAGATTTAGGCACTATTGACTGCCTCCTTAGGGCAGCAGCTTGTGGTGCAGGACACTGCAGTAGGTTAGACTATAGCTGTCCCTCCCGCTCCTCCAGTTCTACTGCCACCAGAGATGAATTTCATTTCGCACTTTAAGTGATTAGGACCTCCTACCTATGACGGGAGAGTCAATTTCATGGCATTGGATGACTGGATCATTGCCATTGAAGGGATGTTTTCGTATTTGGGGATTTCTGCTGACCAGAAGGTAATTGTCGCCGCCTACCAGCTGAGGGGCCTTGCTAAGAGCTGCTGGATCTGAGAGAAAGAGGGCCTTATAAAGGGATGTTCGTGGGAATATTTCAAAGGGTTGTTGTTGAAGAAATTTTGGCCATCGATTGATCAAGACCATCTAATGAACAACTTTCTGCACCTGAAATAAAGACAACTCACAGTTAGTGAGTACAAGATAGAATTCAATAAGTTGAGAAAGTTTGCTCCAGATTTAGTAGCCTTTGAGGCAGGTAGGGTGAAGTGATTCCTGGGAGGACTTCACAGTGACATCCAGTAGTTGGCTAGCGCGCACAGATCAGAGACCCGTGCTGAAGCAGTGGAAGCTGTTCTGAAAGTTGAGGCTGTCTACAATACAAAGAATCGAGGTATACAAATGAGGAAGGACAAGAGAAAGTCTGATGATAGTAGAAGCTCTCGGGCATCTGGCCATGCTTCAAAGAAAGGAAGCAAGTAAGTGTGTAGTTTCTGTGGCCGACCAGGTCATATCTTCGAGAAGTGTTTCAAGAGGTTGGGAGCGTAGAATCAGCAGCATGTTCTTGTAATTCAGAGCACACCCAAAGGAGACCTGGTATGTGTTTCATGTAAGCAGAAGGGGCATGGTGTTTCTCATTGTTGGACTAAGGATAAGTGATAAGTCAACATACTTATGTTTAGGTTCCAAGTGAAATCTTTATACTTTCGTTAAAATGCACTCTGAGTTAGGATGCGTAATTGTTATTTGGAATCTTTGGGTAACTCCACTAGCTGCCCATAGAATATGTCGTGGGGCCCCAGCCAGACCTTCTATTATATTCTATGTGACTGATGGTGGTGTTACACATTCACTTGATGCTTTTGTAATTAACAGACTTCCTTTTATAAGGCGTCGAGTGTAAGTCCTTCACTCGACACTTTTGTACTTGGCATATTTCCTTGATAAGGTGTCGAGTGTAAGTCCTTTACTTGATGCTTTTGTACTTTGTAGATTTCTGAGATCCTCCACTGTAGATTTGAGTGAATGTTTTTCTATCAACGCTGTTTGGATTCAGGCATTGAGTGATGTTTAGTCACTCAATGCTTTTGGACTTAGTCATTTTCCTAACTTCCCCTATCATGCTAACTTCTCTCCAACCATATTTCTGACACTCTTAACCTGCCTAATCATATAACTATAGACACCCTGCACATATGAACTCAAACAAATATAAAATATATGTTTATGTATATTATTGACTTATGATCTTCTTCAAATCTGGGACATTATGGTCAATGTACTTAACAATCTCCTCATATTTGAAGAAGTCAGAATCCTAGTTAATGATATACACTATCTCACAATAAATAATTATTTGCGTAGATAAAGAACGCATAATGGCACACACACAAACAATTTGAATTATCTCAAATAGGATTAATAACTAAATAACATAGTGTGCCTACAATAACAATTCATATTCCAAAATACTAAGGAACCTATAACATATAACATTGCTAAGTCTCAGTTTACTTGATCACAATGCCCCTGCAAGATTTCTTTCCCATTTTCTCCTCAGCCTATTTCTTCTTTTGTCTTTGTCTTTCAAAGTAACTATAAGGCTTTGGGTAATATCTGCAGGGCTCCAGGGCATCAATCTGAATAGTACCATCTCTCTTATCTGTTCTGAACTTTCTTCTCACTTTTTTCTCCTTTCAAACTTATCCCATTCAATTGAACGGATAAGTTTCGCTCGGTCTGTCTTGTTATCTTTATCCTGATCCCAAGCTAACGAGATGATAGTTCTTGATTGTAGACTCCAGAGCTCAAAATATTATGTGGCTTATAGTTCTTTTCTATGTGTCTTTTTGCATAGTCTAGACTCCTCTTCTTCATCTGCAATAACCTTGACTTTGACCTTTGACAATTGTTGAGTTGTGGGACTAAATGCAGGCACAAAAACAGCTATATCACCTACAAATTCAGCCTCATCTCGATGAATTTTAGCCTCAGGCTCATTATATATGATAGGGTCAAGGCCCAATGCTTCTTTTACTATATTAGAAGTCCAGATGACATGGTCTACTCTGGCCTTAATCATTGACCTCTCCCCCTTTATGACTTCTTTAGAAATTTTGTAGTCTAGGGAAGTGGTCTTCTTAGACAAATGATTCACCCTTGTAGTAACAAGGTTCTTTACCTACAATATATGATTATCTAAGAACTAAGTGCAAACATCCATTCTTCTCTCTAGAATAGTCTTATTAGTTTCCATGATGGAGTTTGTCACTTCATGAACCATCTTCATATTTTTTAGTTATGATGCACTGATTCTCAATAGTGTCATTTTGTTTCTACTTTATCTCATCAAGTGATTGAGTTGTGTAATCTACAGCTGGAGCAGCCCTTGTGAAGAACTTGACTGTGTTGTCTCTAAGCAATTTGACTTCACATCTTATGAAAAATATTTTAGTGGAGAGATCCTTTCTCAAGTTCTTGATGGAGTTATCCACATATATCTCAATCTTCCTCCTCTGTTCATCAAATAGACCTTTCAGCACTACTAGAAAGGAAGTGGGAATGTCACCAGTCAACTTGATAGACTCTTGTCTTTCTCTCAAATCACTTCCAAATTGAGAATCAGTCATTTCAAACTCAGAGGAGTGCTCTTGTTAGGAATCAACATGGAAGGACTCTTACATCCCATGCTCCTCAGTGTCTATCATGTCATCATACCCTTATTTGTCTTGATCAGAGATTTCAATCAGTTGGTCAACAACTTGAGCAGGGAGCTCAAGGTGAGTGTAATAACCCCATTCGTTCATATGGTATATACTAGAAAGTCCGACCGGGGCCCCATAACATATATCACAAAACAGGCAAAAAAGTTACGGGATGATACCAGAGTAGCGCAGCGCACCTAAACACATTGTATTCTAGCGGGAGCCTATAATAACACTTGAAATCCACACTTGAATGTCCAACATATAAAATAACTCCACATTGTATATATATAATAGGAATGTCTTACAACAACACGAAAGTTGGCCTTATGGCCTTACATGGCTTTCAAATAGTGGCCTAAACATTGGCGCGCAGGCCGGCCACAATAAAAGGAAACACAACAGTTATTCCAAATAGCCTTCGAGGGCTAGCAGCAGCAGCAGGGACATCAACCTTTATGTGTCCCTCTTGGCTCTCCAGCACCTGTACAGGGACAATCCACCCAACGGTGGCAAACAGAGGCAATGATCAGCATTCAGCTGACCAAATTATAATGACCCTACCCCTTTCCCGGGGCAGCGGTATTCTTCCGTGCAAGCATAACATTCCCAAGAATGTATATAGTTCATACAAATGTGCTCTCACGCACACACATGCCATCACAATCATCAGCCACCCGGCCCGACGATCCGTGCACTCAGGGCACATTCTTGGTGTACCGGCAAACCAGTTTCCCACCACCGTATCTGGGCCACAACCCAACGACAACTCTCTTGAGCATTTACTCCATGGCGTGCAGCCGGAGTTCTAGTCTTAAAACACCGGGATGGCCCGTATCCCCCCATTGTGTCATGGCACGCAGGCCTAAGACTCTCGCTATGCGCTCCAACAGACCGCACCTTCTAGTCCACGTCGGACGGACATAACGCAGGTCGGATCCTCCACCCCCCGTTGCTCAAATCGGCTTGCCTTAACCGAGTACGGTGTCCTCGTGGCTTAATTAAAGGCGCGGGTCGGTCTCACTAATCATGTTCTTGGCATTCAAGCCTGGGTATTTATTACACCCATTCATCTTACAACATCAGCGGGTCTTTCCTGGGCACACCAGTACTTCCCGTTACTCATTCACAGGTACGACACCGCAATATCACAAATGTCAGGGGTCTTTCCTGGGCACACCAGTACTTCCTGCTACTCTCTTCACAGGTACCACCTACGACATCAAGCATCACAAAGGGCCTTTCCTGGTAACACCGGTACTTCCTGTTACTCATTCACAGGTACGACCCAATAGCACAAGCATAACACGGATATTTTCCTGGATTACCACTCCAGTACTTCCTGCGACTACCCGTCACAGGCATAAACCGTTGACTCCTTAAATGAAACGTTTATCACGGAGTCTTCTCCGTTTCGTATGCAGCATCACCAATCCAGACCAACCTGTCCAGATGGGCTTCACACAGTATGCCTATTCCGTACTCCAATTCCGGATCTATATGCCAACAAAGGGGATTTCATGAATCCACCCAAAGATTCCCAAAATCAGCCACCTCTTGGTAGGGGAATCACAAACATATGCCAAAAAGGAAGCCTTCACATGGCTAGGAAGAAAGGTCGTTACCCTTGACGACCACTTTGGTGCCATGAAGTTCCTTTCCTCCCAAAAATGGCCTAGGATCACTGCTGGACACTCACAAGCTCCAACAACAAGCAACCCGTCTTCTTCTTCCTCCTCCTTCCTCTCCATTTATCTCTCTAAACTTTTAGAAAGATGAAGTCAAAAAAAATGTGAATACGTTCTCTGTTTTCGGCCTTAAGGAAACAGGAAAGAACCTCAGCCCTTGGATCCAAGCTGAGAAAAATGGACGGCTACAAAAAATCGGGAAAACTGATTTTCGCGTCCGACATGCCCTGTGACACACCCGTGTCACAGTCCGTGTCCTCAAAGCGGCGCTTAACCCGCCTTATCCCCAAAATAGGTCACCGCCACGGGACACACCCTGTGTCAGCCAAGTCATGCCCGTGACACAAATCTGCGCTCGACGATCTGCGTTCGATGATCAGGCAGCGATTGTCGAGCTCACCAGTGATCGTTGAGCCCGCTAGCGATCGTCAAACATCGCATTCGATGATTTCCGTTCGACGATTCCGTGCGTTCGACGATATCCGTTCGACGATCGGGCAGCGATCGTCGAATTGGCCCAGCGCTCGACGATTGGGCCCGCGTTCGACGATCTCTGTTCGACGATTCTGCGCGTTCGAAGATTTCCCCAGCGTTCGACGATTTCCATTCGACGATTTGCCAGCCCACGAAGCCTTTTCAAAATAGTCGAGCTTAATTCGTTGAACACAACATTCGTCGACCTGACGCCGAACCCGAGCGGAACATGCCCTCTGTCACGCCCGTGATCCAGGGCGTGACCACCCAAACACTTTCGTCGATTTCGACACGACTCCACACCAAAGCAGGACACGCCCTGGGACATGCCTATATCCCAGGCCGTGTCACCGAAAATTTTGCCTGCTGAAAAAATTGGGCTGTTACAACCCTCCCCTCCTACAAGAAATTTCGTCCTCAAAATTAGTACACAGGAAGGCAACCAGCAACCAAACAATTATAACATTAAAATTTTCATGTTACAACAACATATTTTCACTCTCCACTCATTACAAAAACAGCTCGGGAAACTCCACTCGCATTGTTTGCTCTCGCTCCCATGTAAGTTTCTCACGGCCACAGTTTTCCCATCGGACTTTCACCATCCCGACCGTCTTGTTCCGCAACTATTTCTCGGCTCGATCCTCGATCTGAATGGGTCTAACTCTTGTTGTTAGCCCATACTCCACCAGCACACGATCATCTGTGATCACTTGAGCTGGATCTTTAACGGCCTTCCGAAGCACCGAGATGTGAAAAACATCATGTAACCCACCCAAGTCTACCGAAAGAGGTAGCTGATAAGCCGCTTCTCCAACTCCCTCAACCACTTCAAATGGACCCAAATATCTTGGACTCAACTTTTTCAACCATCGAATCCTGGAGACACCTTTGAAGGGCTTGATCTTCAAGTAGACCCAATCGCCAACTGCGAACTCCACATTTCGGTGCTTGGCGTTGTAGTACTTCGCTTGTTGATCTTGAGCAATGAGTAGCTTCTCTCGAATCGTACGAATGGTTGTGTTTGCTTCATCAACCTCATTTCGATTATAAACTCGAGCTTCGCCCGCTTCTACCCAAGCCAAGGGAGTACGACACTTCCTTCCATATTGCGCTTCATACGGTGCCATCCCAATGCTCGCATGGTAGCTATTATTATAAGCAAACTCCACCATGTAAAGATGATCTTCCCATCTATTTCCGAAGTCGAGGGCGCACATCCTGAGCATGTCCTCCATAGTTCTGTTAGTACGTTCAGTATGGCCATCCGTTTGGGGATGAAAGGCCGTACTGAATGTCAACTTCGTGCCCAACAGTCGGTGAACTAGCCTCCAGTCATTTGACGTGAATCGCCCATCTCGATCACTTACGATGCTCTGAGGAACACCGTGAAGCCGTACAATTTGGTCAACATATAACTTTGCCAAACTTTCGACTGAATCATCCCGCCTGTTCGGGAGAAAATGTGACACTTTCGTTAGCCGGTAAACAATCACCCAAATGGAATCATTTCCTCGCTGAGATCTCAGCAACCCGTGTACAAAATCCATGGAAATATCATCAAACTTCCAATCTGGGATCGGCAGCGACTTCAAATAACCACCCAACTTTTGGAATTCTGCCTTTACCATCGCACATGTTTGACATTTGGCCACATAGAGGGCAACATCTCTCTTGAGCCCTGGCCACCAGAATAGCTTTTTCATATCATTGAACATCTTCGTGCTCCTGGGGTGAATGGAATACTTTGTATAATGCGCTTCAAACATCAGTTCTTCCCTCAATTTACCCACATCCGAGATGCACAAACGGCCCTCTTTTCGCAAAAGGCCGTCATTCCAGGAGAATTTTCCCTCTAGCCCCTCGTGAACATAGCGTAAGAGATCTTCATCTAACCCCGTTGCTCGTCTAATCCAGTCTGCAAGGTCACATTGCACCTCCGTCCAGTTCAGTCATGCATTGGCGGTAGAATTCTTGTCAACACAACATATCTCCAACGCTTCTAGCTCCTGGATGAGACGTTCATCATGCCTTTGCAACCAAGCTGCTCTTGCCGGCACCCGCCGACTCAAGGCATCCGCGACTACATTGCCCTTTCCGAGTGTATAGTGAATCTCTTAAGTGTAGTCCCCAAGGAACTCCAACCACCTTCATTGTCGCATTTTCAAGTCCTTCTGCTCCAATAGGTACTTTAAGCTCTTGTGATCTATATAGATCTCTACCTTCACTCCATAAAGATAGTGTTGCCACAACTTTAGTGCAAAAATCACCGCCGCTAATTCCAAGTCATGGACGGGATAATTCCGCTCGTGCACCTTCAGCTGGCGTGAGCCATAAGCAATTACCGTTTCGTTCTGCAGAAGAATGCAGCCTAAGCCTCTCCCTGAGGCATCACTATAAATAACAAATCCATCGGTCCCATTTGGCGAAGACAACACCGGCGCCGTGGTCAACCGAACCTTAAGCTCTTCAAAAGCTCGTGCGCACTCTGGCGTCCAAACGAACTTCTGATCTTTTCTCGTCAGCATGGTTAGCGGCAAAGTGATCCGCGAGAAATTCTCAACAAATCTTCGATAGTAGCCCGCAAGTCCAAGGAAGCTCCTGACCTCGGCCACGAAAGACAATATTGGTCACTCTTGTATGGCCCTTATCTTTGCTGGATCCACTGCAATGCCCGCTCCACTCACCACATGGCCTAAGAAAGCCACCGATGATAACCAAAACTCGTACTTCGAGAACTTGGCATAGAGCTGATTTTGCCTCAATGTATTCAACACCAACCGCAAGTGAGTCTCATGTTCAACTTTCGACATTGAGTACACCAGGATGTCATCAATGAACACGATCACAAACAGATCCAGGTACTCTCGGAATGTGCGGTGCATCAAATCCATAAACACTGAGGGCGCATTGTACAGTCCAAATGGCATGACTGTGAACTCATAGTGCCCGTAACCCATTCCAAATGTGGATTTGGGAATGTCACTTTCCCGAATTCTCAACTGTTAATAAGCCGACGTCAGGTCCAACTTCGAATAGATGGTCGAGCCCACCAGCTGATCGAATAACTCATCAATCCGGGGTATCAGATATTTATTCTTCTCGGACAGCTTATTCAATTCACGTTAATCTATACATAACCGCAAGCCACCGTCTTTCTTCTTCACAAAAAGCACATGCGCGCTCTAAGGTGACAAGCTTGGGCACATATAACCTTGCTCCAACAATTCTTGTAGTTGGACCTTCAACTCAGTCATCTCCTTTGGCGCGACGTGATATGGCGAGCGGGCCACAGGTTTCGCACCTGGCACCAACTCGATCGTGAAGTCAATCTCCCGCTGGGGTGGAAGCCCAGGGAGATCCTTGGGAAACACATCTATAAATTACGATACAATCGGAACCTCGTACACACTGGCCTTAGGCTCAATAGCCTGAATCAGTGCAAAGTAACATTCCGCACCCTTCCAAACTACTTTGACTACTTGGAGTGCAGACAGTAACGTCCCGCCCACTCCTCGCATACCCGCGAACTTTGTCTCCTGTTCGGTATTCTGGCCCAACGTGATCTCTTTGGACTGGCAATCAATCAAGGCATGTTGCTCCGCAAGCCAATCCATACCAAATATCACGTCGAATTCCGATATCGGCAATACAGATGCAGTCAAACTGAAATCTCGACTTCCTATTTGGACCGCCACATCGCAAGCTTGATCCGCAAGCATCCAACAGCCATTCGGCAACACCACTCCGACGATATCTGTATTTGCACGACTAGATATCCCAATACGCGCTATGAACTCACGAGACAGAAAAGAATGTGACGCACCCATATCAAACAGTGCTCGTGCCAGCGTGTCCCGAATCATCACAAAGCATGTGCCAATCATGTCACACACACAAACCGCAAACACATATGCACTAAGCAAAGCATATAAGCAATATAATATGCCAAAGTAAACTCATACCTGTGACAATGTCACTCTGCTTGATGGTCTCCTGCAGGCCAAGATTGTAGACCTGGGGCTGCGCCTGCGAGGTAGAGGAGTCCACGACTGCCTTGCCCTTCTCTGCATATGACGCTCCCGCCTTTTTTCATTCTTTGATGACATCCGACAATCTCGAGCTATATGCCCCACCCGTCCACAATTAAAGCATGTACGAGTATCCGGCCTTGAGGTAGCCCCCGATGTTGCTCCCGATGCAATTGATGAAGGAGCTTGTCCACTTGTCTTGGACTTCTTGCCCCATTTCTTCTTATAAAATGGTTTCCCAGGTCGGGGCACCTTCCACTTCGGTTGCGTCACAGCCAAAGCCCTCTTCCCCTGCACCCTCTTCATATCTTTTTCTAGCGCGCTCACAGTGTTGACCAACGCCTGGAAGCCTTGATTCACAGAACTAGAAAGCAGGAACCTCAGCTCGTCCCACAGTCCTTCATAGAACCTATTTGTCTTCCTCTGTTCATCAGAAAAATAGAACCCGCATACCGCCCCAAGCGTGTAAACTCATGCAGGTACGTGTCAACACTGCCATCATCTTGCGTTAGCCTTTGGAATTCATTCTCCATGGCTATCTGTTGAGCCGCAAGAAGGTGCTTCGCTAGGAAGAGTCGGGAGAATTCTTCCATTGATACTTGTGTTAAGGGTCGACCCGCCAAGTGATGCAACTCCATCTCGTCCCACCACAATCTAGCTTCTCCTTCAAGCAGGAAGGTAGATAAAGTGACTTTCTGATGCTCCTCCGATCCAATCGCCGTCATGATTCGCTCGACGCGCGATAGCCAATCCTCAGCCTGCGTAGGAGTTCCCACTCCCGAAAACGTAGGCGGATGGAAACTCATAAACTGCGTCAAATGCTTCTCAGCCGCTCGAGGAACCACATCCACTACAGGTTCAGGCCTTGCACCCACCTGTTCTGGCCTCACAACCGGTTGTTCCTGCCTAAGTGGTTGTCCTTAGATCATGGCAAACAAAGACTCAGCAACTAAACACACAAGTTCCGCAGACGTTGGAGGTGTAGGCACCGCAGTTGGTGCTGTACTTTCATCAGAATGCTGGGGCTCTGACTGCCCAGCTCCACTCTATGTCACCTAAAGGTGGACAAGACACACACATTAGCAGCCTTACACAAGAAAACAACACAAAATAGGAACACGCAGGTTCCTCAAACACATAAATTTGCATTCCTATCATGGACATTCAGGAGTTCAATCGTAGAAACATGGTTTGCACAGACACGTGCTCTCCACCCCACAAAAGAAGTCGGCCACCGTTCATATGGTATATACTAGAAGGCCTGGCCGGACCTTCTAGTATATACTATATGAACGGATGGGGTTGTTACAGTGAGACTCCCCCTCAACATTAGAATCAGCTCCTAGATCCTTAAGGAGATCATTTCTAGCTTTGTAGATATCCTCCAATACTATATCCCCCTGAATAGGAGCACAGTCATTCAGTACTAGAGATTCAGATGGTATTTGCTCTATCCTTTCTTGAAGATTTTCTTGTAAGGAATAAATCTTGTCTTGTAGATCATTAGTTGGTAAGTATTTCCCCCCTCAGTAGATGCAACAACTCTTTTGGTATCCCCCTAAACAACATCACAAATTCTTTCCACAAGATTAGTCATAACATCTTCAACAATTACCATAGTTGTGTCTCCCTCAACATCATGTGGAGATACAATGGTTGAGACAGCCTTGGAAGCAAGCACAGAGGAGATGGAAACTTGTGCACTAACATCCCTTCTAACCTCTTCAATTGATTCTGTTAGATTGGGATCATGAGGCTCAATATGTCTACTATCAGAAGAGTTGTTGCTTGAGCTTTCATCAGACTCTGGAACAATCTTCTTCTTATTTTGCTTCTCAGATGACTGAGGGTGATGAATCAGTACCCTATCCCATCTTACAAACATCCTGATTTCCATCTTCCTAATATGATGGATTTTTTCTCTTACACTCAAGTTCAACATCCCCAGAGTAGTGTTTAGAAGAAACAAAGATAATATCCTACCCAGATTGGGTTCAGGAAGACATTCAATTATCCTTTCAAAAATCACTTTCCCCCAATTTGTTTTTTTTGGTGAGGATAACTCTAATCATTATTTCAAACATCTTCTTGGAAAATTTGTCATGGGATTCAGTTTTACAGATTATGGCTTTGCCAATTATATATGCCAGGAACTTAACCTTCAGGTTCATCTCTTTCCCGATAATTGATCCACTTATGTGTTTTGACAGACCACACCACTTCAAAGAAGATTTGACATCATCTAGATACAGTTCATCTTCTTCCTCACTGGAGTTAAACTTAGTCATCCTTAAGTCTTTGCTTAACCTCATTGCAGTTATTTTGATCTTATTTCCACTGATGGAGGTTTTGATCTTATTAGAGGTGAATTCTGCCTTAGTATTTGAGTATAGTTCAAGTACTTCCCTTTTCCAAATTGCATAGGGCTCTAAAAGTATGTATTCCATTTCAGTGGCATTCGGAAGTTTAATAACCAACATAACCTCTTCTGGTGCACTTTTGAATTCATTTCTGACTAGTTTTGATCCCTTAAACAGGAAGTCAACACCTTTGGGAACTACTGAATCAGAAAACCATTTGAGAGAAGAGGAGAAGGAGGATGATGCGAGAAATCAAGGGCATGTATACAAAAAATCAAAATGGCTAAGGAATAATGTATCTTATTCTAGGCACCCTTTTCTATTTATAGCTTGCCCTATTTGAGAAGATGGAAGGGTGCATACCTTGTAATTATTTCACTTCTAGATGAAAGGCCGCAATTAACCAGATTAATTTGACACTTTTTGACCTGTCGAAAAATTTTTGTCGAATGGACTCGACTCATTTGACGCCAATAGTTGACTCAATGCTCTCGACGCACTCGACGCCATAAGTTGACTCAACGCTATCGACTCACTCGACGCCTGAAGTTGACTCAGCTCTCCTAACACTTGGTTACATAATCTTTTTCTCCCTTTGTTCTCTCGCAAAATGTTAGCCTCCAAATGCACATATATATACTATAAAACTTTTCATAGATAGATCTACTTCAAGTTCAACATTCCCAATTCAAACTTGAAATTGTTGAACTTGGCTTCATCAAGAGGCATAGTAAAGATGTCAACCACTTGTTTGTCAATGGAGGCAAACTCAAGGCTGATATCTACTTTCTCTACATGCTCTCTTATAAAGTGTACCTAATTTCAATATGCTTAGTCTTGCTATGTCGTACAAGGATTTTAGCTATTGAAGTTGTATTAGAAGAATCACAAAACATGGGAGTTTTACTTAGCTGGAAATTATAGTCTTGAAGTTGATGTTGTATCCATAATAGCTGAGCACAACAACTCCCTACTAAAGGTATTCAGATTCTGCAGTCGAAATAACAACACTGGTTTGCTTCTTACTGCTCTAGGATACTAGCCTTCTTCTTAAAATTAACAGGGACTAGAAGTACTTTTACTGTCTTCTTTGCAACCTACAAAATCTGCATCTGAATAACTTGTTAGTTCAAAATCATTATCCAAAGGGTACCAAAGACCAAGAATAGGTGTGCCCTTGAGATATCTCAAAATTCTCTTTGTCGCAGTATAGTGAGATTCTTTAGGGCAAGCCTGACACCTAGCATAAACACATGTGGCATAAATAATGTCTGGCCTACTAGCTGTCAAATAAAGGAGGAGCCAATTATTCCTCTATACAAGGTTTCATCAACTGGTTTTCGATTCCCATCCTTATCTATAGACAAACTTTACCACATGGGAGTCTTCATGATGGAGGCACTCTCGATACCAAACTTCTTAATTAACTCCTTGGTGAACTTGAACTATGAAATGAATGTTCCATCCTCTAATTGTTTAACTTGGAGACCCAAGAAATACTTGAGTTCACTCATACTACTCATTTCAAATTACCCTTATATAAGTTTAGCAAACGTTTTGCATAGACCATCATCAGTAGACCCAAAAATTATGACATCAACATAAATTTGGACTAGGATAATCTTACCCTTGACTTACATTAGGAATAATGTCTTGTCCAACTTTCCCCTTGAGAATTTGTTCTCAAGAGAATGCTAGAGAGGGTTTGATACCAAGTCCTTAGGGCCTATTTCAACCCATACATTGTCTTTCTTAAAAGAAATACATAATTAGAAAAAGAAGGATTGATAAAACCTGATGGTTGATCAACATAAACCTCTTATTTTAGGTCACCATTTAGGAAAGCTGACTTAACATCCATTTGGTAGACCTTAAATCCCTTGTAAGCAGCATATGCATTGAATAACCTTATGGCTTCACGTCTACTTACTGGTACAAAGGTTGATTAAAATCAATACCTTCCTCTTGTGTGTATCCTTTAGCAACCAGTCTAGCTTTAATCTTGATTATAACACCATTCTCATCTACTTTATTTCTATAAATCTATTTGGTTCCTATGATGTTATGAACTTGAGGTCTGAGAACCAGCTTCCAGACATTGCACCTCTTGAACTGGTTCAGTTCTTCTTGCATAGCCACTATCCAGGATGGGTCTATGTTGGCTTATTCAAACTTCTTGGGCTCAATCTGAGATAAAAAGCTTGAATTCATAGTAATGATCTGATTCCTGCTTCTTGTGGTTACACCCTGACTTACATGCCCAATGATTAGATCTCTGGAATGACCTCTCAAGTGTCTGATGGCTGCTGGCATCCTCTCTTCAACATCTTGAACTTCCTCTTCAGTGTCTTGAAGATCATCTGCACTTTGCATTTCACCTGGACCTTCATCTTGGATAAGAACATCTTTAGACTTTTCTTGTTCAACTGGAGCTGTGTAATCAATGCTCAATTTTTCCAGTCTCATCTCTGCACTTGTAGCACTAGAAGAGCTTTGCAAATCATAATGAATCATTGAAGTTTCATCAAACACAACATTAATAGACACTTATACAACCTGATTTTTCAAGTTGTAGGCCCTATAGAATTTGTTGTGGTTGATGTTGGGAATATTGCCCTTTAATATTCCTTGGATTTGAAGATGCATCACCTACAATGCTAAGTGCATATTGCATTTGATAGACTATTTTCTTTCATGTCATACAGGTTTAAGTTGTTCTAAAACTGTGTTAGAACTAGCCATGCAAATAAGGACTGCCGGTCCTTTTGCCTACCGGTCTCGGACCAGTCCTAATCAAACTTTTCTCGGTCCGGGACCGATTTTCCACCTCCTGAGGAGGACCGGTGTCGAACCAGTTTTTTAAAAAAATTTAAAAAATAAATTTTGTTTTAGTAAATACTCAATAGTTAATACTTAATTACTTAATTTTTAATAGTTTTTATTTTTAAAAAGAAAAAAAATTAAAACTTCAAATTTCAAAATGAAAATAAAAAACTCAAAATGAAATAAAATTTGATTTTTCTTGAAAATTAAATAACATTACAAATTTATAAAACATTTTAGAAAAATTAAATAAATTACATTTAAATTTTAAAATGAAATGAAAATTACATTCAAAATAAAATAAAATTACATTTTTTTATTTCACAATGAAATAAAATGAAAGTTAAATATATTTTGTAGTTTATTCTGCGCTGCCCAAATTTAGGTTATTTAGCTCGTCTTCAACTTTAGACTCACTATCTTCAATTGACAAGACATGTTGCCTCCTCCTCACAATATCCAATGGTTCTTATAGCAAATGCAAATCTCCAAACATTCTTCGATCAAACGACTTCTTCGCTCATTCATAATTCTGTCACTCAAGGAAAACACAGACTCCAAAGCTACTGTAGTAGCTTGGATTATTAGTAAATCACGGTCATTAAGGCCAAAATAAATATTCTATTTTGCTTACGATTATATAATCTTGAAATTATGTTTTGCTATATAAACCTAATTCGTTTAAATTACTTAAAGTTCTTTGTTTTTTCCTAGAAGCTAATTCCAAAATTTTATTTTTTAAAATATCTTTTGTTTTAAGTTAGGTAGATTCTTTGCGAGGCCACAATCCATACATCTGATCATAATAATTTATAAAAATGATTAAAATCAAAAATAAATTTTGAAATACTAATATCAACAAAAGTACTTGAGGATTCATCTAAATTTAAATTCATATTAATTTCTTTTATAAACTTTTCTACCTCATCTACGCCCATTAAAGGATTCAAAGCCGCGTGGCAAGAAAACATAAAAGACATATCTTTGTAATATTTTAAAAACAAATTCTCCATTACTAATATTAACGGACGTCACATTTCGTTCGCTTTGTAATTTTTAAACATTTCAGAAATTAATAAAATATTTTCAATAACTAATAACTAGTAGGATAGTAAACTCCAGATAAAATAGTTGTTGCTCGATAAAAACTTTCTAATAAATTTACATAATTTTCGAGCACGGCCTAGTCCGGTGCACCTAAATCATGCGCTTCTATGCAATTATAAAATTCTATTTGTAACGCTTTCTGTGACAAAGATCGCTTTAGCATTTTATAAGTCGAGTTTCATCATATAGGCATATCATAAGATAATTCTAAAAACTTTTTACCTTGGGAAATTAATTTTTTTTAAAATCTTATTTTCTTCTTTTGAAACTATAAATAACTCTTAAAATAGTACGTATTTAACTAATGTAGTCGTTCATAAAAACTAAACTATCTTGCACAATTAAATTTAAAACAAGACATATGCAACGCTTATGAAAAAATATTTCATCTAACATTGGTTGCAAATCTGTTAACAAATATTTGACAGCTATCCCATTATTTGACGCATTATCGAAAGAAATACTCATAATTTTTTCTTTTATTTTAAATTCTCTAATAGTTTTAATAATAACGTGATAAATAAATTTACCAGTGTTGCAAAAGAAGAAAGTCCATTAAAACAAATTATACGTATAATCCTTTAAAACAAATTATACGCTTATTTAGTTCTCTACTATATGGATCGATCCGGTGACAAGTAATGTAGATATAAGAAAGTCCATTAATTATACCACTAGTCCAAACGTCGCTCGTTAAGCTAATTTGGTTGTCGAATGCTTCAATAAAGTTTTTAAAATATTCTTTAGATTGCAAATAAGCCGCTAAAGCATCACATCTACTTGTAATACGACTTGCCTGGTGATATTTAGGCTGGAGTATGTCGTGAATGTACGACGTCATTTCTTCATCATTATAGTGGTTGAATGAGAATTTTTTTTGATGATGTTCTTGATTTGTCGCTCTCATTGTCGAGCTTAGTCTTACGTCCAAATGTGCCCGATCGCCAAAATTTGAGCTTGAGTAGACTTCGGGGCATGTTTAGAATTACAAGATTTCACATGTCGGACGAGTGTTGCTAACGACCATTCGCTTCCCACAAAGTTTGCACTTAGTCTTTATTTTGTTGTCGATCCACACTTTATTAAAGTTCTCCCATACTGCAGCTTTGTGGTGGTGCTCTATTATCTCATGAGGGATAGACGCGGAGGAGGACGCCGATGTGGATGAATATGATGCCATTTGGAGAGTGTGTGTGAGAGAGAAAAAATAGAGAGAGAGAGAGAGTGAAAGATAATAATAAGGGAGGGAGGTATTTATGAATTTTAGATTTTTTTATTTTATAAAAAAATCTTATTTTAAAAAACTAAAATATAAAATATAAAATATAAAATATAAAATAATTAGTTGCAGCCTTGGTCGGCTGACACATGCCTGCCACTAATTGTAACGACTTTAAAAAGAGCTGTTTTTAATGGCTCTTTTTAGAATTTAGAGTTGTTACCAATCTTGTCACGACGCCTAGGCGATAATAAGGCGAGCAAGTCATGGTGACAACTAGATATTTTAAAAAAACATAAATACTTTAGATAGCGGTTTTTATAAAAAAACCACTATCTAAAGTATTGAAAAAAGTATATATATATATATATATATTTAAACGACAAAAAATAATACTTTACAGTTTAGATGGCATTTTTTTATTAAACCACTGTAAAAACTATTTTAATTTTTTTAATAATTTAGACAACAGTTTTTATAAAAAACGCTGCCTAAATTATTATAAAAAAACTTAAAATGGCAAAAACAATTTGTTAATAATTTAGACGACGGTTTTTATAAAAACCGATGTCTAAAGTATTAAAAAAAATTGTCATTTTAAATAAAAAAAATTATAATACTTTAGACAACATTAATTTTATAAAAACTGCTATCTAAAGTATTAAAATTTTCTTTTTCTAAAAAACCTGCAAAAGAACGGTATATTGTAAAACGACAAGAATGGCTGTTACCGGACAGATCTTTGACCGGTCACGGTTCCGGTCCCGATCCGGGACCGTTCTGTGAGGGCAAAAGGGGGCCACTGGGACTGGTCCGGGATCGGACCGGTCCTAACCGGGACCGGTCTCTAGGCGGTCCTAACCGGTCTGGTCTTAACCAGGCCGGTTTTTTTGTGCACCCCTAGTTAAAAAATCCCAGATTATTACTAAAATATCTTAATAAGGGACAATTCGCAGAGAAGACAGTCTAGTCTCGGTAGAAGAGCTGAGACGCAGCTGATTTCTCGCTGAGATAGAAGCCAGTCTTAGATCTATTGAGAAGACAGCCGGGTCTCAACAGAACCACTGAGAAGACAGTCTGGTCTCAGCAGATCCACTAAGAAGCTGCTGATTTGCCACTGAGACAGGTGTCAGTCTCAGCTCCTCTGAGAAGACGGCATGGTCTCAACAGAACCGCTGAGACAGGCTAATTTGCTGGGATGTTTTCAAAAAGGGCTGTTAAGATGGCGGGATCTATTTTTGGGAGAAAGGAGATAAAACAAGATAACTTTATCTATTCCTGGCTATGTTGTGTCAGTTCAAAGTCAAAGAGTTGTTGTTGTACTTAAGGATATAATAACAACACTTAGGTCAATAGAACATAAATCAGTGAAGAAGTGCTAAAGTTCAGAATAATTATTATCTAACCTATCAGAGAGTTCTTCTCGGCCATATACCGGGAGAAGATATTCTTCCTAATAGTTGTGCACTGCAATTTCAGGAAGATAAGTTATTCTTATTGATCAGATTAAGAAGAACAGGTTGAGTCACTCTGGACTCAAGTGATAGATCTTCTTCCTTCCACTGAAGACAACAGATTAAGGTTGAGCAAGAGTTTACTGCAGAACCATTTTCCAGTCCTGCTCCAATCCATCTAACTGTTGTAGAAATTCAACAGAAGACAAAGGCTGAAGGTTTAAAATCTAAGGTCTTCTGTTGTAATCCTTTACATATAACAGTAGCCTGGTGGTTAGCCGCAGCAGCGGTCTGGTGGTTAGCCCCAACAACGGCCTGGAGTTTAGCCGCAACAGCGGTCTAGTGGTTAGCTACAGTTACAGTCTGGTGATTAGTCGTAGCAGCTGTCAGGAGGTTATTCACAACTGTAGTCTGGTGATTAGCCGCAACAGCAGTCAGGAGGTTTGCCGCAACATTGGTTTGGGAGTTAACCGCAGCTGTGGTCTGGATGTTAGCTGCCGCTAGAGTTCAGAGGCTTCCCTGGATTTGTATTCTGTATAGCCTGGCGATTTGACTGTGTCAAACCGCATAAGCTACTCGGTTAGTACTTAGTCCCACATCTCTTGTTGTATTCTCTCATCTCCCTCATTTTATATAAATAAGGTGGCATACTTATATATTTTTTATCATTTTGGAGCAACAAAATTTGCCTTTATTTAGCTCTTTTTCACATGGTATCTGAAAGATAAATCTATGGGCTCTTAATCACCTAGAGGGCGGGGGGGGGGGGGGGGGGGGGGGGGGGGGGGGGGGGGGGGGGGGGGGGGGGGTGGGGTGGGGTGGGGTGAATAGGAGTCTTTTAAAATTCTTAGTCACTTATAGCAAATTCTATTACAAATATTCCAGCTGATACTTAAAAATAAATAACCACAAGCACACAGAACAAGCAATCCACAGAGTACACAAAACATTTTATAGTGGATCCCCTATCTAGGGTACATCCACTTCCCCCTTCTTCCTTACTAGAAATTTGCTAGATAAGGTTATATCTCCTCTTCTATAACTTAGATCAACTGATCTTACAGACTCAGTTTCTGTTAAGAAATCTACAACTCAGACCAACAGGTCCTACCCCTGAGATTCGTGCAATCTCCTACCTCAGGTCCCTCATGAGCCCTACCTCAGCCTTTATAACACAGGCTTACACCTCAGTGATCCTACACAACTCACCTACCTTAGGACCCTCAAGAACCCTACCTCAACCTTTATAAATTAGGCTTACAACTCAGAGAATTTTTCTCCTACCCACTCAGATCTCAAAGAGATCTTACAACATTAAGAGGTAAAGTAGAAAAAAAATAATCTCAAACAACAGCAATTATGTAATCTGACTTATCTGAGAATTCAGATTCTTCAGTTCAGCAGCACAGGATAGATTCGTGAAAAAGCAAACTGAATAAAATGATTCTTCAATAGATCTCCAATGTTCTTGATCTTGATCAGCTTGATTTCCTTGAAGAACTTGTAAAACAGATCCACCTTAATCCTCTGATCAACTTGATGAAAGGATCTGATGATTTTCTTGAAGACCTTCTTCTTCCCTTCTTGGGTTTGTCGCCCTCCTCTGACTTAGAGAAAAAATGATTAATTATGTGATTGTTCTAATCGTTGTCTTCTGTGTAGATGAACCCTCTATTTATATACTTCACAGGTTGCTGGATTATGATTGATGACATCATCATTATGCCATCATACTTCAAGTTCTTCTTCAAACAGTTTCTGATGAGATATCACATTACTGTAACTGATGTGACATTTCTGACTTGTCTTGACACTTCTGTGTTGACTCTGTGCATCTTTAGAATCATAAGTGTCGAGATGTCCCAAGTGTCTCGACACTATAATACTTAGTCTAAACTGCAAAGTGTCGAGACATCTTAGCAGTCATACATAACTGCCTGCTAGTGTCAACATCTTTAAGTATTCTCTGTGTCGAGATAGTTGAATTATCTCAACACTACTGTCTGCTGGGTGTCGACATCTTTAACTTCAGTTCTTCATTATGTCGAGACATTTGTATTGTCTCGACACTACTGTCCTCAGCTTTAAGGTGCTGAGATATTTTACTTGTCTCGACACTGTTGACTTAATCCTCAAGATGTCGAGATAACTCACTTGTCTTGACACTGATGTCTTAAATCTTCAAGTTGTCAAGATAACTGAATTGTCTCGACACTGCTGTCTTGAATCTTCAAGGTGTCGAGATAACTGACTTGTTTCGACACAGCTGACTTGATCTTCAAGGTGTTGAGATAACTGACTTGTCTTCACACTGCTCATGCAAAGGTGTCCATATAGTTGAAGTGTGTCGACACTTTTGAACTTAGACATTTCTCTTCTTTGACTGTCCCGACTTCACTCAACATTATTAGTTGTATGGCGTTGAGTGAACTGGCTTCACTCGACTCCTATGGACTTAGTCAATTTTTTCCTTTCTAGTCAGCTTCTATAATTCTACCTATTAATGTCACTTGTACCACCTGTCCAATCAACATGACATAGACTATCCTGCATGCATGAACTGAAATATACATCAAATACAAACTTCTGTATATCATTGAGTTGAAAGGGATTCTTCAAATCAAGTACATTATTTCCAATGTACCCAACAATCTCCCCCTATTTGGATAAGTCATAACCTCAATTCAATGATATACACCACAATACCAAAATATAATAATTATGATGTACACGAGAAGTACTGAACAAAATATAAAGGAAACCACAATAATATGATAGATATAACAAAGTGTAACCAAACTTTTTCATTCCAATTTTTCAAAGATTGCACTTTTCAGTTTTTACAATGTTCTTAAAATCAAATTACATTTTTTTAGAAAAGAAAAATAAACTAAGATTGTTCTGGCTCTTTGATGACAATGTCTTTTCCTGATTGTATTTTAGCTTTAACTTCAGGCACCTTGTCATCAACAACCTTCTTCTTTCCTTTGACATCTTTGGCCTTTGATCTCTTCCTCCTTGAGCCTTTCACTTTCAAAATAATGATAGGGCTTAGGGAAATACTTGCTGGGTTCAATAGAATCAGTAGGGATCTTCCCTGCCTTCTGATCTTTTCTGAATTTATAAAGGATCTCCTGCTGTTTTGTGTGCTTGACCCATTCTTGTTATGAATACCATTTTCCCTTATCAGCTGTATTGTTTTTGACTACTTTCCATACAATGAGTATAATAGATCTAGAAGTTGGACTCCACTGCTCAAAATCTGGCTTTGCTTCAGCCCGCTCCCTAAATATTTTCTTAGATAATTAAGCTTCTTTTTCTTTGATTAATGCAGAAGCAGTCATCTCTAATTCCTCACATACTATATCCTGAATTTGTGGTGGACTGTGCATGGACTATACTGCAGTTTGAATGGCCTCAAAATAAGCTGGTTGGCAGCCAAACTCAACAGTTTGATCTTCATCTTACCTTAAGGGAGGAAATCCTAGAGTTTCTCTGATGCTATTGGAAGTCCAAATAGTATGCTCAGAGCTTGACTTTATCAGTAATCTCTCCCCCTTTATGACTTCTCTTTCTACACGATCTCTTAAGTCATTCTTAAGAAATCTGACTTGACCGTCTAGATGATTAATCCCTGAGGACAAAAGATTTTTCACTTTGAGCAAATGATCATCTAGTTCTTTGCCAGAAGACTTGACTTCCTTAACCAAAGAGTCTGTGTGAGTTGATAGTGAGTTTCAATATCCTTGGAGGTAGAGATTATCTTGGTCTCCAGAGCTGTAGTTTGCTTAGCTATCTTTACCAGTGTAGTATCATCCATTACAATCATGTTTTCATTCATTCTTGTTTGATTATCAAGGAGATATACTTGTTTAACTGCTATTTCATCTAAAGTTTCCTTTGAGTCCTTCTACTATTTAGCAAGATAGACTACAACATTTGCTCTTTTTTGAAAGAAGTCAGTCATATCTTTCTTCAGCAAGTTGACTTTAAATCTAATGGATTTGATTTCCTGAGCCAGCTGGAACTGCAACTCCTTATTGCTTTCATCTATATATTTTTCCAGATGATTCCTTTGTTGATCTAACATTATTTGCAATTAAACTATAAGTGAGCTTAAATCCATAGGAAGAGCAGGTGTTGTTCCAAACTGAATTGTCTTTTTATAGCTCCTACTCCTATTCTTGAGTTCAGTCAATTTTATTTTCTTCATCTGAGAGGCTTCCTCCTCCTCGGAATCAGAATAACTAACTACTTCAACTGATGTAGGCTCTTTAGCTCCTTCAGTATTTGGGACCAGATTTGCTAACTCCCCCTTAACCCTTGCACCTTCTTCACCAACATTGGTGTTTCCCAGGATGACCTCATCTTTCTGAGCTATAACATCAAGAATAGGGTCCTCTTGAAGAGCAGTCATCTCCCCCTGTATATTTGTATCTTTATTCAGAAATATTTCTTCGTAAGTCTCCTTGGAGACTACATCCTCATTTTCTCTATCAGGCATCTCCTATTTAGGAACTTCTACTTGTCCAAAATAGTGTCTAGCTCCTGCACTACTTCCATCACTATGGTGTTTACAGAATCTTGTACTGTTTCAGGCAGAATATTGAGGTTCTACCCCTCACTTGGATCCCAAGCTGGGATTGCCTCCCCCTACATCTGATCATCAGTACTAGGAGAGGTCCTTGGTGATTTTGCAGGTGTTGTATCATCTTGTTTCTTTGAGTTGGAACTTCCTTGTGCTCCAGATGCACTGGAAGATTCATCTTCCACAACCACATTTTTCTTCTTTTTCTCCTTCTCCTTCTCTACTATAGGTGTTTCATTGGATAGTACTCTATCCCACCTTGCTAGTATTCTCATATCCATTCTCCTCATATGATTGATCTTAGATCTGATATTCAGATTGAGACTGTCAGGAATGGCTTGTACTAAGTAGAGGCTTATAATTATGCCCATATTGGGGTTCTTGATGCTTTCTGCAATCTTGTTAAAGACTACTTTGCTCTAGTTAGTCTTGAATTTGAAGATAATTTTAGTCATCAGCTTAAACATATATGCATAAATCCTGTCATGTGCTCCTATTTTACATAGCAGCACCTTCCCTATTATCTCAGACAGGAATTTGCCCTGGGTACTCATACCCTTCCTGATCAGGGTGCTTCCAATCTTTATGGTAGGGGTCAATTCGCACCACTCCAAAGCTTCTGCAGTTTTGGCAGAGTCTAGGTCATCTTCTTGATCAATCCTTGACAAGGGAAATGTCTTGGCCCGCCTCCTGGTTGTGATTTTGACATTTGCTCCATTTACTTTGGGCTTAATCTTTTCTATGTTAGAGTCAACATCAGCATTGGAAAAGAATTCATTAAACTCCCATTTCCAGATATTTGACGGTTCTGAAAGCAGATATTGCAATCCTGCTTCAGTGATTAGGGCTATGACATTCTTAATTTCTTCAGACGGTGAGTCGAATCAATTCCTAACAAGTTCATAACCTTCAAAGATGTTATCGTCACTTTTGGGCGCCATGAAAGTGTAGAAATCAAAAAAGGTGTGTCGATGAAATGGAATTCTAGGTCTTGAAACTCATAAATCAATCTCTCAAGATCTCAAGAAAGTGTAGTTGACTTCTTCTCTCACCCTATTTATAGTCTAATCTTTCCTGAAGATGAAAGGGCGCACACCATTTAGACTGTTCCTAATTTTTAGGAAAAGAAAACCTAGTGTCGGCATTGGAAACAGTCTTTCGAGATGTGTAGACACAAGTCGACACAAGGATAATGTCTCTCGACATATACCTTAGGGACTCGACACCCTTTGATGTCTCAACACATACATTGGTGTCTCGACACATTCTTTGATTTCTCGACACTTTCTTTGATGTCTCAATACATTTTTAGATGTCTTGATACTTTCTCTAGTGTCTCGACATAACTTTTGACTTAGTCAAAATTTTATTCTCTAAATTATTGATACTTGACATTGTTTATCCTTGATATTTAGGTAAGTAAACTTAATTACTGACTACTATATTTTAATCTTATTTTTATCAGTTTTTATGTATGCATAAATTATTCAAGATTCAACATGCCAATTTCAAACTTAAAGAAATCGAATTTCTCTTCATCTAGGGGCTTAGTGAAAATATCAACAATTTGTTTATTTGTAGGAACAAATTATAGATTAATATCTTCATTTTATAAATATCCCTAATAAAGTGATATCTAATTTCAATAAATTTAGTTCTACTATGTGACACAAGATTATTTGCAATTGAAATGACACTCGTAGAATCACAATATAATGGAATTTTACTTAGCTGAATGTTGTAATCTTGTAATTGATTATGAATCCATAGTAATTGTGCACAACAACTTTCAGCTGAAATGTACTCAGATTCAGCAGTGGATATTGCTACACTCGTTTGCTTCCATAACAATAGCCTTCTTCCAAGGAACTGACATGAACTTGAAGTGCTTTTCCTGTCTTCTTTACAACCTCATAATTTGCATCTGAAAAGCCTATTAGTTCAAAATCACTATTCCTGGGATACCATATACCAAGATTGGGTGTGCCCTTTAGATATATTAATATTCTTTTGACTGCTGTATAGTGAAACTCCTTACGACAAGCTTGATACCTAGAATAGAAATAAGTAACATGCATTATGTCTGGTCTACTGGCTGTTAGATAGAATAGTGATCCAACTATGCCCCCATACAAGATGATATCAACTAGCTTGCCAACACCTTCCTTGTCTAAAGACATATTGGACCCCATAGGAGTTCTCATGGAAGTGGTGGTTTCCATGCCATACTTCTTGATTAACTCCTTGGTGAACTTAGACTGGCTAATGAAAACTCCATCTGTAGTCTGCTTAACTTGGAGACCCAAGAAAAACTTAAGCTCACTAGTGCTACTCATCTCAAACTTACCTTGCATAAGTTTGGCAAACTTAATTCATAGTGACACATCACTAGAACCAAATATAATGTCATCAACATAAATTTGTACTAAGATGATCTTGCCTTTGACTTCCCTTAGGAATAGTGTTTTGTCAATTTTGCCTCTTGAGAATTTATTCTCCAGAAAGAACTTAGACAGTGTCTCATACCATGCCCGTGGGGATTGTTTTAACCCATAAAGTGCTCTTAATAAAATATAAACATGATTAGGATGAGTTGAGTCAACAAAACCTGAGGGTTTCTCAACGTAGACCCTTTCTTTGAGGTTACCATTAAGGAAGGATGATTTCATATCCATTTGGTAAACCTTGAATCCTTTGTAGGCTGCATATGCCAAGAAGAGTCCAATAGCTTCCAATCTAGCCACTAATGTAAAGGTTTGATCAAAATCTATATTCTCTTCCTGTCTATAGCCCTTTGCAACCAATCTAGCCGTGTTTCTGACTATAACACCATTCTCATCCAGTTTGTTCCTATAGATCCACTTGGTTCTTATGATGTTACAGTAATATTGTTTGGGAACCTGCTTCTAGACATTACATCTCTTGAACTGGTTCAATTCTTCCTGCATAGCCACTATCCAAAATAGGTCTATACTGGCTTCTTCAAACTTCTGAAGTTCTATTTGAGACAAAAAAACTTGAGTACATTACAATGTTGTGATGTCTACTTCTTGTGGTCACACCATGTGCTGCATCTCCAATGATCAGTTCCCTTATATGATCCCTTAGATGTCTAACAGCAACTGGCAATGTGACCTCTTCTCTTTGAACAGCTTCATCTTGTTGCTGAGTCTCTTCTTTTGGTTGTTCCTATGCAAACTCTTCCTCAACAATGTTAACTCCATATTATACACTTTGGCTTGCTGGAACTGAGTCTTCTATTGACAGCTCCTTTAGCTTCAAGTCTTCTCCTATTTTGCTTGATGTACCTGGCTTATCATTGTAATACGTAGAACTTTAATCAAATACAATATGAACATACTCCTCTACAACTTGATCCCTCAAGTTGTAGACCCTATAAGACTTACTGTGGTTACTATAACCAACAAATATGCCTTCATAGGACTTTTCAACAAACTTAGCTATGTATGTTTTCCCATTATTAAGGACAAAACATCTACATCCAAAGATTCTAAAGTATGCCAAGTTTGATTTTCTGCCCTTCTTTAGCTCATAAGGAGTCTTATTCAGCCTTTTGTTGATTGAAGCTCTATTAATAACATGATATGCTGTGTTAATAGCTTCAGCCCAAAAATATTCTAGAAGAGAAGAATAACTCAGCATGGTTCTTCCAGCTTCAATGAGAGTCCTGTTCTTTTTCTCAGTAATTCCATTTTCTAGGGTGTTCTTGAAGAGGAAAACTCTTGCCGAATCCCAAGTTATTCACAAAACTTTGTCATACACTGATATTGAAACTCAGTTCTATGATCACTTCTAATTCTGACAACAGAACTATTCAATTAATTCTGTATTTGTTTGACAAATATCTTGAAGCCAACAAGAGTTTTAGACTTTTTCCTCAAGAAAAAAACCCAAGTGAATCTGGAATAGTCATCAACAATAACAAAGGTATAGACTTTACTTCCTAGACTATGAACTGGCATAGGACCAAGCAAGTTCATATGAAAGATGTATAAACACCTCATAGAGTCTTTGGATTCAATGCTTTTGAATGAAGCTTTGGTCTGCATGCCTTTTTGTCATGCAGAGCAAATGCTCTCCTTAGAGCATTTAATGTCAGGACCATTCTGATGGGCTAAAACCCGAACAGGCAAGTGTACCTGTCGAATTGTAGTATCAAGGTCGTATTAAAACTCGGGGCTGTCAACTACTCTTACTCACGCCTCCACTATTATCCTACCGAAGATTGTTGGATTTTTGAGAATTTTTAAATTAAAAATAAAGATAATTTGAAACAAAAACTTATGTTAAAAGCTAGCATTCGATCAATGATTCACCATGAAATGAGACAAGAAGGAAAAAATGATTAATTTTATAATTGCGAATTAAACTCGACCGTGAGGGATCCGAAAATAAGACAAAATCTCGCTAGAGCATTAAGTCTCCTAACTTATAGATGCTTTGATCGAAATCTCTTTACAAATCAAAGGGGCCTAAAGTCGCATTATCGAGGTGACCCGCACTATTGGATTTGACTCCAATCCGAAAGATTTACGTCATCCTATCTCTCGGGTTGCGTTCAACTCCTTCCTTTTTTGAGTGATCTTTCACATTCACAAGCCTCTCGGCTACTCAAATATGAGATCCAAAGCCTACTACCGTATACCGGAAATACGAAGTCGAAAAAATAAAAATCAAAGAAGGATCGAGTAAAATTAAGCAAAAATAAAACTATGAAATAAAAGAAACCCTCATCTCATTTTATGGATCCTCACGATCGAAGGCTAAGAGAAATTAGCTGCTCATAATTGAAAGGGAAGGCAAAACAAGATAAGAGAGGAACATTTTCATTACTTGCAAAAAAGAAGAGTACACAAAATATTAAAAAGACAAGACTATATTATGAAGAAAACTTGCAATAATGAAAAATCTAATACAATAATGAAACTAACAATAACAACTCACAAGCACTCTCCACTCTCCAACTCAACACTCAAATTTAACTTAAAATTTCACTTCCCAAAATTCACTCTTTGGCTTGAGGGATGGGGTGGCTTTTATAGGAGATGGAGAAGCTTCTAGATGATAGGAAATGAAGGGTGGCCGGCCATAGGCTTTGGAGAAGTTTCATGCATGAATTAAATGAAGGGAGAGAGAGGGTATGATGGATGCATTGTATGACATTTAATGGAATGAAAATAGGAGATATTTAATAGAAAATGGATGAATGTAGAGGAGGGTGGCCGGCCATGAGGTTGGAGAATGCATGAATGCAATAAATGATGAGGGAGAGAGAGGGTAGGCTAAATGTGTTGAATTTTCTAAAAGTGGTCAGCAAGATAGCCCAAACCAAATTAATATCCTCGAAACTACCCAGTTCACACATTTATCTAGCGAAAACCCAAGAAATAAGGTTAACACCAACAAACAATGGAAGCACAAGCAGATCTTTTATACATTCCACTTCTTTACAAGGCAAGGTATACGTAGCGAGACATGATTTCGCTAGTACACAAGCTATAACAGAAAGCACCAAACAAGCCGGACGGATAGCAATGGAAACCGCCGAGACCGCCGAAGTCGCCAAGTACGCCGAACCCGCCCGAGCTGTAGCTGCACCACGCTGAATAGACACAGAGTCCGCCGAAGTTGCGAGGCCGCGCGGACACACCGTTATTCGCCTCCGGCTGAGGAACTGAGGAACAGACCGCCTACCTGCCTGAGACCGGCGGACAGGTTATTGGAACTATCAAAGTTCAAGCAGAGAACTGACACGCCGCTGAGCGCCCTGCTGAGACCGCAGAGATCGCACACTTCCAAGTACTTGACCGAAGTCAAAGCCAAACTCCTAGCTCCTTGAAGCTACCCGCGCGACCTGCACACATCAAAAGTTAACTCTGAATCAATCCGCGTGGACAGAAAACTGAGACCACAGCACCTCACCGAACCCAACTTACTATTCACTCAGTTTCTGTACATGTGCCGGGGGGGGGGGGGGTTCTATTTATAGGCGAGGTGAGGAGTGTGGTCACCGCCCTAGAGATAGAGACACCACCCTAGCCCGCGCGCTAGCAAAACAACGTCCGCCGAGTCCGCAAGGACTTAGCCGGACTCCAAGGAAAACCTGCCCGGAGCAAGGCACCTTTGGCGAACCATCATCAGTCCGCCCAGGCTATGCAGACAAGGCATCAGCCCGCAAAGCCTCCAAACACCGCAGGACAGCATCCCCCTTCAGTTACTGTCTGCACACCAAGAGGCAGTCTGCATATCACCACAGCAATGCCTCCATCCTCCACAAGCCCACGACCAAAGGCAGTTCGCCCGGTCAACAGCGGGCTTGGCGGATACTGCGGACACCCTGGTCTTGTCACAGAGTGTGACCAAGTCCAGAATCACCAAAAGGCCTAACGCGAATTCGGCGGACATAAATCCGTCCGCCAAACAACCAAGCAACACAGACCGCCAAATCCTGCCAAAGCAGAGCAGTCCGCAAGCTACTTGCACGCCTGCCCAACGCAACGGCCAACTGCCGGACTCCACACACCAGTCTGCCACAGCGACAACATTGCTGATCTACCAGAGCTCGGCAAGGCCTTAGCCAAACTCTACGGCCAGTCCGCAACAGCGAACACCGCGGACACGCTAGTCCGCCAGCCTCCCGCGTATAGCACCCAATCCGCCGGTAAGCACCAACTTGCAACACGGCCACTGAGCAAAGTACACCTGTCCGCGAACCTGTATCCGCTCAGGCCGCCCCTTGGCTAAACCTATTAGCCAACGCCTTATCCGCAGATAATAGGCCGCCCAGTCCGCGGACTTAAACCGCACAACCCACTCAGAAGAATTGCCAGCTTCCACTAGACCTATCACCAAACCGTAAAACAGCAGTCCACCCAGTCCGCCTAGTCCGCCGACGCTGTCCGCTCAGGCCGCCCGGCCTGCCCATCAACCACTTCCACTTCACAATTTTCAACACTCCCCCTTGAAGTGAGAAGTGGTGATCAAGCCCAGCAAGCTGCGCAACCGCTCAAAGGGCCCCTTCGACAGTGGCTTCGTGAAGATGTCAGCAAGATTGTCTTCACTCCGAACATGCCCGACCAATAGAGATCCCTCCAACACCTTCTCCCGTATGAAGTGGTGATCGATCTCAATGTGCTTGGTCCTAGAGTGACACACTGGATTGTTTACCAGCTTGAGAGCACTCTCATTGTCACCCCGGAGTAAAGTTGGCTCTTGCACTTCTTCATGAACATCCTCTATAAGCCTCCTCAACCAGATGGCTTCCCGAGCAGCCAAGGCCGAAGCCTTATACTCTGCCTCCGTAGTTGAGACTGACACCGAGTCCTGCTTCTTGCTACACCACGAGATGCTAGCTGAACCGCAAGTGAACACATAACCTGAAGTTGACCTCCGATCATCCGAATCACCACCATAATCAGCATCCGTTTACCCAAGCAAGGCAAAATCCGAGTCCCTTCTATAGAGAAGTCTCATGTCATAAGTTGACTTGACATACTTCAAGATGTGATTTACCGCCACTAGATGAGATTTCCTTGGTTCAGCCATAAACCGACTTACTGGGCCAACAACGTAAGCAATGTCTGGCCTTGTAATCGTCAGGTAGATCAAGCTCCCAACAAGAGCCCTGAACACCAAGGGATCATGAAGAACCCTTCCCTCATCTCGTCGAAGCTTCAGCCCATATTCCAGTGGAGTAGAGCAACTCTTCCCTTCGCCCATGCCGAACTGCTTCACAATGCGATCTGCATATCCTCTTTGGCAAATGAGTATACCGCTCTTCTTCCTCTCCACTTCAAGACCGAGAAAGTGATGAAGCTCTCCCAAGTCTTTCATCTTGAAGCGTATAGTAAGCTCAGCCCTGAGCCTTGCTACTTCACCCTCCGAATTCTCTATGATGATTATGTCATCCACATACAGCATGACCAAGACTTGAAGCTCCCACTTCTTCTTGACGAACAAGCTAGAATCCGAGTTAGAGGCAAGATACCCGCAGAATTGCAAATACTCTGCTATCTTCCCATACCAAGATCTAGGAGCTTGCTTCAACCCGTAGAGAGCCTTCCTGAGCTTGCAGACATAGTCCGGATGATCTTCAGAAATAAAACCAAGTGGTTGTTCCATGACGATGTCCTTGTCAATCTTTCCATAAATAAAAGCATTCTTCACGTCAAGCTGCCACATCTTCCATCTCTTGCTAGCAGCCAAGACAATCACCGCTCTAACTGAAGTCATCTTTGCAACCGGACTAAATGTCTCCTCATAGTCTTCTCCATACTGTTGTGAGAATCCTCGAGCAACCAGGCGAGCTTTGAACCTATCAATGCTCCCATCAGCCTTCTTCTTCAACTTATACACCCACTTGCAAGTGACTGGAGTAATGCCATCAACCTTGGCCACAAGGTCCCAGGTTTCATTCTTCTTGAGGGTAGCAATCTCCTCCTTTATGACATCTTCCCACTCCTTAACTCCAGTGGCCTCGTTGAAGTTTGCAGGCTCTCGCTCATCCAGAGGACCTGCAAAGAAGCAGGAGACAAAGCTCACTGCATTCCCATCATAGTACCGAGCCGGTGTCTTAATGACCCTCTTCGATCTCCGAAGGGTCGGCTCCTTGCTCACTGCTTCCGTTGCTTCTTTGGGCTCAACTCTTACTTAGGGCAAGCTTTGAGCAGTGCTCCCCCTGCTTCCTGAGCCAGAAGGCTCAACCTCGGAGTTAGAAGCAATAGGAGCTGCAGGTGAAACAGCAAGCTCCTCTTCCAAGCCTTCAGCAGCCACCATCGGTTCTTCATCAACCTTGCTACTTTTGGTTAGCTCAGCTGAGCCACCTCCATACGACGTCAGCTCGTCAAAGACAACGTCTCTTGACACAACGAACTTCTTCGTCGCAGGATCCATGCATTTCCATCCCTTCTTCCGCTCATCGTAGACAACAAAGACAAGTTTCCTTGCATTTGCATCCAGCTTAGTCCGTGAAGCATCCGGGACATACACATAGCAAGTTGAACCTAACACCCTAAGGTGTCCAACACTCGGCTTCTCCTTCAGGAACAACTCAAAAGGAGTCTTCATGTTGATCGGGCTGAGCGGCATTCTATTGATGACATAAGAAGCACAAGACATCCCTTCCGCCCAAAAAGACCTTGGAATGTCTTTCGCATGAAGCCAGCATTTGCAGGTCTCCGTCAGATGATGGATCTTCCGCTCCGCTACTCCATTTTGTTGTGGAGTGTGAGCACAAGTAAGCTCTAGTTGGATCGCGTGCTTCCTGCAGAAGTTAGAAAACTCGGAGGAGATAAACTCACCACTGTTGTCTGTTCTAAGCTTCTTGATCCGCAAGCCAAGCCGGCCTTCCACCAACTCCTTGAACTCCACAAACAACCGGAAAGCTTCTGACTTCTCCTTCAAGAAGTAAACCCAAGTATACCTTGAGTAGTCATCAATCAAGACAAGCATGTATCTGCTTCCACCAAGGCTGTCAGTGACCGTTGGTCCCATCAAGTCGCCATGAATGCACTCCAATGGTTGCTTGCTCCTTGTTTGTGATTTATCAAACGGAAGGCGATGTTTCTTACCGTATTGACACCCCGCGCAAACATGCCCGTCACCAAAGGAGGATAACTTAGGCAGACCTCTCACCAAACTTCTACTAGCCATCGTCTTCATCTTTTCCATGCCTACATGTCCCAGCCTCTCATGCCAGATAGCAGTGCTATCGTTGGCCCTTATTCGATCAACATAAGAATTTGTGGCAAGAACAAATAAGTTCTTAACCCCCCTTCCTACATGAGCAACATCAGCCTTAACCGCTGATACGTTGCGAAGGAACCTTATGTCTGTTGGCCCAAACAGAACGTGATACCTAGCGTCCACCACATTGGTCACCGAGAAGAGGTTCTTCTTCATTCTCGGTACGTGATACACACTCCTTAATATGAGTGGCCCCTGATCACTACCCAAAGGCACAACCCCCCTCTTTCTCTACTGCATAAACAATATTATCATCAGTGATAATAGCTTCATTACCTGAGTATGCTTGCATGGAGGTGAACTTCGACTTGTCTCTGGTGAGGTGATGACCACACCTGGAGTCTACGATCCACTCGCCGTTGAAGTCCTCAGCAGACAAGGCACGGACACAAGTGCACGTCATGAAAGCTCCGCCCCATTCTGCTTCCTCACTCCTAGAGCAAGCTTCCTCCTTTCCTGTAGCATGCCCAGGCTATAGTTTGACCTTGCAGTCCCGCTTGAAGTGCCCTCGTTGATGACACCGGTAGCACTTCAAGTTCTTTTTCCAGTCCTTAGGAGCATTGCTCCTCTCCGGCTGATAAGACATTGAAGGCTCCTTCTCACCAGCGACCTGCTTCTTCTTCTTCTTCCCTTCCCATCCTTTCTTATTGCCTGAGAAGAGAGCTTCACTACATTTCTGATTGATATAAATTCCAGCCATCTGCCTTGCCAAGCTCTCCTATGATGCAAGCAGGTTCTCAAGCTCCAGCAAAGATGGCTGAGTTACCCAACCTTGAACAGATGTCACAAAGGCCACATACTCCTTCCGCAAGCCGCGGATTATGTGTCTTTTCATCTTAGCCTCAGATATAGGCTCATCAGGATCAAGTGCTGACAGCTCAGCACACAAGCTCTTCATCTTTAAGAAGAATTTCGAGATGGAAAGGTCTCCTTGAGTTGTTCTAGCCAACTCATTCTCCAGAAACTGAAGTCGCGCCACATTCTTTCTATTGAACAACTCATCAATGGTTGTCCAAATATTAGCAGCCAACTCACATCCAATGATGTGATCAAATAGTTCTAGTGACACGGCCCTCTTGAGAATAAACTCCACCTTAGCATTAGTTTTTCTCCAAAGCCTAACCTGCTCAGCCGTACCAAATGCATCAGTAACTTCCAGCCTGTCGTCACCACCGACGACCTCCCATAGCTCCTCACCCAGAAGATAAGTCTTCATGCACGACTTCCACTTCTTGAAGTTAGTCGGCGTTAAAAGTTCAATGACAAGACCTCTTGTATAACTTCCTTCCATTGCAACAACCGTTGGTTAACAACCTTTTCAGAAGCCCCGAGCAACAACACAGGTTGATCACCACTCAAGCAAAGAGTAACAACACTGGTTGACCACCGCTCACGCAACTGAACCTGGCTTTGATACCATGTTGAATTTTCTAAAAGTGGTCAGCAAGATAGCCCAAACCAAATTAATATCCTCAGAACTACCCAGTTCACACTTTGATCTAGCGGAAACCCAAGGAACAAGGTTAACACCAACAAACAATGGAAGCATAAGCAGATCTTTTATACATTCCACTTCTTTACAAGGCGAGGTATACGTAGCGAGACATGATTTCTCTAGTACACAAGCTATAACATAAAGCACCAAACAAGCCGGGCGAACAGCAATGGAAACCGCCGAGACTGCCGAAGTCGCCAAGTCCGCCGAACCCGCCCGAGCTGTAGCTGCACCACGCCGAATAGACACGGAGTCCGCCGAAATCACGAGGCTGCGCAGATACACCGTTATTCGCCTCCTGCTGAGGAACTGAGGAACAGACCGCCTACCCGCCTGAGACCGGCTGACAGGTTATTGGAACTGGCAAAGTTGAAGCAGAGAACTGACACGCCGCTGAGCGCCCTGCTGAGAACGCAGAGATCGCACACTTCCAAGTACTTGACCGAAGTCAAATCCAAACTCCTGGCTCCTTGAAGCTACCCGCGCAACCTGCACACACCAACAGTTAAATCTGAATCAATCCGCGCAAACAGAAAACTGAGACCGCAGCACCTCACCGAACCCAACTTACTGTTCACTCAGTTTCTGTAGATGTGCCGGTGGGGTTCTATTTATAGGCGAGGTGAGGAGTATGGTCACCGCCCTAGAGATAGAGACACCGCCCTAGCCCGCGCGCTAGCAAAACACTGTCCGCCAAGTCCGCAAGGACTTAGCCGGACTCCAAGGAAAACCCGCCAGGAGCAAGGCACCTTTGGAGAACCCTCATCAGTCCGCCCAGGCTATACGGACAAGGCATCAGCCCGCAAAGCCTCCAAACACCACAGGACAGCATCCCCCTTCAGTGTCTGTCCGCACACCAAGAGGCAGTCCACATATCACCCCAGCAACGCCTCCATCCGCCACAAGCCCACGCCCAAAGGCAGTCCGCCAGGTTAATAGCGGGCTTGGAGGATACTGCGGACACCCTGGTCTTGTCACAGAGTGTGACCAAGTCCAGAATCACCAAAAGGCCTAACGCGAGTTTGGCGGACATAAATCTGTCCGCCAAACAACCAAGCAACACAGACTGCCAAATCCTGCCAAAGCAAAGCAGTCCGCAAGCTACTTGCACGCCTGCCCAACGCAACGGCCAACTGCCGGACTCCACACACCAGTCCGCCACAGCGACAACAGTGCTGATCTACCAGAGCTCGGCAAGGCCTCAGCCAAACTCTACGGCCAGTCCGCAACAGTGAACACCGCGGACACGCCAGTCCGCCAGCCTGACGCGGATAGCACCCAATCCGCCGGTAAGCACCCAATCCGCTGGTAAGCACAAGCTTGCAATACGGCCACTAAGCAAAGTACACCAGTCCGCGAACCTGTATCCGCTCAGGCCGCTCCTTGGCTAAACCTATTATTCAACACCTTATCTGCAGATAACAGGCCGCCCAGTCCGCGAACTTAAACCGCACAACCCTCTTAGAAGAACAACCAGCTTCCACTAGACCTATCACCAGGTCGCAAAATAGCAGTACTCCCAGTCCGCCTAGTCCGTCGACGCTGTCCACTCAGGCCGCCCGACCTGCCCATCAACCACTTCCAGTTCATAATTTTCAACAAAATTCAATGTATGGTGTTTAAGGGAATGAATTAGAAAATATAAAATAGAGAAGGGGAATGAATAAGAAATAAAGAGGGGAGAAAATAATAAAGGGGAGAGAGAGCATGAGGTGGCCGGGTTTTGCATGAGGGGCTGCTTCAATAGGCTTTGTGGGCTCGGGTTGGACTAGGTGGGCTGCTCCAAGGGCTCGGGTAGGCTGTAGGGGCTGCACCTTAAGGGCTCGGGTTGACTTATGGGATGCTCCATGAAGGCATGATTATGAGGGCTGCATGCATGTTGGACTTGAGCTCGGGTAGGGGCTGCACCAACACATCAAGGGCTGCATTTGTCAAGAGGACTTGAACCTACAAATAACAAGACAAAACAAACATTAGACACATAATATTATCCATTAACATTGAACATAATAATTATAACAAATAAAACTAAACATCACATAATATAATATATATATTAATAAGACTAAACATAACAATAATAAGACATTAAATAAGACAATTAACAAAACATAAAAATAAACGACAAACATATTAAACATTAAAACTAAACTAAACATAACATAACACAACATAAAATATAAAACATAAAATAATAAGAACAAAACACATAATAAAGTTAGACATTATAATATCATAACATGAAAGACATTAAACGAGAAATAAAACAAAAAAACATAAATAAAAAAATTATGACTAAACTTAGGAATTTAGGCTTATAAACTTTACCAAAAACGATGACTAAAAGTAGTCATCACATTCCTAACTATCTCTTTGCTGAATAACTTGCCTATGGTCTTATAGTTCAAATGAGCTAGCCTCTTGTGCCATTTGAAATAATGTGAATCTTTCTCATTTGCAATTAGGAAAATGGGGGAGACTGAATATAGACAGAAAATTTAAACAATACACATTCCCACACGTAGTGCACGTCAATATGACCTCTTGGTCACTTGACTTCTTTATATGACACTCATCCTTGTGGAATGAAATGTCATAGCCAAGATCATAGATGGTTAAAACTCCAAAATTTTTTTGCGGTCACGCGGCGACCCGACGGTTTTATTTGAGTTGAAAAGGCGGATTTGGTTTTATTTAAGAAAACGGGTCGCGCGTGTTTATTTATTTATTTTGGATATAAAAAAGGTTTAAATCGAGTTTTAACGAAAGGAGGCAAGTGCACCTATCGTGAGTAGTACAGGATATTCCGGGTGGAATATCGAGGTCGTATTGTTCTCGGGTCCGGTTCGATTATTTCTACTCTTCCCTGGAGGGGACTATTATTTTACCGATAATTATCTTGTCGGGATATTTTATATATAATAAAAAGCAGAAAATGGCTGAAAGAAAATGAAAGCAATAAAAAGAAAGCTTGAAGGTGGTGCCGATGAAGAGCTTAGCTCGATGGCACCGAAAAATCAAATGAACTAAAATAGACTTTAAATAAAAAGAGCTCCTAAATTTCTAATTAATTAAGGCGGAGACTTGGCCGTGGAGGTTCCACTAAAATGAGCTCACCTATCTCTAGGACTATCGCTCACCTGAACGCTAAGACTATTCGACCGAACGTTAGTCCGACGAAGGATTCCTCTTAACGCCCGCATTACGCTAAGAACCCCGCTATTGGGTGGGGAACCCAATCCGGTAGAGTTGGCACTCTCTTTGCCAAGGGGTGATCTGTCCATACGCACGGCCTCTCGGCGAGCGTATGGAAAACGGAAATAGGGCCCACACATCGATATGTGGTCCTACGCGTCGTTAACCCCGGGCAAACCTTAAGTACTTTTAATTAATTAGAAAAATACGACCTTTAGTTATTTTAAGCTATTTTATCTGTCCCAATGCTCTTCGATGGCGAGGGCTAAGAACTGTTAGCCATTCATCGGAATGGGGACGGCTTGCGAGAAAAGCAGAAAATAAAGCGATAAAGAAAGCAGTAAATGAAAGCAGGAAATAAAGCAGTAAAATAAAGCTGAAAATTGCAAATCCTACTCAAACGAGTAGGACTGAAGAAAGCAGTAAATTGCGAGTCCCGGCGCAACTGCGTGGGCGGGAGAAAAAAAGCAGTAAAACGCACACACGCAAATCCTACTCAAATGAGTAGGAGAAAATAAATACGGGTCCTACTCAAACGAGTAGGACAAAATAAATGCAACGCACACACACTCTCTCTCGACATAAATGAAAACGCACACACTCTACTGAAATAAATTCCAGCCATTAAACTCAAGTGAGTAGGCGGAAAAAAGGAAAACTACAAACTCACGCACTCTACAGAAAGTAAAATAAGCGAGCGCCATTTAACTCTTAACGAGTAGGCGGAAATAGATGCACAAGTACAAAAAATTGTAAAAAAAACTAAGTTATCTAAAATTGAAAACGCCTGCATTTCTACCGCTAGAATGCGGTAGAAATGCATAAAAAGATGAAATAAAAATTAAACGGGCGAAAAAGTTTGCAAATAAAAATTGAAAATGCAAGTGATCGAAAAATAAAAACGAATGCATTTCTACCGCTAGAATGCGGTAGAAATGCATAAAAAGAGAACGAAAAAATTAAATAAGGAAAAGTTTAAACGAAAAATCAAAGTGCGCGAAAAATTAAAACGACTAAAATATCATTCCTATAACTCCGTAAAACTGATTAAAAAGTGAAAATAAACTGAAAATAATGAAAAGGTTTTACATCCTAAAAAGAAAAATCTAACTTAAAAAAAATGAAAATCACCTTAAAATCATTTTTACGTGTTTATAACAATGAAATAAAAAACTATAAAAACCTAAATTAACAAAACTAAGTAAGAAAATGAAAACATTAAAGTAAATAAACTATACTCATACACTCACACACCCTTAGGAAAGAACGAAAAAAAAACAAAGTTAAAACAAAGCATAAATAAGATTGTATAAGAGAGGGCACATGGATGCATTCCAAAACCATGAAATGGGAAAAAATCTACATTTTTATTAAGTCTAAAAACGATTACAAAGCTAATACAAAAAAAGAAAGAGAGAGGGAGAAAATCCCTTACAAGGGCCTTGGAAGCAATCCAGCAGCATTTCCCCTATACAAAATGGTGCCCAAAAGGGGAACAGGAACTCCAGCAGAACACTGGAATTTATAGAAAAAATTTTCATTGGTCACGCCCTTGGTCACGGACGTGACAGGGGGCGTGACAGTACTATTTGCGAAGGCGGCCGGCGATTTGACGGGAAAGTTGACTTCGGCTGGACACGTGTCGGTCTCGCAGAGGTCACGCCCTTGGTCACGGGCGTGACAGGGGGCGTGACAAGCAGGTGGATCTGGGCGCGGTGCGTGCCGAAAGTCTTCGGGCAGGTCTTGTCGGGCTAGCTGGAAAGGTCACGCCCCAGGTCACGGGCGTGACTCTGGGCGTGTCGGCTGGTGTCGACACTCGACGATCATCGAGATGAAATCGTCGAGTGGAGTGTCACGGGCTTGGGTCACGCCCCGTGTCGGGTGACACGGGCGTGTCGATGGGCGTGTCAGCTGGGTCGACGATCGTTGAGCGCGATTTCGTCGATCTGGATGGTCACGGGCATGGGTCACGGGCGTGACTCGTGTGACACGGGCGTGACACGGGCGTGTCAGGCTTTGCACTTCAATTTTTGCTGATTTCACGGGAATTTGACGTGTCACGCCCTGGTCACGGGCGTGACCAACATGTCACGGGCGTGATAGGTCAAATTTTGGCAGATTTTTGATTTTTTCTGAAAAATAAAATAAAACAAGGTTAGTATAATATTTACAAAAATAGGAGCATTTTATTGAATAAAAATAAGTAAAAACGACAAAAATAAATGAAAACAACTAAATTAATGTACAGAAAAATAGGTATATTTACAATTCATCAAATACCCCCATACTTAAGCTTTTGCTATTCCAGAGCAAAAGTTGGAGATGAACTTATAAGGAATAAAAGAAATCCTAAGTTTAGCTACCGCTTGAATTAATTAAAAGTAAGATCAAAATAAACATCCGGGGTTAAAGAATTAAATCCTAATTTATGCAATGTTATGAATAGAGGAAGAGTTTCAAAAAGACTTCTAGAAAAAATAAAATAGAAAGCAAAAATTTATTTTTGTTAGTTTAACAAAGATGGATTGGATTTATACAAAAAACTTTAGCTTAAAAGAAGTTAAAGGAAATAATGCAATTTAAAAATTATGCTCTCAAAAAAAAAATTAAATTAATTCTAGAATCATTGAAATAGGCTAAGTGGTTTGGTGGTTTATGAAGAAGGCTTGGATATTGAGGTGAGGTAATTTTTTCTCGAACCTCGAAATTTTTTTTTTCTTTTCGGATAGTTAGGAAAATGAAATCTTATTTTCCTAATATCATTTTTTTTTCTTTCTTCATAAGAATAAAATTAACCCAATGTATATTTGTAGGAGTAATGAATTTTTTCCTCTTACTCCATATATAATCTTTTTAAATTATTGGGTGCCTATGTTTACGGAACGAAATCTTATTCCCATTGACATAGGATCTTTTAAGGGATAGGGGGTAATCATGTCAAAGTAAGACATGAAAAAAAAGGAAGTGGTTTTAATTTTTCAAAAATAAAACTAGCTTTTAATCAAAAAGTTTTGAGAGCAACCTTTTTAAAATGAACGTTCCGATATTTCTAAAAGCATGAAGTAGAAATAATTGAAATCCATGGATGTTATTTTCTAACATAAAAAACGAGCTTCTATTTATAAAATTAGAAGTGGTGGTGAAAAACAAGTTCTCTATTATAAGGAAAAGACATAAAAAAAATTCTTTAAGACTTAACCCCAGACACTTAAATCTATCGAACTTTAATTAATAAACGAATAGTAAGCAAAGAATAACTAAAATTCGCATATAAATTAACTCGAAACTAGATTTTTGGAAAACAAAAAGGGTTAAGATATGGTATATTCGAATTATTTTGTTACATAATTAACAAAACATTTTTTCGATTTTTTAGAGTTTTTATCATTTTTTTGTGTTTTAATTATTATCTTTTTAGGATTTTTTAGATTTTTTAATTTTTTGGGGGTTTTGGATTTTCAAATTTTTTTGATTTTTTGATTTTGAGGATAAATTATTTACAAGAATGAGGAGAGAAAGAAGAGTTATTTATAAAGAAGATAGGGGGGAAAGAGAGATTTTTTACAAAAAACGGCAAAGTAAAAACTCGATTGCGGCCCCGCGAACAGACTCTTATTTGAATGGTTGGTTCGATGAGTCGACCGTCGCGGGCAGGCAAGACGCAAGTTTTTACAAAAAAGAGAAGAAAAAGGGGGGAAGAGAGATTTTTTTTTTGTTTTTTTGAAAAATATTTACAAAGTAAAAAAAATTTATTTTTTTGTTGAATTTTTTTGATGTTTTATAAGTTTTTTGAGATTTTTGTTTGTGGTTTATGATTTTTTTTGAGTTTTTTTTGTTTTTTTATTATATAAAACAAGGAAAATTATTTTTTTTTTTATGTTTTAAGTTTTGCAATTTTTTTTTTGTATTTTTGATGAGTACAGAATATAAAAAGTGCAGAATAGGAAAACACCCCCATACTTAAACCCAACATTGTCCCCAATGTTGCAATCTAAGTATGCGGAACAGATAAGATACAAAATATAATAAGTACAAAAATAAAAAGGGAGGGCAGGAGCTTCCCTTAGACGAGCGCGGGAGGCCCAGGTGGAAACCCTGCATTATTTAGAAAAGAAAAAGAAGCAAAAAGATAACAGAAAAAATAAAAAAGATAAACTCGGCCTAAAGATTGCGGGCGGTAGGGGGGGCAAGTGCGTGGGACTCGAAGCTGACGTCTTAGCTTATGAGTGCAAGAAAAATGCGCTCCCCTATCGCGCATAAGAGTGGAAGCGTGCCGAATCAAAATAAGTAAAATTAAATTAAACAAAATATATACTTACTTTTTTTTTTTTCAAATGATTAATTTTTTGTTTGTTTTTTTTTTAAGGAAAATATATTTTTAAGTTTTTTCATTTTTCATTGTTTTTTTTGTGTTTTTTTTGTTTTTTTTTTGTTTGTTTTTTTTTTTTTCAAAAACAAGAATGAAAATAAATTTTTTTTTTTTTTTTTTTGTTAATTTTTTTTTTTTTTCATTTTTTGAATTTTTAGTTTTTTTTTTAGTTTTAAAGTTTTTTCAAATTTTTAATTTTTTAAGGTTTTTCAAAATTTTTTTTTTTTTTTTGTTTTATAAGTTTTTCAAATTTTTTTTTTGTTTTATAAATTTGTAAATATATATATTTTTTTAGTATTTATTATTATTATTATTATTATATTTTTGTTGGCCATTTTTAATTTTTGTTATATATAGATAGAAATAGGTAAAATTAATAGATTTCCAGGGTTTAAAATAACGAACCTAAAATTGTCCCCGGCAACGGCGCCAAAAACTTGATGCGGTTAAAACTCCAAAATTTTTTTGCGGTCCCGCGGCGACCCGGCGGTTTTATTTGAGTTGAAAAGGCGGATTTGGTTTTATTTAAGAAAACGGGTCGCGCGTGTTTATTTATTTATTTTGGATATAAAAAAGGTTTAAATCGAGTTTTAACGAAAGGAGGCAAGTGCACCTATCGTGAGTAGTACAAGATATTCCGGGTGGAATATCGAGGTCGTATTGTTCTTGGGTCCGGTTCGATTATTTCTACTCTTCCCTGGAGGGGACTATTATTTTACCGATAATTATCTTGTCGGGATATTTTATATATAATAAAAAGCAGAAAATGGCTGAAAGAAAATGAAAGCAATAAAAAGAAAGCTTGAAGGTGGTGCCGATGAAGAGCTTAGCTCGATGGCACCGAAAAATCAAATGAACTAAAATAGACTTTAAATAAAAAGAGCTCCTAAATTTCTAATTAATTAAGGCGGAGACTTGGCCGTGGAGGTTCCACTAAAATGAGCTCACCTATCTCTAGGACTATCGCTCACCTGAACGCTAAGACTATTCGACCGAACGTTAGTCCGACGAAGGATTCCTCTTAACGCCCGCATTACGCTAAGAACCCCGCTATTGGGTGGGGAACCCAATCCGGTAGAGTTGGCACTCTCTTTGCCAAGGGGTGATCTGTCCATACGCACGGCCTCTCGGCGAGCGTATGGAAAACGGAAATAGGGCCCACACATCGATATGTGGTCCTACGCGTCGTTAACCCCGGGCAAACCTTAAGTACTTTTAATTAATTAGAAAAATACGACCTTTAGTTATTTTAAGCTATTTTATCTGTCCCAATGCTCTTCGATGGCGAGGGCTAAGAACTGTTAGCCATTCATCGGAATGGGGACGGCTTGCGAGAAAAGCAGAAAATAAAGCGATAAAGAAAGCAGTAAATGAAAGCAGGAAATAAAGTAGTAAAATAAAGCTGAAAATTGCAAATCCTACTCAAACGAGTAGGACTGAAGAAAGCAGTAAATTGCGAGTCCCGGCGCAACTGCGTGGGCGGGAGAAAAAAAGCAGTAAAACGCACACACGCAAATCCTACTCAAATGAGTAGGAGAAAATAAATACAGGTCCTACTCAAACGAGTAGGACAAAATAAATGCAACGCACACACACTCTCTCTCGACATAAATGAAAACGCACACACTCTACTGAAATAAATTCCAGCCATTAAACTCAAGTGAGTAGGCGGAAAAAAGGAAAACTACAAACTCACGCACTCTACAGAAAGTAAAATAAGCGAGCGCCATTTAACTCTTAACGAGTAGGCGGAAATAGATGCACAAGTACAAAAAATTGTAAAAAAAACTAAGTTATCTAAAATTGAAAACGCCTGCATTTCTACCGCTAGAATGCGGTAGAAATGCATAAAAAGATGAAATAAAAATTAAACGGGCGAAAAAGTTTGCAAATAAAAATTGAAAATGCAAGTGATCGAAAAATAAAAACGAATGCATTTCTACCGCTAGAATGCGGTAGAAATGCATAAAAAGAGAACGAAAAAATTAAATAAGGAAAAGTTTAAACGAAAAATCAAAGTGCGCGAAAAATTAAAACGACTAAAATATCATTCCTATAACTCCGTAAAACTGATTAAAAAGTGAAAATAAACTGAAAATAATGAAAAGGTTTTACATCCTAAAAAGAAAAATCTAACTTAAAAAAAATGAAAATCACCTTAAAATCATTTTTACGGGTTTATAACAATGAAATAAAAAGCTATAAAAACCTAAATTAACAAAACTAAGTAAGAAAATGAAAACATTAAAGTAAATAAACTATACTCATACACTCACACACCCTTAGGAAAGAACGAAAAAAAAACAAAGTTAAAACAAAGCATAAATAAGATTGTATAAGAGAGGGCACATGGATGCATTCCAAAACCATGAAATGGGAAAAAATCTACATTTTTATTAAGTCTAAAAACGATTACAAAGCTAATACAAAAAAAGAAAGAGAGAGGGAGAAAATCCCTTACAAGGGCCTTGGAAGCAATCCAGCAGCATTTCCCCTATACAAAATGGTGCCCAAAAGGGGAACAGGAACTCCAGCAGAACACTGGAATTTATAGAAAAAATTTTCATTGGTCACGCCCTTGGTCACGGGCGTGACATGGGGCGTGACAGTACTATTTGCGAAGGCGGCCGGCGATTTGACGGGAAAGTTGACTTCGGCTGGACACGTGTCGGTCTCGCAGAGGTCACGCCCTTGGTCACGGGCGTGACAGGGGGCGTGACAAGCAGGTGGATCTGGGCGCGGTGCGCGCCGAAAGTCTTCGGGCAGGTCTTGTCGGGCTAGCTGGAAAGGTCACACCCCAGGTCACGGGCGTGACTCTGGGCGTGTCGGCTGGTGTCGACACTCGACGATCGTCGAGATGAAATCGTCGAGTGGAGTGTCATGGGCTTGGGTCACGCCCCGTGTCGGGTGACACGGGCATGTCGATGGGCGTGTCAGCTGGGTCGACGATCGTTGAGCGCGATTTCGTCGATCTGGATGGTCACGGGCATGGGTCACGGGCGTGACTCGTGTGACACGGGCGTGACACGGGCGTGTCAGGCTTTGCACTTCAATTTTTGCTGATTTCACGGGAATTTGACGTGTCACGCCCTGGTCACGGGCGTGACCAACATGTCACGGGCGTGACAGGTCAAATTTTGGCAGATTTTTGATTTTTTCTGAAAAATAAAATAAAATAAGGTTAGTATAATATTTACAAAAATAGGAGCATTTTATTGAATAAAAATAAGTAAAAACGACAAAAATAAATGAAAACAACTAAATTAATGTACAGAAAAATAGGTATATTTACAATTCATCAATCATAAAGTTGACTTATCCTTTTAAGGTTGTGTTGCAACCCTTCCATATAAGCTACTTTGGTGAAAGTGACTAAGCCACTTGAGATCTTACCATAACCTTTGGTAATCCCTTTGTCAGCTCCACGAAAGATCACCTTTTGTCCATCCTTTACTAGAATATACTCCCTCAAATTGCTCTTTGTTCCAGTCATGTATCCGGAACATCCATTATCCAAGTACCAGATGGGTCTATCTCTGGTGCTTGGACATACCTGTAAAATAAAAATTTATTTTTCCTTAAGAACCCAGATTATCTTGGTTCCTAGGTGCTTGTTAGTTGTGGCTTCATTGAGACCACCTGAAAATCTATTAGCTGGGTAAACTTTCTTCCCATGAGACACAGTGTGATTGAACTAGTAGTCCAGGGCAAAGTGTCCAATCTTTTCACAACATTGACACTCATATCTATTGTACCTTCTATTTGGAGGAATAGTGGGAATTTTATGCTGACATTCCTTAGGACAGGAATCAGCAAACTTGACAGTTGCATTTTGACTGGGAGCAAAATGGTTGTTTTGCCTCTCAGTCACAATGGTGCTCCTTGGAGCAAGCACATTAGGAATATCTTTCCTATTCACATATGAGTTTGGTCCTACTAGTCCAGAATTTTGGATTTCTTTTACCTTACTCAGAAAGACAGGTTGTGGTATGAATGGACCATTTTGTCCTGCTAGATTTTTGGTTCTCCTTCTATTAGGTTTAACATAACCAAGTCCACTACAGGGAGTTCCCGAGAAGGTGTCTATAATGGGGAGCATAGTTTTAGGTTTAGAAAACAGTTGAACAAGTCTTTTCTCATTCAGGAGTTTGAGTTCTAACTCTTGAATGGTTGCATCCTTTTGTTTTAGCAACATGATTTGATCATCAATGATCTTAGTCAGCTTAGCCAACTTTGAACTTTGAAGACCAATCTTCTGATTAGCCATATTTTGATGGTACTCAAGACCTCATAGAGATGCAATCTATATAGCTTGTTCTTTGACAAGCTTCTTGCTATTTACAAGAGCATTTAACCGTTTTCCTAATTTACCTTTGAGCTGCTGCAGTTCAGTGTCAGGGTTGGACTTATGTGAATCAAACTTTTAGTCACATGAGTCTAACTCATCCACAGTCTCCAGAACATAAGTTGTAGAACAAATAAAATTGTCAAAGATTACCCGAGTAACTTGATATTCAACAATTTCTGTTTCTGGATTATCAGACAGTGCCATCACGTTAACGTCCATATTATCTTTAGAGTCACCATAAAGTGATGAAGTTATGGAGTTATTACCCTTATATATGGCCTCTATGATGAATTCCTCTTCATAGGAGAACAATCCAATATGATTAAGTTCTTAATCTATTCAGTTGAATCTGAATCACTATCAAATAAGGTCTTGGCTTCTTTGTCATTAGACACTTTTCTGACATTTTATCTTTGTAGGACTTCCTTTCCTTGGACTTCCTGTTCTCCTTTCTCTTTACTAGATAGTCAGCAATAACATGTCCAGGCCTGTTATAGAAATAATAGATAATGTCAGTCTTAATTTGTTTGTTCTGGTGTGAATCATACCTGACCACAGAGTTGTCTCTGTATTTGTCTTTTGCTTTTACTAGAACTTGGTCCAGATGATTTCTTCTTGTTCCATTACTTCTTCTCATCATCTTCTTGAATTGCCTGGTGAACAGTGCCAATTCATCATCTGACAATTCTTTTGATGAAGAATTGGTTCCAGTGCTAACTATATCTTCATCCCTTCTTAGTAATGATGAAATTTCTCTTCTAGCCTTCTTTGATGTGTCTGCTTTAAAAGCCATAGATCTAATCTGATTTGAACTTCTGACAGATTCATCTTCAGCTTTTTTAGAATTTAACTGAAGCTCATGTGACAACAGCTTCCCATGCAAATCTTGGGGTAACATGTTTCTCAGATTCCCCATTTCTCTTACAACACAAATCTCTGTACCATTCTCTGTTTAGGGATATCAGAAACTTGTCATTAAGCTCATAGTTTGGAAATTGTCTGCCATAATTCTTTAAGTCATTGACTATTCTAAAGAACTTTTCATAACATAGTTCTATAAAATCAGTCCTCCCTTGCCAAAATGTCTCATACTGCTGGTTGAGTAGAGAATTTCTATAAACTATAACTTCTTTTGTGCCTTCCATATAGACTATGAGAGTGTCCGACATCTCCTTGGATGTTTTACAGTGTACCAAGTTCTGAAAGGTTGAATTATCTATTTCACTAACAATTATGTTTTGTGCCCTTTTATCCATGGTGGCAAGGACCACCTCATGCTTTGTCATCTCAGACAGACTCTTAGGGGTCTGTACATTTGCATATAAGATAGATACCTTCATTGGAATATATGGTCCTTCATGTACAGTGATAAAGATTCTTGGATCTAGTGCCTCCATGAACAATCTCACCATCTGCTTCCAAATAGCAAAATTATCCTTTATACAAATAGGAAAATTCATAGAACTGAGTTCTTTGTGAGTTTCTGAAGCCATGAAATCATATATGTATCAACCACCCTTAGGATCTTTTTCTGACTGTTACGTCTTTCTTTGAAGAACCTCCATCTAATACCACTTGAAAGATAAATCTATGGGTAGTTAATCACCTTGGGGGGGTGAATAGGTGTATTTTAAAATTCTTTGTCACTTATAGCAAATTCTAGTACTAATATTCCAACTGATACTTGAAAATAAATAACCACAAGCACACAACACAAGCAATCCACGGAGTACATAAAATTTTTTATAGTGGTTCTCCTATCTAGGGTACATCCACTTTCCCCCTTCTTCCTTACTAGCAATGTGCTAGATAAGGTTATATCTCCTCCTCTTTAACTCAGATCAACTGATCTTACAAGCTCAGTTTCTATTAAGAAACCTACAACTTAGACTAATAGGTCCTACCTCAGAGATTCACCCAATCTCCTACCTTAGGTCCCTCAGGAACCCTACCTCAGCCTTTATAATACATGTATACACCTTAGTAATCCCACACAAATCACCTACCTCAGGTCCCTCAAGAACCCTACCTCAGTTGTTGGGTCCATTGATTCCAATGTCCTAGATTTGTAAGAAGTCAAACAAGTCAATGGTATACGCATAGTTGTATTTGATGTATGTTTAAGTTCATGCATACAGGTTGGTATTTGTCATAATGATTGGACATATAGTTCAAGAGACAATGACAGGTGGACTCAAATTGATATGCTGGAAATTCAGGAAAATGCCTAAGTCCAGAAGCGTTGAGTGAGGCAAGCTCACTCAATGTCATGCAACTAATAGCGTTGAAAGAAGGCTGGCAGTCAAAGCTTACAGTATTGAAAAGCCAGAAATATGGCTAAGTCCACAGGCATTGAATTAGTTCAACTCACTCAATGCCATATGTCCAGAATCATTGAGTCAAGGATATCACGTAAAAGCCTAAGCAGTGGAAGCCAGAAAATTGACTAAGTTCAGAAGTATTGAGTGAAGCTTCATCACTCAATGTCATGCTGCGTTTATCAATGCCAAACTTTAACAAGAATGCAAGATTGCAGAAAATCAGGCTAACTATAAAAGCCTTGAGTGAAGCTTATACACTCAACGCACTCAATGCCATTAGGAAGAAAGCTGAAGAATATGTCTAAGGCAAAAAGCATTGAGTGAGGCATAAACACTCAACACTCTCAACCCTTTTAAGCAGAAAGGGCAGAAGAATGTGGCTAAGGCAAAAAACTTTGAGTGAGGCATATACCCTCAACGCTCTCAACGCCTAGTAGAGCTGAAATATTTCTAAGCCCAAATTCATTGAGTATGACCTATTCACTCAACGCCACTCAACGCCTAGTAGAGTTGAAGAAAATTCTAAGTCCAGAATTGTCGAGTATTGCTTATCCATTTTTTCGTCGAGCTGAGCTTTGTGTTCGTTGAACTGAGTTCAGAGTTCGTCAAACTCAGCTTTCGCTTATTCGTTAACCTGAGCATTTTTGGAATGATGCATGATTTCGTCGAGCTGAGCTCTGGGTTCGTCGAACTGAGTTTTGAGTTTGTTGAATTGAGGATTTCTGAAATGATTCTTGATTTATCCGAGCTGAGCTCTGGGTTTGTCGAGTTGAGTTTTGAGTTCGTCGAACTGAGGATTTCTGAAATATTTCTTGATTTTGCTAAGTCCAGAATGATGCTGATGTCAGCAAAGTCAACAAGTTAATGATTTTCTGATTCGCTATTTATATACTGCAAATCGACATTAACGCTTCCTTTAGTCTACTATGATTCTCAATTTGATTAAGCTGAGGTTTTAAGCATCGTTAAAACTGGGACACGTGTCAATCATCTTACAAATCTACGGGATTATAAATAACAGCTGTGATCATGATCAAATAAGTTTTTCTAATTAATATTCTAAAAACGAGAAGCTGGATTTCAACGCCTTCATCTGCCATTGTTACAGAACCAAGAGCTTCAAATGATAAATCTGAAGGGTTTCTGAGATCGCTGGTGCAATCAACATCTGATAGAGTAAGAACAGAGGATCTCTCTATGGAAGACGAATCAGTCTAGGCAATCCCTAGCTGAGGTTGATTCACGATCTAAGCCGAGCCAAATCTGAAGATCTTTCTCTGGATCGTTGAAGAAGAAGAAGATATCTGTACAGAGTTTTCTCTGGATAAAAGGAGAGGCAGAGCAATTCATTTTCTACCAATAAAGGTCAGCTGATTGAATACATTCATTATTAATCTTCCGCCTTCATCAGCAAGAACATGATCAAGGTCCTAAGGAACTTCCAGCACAAGACGCAGATAGTCGAAGATTGTCATTTTTGTTGCTGGGAATCAGATAGGCCTGAGATTTACTTTGAAAGTGTTCAGTTGTCTACCTAAATCACCTAGAGGGGGTGAATAGGTGAGTTGTGCGCGTTTTTGCGAAATAAAAATTTAAGATCTATGCACACAATTATCTACCAGGAAATCATAGATGACAAAAGATTTATAGTGGTTCTCCAACCTTGGGTACATCCACTTTCCCTCACTGATCTAGCAATACACTAGACTCGGCTACTCCACTATCTCGGATTGAAAACCAATCTTACGCCTCGGAACAAAGTTCCTACAATCTCGATCCACAAAATGGATCTACACTCGGAAGATAAAACTTCCTACAACTCGGAGACAAAATCTCCTACACTCGGAGAGAATTCTCCTACAAGAATGAAATAGAAAGTATGTGAAAATACAAACAATACAACTTTCTCAGATCTGAAAACAGTCAGCCTGAATCTTCTTCTTGGATCTTTGCGGCTTTATCAGAGAAGTTGAAGAAGAATCTTGGCAAAGGCAGATCTAAAATTTCTTGGCTTCACACGATCGGATAGATGATGAAGAATGGAGCGACAATCTCGATCTGTGAATCTTCTTGATCTGAATCCTCTGGAATCAAAAACCCTAGCCGGATATGCGCGATGAAGGTCAGCGGCGACGACTTTCATTTTTAGAGAGAGAATGAGATTCAGATTTACTTAGAATAATCTTGACAGCAATTATTGTTAGGGTTTGTCGGTTTGACACGACTTTATATAGGATCTTCCCTAACGGTCATAATTAGTCTTAATGACGTACACTTGGATCAATCACGTCACGGCTGTTTGAAATTTCTGTAAAAACTGGACTTAATAATTTTTCAAAAAAGGATGACTGACATACTCGAGAGAAGGTTAACCTACTCGAGTACTTAATAAGACTACTCGAGTGAATAGAAGAAAACTACTCGAGTGAATGACACGAGAGAAAGTCCAGAAATGATGAGCAGCTAATCGAGTAAAAAGAGACTTACTCGAGTGCCAATATAGCTACTCGAGATGTGGAGTTTAACTACTCTAGTACAAGAAGTATTACTCGAGCGGCAGAGGAACTACTCGATGTTGAAGCCAAAATTTGACTTCGATAAAAGTTCGAAAAATAGGGGCGTAGCCAACACCTACTCGTCCCAAGCTCCAACATTCGACTGTTCGTGAAGGACCAGAAACTGACCCAAAGCCTCAGCAGGGAGGTCCCACTGCTTACCCGGAAGATCTCTGAGAACTTCCCCTCCAAAGCCAAAAGCTGGGTTTGGAGCTCCTCAGAAAGCACAAAAAAATCCTCTCAAGTCCCGGGAAAAACGTGCTTCTGAAGAACCCCTATTGGTCTATTTATAGTTTTCTGAGTTGGATCTGCAAATAACCACACTGAGCTGACTTGAAATTACCAAAGTACCCCTGGTTGGGTCTGCTAACAGCCAAACTCCGCTGTTCTGAAGAGTTATATGCAGACCATCAAGGGTAAAAGGGTAAAAATACCTGGGGTAGAAGAGTAAAATCCCCCTTCGGTGTAGAAATGTAAAAACGGCCTTCTTCCTATATGGCGAGTGGGGGGAGCACCCAATGGCGAGACGAATCCTCTTGCTCGTCTCGCCAACATTCTTTGCCATGAGGCCTTCTCGCTGTTATGGTCCTACTCGCGCCCCAAAGGGGGGCATCTCTCCCACTGAAGAGATAACCCGTCTCGCCCGTTGCGATTGGACCACCGGGTCCCACTCGCCTATCAGCATCTCTCGCCAACTTTCTTTAATTCGCATCTTGAGGGCCTCTCGCGAGCCCGAGGTTGTACTCAATCCCCGCTTTTTTTGAGATTATTCTAAGCTCGGAAAGAATGTACAACCGAGGCTCGTCATTAAGCCGTATTTATGGGCGTATTTATGAGGGAATCTTTTGTGATGCCCCCACCGGTGCCTATAAATATAGGATTCCTGACCCGAATACAGGATCCCCCTCGCATACTCTCTTTCCTGGGCTTGAACTGTTCATCATGTCTCACAGCCAGAGCTTTCGCGAGCGCCTTGCGCAGGTACGTAAGCAGAATAAGGCCAACGTGGCCGCCTTTACCTCAACTCTAGTTCGCCCCTTATCCTCTTTACCGCCCTCGTCGTCTCGCTTGAAGAAAGTAAAAACAGTTGACCCCTCCCCTTCTGCCGAGGACGCGCAGCCTTGGAAATTTGCACTACTCCTCCTCCTGCTTCTCCCAGGTAGAAAGAGGTGAGCTCTCGCTTCTTTATTACTCCTTCAACATCTGTGTCTGCCCTCTTTTAACTTTTTGTTTCGCGAGACGACACTGACGTCCACCGTGAAGATTCTGACTCGCAACCACCTTCCACTTCTCCATCTACTCCTCCTTGTGAGAGGAGGGACAACCCTTCCCAGGCTACCAGGACCTCCCGTCTCCCTGGTAAGGAACCTTCCCTCTCGCTTCTCTGTCCCAGTCGTTACTCTCACTCCCTCCTGCGAGAGCCTCTCTCACCCTGCCCCTCTACTCCTTCCGCAGGAGCCCAGACCGACTCGCCTGCTGAGGAGCACCCTGGGTGACCTGCCGTCTCGCCTCTTCCTCCCCTTGACGAGATTGAAGATTACCTTGGAGACCCTGCGAACCCGGCAGAAATGAGGAGCAAGACTAGCGAGTTATTCCATAAACACGCATGCATCATCCATTCACTGGCATTGGATAAGCAAGTGGCCGATCGACGCATCGACTTGCTGGAGAATGAGTGCGCTCTCCTATCTTCTGAGGTGGATACCGAGTTAAATGTCGATGGAACCAACCCTGACGCCATCATCAGCGAGATTGACATTGTAACATCCCAAAGTCGAGAATTGACAAAAAATTGGGTGACACGGCCTGGGACACGGGCGTGTCCCAGGGCGTGTCCGCTCGGGTTGAGCAGTTGGGCGCGTGGTTGATGAAATTTGGCCGACAAAGTTTTTGGGAGGTCACACCCTGTGCCACGGGCGTGACAGGGGCGTGGCCTAGGGCATGTCCCCTCTGGTCGACGAACTGTGCTCAACGATCGTCGAGTGGAAAGCAAGTGGTACACGGCCTGTGACACGGGCGTGTCATAGGGCTTGTCAAGCTATGTCGAGAGGTCGACGATTTTCTCTCGAGTAGGTGTCGAGTGGGTTACACGCCCTGTGTCACGGAAATGACTGGGCCGACACGGGCGTTTACCCTAGCCATGTTCTATTTTGGATAAGTCAGAATGAGTCGGTTCATGTGCTGCTTAAGGTACATGCCATGTGGCACGGGCGTGTCACAGGGCGTGTTAGGCCCGAAAAGTGATTTTGTCAGAATTTTCTGGCATTTCATTTCCTGTTCTGCATCTAATGGTCCAGACTTCTTCCCTGTGGATAAAAAGGGCTGAGAATGAGGTTTCTTCCCTCATTTTCATTCTTCTTCTCAAAGAGAGAGAGAGAAGAGAGGTCAAGGGAAGGAGGGAAGTGAAGGGAAAGCTAGTTGCTGGAGGAGCTGCGGAGTGCAGAATTTAGATCCGAGTTCGGATTTGTGAAGCCAAAGCAGAGGTTGTGACTTCCATCTGGATACTTCATGGCGCAGAAGCGATCTTTAAGGGTCACGATCTCCTTCTTGTACATCGAAGTCCTTTCTTTATGCATGTGCGTGGGATACTCCACTAAGAGGTGGATTTCGTAAGCAATTTTGTGGTTGAGTTTGAGTCTAGAGCTGAAACTATGGAGTACGACATATGCATGCTGTGTGAAGCCCATCTGGACAGGTAGTCTGGATTGGTGATGATCATGGGTAAACCGGAGAAGACTCCGTAGATTTTATGCTATGAAAGGTTTATGCTTGGATTGAATGGTTGTATGGATGAATGAATGTTGGTTGTGGATGTATGGAGGCTTTGAGTAAGCTCCTGGTTATGATGAGAGATCAATTGGTAGCACACCTGGGGAGCGCGAGATAAACTCGGCCTGTTACACCACTAGGGTGGGTTGATCTGGATAGATGAGGGATCGATTGGTTGCAATGCCTGGGGAGCCGAGTTAAACCCAGCTTGCTACACCAGAGGGGTGGGTCGATCAGACATAAGTGAGGGGTGGATTGGTGGCAATGCCTGGGGAGCACTGATAAACCCGGCTTGCCACACCACATGGTGTGGGTCGATCTACTCTGGTTGTGTTTGTGGATGCTGTGAGGTTAGTACCTCTTAGTGGTATGGATGGGATGTCACCAATAGCAAGATTGGTGGACTAGGATTGAACCACCCAACCAACAAGTGAAGAACCTCTGATTGGCGGTGTACGACTGGGATACCCGGTACACCAAGAAGGTGCGCTGAGTGCACGGAGCATCTGGTGGATACCAACATTTGTGATATGATTGTGATTGGTAGTGTTGATTCATATGATTTATGGAAATGCATACATGGAAGGAACCATTGCCCCGAGTAAGGGGTAGGGTCGTTATAAGTGGTCAGCTAACGTTGACCGTTACTTTGTTTGCCGCTCTTGGGTGGATATGTGTTTGCAGGTGCTGCTGCTTGAAATGAAATGAGCAGAATGCATGGACTGCTACTAAAGGCACTTGAAGGCCGTGTGAAGCGTGTTTGGATTTCATGTGTGGCCAGCCTGCGTACCGATGTACGAAAATGTATTTGTGTAAAGAGAAACCTGTAAGGCCTTAAGGCCATGTGTGTGTGAGTTGTAATACATTCTTGGTTTGGATATATAAATGTGGAGTTTATATAGTAGTGGACCTTCTTTGAGTTGAGTTCATGGTAACTTAAAATGTTGCGCTAGAATGTATTGAGTTAGGATGCGAGTAGATTTTGATTTCCACAAGTAATTCCGCCGCTTGTCTGTGACATATGGCATGGGGCCATGGCCGGACCCACCGTTATATGCCACGTGACGAGTGAGGGCGTTACAAAGTGGTATCAGAGCAAGGTTTAGATTGTTTGGGAGGAAGAACATAATTGTACTCACGAATGTCCACTAGGAATGTATTTCATGCACGTAAGGGGCATGAGTGTGTAGTCAATGTATGATTACCGTTATAACATGGCTGCTTAATGGTGTTTTGTACATTACTAGGTGACGAGGAGTGGTGCTGGGCAGTCGGATCCCCAGCGATCCGATGAGAGTACAGCACCCATTGAAGCGCCTACGCCTCCTTCAGCGGAGACCATATGGGTGGTGATGGAAACGGTGCTAGTGGTGTTACAGGCACAGCTGATTGGGCAGGCAAGGCCTGCAGGGCTGCCAGTACAGCCTGGTGCAAGGCAAGAGCATGCGGCAGTTGTGATGGACGAGCAAGAAACAGATGATTCCCTGAAGCACTTTATGGAGTTTCATCCACCTACGTTTGGTGGAGCGCTTTCCCCAACGCAGGCAGAAGATTGGTTGGCTCGAGTAAAGAGGATCCTGACTGCAATCAGGACTGCAGAAGAGCAGAAAGTGACCCTAGCCACTTTTCTACAGGAAGGAGATACGAGACTGTGGTGGGATGAGATGGAGGTACATCACTTGGCAGGTCGAGGTTTAGCGGAGGTTTCAATTGAGGAATTCTCCAGATTGTTTCTCGCCAAGTATTTGTCGGTGTCGCAGCGGATTGCGATGGAGAAAGAGTTTCAAGGCCTGGTTCAGGGTGAGGCTGATATTGATACATACCTGCATGAGTTTACTAGACTGGGGAGATATGTGGGGTCTACCTTCGCGGAGGAAGCGCGAAAGACGAATCGCTTTTATGAGGGACTGCGGGATGAGTTGAGGTTGGTCCTCCCGAGTTCAGTGAACCAAGGCTTCCAAGCGTTGGTCAATACGTCCCGTTCCCTGGAGAAAGATTTGAAGCGGGTACAAGAGAAGAAGAGACTGACAGTGGAGAAGCTAGAATTCAAAGTGCCACAATCGGAGCAGTCGGAGTTTAGAAGACGAGAGAAAAAAAGGTTTAGACCTGCTGAATCAGCTCCGTCGACTGTTTCTTCAGGGACAACTTATGGCAAGAACGTGTTGATACACGTCTATGTTATAATTGTGGAAAGCAAGGACACATAGCTAAATTTTGTTGGAATGCCCCTTCAGGGAGTGAGAAAACGACCGGTGCGTAGTATGAAGAAAAGGGTAAAGCAGTGGCCGAGTCATCTGCATCCCGGACGCAACCTTGATTGCATAATTTGGAAGTACAAGAGCCGCAAAGCTCAATTGGTGAAATTCAGCCTCGAGTGTTTAATTTGGCTATTACACAAGAAATGCAAAATTGGGAGACTGAGCGGAAGTAAGAATAATGACTTCTATCACTTTGGTGTGTGAATAATGTTGTATATAAGGTAATGATTAATGCGATGGTTGTGTGCATATATGTTATATGTCGTGTTACATGTTGAAATGTTGGTGCACACTTGGTGCAATTGAAGTGATTGATCGATTATGATATATGTATATGCTGTTTGAGGGTATATAGAATGTTTGTGGCTAGAGATCACTAGCTGAAACTGTGGATAAATGTGCAAATGTTGAGGTTGGATTGTTGTAACATATTATTTTGACGTCATAACAGTTTCGTTGCTGTTTTCCTTCCTCTGTGCAATTTCGTGGACGAAATTTCTTGTAGTAGGGGAGGGTTATAACATCCCAAAGTCGAGAATTGGCAAAAAATTATGTGACACGGCCTGGGACACGGGTGTGTCCCAGGGCGTGTCCCGCTCGGGTTGAGCAGTTGGGCGCATGGTCGATGAAAATCGGTCGATGAAGTTTTCGGGAGGTCACGCCCTATGTCACGAGGGTGACAGGGGGCGTGGCAGGGGGCGTGGCCTAGGGCGTGTCCCCTCTGGTCGACGAACTGCGCTCGACGATCATCGAGTGGCAAGCAAGGGGTACACGGCCTGCGACACGGGCGTGTCATTGGGCGTGTCCCGCTATGTCGAGAGGTCGATGATTTTCTCTCGAGTAGGTGTCCAGTGGGTTACACGCCCTGTGTCACGGGCGTGATTGGGCCGACACGGGCATGTACCCTGGCCGTGTTCTATTTTGGATAAGTCAGAATGAGTCGGTTCGTGTGCCGCTTAAGGTACACGCCCTGTGACACGGGCGCATCACAGGGCGTGTCAGGCCCAAAAAGTGATTTTGTCAGAATTTCTGGCCGTTTATTTCCCTGTTCTGGATCTAATGGTCCAGGCTTCTTCCTTGTGGATAAAAAGGGCCGAGAATGAGGTTTCTTCCCTCATTTTCATTCTTCTTCTCAAAGAGAAAGAGAAGAGAGGTCAAGGGAAGGAGGGAAGTGAAGGGAAAGCTAGCTGCTGGAGGAGCTGCAGAGTGCGGAATTTAGATCCGAGTTCGGATTTGTGAAGGCAAAGCAGAGGCGGTGACTTCCATCCGGCTATTTTATGGCACCGAAGCGATCTTCAAGGGTAACAATCTACTTCTTGGACATCGAAGTCCTTTATTTATGCATGTGCGTGGGATCCTCCATGAAGAGGTGAATTTCGTAAGCGATTCCGTGGTTGAGTTTGCATCTAGAGCCGGAAGTGTGGAGTACGACATAGGCATGCTGTGTGAAGCCCATCTGGACAGGTAGTCTGGATTGGTGATGATCATGGGTAAACCAGAGAAGACTCAGTGGATTTGATTGTACAACCCCGTGTTCGTCGAACGGGCCCCACCAGGAAGATCGGGCGGACCCAGTCCCGCGACCCGCACCCAAGTGACAAGCAGACATATGGCAAGGGGCTGGTCCGCTCCCGCTCACTTCAGGCGAGCGAGCTAGGCGAGATGACTCCCCTAATCCCTCCCGCTCACTCAGAGAATCGTTGACCAGAGCGGGGGGTGCCATTCGTCGAACCAGTACTAGAGGATGGGCTCGATAACCCGAGATCTGCGAGCCAGTCGGAGGGTCACAATGGCCGCCAGCCCTCCCCCTATACGTGACCTGGTCACCTATCCGCCTCGGCAGAGGACTGGCGGGTCGCGGCGGTCCGGTTCGCATTCGCCCGAGAAGAATAGGCGAGACGCTAGAACCTGGTCGCGCCCGCCTCTCGCGGAAAGGGATTGGTGGCGAGCTGGCTCCCCATGGGTGCGAATAGCTTCTCAGAACAGCGGAGCCATGCTGTTGGCAGACCAGGTTGGACTGCGCATAGCTTCTTAGAACAACGGAGTTTGGCTGTTGGCAGACCCGATCAAGGGCTTTTTGGTATTTTCAGGTCAGTTCTTTTGGTTATTGGCAGTTCATATTCCAAAAACTATAAATAAGACCCAAGGGGTACCCCAGGAGGCACGCTTTCAGTGCCTCACTGCTCGAGTTTTCAAGTGCTTTCTGAGGGTACCTTAGCTCGGCTTCTGGCTAAGGAGGGGAAGCGCTCTGAGATCTTTCGGGTTTTTGGTGGGACCTCCCTGCCGAGCCCTTGGGTCTGTTTCTCCTTGCCTTCTTTGTTGTTTTTCTTGCAGGAGCGAAGTAGGCGCGAGACCACCCCTTCCCCAAGGGTCGAACTCCACAGGAGACCGGATTCCAGTTTCAACACTTTGGTGCGGTGAGCGTGGAGCGTGGTCAGTGAAGAAAAGCTTCAGCGAGTTCAATGACCGGAGGACAAGGATCTGACAGGCAGAACTCGCCGCCACCCCCGCCTCTCGCAACGGTGGGGATGTTGGAAGACTTCAGGAACAAGGTGCTGGGCCTCTTCAAGTTCGCACTCGGCGCACGGGCCGAGTGCTCGACTCCGGCAGCCCAGATCGCGGCCGCCCCCTCTTTGGGCGAGGACGCTCCCGGCAGGCGAGCTGGGAAGGAGGTGGCCGAGCAAGGATGGGGGTGCTAGCTCCCAGGGCGTGAGCTCTTCCCCGGCTCGGCAGGCCGAGGTCGATTCAGCGAGCTGGGCTCGCGAGACTCGCCCGCTCGCCCAGTGGGGGGAGGCAGTCCTTTCAGCGTGTTGGTCTGCTCAGCTCCAGTCCCAGATAGGTTCAGGGAACCCGAGATGTCTTACTACACCGGGAAGGGAGACCCAGTCCAGCATGTCCAATGGTTCGAGGATGTGGTCTCCATCCGTCAGATGTCGGACGGATTCCAATGCCGACTCTTCGCCATCACCCTCCGGGAGAAGGCGAGGGAGTGGTTCCACCAGCTCCCGGTCAACTCCATCTATTGCTTCGAGGACCTGCGCCGAGGATTCATGCTGAGATTCACCACCTCAAAGAAGTGGAAGAAGGAGTCCGAGTCTTTGTTCCACATTAAGCAGGGAGTGAACGAGACGTTGGGAAGCTACGTGGACCGATTTCAGGAGGAAGTTACTCAAGTCCAGGAGATGTCGGGCCATAGTCTGATGATGGATTTTACCCTGGGCCTGCAACAGGGATTCTTCCGAATGGAGCTGAAAAGAGTTCCCCCCTTCCTACGAGGATCTAATGGAGAGGGCGGCAAGAGAAGTTGATGGGGAGGCATCAAACCTGGAATTTGCGAGGAAACTGGCCAGGTGGGCAACTGAGGAGGAAAAGGAGTCGAAGGGAGGAAGATGACAGGAGGAGAGGAGAGGAGACCCCAGGCAGAGGGAGCAGAGGCCGCTCTAGGGACAGCAGCAGCCGAGGTGGGGCGTCAAGAGCCCGACCGACGGCTAGGATGGAGACCCGAGTGGCAGGGGCAGGGGCCACAAAGAGGGTATTACGGAAGGGATCACTACCAGGGGAGGCAAGATCAGTTCCACCCCCCGGGCTGGAGGCAGGGCCAGAGGCCCCGGCTCCCCGATCAAGAAGAGGCCATGGCCATAGCCTTGGGAGCAAGGAGGGGAGCGTGGAGGAGGAGGAGGAGAAGAGAGGTCAGGGTAGAGCTACCATATTGCGACTTCCATCAGGAAGAGGGGCATGTCACAGCCACCTGTCCAGAGTTCCTCGAGATGAGGGGGAATAGGGAGTAGCAGCAGCAGCAGCAGGGGCGGCAGGAAGTGAGGATTGAGGAGGTCCTGCCTCGGGCGGAGGAGGATCGTTGCGAAGACCGGGTGGATGTGGGAACCCGAGGAGGGATCGGAGTGATCCACGGGGGAGTGGGGGTCGAGGCTTCCCACAAGGCAAGTCTCCACACCATGTACCAGCGGAGCGTCGCCTCTACATCCCAGACCCCACCACCGGAGGAGAGGATCACCTTCTCCAGGAGCGAATGCCAGACCACGAGGATCCGTTCTGTGATGCGCTAGTCATCAAGGCAGCCATCGAGAATTTTACCGTCTCTCGGATCCTCGTGGACAACGGGAGTTCCGTCAACGTCATCTTCAAAAAGGCATTCGACGCGATGAAGGTGGAGGCAAAGAGGGTGCTGGCCTCGGATGGGCCCTTGTTTGGGTTCTCAGGAGAGAGGAAGGAAGTGGAGGGAGGAGTAGGCCTCCATGTCACCTTGGGGGGGCAGTCCCGAAACTGCAGGTTCGTCATTGTGGATGCCACCAGCAGCTACAGCGCCATCTTCGGGAGGCCCCTTATCAGCGCCTTCCGCTGCATCCCCTCATCTTTCCATCAATGCCTGAAGTTCAACGTTGAGGGGGTCCAGGTCAGGGTCAGGGGGACCCAAAGGTGGCGCGGGAGTGTTATGTCACCGCGGTGAACACCATCTCCTGGCAGGAGGGAGCCGAGGAGATGGGGCGAAGTATGGAGGAGGCTGAGCAGGGAGCATGAGGGGAGGAGCTGGAAATGAGGAACTACGCAGAATAGGAGGCGGCAGGAGGAGATTTGGAGGAGGTGGCCGAAGTGAGGGCTGTGGGAGAAGAGGTGGAGGTAGAGGTCCCCGTTCCGGAGGAGGGAGATGCTGAAGGATGGGGGGAGCAGTCCAGGCTGGAGGCTGCAGAAGAAGTGGCGGAGCTGGAGGTGCTCACCTGGGAAGGCAGGATGGAGAAGATCCGCGTCAGAGGGGGGCTGACCCCGGAGGACCAAGGCAGGATGCTGGAGTGCATCCAGAAGAACGTGGACATCTTCACCTGGAACGCCGCGGAGATGCCGGGGGTTGACGCAGATGTGGCTTGCCACCACCTCAACCTGGACCCGGGAGCACCCCCCATTCAGCAGAAGAAGAGGTCCACTGCGGACAATCTGGCGGAGCCCATCAGGGAGGAGGTGGCGAAACTCCTCAAGGCCGGCTTCGTGATTTAGATTTAGTACCCCGGCTGGGTCTCCAACGTGGTTATGGTTAAAAAAGGAGATGACCGATGGAGGATGTGTATCGATTTTTCCTTACTTAATAAAGCTTGTCCTAAGGACTATTATCCTTTGCCTCGAATCGACGCGCTGGTTGACTCAGCTGTCGGTTATTCTGTAATGAGTTTTTTAGATGCTTTTTCAGGTTATCATCAGATCAGGATGTACCCCCCAGACATCAAGGATGTCTCGTTCATCATAGGGGATGGATGCTACTGCTACAAGATGATGCCCTTCGGGCTGAAGAATGTTGGGGCAACCTACCAGAAAATGATGGATAGGGTCTTCAAGGAGCAGAGGGGGAGGAATTTGGAGGTGTATGTAGATGACCTCATGATCAAAAGTCGAGATGTGGACTCCCACCTCCGGGACCTGGAAGAGACTTTCACCACCCTGCGCAAATACAAGATGCGGTTGAATCCCCTGAAATGTGTCTTCGGGGCCAGCAGGGGAAAGTTCTTGGGGAACCTCCTCACCCCCGCGGGGGTCGAGCCCAATCCAGATAAGGTCAGGGCTATCTTGGAGCTGGGGTCCCCGCGGAATGCAAAGGAGGTCCAACGGCTGACGGGGAAGCTAGCAGGGCTGAGTCGCTTCCTATCTCGGGCAGGGGAGAAGTGCTCCCCTTCTTCAAAATTCTAAGGGGTGGTTAGAGGTTTGAATGGACCAAAGAGTGCGAAGAGGCGTTCCAGGCCCTCAAAGTGCAGTTGACACAGGCTCCGCTGCCCCAAGGGCCGAAGGAGGGGGAGGACCTGTTCTTATATCTGGGGGTCGGGGCGGAGGCCTTGAGCTCGATTTTAGTTCGTGAAGAGGGGAAGAGGCAACTACCTATTTATTACGTGAGCCGGGTCCTGAGGAAGGCCGAGCTCCGGTATCCGATTTTGGAGAAACTAGCCTTCGCACTGATCATCTCGGCTCGGAGGCTGCGACCTTACTTCCAAGCACACTCAATCCGCGTGGTGACTGATCATCCTCTCCGCAACATCTTCGAGGGGGTGGAGCATTCAGGCAGGCTGGCTAAGTGGTCGGTGGAGCTGAGCGAGTTCGACGTATCCTTCGTTCCGCGGCTCTCGATCAAAGCTCAGGCGATGGCCGACTTCCTGGCCGACTACGTAGTTGAAGTGGTGGAAGAAGAACTCACCCGCCCGACTCCTTGGAAGGTGAGGGTGGATGGTGCCTCGGGAAGGCATTCCCTAGGAGTAGGGGTGATCCTGGAAAGCCCTCAGGGGACCCGAATTGAGCAGACGGTGGTGGTGCACTTTCCCATTACCAACAACCAGGCCGAGTACGAGGCCGTGATAGCAGGGCTTCGTCTGGCCGGGGAATTGGGGGTGTCGGACGTGGAGGTCCTTACTGACTCCATGGTAGTAGCTTCCCAGATCAACGGGGAGTTCGAGGCAAGGGAACCCACCATGCGATCATACTTGTCCAAGGTAAAGGGGGTCATAAGCACCTTTCAAACCTTCACCATCCGACATGTGCCCAGGGAAGAGAATGAACAAGCCGATCAGCTAGCAAAGCATGGTCCCCAGGCGGGGGGGGGGGGGGGGTACCATCACCGACCTGTTCCGCCCCTCCATCGAAGAGGGAGAGCTCATGGAAATCGATCAACAAGCTTCATGGATGGATCCAGTCGTGGTTTTCCTCTCCACGGGAAAGTATCCGGAGGGGGTAGGTAAGAAGAAACTAAGGCAGAAGTCAACATATTACCTCCTCCAGGACGGGCAGCTATACAGGAAGACCCTCTCAGGGATGCTGGCTCGCTGTGTGACTGAGGGCGAAGTACGAAGGATCTTGGAGGAAGTCCACTCCGGGGAATGTGGGAGTCACTCCGGGAGTCGGACCCTGGAAGGGAGGATAGTCAGGCAAGGGTATTTCTGGCCCACCCTGGGCCGAGACGTCGCAGAGTTCGAAAGAAGATGTCATAAGTGCCAGCTGGTTGCCCCTCTCCAGCTACAGCCGGCCCAGCGACTCAGGAGTATCACGACCCCATGGCCCTTCGTAATTTGGGGAATGGATTTGGTTGGACCATTCCCCCAAGTCAGCGGTCAGAGAAGGTTCCTCCTAGTAATGATTGACTACCTCTCAAAGTGGATGGAGGTGAAGGCGCTGGCCAAGGTGACCTCCCAGGTGATCAGGAACTTTGTTTGGGGGGAGATCATCTATCTCCATGGGCTGCCCCAAGCCATCGTCACGGACAACGGGCCCCAGTTCGCCAGTGCCGAATTCACCAGCTTCTGCGAACAGCTTGGAATTGACCTCAGGTTCGCCTCGATCCATCACTCCAGGAGCAATGGGCAGGTAGAGGCCGCAAATAAGATCATCATCAACCTCCTCAAGAAGAAGGTGTAGAATTTGAGGGGGAGCTGGGTGGAGCAGCTTCCCGCGGTTCTCTGGGCCCTAAGAACCACCCCCAACACGGCTACGGGGGAGACCCCCTTCAAAATATCCCACGGGTGCGAGGTAGTGCTCCCCGTGGAATTCGAAGTCCAAACACCTCGAGTCGTTGCGACCAAGGAAGGCCGGGAGGAGTGGCAGGCGGAGAACGAGGTGGAGCTGAGGCTCTCCCTTGACATGGCGGAGGAGCTAAGGGACCTTTCCGCTATCCGACAGGAGGAAGTGAAAAGAAGAATGGCCAAGTACTTTGACAAGCATATCAGGGTTAAGCAGTTCATGGAAGGATACTTGGTGCTGAAGAAGGTAGATGCAGCAGGAAGGTTGGCATCCGTAGGAAAGCTCAATCCCAGCTGGGAGGGACCCTTTATTGTAAAGGAAGCTTTGAAGTCAGGGGGCTATCGACTCCAAAATGTAGAGGGCGAGACCTTGAGTCTCACCTGGAGTGGTGACGACCTAAAACGATTTTTTCCCTGAAGCATGTAGGCGATACTTTGATTATAATGAATTCATTCAACCCTCCAAATTTGCCCTTGCTAGTCTGCATAGAAAAATGTAATGTGTTTGGACCCCGAGCAGATCCCGCTGTCAGGCTCCCACCTAGCTGGCAAGGCTGGAAGTCACTCGGTGTCATCCTTGGCCTCGAGCAAATCCCGCTGTCAGGCTCTCACCTAGCTGGCAGGGCTGAAAGTCACTCGATGGTGTTAGTAGTGGACCCCGAGCAGATCCCGCTGTCAGGCTCTCACCTAGCTGGCAGGGCTGGAAGTCACTCGGTGTCATCCTTGGCCTCGAGCAGATCCCGCTGTCAGGCTCTCACCTAGCTGGCAGGGCTGGAAGTCACTCGATGGTGTAAGTAGTGGACCCCGAGCAGATTCCGCTGTCAGGCTCTCACCTAGCTGGCAGGGCTAGAAGTCACTTGGTGTCATCCTTGGCCTCGAGCATATCCCGCTGTCAGGCTCTCACCTAGCTGGCAGGGCTGGAAGTCACTAGATGGTGTTAGTAGTAGACCCCAAGCAGATCCCGCTGTCAGGCTCTGACCTAGCTGACAGGGCTGGAAGTCACTCGGTGTCATCCTTGGCCTCGAGCAGATCCCGCTGTCAGGCTCTCACCTAGCTGGCAGGGCTGGAAGTCACTCGATGGTGTTAGTAGTAGACCCCAAGCAGATCCCGTTGTCAGGCTCTCACCTAGCTGACAGGGCTGGAAGTCACTCGGTGTCATCCTTGGCCTCGAGCAAATCCCGCTGTCAGGCTTTTACCTAGCTGGCAGGGCTGGAAGTCACTCGATGGTGTTAGTAGTGGACCCCGAGCAGATCCCTCTGTCAAGATCTCACCTAGCTGGCAGGGCTGGAAGTCACTCAGTGTCATCCTTGGCCTCGAGCAGATCCCGTTGTCAGGCTCTCACCTAGCTGGCAGTGCTGGAAGTCACTCGATGGTATTAGTAGTAGACCCCGAGCAGATCCCGCTGTCAGGCTCTCACCTAGCTGATAGGGCTGGAAGTCACTCGGTGTCATCCTTGGCCTCGAGCAGATCCCGCTGTCAGGCTCTCACCTAGCTGGCGGGGCTGGAAGTCACTCGGTGGTGTTAGCAGTGGACCCCGAGCAGATCCCACTGTCAGGCTCTCACCTAGCTGGCAGGGCTGGAAGTCACTCGGTGTGATCCTTGGCCTCGAGCAGATCCCGCTGCCAGGCTCTCACCTAGCTGGCAGGGCTGAAAGTCACTCGAGGGTGTTAGCAGTGGACCCCGAGCAGATCCCGCTGTCAGGCTCTCACCTAGCTGGCAGTGCTGGAAGTCACTCGGCATCATCCGAGGGCCTCGAGAAGATCCCGCTGCCAGGCTCTCACCTAACTGGAGGGGAAAGGAAGGGAGGCCACTCGACGGTGTTGATCAGGGGCTGGAGTTGTGAAGGTGAACCGAAAGGGGGGGGGGGTCTAGCGTAATTATCCAGCCCCCAAAAAGACGGCCGAATGGAGGCGAGAACCTAGGCAAGGACCCGCAAGAAATTTGATGACTCAGGCGAATGACGAGCTGGCTCGCCTCGCTTGGCGGGCGAGTAGCCACCTTAGCGGGGCTGGGCCGCGGAGGCGGGTCGCCCCACGTGGTAATAGCAAGTATGCGTATGAGGCAGGCAAAGGAGCATTTATCAGAGCATTAATAGATGAAAACCACAATCTAGGCACGGCTCGCGCTTACATCTCGAAAAGAACTAAAAATACATGGTGTATACATCTAAAAAGCAAATGACAAAGAAGCTAGGGCGATTCAAGATCCCGGGCGGGGAGTCCTAGATGGGCTGGAAGGACTTATCCCCGGGATTCGGCACAGGGAGGAATAGCGCCGGCACCACGTCGCTCGCCGAGAGTTCCGCAGCCTCGCTCTTGAGGAGATCCGCACGTCGTAACATCTGCATCGTGTACTTCTCGGCGATGGCGGCGTTCTTCTGCATCAGCACCTCCAACTCGTAGTCAGAATGGTGTTCGAGCGGGCAGCCCCAGTTATCTGGCGGAGGGACAGCAGCGGCATCCTCCAGCTCGCGCACCCGCGCCTCCAGCGCAGACTTGTCCTGACCAAGGGCGGCGATCTCGACACCCATCTGACTCGCCATCGCCGCGTCCTGAGAAAAAGAAAGAAAATCGTAAGGCGGATTCGCGAGAAGGAGCGGTGATTGGGAGTAAGCACGTACCACCCCTCCCAAGTATTGCGCGAGGGTCTCCTCTGCCGCGTCGGCCCGATTCCTCTGGAGATCCGCGTCCTCCTGAGCAAGTTTTCGGGCCTCCTCCTTCTCGTCTGCCAACTTCTGAAGAGAGGCAGCGTTACGCTCCAGCTGGGTGCACCGCCTCCCAACCACGTGGGCCAACTCCAAGCCGCGCAGTTGAACTCGCGCGCTCTCATGCACCAGTACTCGCGTCGCTTCCTTGTCGTAGATAGAGGCGTCCTCTCACGAGTAGAGGCCGAACGAGAAGTTATAGGCCTCCCAGCCGATGGTATCCTGCTCCAGCCAACTCGGCAATAGGGTTGAGACCACCGCGCGATTCGAGTCCTTGTCCCATGACAGAAGCGGAACGCCAAGCTCGTCCAAGTACTTCTCGTTGTAACCGAAGTTGCGGTGCCCTCTCGGCACCGGCTTCGCAGCAGTTTGCGACCCGTCCGACGGTGCAGAAGTGCCCGCCGCCCCGCCAGGGGTGTCGCTGGTCGAAGCGACCAAAGAGGGGAGACCCTCGGCAGGCTGATCCGCCGGAGCCTTACCTTTTCTCTGGCCCATGGCGAGTTGATGCCCCGCAGTCTTCGCCATCTTGGGCGGGGGAGCGGGCTGTACGCCTCCTGGCCGCTTTTTAGCAGGGACCGACGGGGCGTCGCGCTGAGCGGCGTCTGCGGCCTGGGCGCGGGCAAGGACCCCGGGAGCGATCCGAGCACTCTCGTAGGGGGGATGAAGGGGAACATCCCGCTCTCCTGCCATGAAGAGGGGGTAAGACAAAGAAGAAAAGGGTAAGGCAGAGCAGTGGCGAGTGGCAAACCTCCCCCAGGCGGGACGACAGCAAGGTCATCAAGGTTGCGGCGCAAGTACGCGACCTCGAAGTTCTTCCCAGCGAAGAACCCACACAGGTCGGCCGCGTGGCCCCCGAGGCTGGGAGGGCGGTAACTCGCCTCGCTGAGCTACACCGACGAGAAGGGGACGTTGCCGAAATCCCCCTTGACGAACAAGAACTTCTTGAGCCAGTTGTGACTCTTATTGACAGTCTCCCGCACCTTGAGGTGGGCGCTGGAGAAATAGGCGGTCCCATCCCGGTTTGCACGGAAGGAGAAAAGCTTGCGGAAAACTGCGAGACTGAACTCGACTCGCTCCTCCCACAGAAAGCAGGCGAACCCCACCATAACAGCTATGGAGTTCGGGGTCATCTGACCTAGGACGACCCCGAAGTACTTCAGCACTTGGCGTACCTCAGGCCACAGGGGAAGCCGCAGACCCACCTCAAAGTGAGCCAGGGGTATGGCGAGCTCGTCCCTGGATAGATCGTTGATCTTCTCTCCTTCCCCGGGCCGTCTCGCCGAAAATCCCGGCGGGACGTGGTCGCTTAGGGCATCTAGGTATTCGCGCTCCGAGATGACGGCATGGGGAAAGTCGTGCTCTGAGAAGGTCCAGGCGCATTTGCTTCGTCCGTCCGCATCGCCGCCGCCGCCGCCCATTCCGCCGAACCGCCGCCGTTCGAGCGAGAGAGATCCAGAAGGCGAGCGCGAGCCGTGCTTCGCGAGGAGCAGTAAACGGGGGAGTGTTTTGAAGCGGTGGGAGGATAAGAACCGGCAAGGCCTATTTATAGGGAGAAAGAAAGGGCGGAAAATTTCCCGCCGAATGGAGAGGTGCGTGTAGCAAAAATCAGGCCCGACGATTCACCTTCCTGACGCGCGACTGCACCGTCAAGGCCGATCAGGCGCAGGTCTCGCCTGATCGCATCCGCGCAAGAATTGAGCGTGTGAGTCTCGGCCCGCACCCGCCCAGGATTCCGAGCGAGTCGGGGAGACTCCTGGCTGGCGAGCCCCTCGGCTCGCTCCCGCCATGATCGGGATGGCGGGTTGAGCGAATCCATCCCCTGACTTGCCCTCGCCCGCAGGAGTAAGGCGAGTGGAGGACACGGGTACACTCGAGCCCGCCCCGCGGAGAATAATAGCAGCAACATGGTAATTTCAACATGCATCAGAAATCAAAAATCAGGCCCATAGGCGGGCAAAGAGAGTCGAAAGTCATTACAAATACAGAATAAGTCTTTGAAATGGGGGCAACCCGGCGATATCACGCGAACGGGGGAGGAGGAAGGGTGGATCAGTACTGGATCCACTTCCATCTGCCCCGTCGTTGCGTTCCGGTTCGCGGCGGCACGCGAGGATAGTGATAATCGCGCACCGCCACCAGCTCCTGTCGGGCTAGGCCAACTTGTTCCGAGGCACTCTTTAGGCACTCCTCGGCCCGCGTGATGTGCACGCCAGGCGAAGTGACCTCGCCATCTTCTGCTGCGCGTAGGGCCCCCTCCAGAGCCGCGAGTCGAGCCTCAGTCTCGGCCTTGTCTTGATTGACCCTCTTCACGAGCTCCTGAAGCAGCAGAGTGTGTTTCTGGAATAGCCGCGTCACCTGCCTCTCCATCCCCGCCGCATTAGTCGGGTCGCCCAGGTAATCTGAAACACCTTCCACGTCAGGCGGAGGCGAGTACCCTTCGCTCATCTCAGTTTCGGAGGAGACCATGTTGTAGCCTGCAAAAGGGCGATTCAGAAGGAACGAGCGAGAACAAGGCAAGTGTTGAGTAAGAGCTTACCAGGGGTTGGCACGTCGTCCATGCCGATGGAAGGGCGAGAGGAGCCCGGCCGACCCTGAAAGGGTTCTCCCTCGAAGGACGCGAGAGATTTCCCTAGTCCGGGGGGAACCGGCGAACGAGGGGTATTCAGGGGCGGGCGGTCCAGATCTGAGGGGCTAGCAGCCCTCTCAGATGACAAGGGAGGGGGGTGATCCTCGCCCCCGTCCCCCTCGTCTCCACGGGGCAACGCCTGCAAGTTAGAGGATCAGAAGTGTAGCAGTAAGCCGAGAAGGAAGGTCTCGTACCTCATAAGCGACCTCAACACCAGCCGCCGAGTTGGAACCCAGGAAGTTATTCGCCGGGGACCGCCTCACAATCTTTCCCCTTACCGGCCTAAAGAGAGGGTCGGGAGACCCACGCGCTAACCAAGGGGCGGCCTCGAGGGCCTCCTCCCGAGTCTTCTGGCCCGCAGCCGCTAGGCAAGCTCGCACCTCTTCGCTGACCGGCATCAAGAAACTTCAGTCTGTTCAAGAAAAATGAGATGATCTGGGGAGACCCCCCCCGGGCTCAGTGGTATATTTATAGCCAAATAGTGGGGCCCCACCAGAAGATTCCCTGCCAGCTCAGCACAGTACTCGCCGAACACGCGGGTTGGATGATTCTTTCCGAGCTTGCATCAAGCTCAAAAAGAGCGGGGATTGTGTACAACCCCGTGTTCGTCGAACGGGCCCCACCAGGAATATCGGGCGGACCCAGTCCCGCGACCCGCACCCAAGTGACAAGCAGACATACGACAAGGGGCTGGTCCGCTCCCGCTCACTTCAGGCGAGCGAGCTAGGCGAGACGACTCCCCCTATCCCTCCCGCTCACTCAGAGAATAGTCGACCAGAGCGGGGGGTGCCATTCGTCGAACCAGTACTAGTGGATGGGCTCGACAACCCACGATCTGCGAGCCGGTCGGACGGTCACAATGGCCGCCAGCCCGCCCCCTATACGCGACCTGGTCAGCTATCCGCCTCGGCAGAGGACTGGCGGGACGCGGCGGTCCGGCTCGTGTTCGCCCGAGAAGAATAGGCGAGCCTCTAGAACCTGGTCGCGCCCGCCTCTCGCGGAAAGGGATTGGTGGCGAGCTGGCTCCCCATGGGTGCGAATAGCTTCTCAGAACAGTGGAGCCACGCTGTTGGCAGACAAGGTTGGACTGCGCATAGCTTCTCAGAACAGCGGAGTTTGGCTGTTGGCAGACCTGATCAAGGGTTTTTTGGTATTTTCAGGTCAATTCTTTTGGTTATTGGCAGTTCATATTCCAAAAACTATAAATAAGACCCAAGGGGTACCCCAGGAGGCACGCTTTCAGTGCCTCCCTGCTCGAGTTTTCAAGTGCTTTCTGAGGGTACCTTAGCTCGGCTTCTGGCTAAGGAGGGGAAGCGCTCTGACATCTTCCGGGTTTGTGGTGGGACCTCCCTGCCGAGCCCTTGGGTCTGTTTATCCTTGCCTTCTTTGTTGTTTTCTTGCAGGAGCGAAGTAGGCGCGAGACCACCTCTTCCCCAAGGGTCGAACTCCATAGGAGACCGGATTTCGGTTTTAACATTGATGCTATGAAACGTTTATGCTTGGATTGAATGGTTGTATGGATGAATGAATGTTGGTTATGGATGTATGGAGGCTTTGAGTAAGCACTGGTTATGATGAGAGATCAATTGGTAGCACGCCTGGGTAGCGCGAGATAAACCCGGCCTGTTACACCACTAGGGTGGGTTGATCTGGATAGATGAGGGATCGATTGGTGGCAATGCCTGGGGAGCCGAGTTAAACCCGGCTTGCTGCACCACAGGGGTGTGTCGATCAGACATAGGTGAGGGGTCGATTGGTGGTAATGCCTGGGGAGCACTGATAAACCTGTCTTGCCACACCACATGGTGTGGGTTGATCTGCTCTGGTTGTGTTTGTGGATGCTGTGAGGTTAGTACCTCTGAGTGGTATGGATGGGATGTCGCCAATAGCAAGATAGGTGGACTAGGATTGAACTGCCCAACCAACAAGTGAAGAACCTCTGATTGGCGGTGTACGACTGGGATACCTGGTACACCAAGAAGGTGCCCTGAGTGCACGGATCATCTGGTGGATAACAACGTTTGTGATATGATTGTTATTGATAGTGTTGATTCATATGATTTATGACAATGCATACAGGGAAGGAACCACTGCACCGGGTAAGGGGTAGGGCTACAAACATGCAGCTCTGTCTCGCGCGTCGTGGGCTGGAGTCCATTCGCGCTTTCCACTTGCACAGTAGGCCTCCCTGTGCGGGAGCTCACGGTGGCCGCTGGCAATGACACTCGTACTGAAGGTCGTCCGTCTCGCCCCTTCTTCTTTACTTTGTATTTTAACGCTGTAATAATAATTAATTAATGATTTGCGTTGCCGTCTTGCCGGCATTGTCAGAGAACTTGGTGCCCGCCATATGCGGGATAGTATTTTTGAACATTTATTGTTGTTATTTTAATTTCATTTTCTTTAATTTCCTTTAATCACTGTCCCTTGATTGCGACTGACCACGCATATCAAGGTTTTTTAGGAGAGAGAGTTAAACGCCGACCGACTCTTCCCCTCCCCTATACATTTTCCCGCTCATTAATCATTTTACCATATTCGCTATAAATACCCCGACCCTATATCAGAAGGATACTAGTTCCCTTTACTCCTGTCGTGCCCAAGTTCTTGCCCCCTTGCTTCTTTCATCTCGTCGTTTCTGCTCGCGCTTTCCTCCGTCGGCCCTCTCGCCAATCTTCCTTCTTACTCTTCGTTTCTCCCTCCATCTCGCCTAAATCCGTCTCTCCAAGAATTGGTAAGAAAAGATTTGAGGAAGGCGAGGGGCGCAGCCGCTGTGGGAAGCGGTTTACAGACCATGAATTCCCGCTCGGCCGGCTTTCCGAGGAAGATTACTGCGGCTTTGTCCGCGAGTACCTGGTGGAGGCGCTCGAATCACGGCCCCCAAGGTTGGCGAGTAAATCAACAAGTATTATCCGGGAGAGCTCGCCTTCCCCGTCTCGCACTTTGAGGCGGGGTTGAGGTTGCCTTTATGGCCTGAGGTAAAGCAGGTTTTCAAGTATTTTGGCGTCGTTCCGACGCAGTTCAAACCGAACGCCATTTCGGTGTCGATTTCCTTCGCCTGCTATATGCGCCGGGAGTGCATTGAGTTCAGCTTGACGGTCTTCCGCAAGCTCTTTATTTATCACGCCAACGTCGATGGCGTCCCGTACTTCACTGGGCAAGGGCTCAAGGTGTGCGATACGCTAAATAAAAATCATCATTGGCTTACAAGGTTTCTCTTCATCTATGGCGACCGTGGTGACTTTGGTGGCATCCCTCTCGTGCCTGTGTCTACCCCCGAGAGTTTCTACGCGTCTCTGTAGTTGGGCGGCCCATAGAAGCTGTTGTAAGATTACTTCATCGGAAAAAACTTTGAAGTCAACTTCCTGCGGCGAGGCCTCGACTCGCTGCCTCCAGTGCTCCCCAGTGAAGGTACTCGCGCTTTCTTGTCTTGCTTTGTGTTTGATTATTTCTCCATCTCGCCTTCTCATTGCCTTGTTTGATTTTAGGGGAGCTAGTCGTTTCAGTCCACCCTCCTTACAAAAGCAACATGCACCCCTCCAAGGGCCTTGGTCTCGCCAGTGTGGCAGCTGAGGCGGCGAGAGAGTCCTTGGCTCCTGCCCCTCTCAAGAGGCCTACAGGCGACACGGCACCTCTCGCTCCAGCCATCCAAAGAAGATGATAAAAGCTGTGGTTGTCTTCAAGGGGAAAAAGAAGATTACCCCGAAGGAGAAGAAAGAGATATCAGGGTCCTTGAGCCACATCTCTGTGGAGGGGTTACAGTCACCCCGCTCGCCTCCTCAATAGGCCGTCTCGCCTACTCGCGAGACGACACTTCCCAATTAGCCTGACGCCACCTCCAATAAAACAGCCTCCACCACCTCTCGCGAAGGCACCTCCTCCAGCCGTCCGCTCCCTCCTCCCACATGAACTTTAACTTGGGCCCCACGGTCCAAGATACCGCGGGCGACCCTGTTCTGCTATGGGGGTGGGACATCAATCGTGTATCCATCTCCACCCTCCTTCCCCCTTGGATGGAGCAGGAAGCTACACCAGCCATGCATTTGTCGTAGGGTACGACCTTTATGGTGGTCTCGACGTAGTCTCCCCTGAGAGCGATCCTACGCGAGATCTCATCATGAAGTCCTCTCACGCCCAGATAGGTGCTTTGGAGTTCTCGCATCGCGCATCCCGTCGTCTAATTTATACCAACAAAAAATGGTAGGAGAGCGAGATGAGCCTGGCGGCAGAGCGACAAAAATCAGAAGACCTCGCAAAAAGGTTCTCTCTCGCAGAGTCCCTCCTTGCGAAAGCCCAGGGCGGCATGGTAAACCCTAGCCTTATCCTTGATTTATCTTTTCTTCAACTATTCTTGGATAATGACCGGGCGTCTCGCAAGATGTCGAGACGGAATAGTGGTTGCATTCGTACGTGGCAGCCCTGGAGGAGGAGGTTGATAATACGTTTGCAGTCAATTTTATTAGGATATTTTCGGGGTTTTTAAAGCCAATCATGTCTTGTAAAGTACTTGTTTTGATTCCCTTTTGTATATATTTTTGTCGCTAATGCATTTTTTTCTGCTTTTTGCAGGTTTTCACGGCTTTCAGCCGAATTTTGCTGTGACACGCCCCAAGGTCACGCCCTACCAGGGCGTGTACCTAGGGCGTGTAAACCAGAGGAATGAAGCAATTGGTCCGAAACTGCATTCCGTGGAAACTTAGTGTACACGCCCTCGGTCACGCCCGTGACACACCCGACACGGGCGTGTACTATAGGCGTGTCCCCAGGTTTCGAGGAATCGCCGCAGCGCGCTCGTCTTTCCCGCTCCACCGCCGCACCGAAAGTGTCACGCCCCAGGGTCACGCCTGACCCGGGCGTGACATATGGGCGTGTACTTCAGCAATTTCGCCCGTCACCTCCAGCATTCAATTTCAGCTCCCAAAGTCACGCCGCAAAGAACACGCCCCAGGGTCACGCCCTACCAAGGCGTGACCGGTGGGCGTGTACCGCAACAACTCCGTCAGAATTCAATTCCTGCACAAAAAAGTCGCGCCGAATGTGTCACGCCCCAGGGTCACGCCCGACCAGGGCGTGACAGGGGGGCGTGACCCGACCCGAAAAATTCTATAAATAGAGCCCAACTCCAGGGGTTTTAAAAAAAAAACTTTTCGCTTTGGAGAGGGGAGGTTCTGTCCTTTGTATTTCTGATCTTTTAAGCATGTTTTTCCATTTTTAGTTCGTAGTTGTAGCTTTATGCTTTTCCTGTAGTAGTTCCTAGCTTCGTTCTATAGTGTAATGTTAATGATAGCGTAGTTTTCCTTTCCATGTACTTGTAATCGCTGGTTTTCATGTTGTAAGATCCCTGTTTCTATTAATAAAAATTGTTGTTTTCTTTTACGTTTCTGCTCCATTTTCAGTATTTTTCTTCTACTCATCCCCCCTCTTCCACCTCACCATGATTAACTAATCCTCCATATACTCGATCTTAATGATCCGAGGTTCGAGTGATTAGGTTATGATGCTTTGAATCTTACCTTTTCTTTTTAGGGTTTAGCTTTGAATTACTCTTGATTTATCACGGGTTGGAGGTATATTATCGATATATACTCTCCACCTTTGCTTTCATTCTGGGCTAGCCGAGAGGCCGAAAGTTTGAAATGAGCACTCAAGAGTAAAGGGAGTTGTTCGCACCCCTCGAGAGAGGCAGACGATCAAATCTCCCGGATTGGAGTAAAATCCATTAGAGGGGTTCACCGCGTAAAGCGAGTTTTAGGCCTCCGACTTAGGCGAAAGTCGGTCGGACCTTCCTAAACTCAGTTAGGCATGGCCTTCGAGAGAAGCGTGTCAATATTCATGGAACCTCCACGGTCAAAGACCTTTACCCTAATTAGCTTAGATTTATTTATCGTATTTTTCTAACCACTCTGGCCGAGGTGATTTCTGATCGAGTGCATTTTCCCTTCATTGTTACTAAGCTTAAGTTAATCGCTCTTTAGCTCTCTTTATTTTTTTCATGCAAGTAGTTCTCTTCCTTTAGTACATTTAGCTTAAGAAAACCTTATTTTTCCGTCGATAAAATAATAGATTTCGTGCGAGTAAGCTTACTCAACTGTTCCCGGATTTCAATACGACACTTGTGTCCCCTAGCTGCATTTCGATAGGTATACTTGCCTTGATGAATTGTTAGTTTGGTATTTTCTCCTTGCAGATATCTCAGAGACAACCAAGTTTTTGGCGCCGTTGCCGGGGAAGCAACGCTTGTTGATAAATTGAAAACGCGAATATATTAATTTTATCACTTCTCTTTCTCAGCCTCCTTCTTAAATTTTTTCCGCCTACTCACTTGAGTTAATTGGCTGGATTTTGTTAAGTGTGCGTATTTTTAATTTTTCCGCCTACTCACTTGTGTTCATTGGCAGGCTTTATTTCAGTAGAGTGTGCTTATTTTATTTTTCCGCCTACTCACTTGAGTTAATTGGCAGGCTTTATTTCAGTAGAGTGTGTTTACTTTCTGTAGAGTGGGTGTGTTTTAATTTTCTGTCGAGTGCGTGAGTATAGCTTTTAATTTCCGCCTACTCGCACAGAGATAAGTGGCTGGATTTTAATTACCGCATTCGTAATAGAAACCCACATCATAAAATTTTCTACACCACCTAACTCTCTCGAAAAGGGCAAAGTGGCTCTAAATGCCACTATCTTGTCTAGTACCTTGCGAACCCTTCACCGGGTAGCCCTTGGGAAGTTCGGGAGTTAAAACATAAAAAAATCTTTTTCAAAATTTTTTTTCCAACTTCATTAGCTCTTTTACTTTTTAGTCTTGCTTCTCCTCTCTTCTTCTAGTGTATGACCCGCGAAAGTCCGTCGGTTACTTTGGACCTGGACCACGAAATTGAGCGTACTCTTCGGAGAAGATCGCGATTTCAAGGCCCTACTACCCAAGTGCCGGTTGAGGATTCCGAGTCATTTTCTACCTTAAGAATGGCAGAACCCAACGTGGAGGAAGTCGTGCAAAGGCCTATGTCCTATTATGCACGACCAAATCTCGAGGGTACAGAAACTAGTATAGTTCGCCCTGCAATAAATAATAATAATTTTGAACTGAAGCCTAGCATAATTCAAATGGTGCAGCAGTATGTGCAATTTGACGGGCTTCAAGATGAAGACCCGAACGCACACATAGCCAGCTTTCTTGAGATTTGTGACACCTTCAAGATAAATGGTGTCACAAATGATGCTATTAGGCTAAGATTATTTCCTTTCTCTCTTAGAATTAAGGCTAAGCAGTGGCTGAACACCCTTCCTAAAAATAGCATAACTACTTAGACGCAATTAACTGAAAAATTTTTGGCCAAGTATTTTCCGCCTGCTAAAACTGCTAAACTTAGGAATGACATTTCTGCCTTTGGACAAATAGACTCAGAGACCCTTTACGAAACCTGGGAAAGATTTAAAGAATTATTAAGACGATGCCCACATCACGCTCTGCCTGTATGGTTGCAGGTGCAGACGTTTTATAATGGGCTAAATCAAAGCACGAAGCAAATGATAGACGCAGCTTCTGGCGGTACTTTAAACCATAAGACCCCGGAAGCAGCTCTTGAGCTGTTTGAAGACATGGCCATGAACACTTACCAGTGGAATGTGCCTAGGTCCCGCCCAAACAAACCTGCAGGTCTCTTTGAAGTGGACAACGTCTCACAACTCGCACTGCAAGTCGAAATATTAAGCAAAAAAATTACGGAGATGACTGCTACCTCCGCCCCTCAGGTATGGGAATCTGCAACTCCTCCCGCCGAACATTTGGATTATGTAAATAATATGCCTAGAACTGCTTTTAATAATTTTTCTGCTGCGAATTTTCATCCTCCTGGTTTTAATTTTCCGAATAGTTATAATCCTGCGTTAAGAAATCATCCGAATTTTTCGTGGAGCAATCCATCAAATGCTGTGCGCCCGCCACCGCAAAGTGATTTTTCTGCACCACCACCACCTCCTTAAAGTTTTCCAAAACCTCCAAATTTGGAGGAAATATTTTCGAAATACATGAATGCTACTGACGCTACGATTAGGACCTTAACCGGAAGCGTTAAAAACTTAGAAAATCAGGTAGGACAGCTCGCTAAAATGATTTCTGAGCGACCCGTAGGGTCTCTTCCTTCCAATACCGAGCCCAACCCGAGAGGGCAAGCGAAAGCTATAACTCTTCGGAGTGGGAAGAAAGTTCCTGGTATGGTAAGTGAAGAACCCGAGGCAAGCTCCGCTCCCGTTTTTAAAAATCAAAGCTCTGTTCCCGTTTTAAAAATTCCACCCTCTGCCGAAGAAATTATCACCCCTATCGTAGAAAAAGAACTCACTCCACCACCCACCTTTAAAAATAATCCATCCCCGCCATACCCTTCTGAACTTAATAAACAACGACAGGATGATCAATACACCCGTTTCTTGGAAATGTTTAAACAAATCCACGTAAATCTGCCTTTCCACGAAGCCATCTCCCAGATGCCGAAGTACGCAAAATACCTTAAGGACCTCCTAACCAACAAGAAGAAGTTAGAGAACCTTTCTCATGTCACGTTAAATGCCGCGTGCTCAGCGGTTTTGACAAACGGATTACCGAAGAAAATCAGTGACCCGGGTAGTTTCTCTATCCCGTGTGTCTTTGGTGATCTCTTTGTCAAACACGCTTTAGCCGACTTAGGTGCGAGTATTAATCTTATGCCCCTCTCGTTGTTTAAAAAGTTAGGAATTGGTAGTCTCAACCCCACACGAATGAGTATCCAGCTAGCCGACAGGTCAGTCAAATACCCGTTAGGAATAGTGGAGGACGTCCTAGTCAAAGTTGACAAGTTCATCTTCCCGGTGGACTTTGTCATTTTGGACATCGAAGAAGACGTCGAGGTTCCCTTGATCCTTGGCCGACCCTTCCTTGCCACCTCCCGAGCTATCATTGACGTAAGCAATGGTAAGCTCTTCCTTCGAGTGGGCGACGATGAGGTAACTTTCTCCATCACCCCCTCGATGAAGAACACACTAGCTAATGATGACTCCTGTTTTTTCATGGATACCGTAAGTGAAGAATCCTTCTCTCACACCTCTGCTTTTGAAGAAGAATTTTCCAATTTTTGTTCCTCTCCTCCTCCTCCAACTGAATCTCTACACCTAAGTGAAGAATCCTCCACCCGCCTTTCTGATTTTGAAAAAGAATTTTTTAATTTCTGTTCCTCTTCTACTTTTCCAACTGAATCGCTGCACGAAGCCGCCATGGCCGCTAGCAACACCCCTTTTAATTTTACATATAAAAAAGTGTACGAGGACATAGTTTTTGAAAAAGAACAAATTTCCAAAACCTCGTATGATGACCCCCCTACCTTGGAACTGAAAGAACTACCAGAGCACCTTCAATACGCTTTCTTAGAAAAGGACTCCAAGCTGCCTGTCATAGTTTCGGCCTACCTCACGGATGCACAAAAGAATAAACTTCTTTCCATTTTACAAAAGCATCGCCAAGCTATTGCTTGGCAGATATCTGATATTAAGGGCATAAGCCCATCGTTTTGCACTCATAAAATCTTAATGGAAGATAATTCACGTAACTCTATACAACCTCAGCGCCGTATAAACCCAAACATGAAAGACATAGTTAAGGGCGAGGTTATGAAATTGTTAGACGCAGGAATTATCTATCCTATATCCGACAGTAAGTGGGTTAGCCCAGTACAGGTAGTGCCAAAGAAGGGAGGGATAACGGTCGTAAGTAATGAAAATAATGAATTAATCCCGACTCGGACGGTGACCGGATGGCGAATGTGCATAGATTACCGTAAGTTGAATGACGCCACCCGCAAGGATCACTTCCCCTTGCCGTTCATTGATCAGATTTTAGAACGACTTTCCGGACATAGCTTTTATTGTTTTCTCGATGGCCTCTCGGGGTATCTTCAAATCCCCATCTCCCCCGAGGACCAGGAGAAAACTACGTTTACTTGTCCCTTCGGCACCTTCGCCTACCGAAGAATGCCGTTTGGATTGTGCAATGCGCCAGCTACATTCCAACGATGTATGCTCGCCATCTTTGACAAGTACGTAGAGAGCATTATGGAAGTTTTCATGGATGATTTCTCCGTGTTCGGGAATTCCTTCGACAGTTGCTTAGAGAACCTTGAAAAAGTCTTAGAACGATGCGAAGAAACTAACCTCGCCCTAAATTGGGAAAAATGTCATTTTATGGTGAGGGAAGGCTTAGTTTTGGGACATAAAAGTTCTGAAAGGGGTATTGAAGTAGACGTTGCGAAAATAGAAGTTATCGAGAAACTGCCGCCACCTACGAACATAAAAGCCATAAGAAGTTTCCGGGGTCATGCGGGTTTCTACCGCCGCTTCATAAAGGACTTTTCCAAAATCACCAAGCCCCTTACCCATCTCTTAGAAAAAGACGCCCCATTCATCTTTGATGACCTCTGTCTAGCTGCCTTCAATTTAATAAAAGAAAAATTAGTTAATGCGCCAATCATGATAGCTCCGGTGTGGGATCTTCCATTTGAAATAATGTGTGATGCGAGTAGTTATGCGGTGGGAGCCGTACTAGGTCAACGTATTTCCAAAAACTTCCACCCCATTTATTACGCTAGTAAAACTCTCACATCTGCACAGGAAAATTACACCACAACCGAGAAGGAGCTCTTAGCTGTAGTATTCGCATTTGACAAATTTCGCCCTTATATTACTCTTTCGAAAATCATTGTTTTTACGGACCACTCGGCCCTCAAATATCTTCTCTCTAAAATGGATGCCAAGCCTCGCTTGATTCGCTGGGTCTTACTCCTCCAGGAGTTTGACTTAGAGATCCGTGATAAGCGAGGTGCCGAGAACTTGGCCGCCGACCACCTTTCGCGCCTAGACAACCCGTTTATATAACAATTAGATGAAAATTCTTTTCATTACTATTTCCCTGATGAGAAGCTTTTCGTAATTAACACATCTACTTCTCCTTGGTTTGCCCGCATCGCCAACTATCTAGTGGCCCGTGTGCTCCCAAAAGAGTTTTCATCTCAGCAAAAGAAGAAATTCTTTTCTGAGCTGAAGAACTACTTTTGGGAGGACCCGCATCTTTTTAAAGTCTGTGCAGACCAAGTGATCAGGAGGTGTGTTTCCTTGGATGAAGGATTAGATATTATTAAACATTTGCATGAAGGACCGACAGGTGGGCACTATCAAGCTGCTCGGACCGCTCACAAAGTGTTAAGCGCGGGTTTTTACTGGCCCAGCCTGTTTAAAGACGCGCATGCCTTTGTGAGTAGGTGTGATAGTTGCCAACGGTCGGGGAATATTTCGAATAAAAATGAAATGCCACAAAATTATTTCCTAGAGTGCGAAGTTTTCGACCTCTGGGGGATTGATTTTGTCGGCCCTTTTCCTTCTAGCTTCGGGAATAAGTATATTTTAGTTGCCGTTGATTATGTTTCACGTTGGGCCGAAGCCCAAGCTCTTCCTACGAATGACGCCCGAGTCGTAGTTAATTTCCTAAAAAAATTATTTTCTCGATTCGGTACGCCGCGCGCTATCATTAGTGATAGGGGTTCCCATTTTTGTAACGCGCAATTTTCAAAAATCCTAACTAAATATGGCGTTACTCATAAGCTTTCCACTGCCTACCACCCCCAAACTAACAGACAAGTCGAAGTAGTGAATAGAGAAATAAAATTTTTTTTAGAAAAGACTGTTTCAACTTCTAGAAAAGACTGGTCCGCCAAATTAGACGATGCTCTATGGGCCTACCGAACAGCGTACAAAACCGCCCTCGGTTGTACGCCATATCGGTTGGTTTATGGAAAATCGTGTCATTTACCCGTAGAGTTAGAACACAGCGCCTTTTGGTCCTTGCGATTTTTAAACTTCGATCCCCACCCTGTCGGCGATTTTCGAAAATTTCAACTTAACGAACTCGACGAGTGGCGCTCTTACGCGTATGAAAATAACAGACTTTATAAAGAGCGGACGAAGCGTTTACACGATCGACATCTTAGGCACCCAAAAATCTTTAAGCCAGGCGACCAAGTGCTTCTTTATAACTCTCGTTTACGTTTATTCCCAGGTAAATTAAAATCACGTTGGTCTGGGCCTTTTACTGTTTTAGAAGTCTTTTCTTATGGTACTGTTTTAATTTCTCACCCTGATAAGGGTACTTTCAAAGTGAATGGTCAGCGTCTTAAACTGTATTTCTGTGATGATGTCAGTCTCAACCCTGTTAACTCTATCTTTCCGGTCCTGACATTTGATTAATCTGAACATTATTTTACTCACAAACTTTGACATTTATTCGAACTTTATTATTAACAAAATATTTGGAACAATTTTATTTTGATGCGTCGAGCTCAAACGACGCTTTAACCAAAGGGCGCTCTTGGGAGGCAACCCAAGTTATCTTTTTCTGTTTTCTTTATTTTACACTTTTTGCCCCAAATGGCTCCGGCGAGCTGAAACTTCTGCGATCGCCTGCTCCAACGGTTCTGCTTCCATGCCAAAGTCCGCCGGACGACGTTTCATGAAGATCCAAGACACAGGCATGGAGGAGCGGCATCACTCAACTTGCCCTGCAAAATAAAACCGGGGAAGTACCTGCTTTTCAATTCTGTCTTTTATTTCTATACTTTACTTTTCTCTCGTTCTCCGACCTCCTTCTCCATTGCGGACAATGTAGATTTTAAGCTTGGGGGAGGACTTCCTCCTTCTTTTTGTTTTCTTTTTGGTTTGTAAATATCCCAAAAACAAAAAAAATCCAAAATTTCAAAAATTTATTATATATATATAGCTGCATTTTGGTATTTCAATAAGTACCCCATGTTTATGTTTTGTTTTTCTCAAACTTCTTTATAAACAACGTAGTTAATTATAATTTTTCTAATCATTCTTTTTAATCATATTTCACAAGTAAAATGTTGGTCATGCTGTGTTTCTAATTCACGGTAGCATGTTAAGGTAAAATATTTCTCTAAACCGTGCATTTCTTTTATGGTTTTCCGTTCTTTATTTTCTTTACTCTCTCTAAAAATTTATCATCCACTATTTTCCTTTTCGTCTTTAGATGATTTTTGTAAGAACATATTTTGAATAACGTAGTAGATATGAACGATCCAAGTGACATATTATTTTTATTTTCAAGATAATTTCATCAATCTTCTTTTATTATCTCGAACTTGCTTTTTGAAATTTATCGACTCTATGTTTTAAATAAATTTAAAAAAAAACGCGTGAAAATGATTTAGGCCATTTTTGTTTACGTTTGAGCTTTCTTGCCAACCTAAACTCTTTTACCACTAGTTAGCCGCTTTTGAGCCTTTTTTCCAAATTCATTTGATAAACTCCACACACCATTTCATTTTCACCAAAGCCCAAATTCCTACCTATCTAATCACGCTAATTTTGTTTGATAGGAAATTTTGTCTTATCTGTGGAAATATTGTTGAAAAAGGTGTACTCAAAAGCAATAAATCGAAAAAAAAAATGAATGAAAATAATAATATAACAAAAAAAAGAGATAAATAATCATAAAGAGAAAAGAAAAAAAAATAAATTTATTTATACATATTTTGTTTAAAATAAATTTATTTATTTATTTATTTATTTATTTTTTGAAACTCGTTGATTTGGTTTAGTGTGATTTTTAAGCCTCCATGTTTATATTTGAATTCCACTCCTATTCATATTCCTAAACCAAACGTTTCGGTCCTATTAAGTCCTTTTGATTCACACAATTTTTTTTAATTTTATTTAACAACTAAGAAAAGAAGAAAAGTAAATCAGTTTTAGTTTTGGATTTAAACTTAGATTTTTGTTATTTAATTGATATAATTATAATGCATTGCTTGGATCTAGTAATAACTCAATACGTTCTATTCATTTTCATTGCCTTACTTAAATCTATTTAAAGAATTTCGTCAAAATTCTGGATGATTTATTTTTATTAAGTAAAGTTTATAAAAGTTAAACCATACCTAAATAATTGTTTTAGATTTACGTTTTACATTCTCCCTACCTAGAATTTCGCATAGTACTTGTGTGAGTATGATTAAAACCTTTTGAATTAGTCACTTTTTATGATTAGCTTGTCTTTATATCTTTGCTTGGGGACAAGCAAAACTTAAGCTTGGGGGAATTTGATAATACGTTTGCAGTCAATTTTATTAGGATATTTTCGGGGTTTTTAAAGCCAATCATGTCTTGTAAAGTACTTGTTTTGATTCCCTTTTGTATATATTTTTGTCGCTAATGCATTTTTTTCTGCTTTTTGCAGGTTTTCACGGCTTTCAGCCGAATTTTGCTGTGACAAGCCCCAAGGTCACGCCCTACCAGGGCGTGTACCTAGGGCGTGTAAACCAGAGGAATGAAGCAATTGGTCCGAAACTGCATTCCGTGGAAACTTAGTGTACACGCCCTCGGTCACGCCCGTGACACACCCGACACGGGCGTGTACTATAGGCATGTCCCCAGGTTCCGAGGAATCGCCGCAGCGCGCTCGTCTTTCCCGCTCCACCGCCGCATCGAAAGTGTCACGCCCCAGGGTCACGCCTGACCCGGGCGTGACATATGGGCGTGTACTTCAGCAATTCCGCCCGTCACCTCCAGCATTCAATTTCAGCTCCCAAAGTCACGCCGCAAAGAACACGCCCCAGGGTCACGCCCTACCAAGGCGTGACCGGTGGGCGTGTACCGCAACAACTCCGTCAGAATTCAATTCCTGCACAAAAAAGTCGCGCCGAATGTGTCACGCCCCAGGGTCACGCCCGACCAGGGCGTGACAGGGGGGCGTGACCCGACCCGAAAAATTCTATAAATAAAGCCCAACTCCAGGGGTTTTAAAAAAAAAAACTTTTCGCTTTGGAGAGGGGAGGTTCTATCCTTTGTATTTCTGATCTTTTAAGCATGTTTTTCCATTTTTAGTTCGTAGTTGTAGCTTTATGCTTTTCCTGTAGTAGTTCCTAGCTTCGTTCTATAGTGTAATGTTAATGATAGCGTAGTTTTCCTTTCCATGTACTTGTAATCGCTGGTTTTCATGTTGTAAGATCCCTGTTTCTATTAATAAAAATTGCTGTTTTCTTTTACGTTTCTGCTCCATTTTCAGTATTTTTCTTCTACTCATCCCCCCTCTTCCACCTCACCATGATTAACTAATCCTCCATGTACTCGATCTTAATGATCCGAGGTTCGAGTGATTAGGTTATGATGCTTTGAATCTTACCTTTTCTTTTTAGGGTTTAGCTTTGAATTACTCTTGATTTATCACGGGTTGGAGGTATATTATCGATATATACTCTCCACCTTTGCTTTCATTCTGGGCTAGCCGAGAGGCCGAAAGTTTGAAATGAGCACTCAAGAGTAAAGGGAGTTGTTCGCACCCCTCGAGAGAGGCAGACGATCAAATCTCCCGGATTGGAGTAAAATCCATTAGAGGGGTTCACCGCGTAAAGCGAGTTTTAGGCCTCCGACTTAGGCGAAAGTCGGTCGGACCTTCCTAAACTCAGTTAGGCACGGCCTTCGAGAGAAGCGTGTCAATATTCATGGAACCTCCACGGTCAAAGACCTTTACCCTAATTAGCTTAGGTTTATTTATCGTATTTTTCTAACCACTATGGCCGAGGTGATTTCTGATCGAGTGCATTTTCCCTTCATTGTTACTAAGCTTAAGTTAATCGCTCTTTAGCTCTCTTTATTTTTTTCATGCAAGTAGTTCTCTTTCTTTAGTACATTTAGCTTAAGAAAACCTTATTTTTCCGTCGATAAAATAATAGATTTCGTGTGAGTAAGCTTACTCAACTGTTCCCGGATTTCAATACGACACATGTGTCCCCTAGCTGCATTTCGATAGGTATACTTGCCTTGATGAATTGTTAGTTTGGTATTTTCTCCTTGCAGATATCTCAGAGACAACCAGAGGTCAAGAATTTAAAATCCCAGAACGCTCGCCTTCAGAGCAACACTGCGTCATCGTCTCGCCGCGAACCATTCGTGGTCCCGCCGGACTACGCTTTTGATGAAGTCGTGAGTAGTGCCGAGACGCTGGCATCAGGGCGGCAGAGATGGTCCTGAAGATGATGAAGGAACAGGGGGTCGTGAAGGATGACTCAGAAATGGTGACCCTCCGCGACCTGCTCCCACAGCTCTACGGCGAGGAGAGCGAGGATTCTGCTTCCGGCGAGGAGGAATGGCGTGCTAACTCCAAGATCCAGAATCCCTCTCTCCTCCTCTTTTTGCTCCTGCTGTAAAACTTAAACTATCTTTTTTGAGACCTATTTTATGATATGTGATAGTGATAATCAAATGTATATGCTTGTCTTGCTTGTTATTATGTTGTTTATTTTGCGAAATGAGTTACTAGTCTGCTTGGGCCTACGAGACGGTGCTACCCACCTATCTCACCACCTCGCCTTTACTCCCTACACTTTGCTTTATTTTGCTTACTGCGAGAGGAGCCTCTGATGCGCTCACGTACGCGAGACGGTGCTACATCTTGTCTCGCGACCTTGCTAGAGAGTTGGCCCAAGTCACGAGTCGTCACTTCCTTTACCTTTGTGCATGAGATCTAACTGGTATAACCCTCTCGGCTCGCCTTAGGGTGCTCTCGGCGTGAGGGACCTTTAGTTATGTAACCTGCTCACCTCTTATTAGAGAGAGCCTTGTGTCTCGCGCGAGTGCCCACTCGCCGAGGGCGAGACCGTCCCTAAGCCCGCTAGCTGAGAGTGCCTCCACTCGCACTATTCTAGTCTTTGTATTAGTTTATTTTTCGTAGAATTAAGCAAGGATGTTGTCTAAAGAGATTTTTCCAACCATTCTGCCATCGAGTGAGTTCACTGCCCTGCTAGCTTGACGAGAGTCTGGGCAACGAGTCCACCAGTGACCGAGCTGGGCTCGAAGTGGTGCAAAATTTCCAAGAACCAAGAACCAATACTTCGTGAATCAGTCCTTTCCCCCGCAGGTAAGCCTTCGGACCTGCCAGCTAATGACAGCCTACGCAACGGGTCTACCTGGTGCCGAGCCGCGCTTGGGGTAATATAGAACCAAGGACCAAGAACCAAATCTCTCCCCCATAGGCGAGCCTTCGGACCTGCCAGCTAATGAGAGCATGCGCAGCGGGTCTACCTGGGGCCGAGCCGTGCTCGAGGTAGTGCAGAACCAAGGAACAAGAACCATACCTCTCCCCCACAGGCGAGCCTTCAAACCTGCCAACTAATGAAATCCAGCACAGCGAGTCTGCATGGGGCCAAGCCGCGCTCAGGGTAGTACAGAACCAAGGACCAAGAACCAGACATCTCCCCCACAGGCGATCCTTTGGACCTGCCAGCTAATGAGAGCCTGCGTAGCAGGTCTACCTAGGGTCGAGCCACGCTCGGGGTAGTGCAAAACCAAGGACCAAGAACCAGACCTATCTCCCACAGGCGAGCCTTCGGACCTGCCAGCTAATGAGACCCTACACAGCGGGTCTACCTGGGGCCGAGCCGTGCTCGGGGTAGTGTAGAACCAAGGACCATGAACCAGACCTCTACCTCACAGGCGAGCCTTCAGACCTACCAGCTAATGAGAGCCTGCACAACGGGTCTACTTGGGGCAGAGCCGCGCTCGGGGTAGTGCAGAACCAAGGACCAAGAACCAGACCTCTCCTCCACAGGCGAGCCTTCGGACCTGCCAGCTAATGAGAGTCTGCGCAACAGGTATACCTAGAGCCGAGCCGCGCTCGGGGTAGTGCAGAACCAAGGACCAAGAACAATACCTCTCCCCCACACGTGAGCCTTCGGACCTGCCAGCTAATGAGAGCCTGCGCAGCGGGTCTACCTGGTGCCGAGCCGCGCTCGGGGTATTGCAGAACCAAGGACCAAGAACCGAACCTCTCCCCCACAAGCGAGCCTTCGGACCTGCTAGCTAATGAGAGCCTGTGCAGCGGGTCTACCTTGGGCCAAGCCGCGCTCGGGGTAGTGCAGGACCAAGGACCAAGAACCAAACCTCTCCCCAACAGGCGAGCCTTCGGACCCGCCAGCTAATGAGAGCCTACGCAGTGGGTCTACCTGGGGCCGAGCCGCACTTGGGGTAGTGTAGAAGGAACCATCTTCCTGCTGTTAGAATTTCATAGTAGATAAAGACAAGAAGTAATTTGAAAAATATATTATAATGAACTTGATTTGAGTATACAACTTTTGCCCTCCCTTCTCATGGGTAGTAGCGCTTCAAGTCATCGCCACTCCAGGTGTGGGTCATGGTCCTACCCTCCACATCCTGGAGGTGGTAACCTCCTGTTCTCAGGACCCTCTCAACAATATAAGGCCCTTCCCAATTTGGGTTGAGCTTTCCCACAGGGGCGGATCTCCCCGCATCATCAACTTTCTTTAGCACCAGATCTCCTTCCGTAAATTATTTGATCCTGATATGCTTGTCGAAGTATCTTTCCATCCGTCGTTTGACCTCTTCCTGCCTGATAGCTGCTACGTCGCGTAGCTTTTCTACCATGTCCATTGAGAGGCGTAAGCCTCCTTCATTTTCCAGCCTCCAAGCCTCGTCTCCATTACCTGCAGCCATAACTCGTGGTGATCGGACCTCAAATTCCACAGGAAGGACCGCCTCACACCCATGAGATAGTTTGAAGGGGGTCTCGCCAGTGGCTGTGTTCGGGGTTGTCCGTAAGGCCCACAAAACTGAGGGGAGCGGTTCCACCCAACTCCCCCTCAAGTTCTCCACCTTCTTCTTGAGCAGGTTCACGATAATTTTGTTAGCCGCCTCCACCTGGCCGTTGCTCTTGGGGTGGTGGATGGAGGCAAACCTGAGGTCGATGCCCAGTTGAGTGCAGAAACTTATAAACTCCTCACTTGAAAATTAAGGACCAATGTCCGTGTGAAAGAAATTGTACATAATCACCTAGAGGGGGGGTGGTGAATAGGTGACTTAATCTTTTTAAACTTTTTAGGCAGATTTCAGTTTATATCTGTTGGAACCGGCTTTTCGGTCCCTCCTAGAGTTCGAAACAGGATGCAGCCCACACGTACTCTCCTTGCGCTACCGCCCTGACGAGAGTCAGCGACCTGAAAACAGACCGAGGGGACTCAACTTGGAGGTCCCGCCTCTTACCCGGAAGAACTGTTAGTCTTCCCCTCCCTAGCCAGTGTTGAGCTAGGTGCCTGAGAGGGAAAAAGTGGGAAGGTTCAACAACCCTTTCTCAGGCACCTTATCGGTCTATTTATAGGTTTCTGAATCTGCTCTGCAAATATCACCTTCAAACCATCTCAAAATGACCAAAACACCCTGGACCGGGTCTGCTAATAGCCCAACTCCGCTGTTCTGGAGAGCTATACGCAGGCCTCCAGGGGTAAAAATGTAAAACCATCTGGGGCCCAAAGGTAAAAATCCCCCTTATGGGTCAAAATAGGTAAAGAGCTGTTAGTCTCCTGCGGCGAGTGGGGGAGGTACTGCCGGGCGAGACGGCCGCCATGCCCGTCTCGCCGCCTTTCCGGCATGTGAGCTCTCTCGCCTTCTAGGGTGACTCCGCCCACTAGAAGGTCTCGCCCACTCTAGAGGATCCCCCATCTCGCCTCCTGTAGGTGGCCATCCTATCATCTCGCCAGTCATCCCTTCTCCCGCTGGACCGTCTCTCGCGAGCCCCAGGTTGTACACAATCCCCGCTCTTTTCGAGGTTGCCCTAACCTCGGAAAGATAAGTCCAACCGTGGCTCGCGATGCTAAGGTTCCTTTGTGGGAATCTTGGGTGGGCCCCTCCTTCCCCGTACTGCCTATAAATATGGGGGGGAAGCCTTCATTTGGAACTCTTTTTGCCTTCCCCCTTTCTTCTGGAATGTCTCATAGCCAAAGTTTCCGTGAGCGTCTTGCGATTGTGCGGAGGCAGAACAAGTCTGGCACAGATGCCCTTTTCCCAGATCTGGGGCGCACTCCCCCCGCAGCCTCTCCGCCCTCTCGCACCAAGAAAGCGAAAGCCGTCTGCGCCCCTCTCTCGGCGAGTGCAACTTCTTCGGCCTCTCCGATAGACACCCCGTTCTCTTCCTCAGGGGGGGGACAGGTGATCACGTTATTTTTCCTTTCTCCTGTCTCGCCTGTCTGATTATGCTTTCTCAGGGAAGTCCTGCTGACTCGCAGGTGCCTGCCGATCCCCATGACAATGCAAGTCAAGTCCCTCAGCGCACAGACTCGCCCAAGATGGCCTCCCCACCCCCCTCGCGAAGAGAAGACCTCTCGCGAGTGGTGGGGAATCCTCGAATCCCAAGTAAGATCTTTTTCCGTCTTGCCTCTCGGTTGATTTGCCTTCTTCCATTCGGCTTGCGCGGGTCACCCTTGTTTGTAACCTTTCACTATTTTCGCAGGCATCCATTTCGATTCTGATACTGAGGAAGCTCCCGCATATCCACCCTCTCGCCCCTTCCTCATCCGAGCGAGATCGAGGACTACCTAGGTGATCCCATGGACCCTCTGGAGTTGAAACGGAGGACTGCCCGGATGTTCCGCAAATATACACACATAATCCGCGAGATGGAGCTCGAGAAGCAAGCCTCCGACCGGCGCATGGAGTTGATGGAAGCAGATCATCACCGCCTTTCCGCGATGGTGGAGGCGGACGGGGTGCTGGACGGGACTGACCCCCAGGCTATACTGAACGAGACGGATGAACATCTCCGTCTCGCGCGCCGCGACGTGATCGCCGCTCGCGCCTTTCATCTCCCTGGCCGCCCGCCATGCGCGGCAGGTAAGGATGGCCGCTGGCGGTGGGTGCGGAATTAAGCAGTCTCAGCCCATCTCGCCTTCTCCGGATCTCGTTTTTTACTAATGTCGCTGTTTTACCACTGCTATGTTTGTACAAACTTATTCGGACGAGACGCCCCCTTCTGCGGGACGATTTTCGTTTTGACTTTTGGTCGCATCATGCCGTCTTTTCATTATTGCCATGATTAGATATTGTTTTATTTTATCATTCTATTAATCCTGCAATGATGGCTTGCCTCGAAAGGGTGTCTGCGGCGCCTCCGTCTCTTGAGTTCTAGAGAGAGAGTGAGAGAGGAAGTGAAATTAAGAGAGAGAGAGAGGGGGGGAGAGAACGAGGCGCCGGGACGTCCCCTCATTTCCCACCGCCTTGCTTTCCCGCTCTTTTCTCTACCTCTTATAAATACCTTCGACCACCACCGCTGCCCCTCAATATTCTAAGCTGTTCTTTTGAGCCCGGCTCCTATTCCTCCTTCATCGTTTCGCGCCTCTCTTTCTGGGCCATCCCTTTCTGCTTTCGCCGCTGTCTCGCCAACCATGGGGAAAAAGAAGATCGAAGAGGGCGAGGGCCGCAGCCGTTGCGGGAAACGTTTCGTCGACCATGACTTCCCTCTTGGCCGACTGCCGGAGGAAGACCACGCCCGCTTTGCTCGCGAGTACCTCTCCGATTGCTACCCGTCTCGCCCGCCTAAGGTGGGCGAGTGCATCAACACCTTTTATTCCAATGAGCTGGCTTTCCCGATCTCGCACTTTGAGGCGGGACTGAGGCTCCCCCTCTGGCCAGAGGTTAAATTGGTGCTGAAGTACTTTGGGGTCGTCCCGGCCCAGTTCAACCCCAATGCTATCTCCATGCTGGTCGCCTTCGCTTGCTACCTGCGGCGAGAGCGCATCGAGTTCAGTCTAACCGCCTTCCGCAAGCTGTTTGTCTACCACGCCAAGGACGACGACATTTCTTACTTCACAGGTCAAGGCCTCAAAGTATGCGAGACCCCGAACAAGAACCACCATTGGTTGACACGGTTTGTCTTCATACGCGGGGATCTAGGAGGCATCCCCCTCGCCCCGGTATCCCCCGCCGAGTGCTATTACGATACCCCCAAGGTCGGGGGCGCCGAAAAGGAACTCTGCGACTTTTTCGTGGGAAAGAATTTTGAAGTCCAATACCTGCGGCGAGACCTGGACTCGCTGCCTGCCGTCTTTCCGGGCGAAGGTAAACCTCTATTCCCTTCTGTCCCTGTAAAAAATTTTTCCTCCCGCTCACTGTTACCATTTCTAGGAGAAAGGACCGTTCCCGTTAATCCCCCCTACCAGAGCAATCGAGCTCTCGCTCTAGCGAATATGGCGCCGGAGGCTGCGAAAGATACGCTAACCCCTGTCGCCAAGAAGAGGCCTGCGGGCGAGGGTACCTCCCGCCTCAGCCCCAAGAAGAAGAAAAAGACTGTGTCCTTCGAGAAGGAAAAGCCGGCCAAGGGAAGAGAAGAGCTCGAGGGGTCTCTTTCACCTATCACCTTATCGTCTCCCTCGCCTCCTCGTCAGCCCGTCTCGCCAACCCGCGAGACGATTTCTGCAGAACCAGCCGCCCACGGTCGTGCTCAGCCCCCTCAGCCTCCTCCTGGCGAAACTGGCTCATCGGGCCGCCCGGCTCCCGCCTCGCACCCTAACTACAACATGGGGCCCGTGACGGAGGATGACGCCGGCGAGCCGGTTCTAATATGGGAGCAGGATTCCAACCGAGTGTCGGTGTCCACCCTTCTCCCTTCCTGGAAGGAACAGGACCATCCCACCAGCCACGCCTTTTCGCTAGGCTTCGGGCTTTATGGCGGTCTTGGCTCCGAACCCGCTGACAACGAGGCCTCGCGGGACCTCATTCTGAAAAGCTTCCACTCGCAGTTTCGCTCCCTGGAGCTCGCGCATCGCGTCTCGCGCCGTCTTGTCTTCAACAACAGGAAATGGAAAGAGGCGGAGACCGGTCTTGCCGCGGAGCGAGAGAAGTCTATTGACTTGGAGAAGCGGTTGAATATTGCTGACAAACTCCTTGCACAGAGCCAGGGTGGCGTGGTAAGTTTCCTTATCTTTGCCTCGCCCGCCTAGCCCTTGCCCCTTATGGTCTCTCACTTTCCCCCCCTCTCGCAGGATGCCGAGACGGCGAATAGGATGCGCTCGCGTGTCGAGGAGCTGGAGGGAGAAATCGAGAAGCTGAAAGCCGAGAACCTTCGCCTTCAGAGCCGCGCGACGCCCCCCACGGATCCGTTTCCCGTTTCTTCCCGATATTCTGTGGATGAGGTGGAGGCCATCTGTCGGGACTCAAACATCAGGACAGCGGAGGTCGTCCTTAAGATGATGAAGGAGCTGGGAGTGGTGCGCGCTGGCGCGGAGACGGTGACCGTCCGCGACCTAGTCCCGCGTTTGTTCGACGAGTCGGACGGCAGCGCCCCCTCTGACAATGAGTAGTGCACCATCCCTCTCCCTGTTTTCCTCTCGCCCTCATTTTTTTGTTTAACACTTATGATCCTGGTTCCCTTTCTTAAAGGAAGAGCGAAGTGTCTCTGCCTCATTAATTTTTTGTTTAAAACTCTTTATATGCTGGCGGCCGCTTCCCCTTTTTGGGGTGCTGTGCAATAGTTATTTAGGAGTTGCTTTATTTTAACCTATTTTAATTGCCAGTTTGATTTTCCACCCTCTCGCTTAGCTACCAGTCCAAGGTGCATGGCTATTTTTCGGGATGCTGTTTAATCACTACTTTTATTGTCTTCCCTTTCGCTGTAAACTGGCGCGAAGCCCCCCTTTATCGCTTTTTACTTGTCTTGGTTACCTCCGTCGGCGCTGCACTGCGAGATCACCTCGCCACCAAATTTCTGGGTCCAGTCGTCTCGCCAGTCGGCTTCGGCCACTTCAGCTTACTTGATCCTGGGACGGGGAAAACCCTCCCGCCCGTAGCGAGACCCGCTATGGCGAGTGCCGGCCAGGGACCTTCTTCCCTGGCCCTATTCCTGGTCACTCTCTGTTTCAGGGACTATCCCTCTCTTGCTGAGTCATGGATTTTTCTCCACGCGAATTCTTACCCTTAGACTTGTCTCCCCAAGTGAGTACCGTCCTCCCGAAACACCCTCAACCACCGCGTGAGCCTACAGCCCTGCCAGCAAGATGGGAGCCTGGTCAGCGGGTCTGCTCGGGGTCTCCTCTCCAAAACACCACCAACCACCGAGTGAGCCTACAGCCCTGCCAGCTAGATGGGAGCCTGGTCAGCGGGTCTGCTCGGGGTCTCCTCTCCAAAACACCACCAACCACCGAGTGAGCCTACAGCCCTGCCAGCTAGATGGGAGCCTAGTCAGCGGGTCTGCTCGGGGTCTCCTCTCCAAAACACCACCAACCACCGAGTGAGCCTACAGCCCTGCCAGCTAGATGGGAGCCTGGTCAGCGGGCCTGCTCGGGGTCTCCTCTCCAAAACACCACCAACCACCGAGTGAGCCTACAGCCCTGCCAGCTAGATGGGAGCCTGGTCAGCGGGTCTGCTCGGGGTCTCCTCTCCAAAACACCACCAACCACCGAGTGAGCCTACAGCCCTGCCAGCTAGATGGGAGCCTGGTCAGCGGGTCTGCTCGGGGTCTCCTCTCCAGAACACCACCAACCACCGAGTGAGCCTACAGCCCTGCCAGCTAGATGGGAGCCTGGTCAGCGGGTCTGCTCGGGGTCTCCTCTCCAAAACACCACCAACCACCGAGTGAGCCTACAGCCCTGCCAGCTAGATGGGAGCCTGGTCAGCGGGTCTGCTCGGGGTCTCCTCTCCAGAACACCACCAACCACCGAGTGAGCCTATAGCCCTGCCAGCTAGGTGGGAGCCTGGTCAGCGGGTCTGCTCGGGGCCTCCTCTCCAGAACACCACCAACCACCGAGTGAGCCTACAGCCCTGCCAGCTAGATGGGAGCCTGGTCAGCGGGTCTGCTCGGGGTCTCCTCTCCAGAACACCACCAACCACCGAGTGAGCCTACAGCCCTGCCAGCTAGATGGGAGCCTGGTCAGCGGGTCTGCTCGGGGTCTCCTCTCCAAAACACCACCAACCACCGAGTGAGCCTACAGCCCTGCCAGCTAGATGGGAGCCTGGTCAGCGGGTCTGCTCGGGGTTGTTTCTACAAAGCATCTCGCCCCCGGTGCCTCACAGAGGTCACCCACACTTCCACCAAGAGAGCACATCGGGATGATAAGCATTACACAATAACAATAAAAAAGATACTGTGAAGTAGAGTGCTACGGGTAAAATCTCTTCAAATCATCCCCACTCCGGGCTCGCTCGAGAGATACCCCGTCCACATTCTGGAGGTGGTACCCTCCTGACTTTAAGACTTCTTTTATTACAAAAGGACCCTCCCAATTTGGGTTAAGTTTCCCTACCGAGGCTCCTCTACCCGCCGCGTCAACCTTTTTTAGGACCAAATCTCCTTTCGCAAATTGTTTAACCCTTACATGCTTGTCGAAGTACCTCGCCATCCGGCGCTTGACTTCCTCCTGCCGGACCACCGCTAAATCTCGGAGCTCCTCCACGAGATCCAACGAAAGTCTCTGCTCTTCTTCGTTCTCTGTCCTCCATCCTTCGGCTCCTTCCCTTGCAACCACTACTCTTGGCGATGCGACCTCGAACTCGACAGGTATGACGGCCTCTGAGCCGTGAGAGAGCTTAAACGGGGTTTCTCTCGTGGCTGTGTTTGGTGTGGTTCTCAAGGCCCACAGCACTGAAGGTAATTGCTCCACCCAGCTTCCTCTCAAATTCTCCACCTTTTTCTTCAACAGATTGACGATGACCTTGTTGGCCGCTTCGACCTGTCCGTTACTCCGCGGATGATGAACAGAGGCAAAGCGGAGATCTATCCCCAAACGAATGCAGAAATCCACGAACTCCCTGCTTGCAAACTGGGGTCCATTATCCGTCACAATAGCTAGGGGCAACCCATGCCGGCAGACGATCTCCCCCCAAACGAAGTTCTTGACCACCTGCGAGGTTACCTTAGCCAATGCTTTCACCTCCAGCCACTTTGAAAAGTAATCCACCATGACTATTAGGAACTTCCTTTGGCCACTTTCTTGGGGAAAGGGGCCTACCAGATCTAGGCCCCATATAGCGAATGGTCAGGGAGCTGTGATGGTCCGCAACCTCTGGGCCGGGAGGAGCTGAAGAGGGGCGAACTCCTGGCACTTTTGGCACTTTTTCGCAAATTCCTCCGCATCTCTCCTAAGGGTAGGCCAAAAGTACCCCTGCCTCAGCACCCTCCCTTCTAAAGTCCGGCTCCCCGAGTGACTTCCACATTCTCCGGAGTGGATCTCTTACAGAACCCTAGGAGCCTCTTCCTCCGACACACACCTGGCCAGCAATCCTGTCAAGGTCTTGCGATATAAAACTCCATCCTTCAATAGGTAGTATGCCGACTTGTATCTGGTGCGCTTCTTGTCAAGCTCCGTCGCAGGTAACTGTCCTGATGCCAAAAAAGTGATAAAGGGGTCCATCCACGACCTTTGTTGGCACACTTCCATAAGTTCTCCTTCCTTTATGGACGGTCTGAAGAGTTCCGTTACCGTTCCCCCGGCCCGAGGGCCGTGCTTGGCGAGTTGGTCGGCTTGGGTGCTCTCCTCTCTCGGGACGTGCGGAATTGAGAAACTTCGGAACTGCCCTATGATGTCCTTGACCTTTCCCAAATACAGCTGGAGGGCTGGTTCCCTTGCCTCGAACTCCCCTTTGATCTGACCTGCCACCACCATGGAGTCCGTCGAGGCCTCAATGTCCTGTATGCCCAGCTCCCGGGCTAACCTCAGCCCTGCAATGACCGCCTCATATTCTGCCTGGTTGTTGGTGACTGCGAAATGAATCTTCAAGGCTTGCTTAATATGGGTCCCCTCCGGACTGGTCAAGACCACTCCCCCCCCCCCAAAAGAGTTTCTTCCTGACGCTCCATCCACTAACATTTTCCAAGCTGCTCGAGGGGGCGTCTCCGCTTCTCGGACCTCGACCACATAGTCTGCTAAGAAATCGGCCACCGCCTGCGCCTTGATGGCGAGCCGTGGAACGAAGACGAGATCAAATTCGCTGAGCTCTATTGACCATTTTGCCAGCCTCCCCGAATGCTCTACCCCGCTCAAGATGTTACGGAGAGGGTGGTCAGTCACCACTCGGATGGAATGTGCCTGGAAATACGGTCTGAGCTTTCGGGCCGAGACGATGAGGGCAAATGCTAATTTTTCCAGGATGGGGTACCCGAGTTCCGCCTTCTTCAGGACCCTGCTCACGTAATAAATTGGGAATTGTTTCTTTCCTTCTTCACGTACAAGAACCGAGCTTACCGCCTCCATCCCTACCCCCAAATATAGGAACAGGTCTTCGGCTTCCCTTGGTCCCTGGAGTAAAGGCGTCTGGGTAAGCTGCTGCTTTATGGCCTGAAAAGCCGTCTCGCACTCCGCGGTCCACTCGAAACCCTTACCCCCTCGCAGCGTTCGAAAGAAGGGTGAGCATTTCTCCCCTGCCCGGGAAAGGAACCTGCTCAGCCCGTCCAACTTTCCTGTGAGACGCTGGACTTCCTTCACATTCCGAGGGGACTCCAGTTCTAGGATTGCTCTCACTTTTTCGGGGTTGGGCTCCACCCCAGATGGAGTGAGTAGATGCCCCAGGAATCTTCCTCTGCTAGCGCAGAAAACGCACTTCAGGGGGTTGAGCCTCATTTTATACTCCCTCAGGGTTTTAAAGGTTTCCTCCAGATCTAGGACATGAGCCCCGAGGTCCTTGCTTTTGATCATCAAGTCGTCTACGTAAACCTCGAGATTCCTTCCTCTCTGTTCTCGGAAAATTCGATCCATCATCCTTTGATAGGTTGCGCCCGCATTTTTCAAACCAAAGGGCATCATATTAAAGCAGAAGCACCCATCCTCCGTGACGAAGGTGACGTCCTTAACGTCCGGAGGATGCATGCGTATTTGATGGTACCCAGAAAACGCGTCCAAGAAACTCATAAAAGGGAAACCGACGGCTGAGTCAACCAGCGCGTCGATTCGGGGCAGCGGATAACAATCCTTAGGGCATGCTTTATTTAAAAGAGAAAAATCTACGCACATCCTCCACTTACCCTCCCCCTTTTGGACCATTACAACATTACTCACCCACCCCGGATACTTACAGGCGGACACAAACCCCGCCTTAAGCAATTTTTCCACTTCCTCTCTAATAGGTCCGGCCATCTTCGAGGCGATGGCCCTCTTCTTCTGTTGTATGGGGCAGGTGTTTGGGTCTAGATTGAGGCGGTGACAGGCGACGTCTGCATTGACCCCCGGCATGTCCGCGGCGCTCCACGCGAAGACGTCAATATTGTTTTGCACGCAGGTCCTGACCTTCTCCCGGTCCTCTGGGTTGAGTTCACCACTGATTCTTATCCTTTCTTTTCGGCCTTCCTTGGTGCGTATTTCTACCTCTAGGACCTCCACTGCAGCTTTCAGCCTGGATGGCTCTTCCTCTCCTTCCTGCTCTGCCTGCATACCCTGCTCCTGGTCCTCGCTTCCTACGCTGGCCACCATTCTCCCTTCCCCCGGCTGCTCCGCCTCCCACTTGCTCGCGTCCACCTCTTCTTGCCAGGAGACTTTTCTCTTCTCTGGACGGGTCCCCTCCCCGGGTGATCCGCCCAACTCTTCCGTCTTCCTCTTCTCCTTCCTCCCTTCCTCTTCTTTTTGCCCCACTTCCCCTGCCGCTTCTGTCTCTCCTCCCTCCGCTCCAGCCATTTCTAGCTCTTCCCTCATACCCTGGTTCCTTGCCACTTCTCCCTCACCTCCAGCTCTTCCCCTCTCCTTTTCTTCTTCCATCTCCATCTCCCCGAACTCCTCTCCCGCCATTCCTTGCCCCTCCGCAATGCCTCCAACCATTACTACTTCTCCCTCTCCCCCAGCACCTTCCTCCTCCCTTTCTTCTTTGCCTCCCTGCTCTTGTTGCAATCGCTCCATCCTCTCTTCCAACTCCTCTGCGTCCCCCTGCCAGGAGATTGTGTTTACTGATGTTACGTAACATTCCCTTACTGCCTTCGGATCTCCTCGTACCCTGATTTGAGTACCTCCAGAATTCAGCTTCAAGCATTGGTGAAACGACGACGGAACGCATCTGAAAGCGCTGATCAAGGGGCGCCCAAAGATAGCGTTGTAGCTACTAGGGGCATCCACTATGACAAAACGGCAATTTCGGGATAGTCCTCCCAGAGTTACTTGAAGTCCTACTCCCCCCTCGACCTCTTTCCTTTCTCCTGAGAATCCAAACAATGGTCCATCCGCTGCCAGTACCCTCCGTGCCTCTACCCTCATTGCATTGAATGCCTTCTTAAAAATCACGTTCACCGAGCTCCCATTATCGACTAGGATTCGCGACACCGTGAAGTTCTCGATGGCGGTCCGTATCACCAGCGCGTCACAAAAGGGGTCCTCATGGTCGGGCATGTCTTTTCTTGAAAACGTAATCTTTTCATCTGGAGGAGGGGATCGTGACGTCGAGGCGACACTTCGGCGGTACATAGTGTGAAGGCTTGCCTTTCGGGCCGCCTCTATCCCCACTCCTCCATTGATCACCCCAACCAGCCCACGATCCCCTTCATCTGCACGGTCCACACACCGATCCTCTTCCCCTGTAATTGTTACTTCCTCTATCCGCACCGGCCTTGGTTGTTCCCCAGCTCCTCGAGTCCTCCTTAACTCCAAGAAATCCGGGCAGGTAGCCGTTGCGTGACCTTCCTCCTCGTGGAAGTCACAGTAGGGCAACGCCACCCCCCCCCCCCTCCGGTCTCCCTTCCTGAGAGTTCCTCCTTCTCCCTGCTCCCGCTCCTCTTCCTCTTTCCCGGCCCCTTCCTCTACCTCGGCCGATGGCCATGGCCTGCTGCGGAGGAGGTAGGGGCGGTCTATGACCATACCCCCACCCCATCTGATTGAACCTTCCCGGTCCTCCCTGTTGATTTCTTCCCCCTTGGGGAAATCCTCTTCCTTGTCCGGGGGCCGTCCCCCCCTGCTGCCTCCACCCCAGCTCTGGATACGCCGGCGCCCTCGGCTCGTCTCTTCTCCTCGCTTCCTGCTGCCTCCCCCCTGTCTCCCTCGACTCTATCTCGGTAAGCCTTGCCAACTTTTTCGCAAAAGCTGGGTTCGCCGCCTCCATCGCTATTTCCTTGGCCGCCTTCTCCATCAAGCCCTCAAAGGAAAGCGGAGCCTTCCGGGTGAGGCTCATCTTGAAGAATCCTTCCCGCAGTCCCACTATGAAAGCCATCTGGAGGGCAAAGCCCGGTACCTCCTGTATATCCAGAATTTCCTCTTGGAACCTATCCACGTACTGAGCCAGTGATTCATCCGCCTTCTGCTTGATCAAAAAGATCGATTCCGGGTTCTTCTTCCTCTTCTTAGATGTGGAGAATCGAAGTTGGAAACTCCTACTCAAGTCCTCGAAGCAATATATCGAGCCTGCAGGGAGTTGATGGAACCAGTCCCTAGCTTTGTCTTTCAGAGTGATTGCAAAGAGGCGGCACTTAAACGCGTCCGTCATGGGCCTGATCGAGACAGCGTCTTCGAACCACTGCAAGTGATGGAGGGGATCGTCCTTCCCTACATAGTAATTCATCTCGGGCTCTCTGAAGCCCTCCGGGACCGGAGCGGACAGGACTAGCTCGCAAAAGGGGGACCCTCGCGCCGCCGGTCTCGCCACCTCTACTCGCGCGACGACCTCCCCTGGCGCGATGGTACTCGCCGGACTTGGGAACAGCTCCCTTCCCGCCATGTCCCTCCCGGTCCCTTCCAGCATCACCTCCTTTCCCGGCCTTCTCCCCGGGGTGTCTTCTCCGACTCGCGCCGAGACGAGTTCCTCCTGAGTCGCGAGAGCTGGCACTGTGGGCAGTGGAGTTGAACAGTCTCCCTGCCGCGAGATCCCTTGCAATAGATCCATGATCCCCTTGATCGAAGCCAGGAACTCCGTTCTTCCTACATATCCCCCCTGATTATCTGACTCCCCTCCTTCTCCTTCTCCATGATCTCCCGCCATGTTGGTTGCTCAAGGTTCTTCTCTGAGGCTGCGTTCCACGCTCACCGCACCAAAATGTTGGAACCGGCTTTTCGGTCCCTCCTAGAGTTCGAAACAGGATGCAGCCCACACGTACTCTCCTTGCGCTACCGCCCTGACGAGAGTCAGCGACCTGAAAACAGACCGAGGGGACTCAACTTGGAGGTCCCGCCTCTTACCCGGAAGAACTGTTAGTCTTCCCCTCCCTAGCCAGTGTTGAGCTAGGTGCCTGAGAGGGAAAAAGTGGGAAGGTTCAACAACCCTTTCTCAGGCACCTTATCGGTCTATTTATAGGTTTCTGAATCTGCTCTGCAAATATCACCTTCAAACCATCTCAAAATGACCAAAACACCCTGGACCGGGTCTGCTAATAGCCCAACTCCGCTGTTCTGGAGAGCTATACGCAGGCCTCCAGGGGTAAAAATGTAAAACCATCTGGGGCCCAAAGGTAAAAATCCCCCTTATGGGTCAAAATAGGTAAAGAGCTGTTAGTCTCCTGCGGCGAGTGGGGGAGGTACTGCCGGGCGAGACGGCCGCCATGCCCGTCTCGCCGCCTTTCCGGCATGTGAGCTCTCTCGCCTTCTAGGGTGACTCCGCCCACTAGAAGGTCTCGCCCACTCTAGAGGATCCCCCATCTCGCCTCCTGTAGGTGGGCATCCTATCATCTCGCCAGTCATCCCTTCGCCCGCTGGACCGTCTCTCGCGAGCCCCAGGTTGTACAATATCTCAGATTTATAACTAATCAGCAATCACAGCAATCACAGCAGTCAATTCAAGCACACAATGAACACACAAATTTATAGTGGTTCCCCAAGGTTTGGGTACATCCACTTTCCCCCTTCGCTTATCTAGTAGAGTACTAGATTCAGCCAAACTCCTCCACTATCTCAGATCCTCAGATCTTACACTCAGAACCTCAACCAGGTTCCTACAGCTCAAGCCCAAGGCCCTACAACTCAGCTTCTTCACAAAGCCTACACTCAGCTTCTCCACAAAGCCTACACTCAGCCACAACAGGCCTACACTCAGAGAATTAGATCTCCTACACTCAAGCACTCAGGCCCTACACTCAGCCTTTATAATTACAGGCTTACAACTCAGATCCCTAAGGATCCTACAAGATAATATGAATACAAAATGTAAACCCTACAACTCAGAGAAAAGAGAGAAGAGTTGAGAGTTTCTTGATGAGTTTTGGAAGAACTCTGCTGAGATCAACCTGACTTGGCTTTCTTCAAAGCTTCTTGAATGTAGAACACAATAAGATTGATTCTCTGCAGCTGATCTTCAATCACTGCAACTTAAGATTCAGAACTAGGTCTGAACCCTTCTTCATAGCTTGGTTCCAACGACTGTCTTCTTGGATGAAGCTCTCTCTCTCCAACAACTTAGATCTTCACTTGATTCTTCAATGAATAGCTAGATATTCTTTTCTTTTTCAATTACTTGATCGATTATCAATTATCATCTCTATCTGTTGATAGTATAAGCCTATATATAGGCCTTCTTCATGGTGACCGACTGGTCAGGTTCCTAACTGATTTCTGACAACTCTGACAGGTGTAGTAGACCGGCTGGAATGGCAGCTGTCAAGTCACCCAGTCAGTTCTTGAAATTTCAGTAACTGTCTGAAAGTGTCGAGACAGTCTGTCTTTAAGTGTCGACACTTATAGACCAAGTGTCGACACAAGTTGACTAAGTGTCGACACTAGCCTTCAAGGTGTCGACACAACTCCTTGTGTTGTAGAATCCACTTCTCGACACAGCTTCTTCATCATGTGTCGACACTGATAATGTGTGTCGACACAAGTCCTTGTTCTTCAATACCGTGTTGAATTCTTGTAAGTGTCAACACAACTCCTTTATGTCGACACATCTTCATGTGTTTAACTTGTTCAGTGTCGACACTTCTTTTTGGTGTCGACACATGCCTTCAATGTTGATACTTGCTGAGTGTTGACACAGCTCCTTGTGTCGACACATTCTTCTTGTGTTGAGACTTTAGCTGAGTGTCGACACATCTACTTTATGTCGACACTTGTACTTAGAATTTTGCTGAACTTTGCTAAGTGTCGACACAGCTCCTTGTGTCAACACATTCTTCATATGTTGAGTCTTCTGCTGAGTGTCGACACATTCTTTCTTGTGTCGACACTTTCTTCAAGTGCTGAGTCTCCTGTTGTGTGTCGATACATTCCTCATGATGTCGACACTTGTACTTGGACTCTGCTGACTTTTGCTGAGTGTCGACACAGCTTCCAAGTGTCGACACTTTCTGATGTAGACACAGTTCCTCTAAGTGTCGACACTGCTTCAAGGTGTCGACACAGCTTCACTGAACTTTTCTTCATTAAGTGTCGACACAGCTCCTTATTTCGACACTTTTTGTCTGGTGTCGACTCTACATCCCTAGTGTCGACACAATTACTCCAAGTGTCGACACTGCTTGTCTAGGTGTCGACACAAGTCTTCGAAAGTGTCGACACTTTCTCTCTGGGTGTCGACACTAGTCTTCTTAAGTGTCGACACTCTCTCTAGGTGTCGACACAAGTCTTCTTAAGTGTCGACACTTTCTCTCTGGGTGTCGACACATGGACTTAGAATCTTTTCTGCTTTCCCTGCAAATACTTGACCTGCACAACTTAACTCAAAACACATCAAATACATTTTGATGTATATCATTGAGTAGGGTGAGGCTTCTTCAAATCAGGTACATTTAAACCAATGTACCCAACAATCTCCCCCTATTTGGAGAAGTCATAACCCTTAGTCAATGATATACACCATACATAACAAAAGCATAGTATGATGTAAACAAGATTATACAATCTGGGAAAACATAAACATGTATTAAACAAACATGTATACAAAGAAATCATTTCAGAACAATTATGAAATAGATTTAAAACACATCATATTGTTCTAACAACTTTGTAATATTCATTATACAAAAGTTTACATAGTGTTTAAAATCACAAGATTACAATTGTAAACTGAATAAAATTCTATTCTATTTTTGCTCAGCATCCTTGATCACTATTCCTTTTCCAGACTGTATCTTGGCATGCATAGGGGCTTCAGCATCTTCAGTATCAGCAGGCTTTTTTCCTTTCAGCTCCTTCTTCTTTAGCTCTTCAGCTTTAATCTTTTGCCTCTCAAAATAATGATATGGCTTGGGAAAGTACTTGCTAGGCTCCTGGGCAGTAGGAGGTAGCTTTCCCATCTTTGCCTTCCTTCTATATTGCACTATGGCTTCTTGCCTGGACTCATGCTTTCTCCATTCAAGTTCAGAATACCACTTATTTCTGTCTTGAATGTTATCCTTGGCAGCCTTCCATGCAGTTAAGATAAATTTTCGTGAAGTGGGGCTCCACTGTTCAAAATCCGGTCTTTGTTCAGCTTGCTCTCTGAACCTCTTTTTAGACAGTTGAGTCTCTTGTTCTTTGATCAAAGCTTCTTGTTCTTTTAGCATAGCCTCAGATACTGGCTGAACCACTTTCTCTATAATAACCTTATCCATTCCCTCAGGAGGGCTATACATTGTCTGGATATCAGCTTGTATCATATCAAAGTCCGGTGGAGGATAGATTACTTGAGCTACTTCAGGTTGCTCACCTCCAAGATAGGCAGGATTAACTCCAGACTCTGCTACATTATCATCATCACATAAAGGAGGATAACCAAGAGTGGCTCTAATGGAATTAGAAATCCATTTTGCATGGTCAGAGCCTGCTTTGACTAACACCCTCTCCCTCTTTATGACTTCTCTTTCTATGTGATCCCTTAGATTATCCTTCTGAAATCTGATTTGGGCATTGAGATAATTAACTCCATCCTTGTAAAAAGGTTTCAACCTTTGGAGTTTTTCAAGGATCAGCTCCTGAGAGTTTTCTATAACAGAAGTAACATCAGTGATGCCATCTTGTAAAGCTTTATCAAATTTTGCCTTAGCAGTAGCATTAGATTTAGTTAGTCCAGCAGCTATATTCTTCATCTCAGTGACAATAGCATTGTGGGATTCTGTTAAATTATCATTCATCCTGATCTGATTCTCAAGAACATACCCTTGCTTCAGTGCAATGTCATCTACTTGAGCTTTTATTTTCTCTTGATGTGTAGCCAAGTATACCACTGCATTCTCTCCCTTGTGGAAGCAGTCAGTCATTTCCTTTTTATTGAGATTCATCTCAAATCTTATGGACTTTATGTCTTGGGCTAGATCAAACTGTAGTGATTTGTGCCCTTCATCTACATACTTTTCAAGAGCTGTCCTTTGTTCATCAAGCTTTATTTGCATAGCAACCATCAGAGAACTGTAATCTACTGATGGTGCTGGCTGTGGCGTTTGCTGTGGTACTATAGTTTGTAGAGCTTTATTATAAGTCCGGCTTCTTCTTTTGAAGACTTGGAATTTCCTTTTCTTAGCTCTGGCAGCCTCCTCATCTTCAGATGCTGATGTACTTGCAATTTCTACCCTGTCCTTAGGGCTTGGAGGTAACTCCTTCTGCACTTCTGGTTCCTTCCTTGTTGTTTCCTCAACATTAACTCCTTGCTCCCCCTCAACAGGAGCATTCTCCCCCTCAGCAGCAACACTTTCCTTTTCAAAGTCTGTTTGATCCAGATTGAGGAAAAGATCTTCCATTGTATATTCTTGTGGAGAATGGGCTGGAGAAACTCTTGGCTCATCTACCACTGGATCAGATACAACTTGAACTGCAACAGATGTGTCCTCCATGACAACATCTGGGAGTTGGCTATCAATCTGAGTTTGCTAATTAACATTATTTAATGAATCAGACAAAATATTATCCTCTATAGGGAAATCTAAAGCATTAATCTCAGTGATTACCTCAAGGATGATGTGGGTGGCTCTTTCACTGTCAAGAGGAGTTGGCTCTTCCACCACTAGAGGCTCCCCCTGGATAGAATCCTGGTGAATGGGGCTAGCTTGAGGTAGCTCCCCCTAGCTCTCTGCTGCATCTTGTTGAGCTGGAGACTTCCCAGCATTTCCTTCAACATCCTCATCAGGAGTAAAGACAACTTGCTCCTCAGAGCTACTAGATGAATCCTGAGCCACTGGGGCTGTCTTCTTCTTCTTCTTCTTTTGGGGAGTTATTTTCTCTGGAGTAGGCAAATCCTTTGTCAAGACCCTATCCCATCTGGAGAAGAGTCTCATGTCCATCTTCTTCATATGATTTATTTTTGATCCAACAGCTTGACTCATTACTTCTGGTATAGTACCAACTAAGTAAAGACTTAGTATTCTACCCAAATTGGGTTTCTTCAGACTCTCCTTGATCTTCTCAAAGACAACAACAGACCAATCAGTTTGCAGGGTGAAGATAATCCTTGTCATAAGATTGAACATATGCGCTGATACCCTGTCATGCCCTCCAGGCTTACTCAAAATCACTTTGCCAACAATCTCTGAGAGAAATTTTCCCTGCTTGTTCATCCCCTTTCTATTGAACACAGATCCAATTTTCAATTTGGAATCCAGTCCACACCAAGTTAAAGCTTCTCTGGTCTTAGAAGCAGTAACTTCATCTTCTTCCTTTGTCCTTGGGAGGTTTAATACCTTTCTCAAACTTTTTGGTGAGACCTTCACCTTTTCTCCATGAACCTTTGACTTGATCTTGAATCCAGATTCGTCTAGGGTAGCTCCATTCAGAAACTCTAGAACTTCTTTCTTCCAAATCTTCGTTGGCTCTGAAACAAGAAAATCTAACCCTGAGTTTGTGACTAGGGTTACCACATTCTTGATCTACGGGTCTGCATCATCAAACATGTGCCGCACCAGTTCATAGCCTTCATTTATGTTCTCCTCGAGCTTTGGCACCATTAGGGTTTGAAGAATTTAAATGGAAAGAAGAGAGGTGTCGACACACAAGTTTGGTCTCGAAACTTTGGTGAGCGTGTCGACAAACAATGGCGAAATCCTATTTATACCTTTCTAGGTTTGAAGATGAAAGGGCGGGTTAACTAACTTAAATTGTGTCGACACTGTTGAAAAGTGTCGACACAGACTTATAATGTCTCGACACACTGTTTTGACACAAGTTTAGTCGACAAATTATATATGTCGACACTTGTTTATGTGTCGACACCACTTAACTCGACGCTTAGTCGAGACTTTACTTAGATAATTCTAAGTAAAAGCTAAGTGTCGACACCACCTTGATTGTGTCGACACTGACCCTGTATGTGTCGACACTAAATTTCTGAAGTGTCGACACCAACTTCCTAGATGTGTCGACACATTTTCTCTGTAGTGTCGACACCAATGTTCTGTCTCGACACAGTTAACTCTCTGTGTCGACACTATTTTACTTAGCCATTTCTATAAACTTATTCTAAGTTTATCATACCTAATTCAATTTTGAACCTATTGAATTTGGTTTCTTCTAGGGGCTTAGTATACATATCAGCTAGTTGATTATCTGTATTTACATACTCCAGTGAAATATCCTCTTTTTCTACATGTTCCCTTAGAAAATGATACTTTATTTCAATGTGTTTAGTTCTACTATGGGAAACAGAATTATTTGCAATTGATATAGCACTTGTAGAATAACAAAATAGTGGTGTTCTACTTACTTGAATACCATAATCCTCAAGCTGATGTTGTATCCATAGAAGTTGAGCACAACAACTTCCTGCAGCCACATATTCTGATTCTGCTGTGGAGATAGCCACACTTGTTTGCTTCTTGCTACTCCAAGATATCAGTCTTCCACCTAGGAATTGACAGGTTCCAGTTGTACTTTTTTTGTCTTCTTTACAGCCTGCAAAATCTGCATCTGAATAACCTGTTAGTTCAAAGTCTCCATTCCTAGGGTACCAAAGGCCTAGATAAGGAGTGCCCTTTAGATATCTCAGAATCCTTTTGACTGCTGTCAAATGAGACGCTTTAGGGCATGCTTGGTACCTAGCATAGACACATGTAGCATACATGATATATGGTCTACTTGCAGTCAAATATAGAAGGGAGCCAACTATCCCTCTATACAAAGTCTCATCTACAGGTTACCCTGCATCATCTTTGCTAAGAGACATACTTGACCCCATAGAAGTCTTCATGGTACTGGATGAATCCATACCAAACTTCCTTATTAATTCTAGGGTGAACTTATACTGGCATATGGATAAACCATTCTCAGTCTGTCTAACTTGGAGACCCAAGAAGAACTTAAGTTCCCCCATACTGCTCATCTCAAATTATCCTTGCATAAGTTTTGCAAACTTCCTGCAAAGACCACTTTCAGTAGACCCAAATATTATGTCATCTACATATATTTGGACTAGTATGATCTTGCCTCTGGATTCCCTAAGGAATAGAGTCTTGTCTATTTTCCCCCTTGTGAATTTATTCTCAATGAGGAAACTAGACAGGGTTTCATACCAAGCCCTAGGGGCTTGTTTTAACCCATACAATGCCTTCCTAAGTCTATAGACATGATTAGGTTGAGTTGAATCAACAAAACCTGATGGTTGTTCCACATAGACCTCTTCTTTCAGATTAACATTCAAAAAGGCTGACTTAACATCCATTTGATATACTTTAAATCCTTGATAGGTTGCATAGGCCAAGAACATTCTTATGGCTTCCAGTCTGGCTACTGGAGCAAAGGTTTGATCAAAGTCAATACCTTCTTCCTGCCTATATCCCTTAGCAACCAGTCTAGCTTTGTTCTTGATAATCACTCCATGTTCATCCATCTTGTTCCTAAAGATCCACTTGGTTCCAATTATGTTATGGTCTTTTGGTTTAGGAACAAGCTCCCAAACTTTGCATCTCTTGTACTGATTTAGATCTTCTTGTATTGCCTCAACCCAATGAGGGTCTAGGATGCCTTCTTCAAACTTCTTTGGCTCTACTTGGGATAGGAAACTGGAGTAGAGTACTGCATTCAGATTTCTGCTCCTTGTTTGTACCCCTTGTCTTAGATCACCAATGATTTGATCTGCTGGAAGATCTCTTAGATGTCTATTAGCTGGAGGCATCCTAGCTTCAGGTTAAACTCCTTCAGCTTCTTCAACTTGTTGTACTCCTTGGTCTTCTTCTGCATTAGGTACATGTAGTACCCCCCCTCGACAATAGCCACTATCATCTACATGCTGACTTGCAGTAGGTCCTTCTTCAATAGTGAGCTTGTCCATCTTCTTAGTTATACCTGAGGAGCTGCAAATACTTTTAGACAACTCATGGTTAATAAGTCTAGCTTCATCAAATACTACATGTACAGACTCTTCTACAACTTGAGTAGACAAGTTGTAGACTCTATAAGCCTTACTATTGTTGCTGTACCCAACAAAAATCCCCTCTTGGGACTTGGCAGCAAACTTAGTCAAGTAAGACTTACCATTGTTAAGTATAAAGCACTTACAACCAAAGATCCTGAAATAGGATAGGTTTGGTTTTCTGCCTTTCACAATCTCATAGGGGGTCTTGTTGTGGCTTTTAGTAATGGTAGCCCTATTAATTACATGGCATGCAGTATTAACTGCCTCAACCCAGAAATATTCTGGTAGTGATGTATCACTTAATAGGGTTCTACCAGCCTCAATCAAGGTTCTATTTTTCCTCTCAGCAATGCCATTTTGCTGAGGTGTTATTGGTGAAGAAAACTCCTGAAATATCCCAAATTCTTCACATAGTTTTGTCATACTATCAGACTGGAATTCAGTACTATGGTCACTTCTTATTTTGACCACTGTACTGTCTAGTTCATTCTGAATTTGTTTGACAAAGCTATTGAAGATACTAGGTGTTTCAGATTTTTGTCTAAGAAAGAACACCCAGGAAAACCTTGAGTAGTCATCTACAACCACAAAGGTATAGACCTTCCTACCTAGGCTGTGAACTGGCATAGGACCAAAGAGATCCATATGCAAGAGTTATAAACACCTTACAGCATCTTTGATTTCAATGTTATTAAAGCTGGATCTAGTCTGCTTGCCCTTTTGACAAGCTGAACATATCCCATCTTTAATACACTTAACTTGAGGACCATTCCTCACTAACTCTTTGCTATAGAGTTGGCCAATTGTCTTGTAGTTGAGATGGACTAGCCTCTTGTGCCATTTGACATAATGAGAGACTTTCTCATCAGCAACAAGACACACTGGAGAACCATTGTTCTCACACATAATGTCTAGGCAATAGACATTTCTCTTTCTATAACCTATCAAAATGATCTCTTGATCATTTGACCTCCTGATATGACAACCATCCTTAACAAATGAGATGGCATATCCTAAATCACTCAATTGACTTATACTAATAAGGTTATGTTTCAAACCTTTAACATAAGCCACTTGAGTAATTGTTATATGGGAGCTAGAAATGTTACCAAAACCCTTGATGATTCCTTTTTCAGAACCACCAAAGGTGACTTTAGGACCATCCTTGATTGGTGTGAAGTCCTTTAGCAATCCCCTAGTTCCAGTCATGTGTCTGGAACATCCACTGTCCAAGTACCATATTGGGGCATGGCCACTTGGACTCACCTGCAAAACAGATTAGTTGACCTTAGAACCCAAAGAATTCTTGGGTCCTTGGTGCTGGTTAGTTTGCCTCTTAACAAAGCTACCTGCAGATCTTACAAAAGGCAGTTTGCTACTCACTTTGGCACTAGAATTGTGCCAACAGTCTATGACATAGTGGCCTACCTTGCCACAACACCAACACTCAAACCTATTGTACCTTTGCTTAGGTACATCCCTAGCTGTTTTATCTATAGCTGGCTTGTTGAGAGCTGGGGCTTTGCCCTTAGACTTGGACTGAACAGTCCTAGCAGGTTTAGTAAATCCTAATCCAGTTTTACCTTTATGATGAACAAATTCATCAATTAAGGGTAGAACAGACTTAGGTTTAGAAAACCTAGCAACAATGTCTCTCTCCTTCTGAAGACTAATCTCCAGACTCTTGATTTGATCATTCTTGAATGTTATAGTCCCCATCTGAATAACAGTTATGTTCTTCAGTCTGGCTATTTCATTCAACTTTTGATCAATCAGTTTATCAAAATCAGTTGCAGCCACTTTGAGACTTGCAATCTCCTTATCCTACCTCTTGGCTAAGGATTTGCTTTTCTTAAATGCTTGCAACAGAACTCTATATTCATCAATCAATTGATGAACATCTGTTGGGTACATTGGTCAAATGTACCTGATTTGAAGAAGCCTCACCCAACTCAATGATATACATCACAATGTATTTGATGTATGTTGAGTTTACCTATGCAGGTTAAGTAATCACTGGACTGAAGCAAAAAGTTTCTAAGTCCATGTGTCGACACCTATAGGGAAAGTGTCGACACTTAAGAAGACTTGTGTCGACACCCAGACAAGCAGTGTCGACACTTGGAGTCATTGTGTCAACACCTGGGATGCAGAGTCGACACCAGACAGAAAATGTCGACACTTGGAGCTGTGTCGACACTCAGTGAAGAAAAGTGCAGGCAGAAAGTGTCGACACAAGGAGCTGTGTCGACACCCAGTGAAGCTGTGTCTACACCAGAAAGTATCGACACTTGGAGCTGTGTCGACACTCAGCAAAAGTCTGCAAAGACTAAGTTAAAGTGTCGACACTCAGAACAATGTGTCGACACTCAACAGAAGAGTCAAGACTTGAAGTATGTGTCGACACCCAGCATAATGTGTCGACACACAACTAGAAGAGTCAACACATGAAGTAAGTGTCGACACCCAGCATAATGTGTCGACACTCAGCTAAAGACTCTACACTTGAAGAAAGTGTCGACACAAGGAGCTGTGTCGACACTTAGCAAAGATCAGAAAGATCAACAAAATTATTCTAAGTACAAGTGTCGACACTAAGGGAATGTGTCGACACTCAGCTGAAGTCTCAACAAGAAGAAGGTGTGTCGACACAAGGAGCTGTGTCGACACCCAGCAAGTATCGACATTAAAGACTATGTGTCGACACCAAGAAGCAGTGTCGACACTTAACAGTTACAACACATGAAGATGTGTCGACACAAAGGAGATGTGTCGACACTTAGAAGAATTCAGTAAAAGACAGAAGATCAAGTATTTGTGTCGACACTCAATTTTAGTGTCGACACCTGAAGAAGAATTTGTGTCGAGACATATAAGGAGTTGTGTCGACACCTTGTAAACTTGTGTCGACACTTACACAACATGTGTCGACACTTGGACTATAAGTGTCGACACTTAAAGACAGAAAGTCTCGACACTTACAGACAGTTAGAGATTTTCAAGAAATGACTGGATGACTTGACAGTTGCCGTTCCAGCCGGTCTACAGCACCTGTCAGAGAAGTCAGAAGACAGTTATGGACCGGACCAGCCGGTTACCATGAAGAAGGCCTATAAATAGGCTCATACAGTTTACAGAAACGTGTGTGGTTAAAGAGTTCAAAGAGTTCACATTGTTGAAGAACAAGTTATAAAAGTGGTACATAGAGTATCAACACAAGAAGATCTTGCAGTCCAAGTGCAGATCTAAGAAGTTGGAGAGAGAGGGCTCCATCCCAGAAATCAGCCGTTGGAACTAGGCTGAGAAGAAGGATTCAAATTCATTCTGGATCTTAAGTGACAGAGGTCAAGGAACAACTGCAGGAGGATTCATTCTTATTCAGTTCTACTCAAGAAGCTTTGAAGAAAGCTAAGTCAGATTGAATCCAGCTGAGTTCTTCCAAGAACTCATCAAGAAACTCTCAACTCCCCTCTTTCATTTCTGAGTTGTTGAGTTAATATTTGTAATACATTTTTAACTTGTAGGATCCTTTGGATCTGAGTGAATTGTAAGCCTATAATTATAAAGGCTGAGGGTAGGGCTTGAGAGCCTGAGTGTAGGAGATTGAGATCTCTGAGTGTAGGCCTTGTTGGCTGAGTGTAGGCCTTTGGGGCTGAGTGTAGGCTTTGGGATAAAGCTGAGTTGTAGGGCCTTGGGCCTGAGGTGTAAGAACCAATTTGGGTTCTGAGACAGTGGAGGAGTTTGGCCAAATCTAGTACACTGCTAGATAGGCGAAGGGGGAAAGTGGATGTAGCCATATCTTGGGGAACCACTATAAACCACTGTGTATGTTGTGTTGTGCTGTGATTGTTGCTGTGTATGCTGTGTGTTTGCTGTGATAAAGTAGTTAGTATTCTGTGATATAACTGATTGCTGCCATTAAAATTCAAAAAGGATTAGGTCACCTATTCACCCCCCCTCTAGGTGTTTAGGTACCATATCTTTCAAGTGGTATCAGAGCCAGGTTCCTCAACAAGGACTAACAGTCTGAGGAGATCCTGTTTGGCAGATTCAGTGTAAGGCAAAACACAGATTCAAGAAATGCAAGAAAATCAAGAAACATGGGTTCCTCTGAGAATCACAAGGAATTGGGTTCCATGAAATTACCCATATGCAGGAAAGAGATCTTTGGGATCTGGAAGGAAAGGGTAAGGCTGTTTATGGAGGCCTCAGACCCTAGAATCTACATCACAGTAAAGGAAGGGCCTTATGTGCCCATGAAGATTTCAGTTTTAGATGCAAATCAGAGAACTCCAAAGGATTTCTCTGAGATGACTAAGGATGAGATTGTCCTAGCCACAATGGACAAGAGGGCACAGAACATAATAGTGAGTGCCATAGATGATGCAACATTTCAGAATCTTATACACTGTAAGACAGCCAAGGAGATGTGGGACACTCTTATAGTGTATATGGAAGGATCTGAAGAAGTAAGACAAGATAGAAAATCCTTGCTAAATCAGGAGTATGAGAGTTTTAGACAAGGAAAAGGTGATAGCATAACTGAGTGCTACAAGAAGTTCTACAGAATAGTTAATGAACTCATGTCTTATGGAAGAGAGTTCAGTAACTATGAACTAAATGACAAGTTCCTAAGGTCCCTAACCAAAGATTGGGACACAAAGATCTGTGCCATTAGAGAAATGGCTAAGTTGGGGGAAATTCCTCCTCCTACACTGTTTGGCAAGTTGTTGTCATATGAAATGCAATTGACAGTGAGGAAGGAGGAGGAGAAATCAATAAGGACTGAGCACAAAGAAAGAACTGTTGCTTTCAAAACAGAAGTTCCCAGAAAGTGGAGGAATAAGTCATCAACTCCACCTCCAGAGGTAGTTGAATCAGAATCAGGTGAGTCAGTCAGCACAAAGACTGAGAGCAGTGAAAGTGATGAAGACTTTGCTGCCTTCACTAGACACTTTCAGAAATTCTTGAAGAAGAAACAATGGAGGTCAAGACCTTCTACTTCAAAGGGAAAGGAAGTCTTTTATCAGGAGAAAAAGCCTTCAAAGAAAGACCGGAAGAGGACAAAGTCAAGCAAGGCAACTGGATCTAAGATAGTGTGCTATTGCTGCAATAGACAGGGCCATGTTATTGCAGATTGTCCTGAGAAGAGAAAGGAATCTGGTGACAGGAAAAAAGCTAACTTCAAAGGCAAGAAAGAGAAGTCTTTTGTTGCCAAGAAGGAGAAGACTCTATCAGATATCTCTTCTTCAGAAACTGAGTCTGAGGCTGAAGCCTACATAGGGCTGTTTGCTGAAGAAGAAGAGGAAGAATTCATGCAGATCATGGAGTCTATTTATGAACAAGAAGACAGTCAATGCCAAGGGCTAATGGCTTTGACAGAGAGTGCCAAAATCCTGGAGCAGCCAGGACCCAGTCAGGTACAAAGTTCAAGTTTAAATTCAGTTTCTTGTTCTAGTTCAGAATCAGATTCATCATCATCAAGTGATGAGAATGTATCTGAGTTTGAGGATGATATTCATCAGCTTATAGATGAATATAAGGTGTTGTTGCAAGCTTACAAAAAAAGCAAGTCCCTAGCCAAAAGTCAGGCAAAGGAAATTGCTGATCTTAAAGCTGCTGCAACAGATTTTGAGAAGCAATTTGATCAAAAGCTGAATGAGATAGCCAGACTGAAACACATAACAGTGATTCAGATGGGGACTATCACCTTTAAGAATGATCAAATTAAGAGTCTGGAGATCAATCTTCAGAAGGAGAAGGACTTAGTTGCTAGGTTTTCTAAACCTAAGTCAGTGTTACCTTTAATTGATGATTTTGTTCATCATAAAGGAAAGGCTGGACTGGGCTTTACTAGACCTGCAAGGACTGAGCAGTCCAAGTCTAAGTCCAAGAGCAAAGCTCCAACATTCAACAAGTCTGCTGTAGATAAGACAGCAAAGGCTGTACCTAAGCAAAGGTACAATAAGTTTGAATGCTGGTGCTGTGGCAAGGTTGGCCACTTTGCAGTGGACTGTTGGCACAATGTTAGTGCTAAAGTGAGTAGCAAGCTATCTGGTGGAAAGCCAGTAGGTAGTTTTGTCAAGTTGCAGACTAACAAGTACCAAGGACCCAAGAATTCTTTAGGTTCTAAGGTTCATTAATCTGTTTTGCAGGTGAGTCCAAGTGGCCATACCCCAACATGGTACTTGGACAGTGGATGTTCCAGACAAATGACTGGAACAAGAGGATTACTAAAGGACTACATTCCAGTAAAAGATGGTCCAAAAGTAACCTTTGGTGGTTCTGAAAAAGGAATCATCAAAGGATTTGGTAACATTTCTACAAACTTAGTTACCATTACTCAAGTGGCTTATGTTAAAGGGTTGAAACACAACCTAATAAGTATAAGTCAATTAAGTGATGTAGGGTATGACATCTCATTTGTTAAAAATGGTTGTCATATCAAGAGGTCAAGTGATCAAGAGATCATTTGACAGGTTATAGGAAGAGGAATGTCTACTGCCTAGACATTATGATTGAGAATAATGGTTCTCCAGTTTGTCTTGTAGCTGATGAGACAGTCTCTCATTGTGTCAAATGGCACAAGAGGCTTGCCCATCTTAACTACAAGACTATTAGCAAACTCTTTAGCAAAGAGTTAGTGAGGAATGGTCCTCAAGTTAAGTGTGTTAAAGATGGTATTTGCTCAGCTTGTCAAAAGGGCAAGCAGACTAAATCCACCTTTAGAAGTATAGAAAACAAAGATGCTGTGAGGTGTCTATACCTCTTGCATATGGATCTCTTTGGTCCAATGCCAGTTCACAGCTTAGGTAGGAAGGTCTATACCTTTGTAGTTGTAGATGACTACTCAAGGTTTTCCTGAGTGTTCTTCTTAAGACAGAAATCTGAAACACCTAGTGTCTTCCACAACTTTGTCAAGCAAATTCAGAATGAACTAAATAGTACAGTGGTCAAGATTAGAAGTGACCATGGCACTGAATTTCAGTCTTATAGCATGACAAAACTATGTGAAGACTTTGGGATATTTCAAGAATTCTCTTCACCTAGAACACCTCAGCAAAATGGCATTGCTGAGAGGAAGAATAGAACCTTGATAGAGGCTGGTAGGACCCTACTAAGTGATACATCACTGCCAGAGTATTTCTGGGCTGAAGCAGTTAACACTGCATGACATGTTATAAATAGGGCTACCATCACTAAAAGGCTTAACAAGACCCCCTATGAAGTTGTGAAAGGCAGGAAACCAAACCTATCCTATTTTAGGATCTTTGGTTGCAAATGCTTCATACTTAACAATGGGAAGTCTTACTTAACTAAGTTTGCTGCCAAGTCCCAAGAGGGAATTTTTGTTGGGTACAACAATAATAGTAAGGCTTATAGAGTCTACAACTTGACTACACAAGTTGTAGAAGAATCAGTGCATGGAGTTTTTGATGAGACTAAACTTATTAATAATGAGTTGTCTAGTAGTGTATGCAGCCCCACAGGGTTAACAAAGAAAATGGACAAGCTTACTATAGAAGAAGTGCCTGCTGCAAGACAGCAAGTAGAAGACAGTAGCTGTTGTCCAGGGGGAGAACTACATGTGCCAATTGCTGAAGAAATCCAAGGAGTACAGCATGATGCAGATGCTGAAGTGGTTCAACCAGAAGTTAGGATGCCTCCAGCCCACAGGCATCTTAGAGATCATCCAATTGAGCAGATTATTGGAGATCCAAGACAAGGAGTACAAACCAGGAGTACAAACATAAATACTGCAATCTACTCCAGCTTTCTGTCACAAGTTGAACCTAAAAAGTTTGAAGAAGCAATACAAGATCCACAATGGACTGAAGCAATGCAAGAAGAGCTTAATCAGTTCAAGAGGTGCAAGGTCTGGGAATTGGTTCCTAAACCTAAAGACTACAATGTAATAGGAACTAAGTGGATCTACAGGAATAAGATGGATGAACAAGGGGTCATCATTAAGAATAAGGCTAGACTGGTTGCTAAAGGATATAGGCAAGAAGAAGGTATTGACTTTGATCAAACCTTTGCTCCAGTAGCCAGACTGGAAGCCATAAGGATGTTCTTGGCCTATGCAACCTATCAAGGATTCAAGGTATACCAAATGGATGTCAAGTCAGCATTCCTAAATGGTAATCTTAAAGAAGAAGTCTATGTGGAGCAGCCTTCAGGTTTTGTTGATCCAACTCTACCTCATCATGTCTATAGACTTAGGAAAGCTTTATATGGGTTAAAGCAAGCCCCTAGGGCTTGGTATGAAACCCTATCTAGTTTCCTCATTGAGAACAAATTCTCAAGGGGGAAAATAGATAAGACTCTATTCCTTAGGGAATCTAGAGGCAAAGTTATACTAGTCCAAATATATGTAGATGACATTATATTTGGGTCTACTGAAAGCAGCCTTTGCAAAAATTTTGCAAAACTTATGCAAGGTCAGTTTGAGATGAGTAGTATGGGAGAGCTGAAGTTTTTCTTGGGTCTCCAAGTTAAACAGACTGAAAGTGGTTTATCCATATGTCAGTCCAAGTTCACCCTAGAACTCATAAGGAAGTATGGTATGGATTCATCTAGTACCATGAAGACTCCTATGGGGTCAAGTATGTCTCTTAGCAAGGATGATGCAGGGAAACCTGTAGATGAAACCTTGTATAGAGGGATAGTTGGCTCCCTATTATACTTGACTGCTAGTAGACCTGACATCATGTATGCTACATGTGTTTGTGCCAGGTATCAAGCCTGCCCTAAAGAGTCTCATTTGACTGCAGTCAAAAGAATATTGAGATATCTAAAGGGCATTCCCTATCTAGGCCTCTGGTACCCTAGGAATGGAGATTTTGATCTAACAGGTTATTCAGATGCAGACTTTGCAGGATGCAAAGAAGACAGAAAAAGCACTACTGGAACCTGTCAATTCCTAAGTGGGAGACTAATTTCATGGAGTAGCAAGAAGCAAACCAGTGTGGCTATCTCCACAGCAGAGTCAGAGTATGTGGCTGCAGGAAGTTGCTGTGCTCAACTTCTGTGGATACAACATCAGCTAGAGGACTATGGATTTCAGGTAAGTAGAACTCCACTTTTCTGTGATTCTACAAGTGCTATTTCAATAGCTAATAACCATGTATCTCATAGTAGAACAAAACATATTGAAATCAAATATCATTTTCTTAGGGAGCATGTAGAAAGAGAAGATATTTTACTTGAATATGTTAAAACTGATAATCAAATAGCTGATATGTTTACTAAGCCCCTAGAAGAAGCTAAGTTCAATAGATTCAAAATTGAACTAGGAATGATAAACTTAGAATAAGTTTACAGAATTAAAATTGGCTAAGTAAAAAGGTGTCGACACATAGACAAGTCTATGTCGACACAGAATAGTGGTGTCGACACTTCAGGAAAAAGGTGTCGACACATCCAGGATGTTGGTGTCGACACTTCAGAATGTTAGTGTCGACACATGACAAGCAGGTGTCGACACATCCAATATGGTGTCGACACTTAAGTTTTACTCAGAATTTTCTAAGTAAAGTCTCGACAATGTGTCGAGTTATGTTGCGTCGACACATAAACAAGTGTCGACACATAAAATCTGTTGACTAAACTTGTGTCGACACATGTGTGTCGAGACATTATAAGTCAGTGTCGACACTTATTGACAGTGTCGACACATTTTAAGTTAGTTGTCCCGCCTGTTCATCTTCAAAATCAGAAAGGTATAAATAGGGTTCTGTCTTTGTTTGTCGACACGCTTTCAAAGTTTCGAGACCAAAACTACTGTGTCGACACCTCTCTTTTCTAAAGACAAATTCTACAAACCCTAATGGCACCTAAGCTTGAGGAGAACGTTAACGAAGGATATGAGCTTGTGCGCGGCGCGTTCGACGATGCAGATCAAGAAATCAAGTCGGTTGTAACCCTAGTCGCCGATTCTGGACTAGAATATCTAGTGTCTGAACCTACAAAGATTTGGAAGAAAGAGGTTCTTGAATTCCTTAATGGAGCTGCAGTACATGAATCTGGATACAGAATCAAATCCAGAGTTCATGGAACTAAGGTCAAGGTTTCACCTAAAAGTCCGAGGAAGATTCTTCAATTGCCAAGAACTCAAGATGAAGAAGAGGTTACTGCTTCAAAGACCAGGAAAGCTTTAACCTGGTGTGTACTTGATCCTAAGACGAAGATAGGATCTGTATTTAATAGGAAAGGCATGAATAATCAAGGAAAATTCATGTCTGAGATTGTAGGTAAGGTTTTACTCAGCAAGCCTGGAGGGCATGACAGAGTGTCTGCCTATATGTTTGGAATCATGACAAGGATAATCTTCACTCTGAAAACAGACTAGTCTATAGTGGTTTATGAGAAGATTAAGGAGAGCTTAAAGAAGCCCAATCTGGGCAGAATTACAAGTCTATACCTAGCTGGTGTGATACCAGAGGTAATGAGTACTGCTGTAGGAAGTAAGATAAATCACATGAGGAAGATGGATCAACGGATCTTTTCAAGATGGGACAGGGTGTTGTCCAAGGAAATGCCAACCCCAGAGAAGACAGTTACTGAGAAGGAGATTCCCCCAAAGAAAAAGAGAAAAACTGCTCCAGTGGCACAAGAGTCCTCCAGCAGTTCAGGGAGTGAAGAACATGTTGTTTTCACTCCTGATGATCAAGAGGAAGAGGCTGTAGTGAAGACTCCTGCTCCTCAAGAGATTGCTGAGATCCAGGTGGAGCTACCACAAGCTAGCCCCATCCACAGGGATCAAAGCCAGGGGAGCCTCCAGTTGTAGAAGAACCCTCTACACTGGACAGTGAGCAAGCCACCACCATCATCCAAGAGGTACTCACTGACCTGAATACTTTAGAATATCTTATAGAAGATGCTGATTTGTCTGATGTTCCTCAGCAAACTCAGCTGCCTAGTCAAGCTCCAGATGTTGTTAGACAAGACACATCTGCTGTACAAGAAGAGATTCCTGATCCAGTAGTTGAAGAACTAAGAACTTCTCCTACACAGTCTCCCCAAGAGTTCACCATGGAAGATTTATTCCTCAATCTCGACCAACAAGATTTTGACCTGGACAAGGAAGCTGCTGGAAGAGATAATGCTGCTGCTGAGGGGGAATAAGTGCAAGTTCTGGAAGAGCCTTTAAGGCCAGAAACTGAGAAGGCACCTGATGTGCAAGCTGACAGACCTCCAAGACCTCAGGATAGGGTTGACATAGCCAGCACTTCTGCCTCTGAAGATGAGGAGAGTGCTAGGGCAAAGAAGAAGAAATTGTATGTCTTTAAAAGGAGAAGTCAGAGTTATAAGAAAGCTCTGCAATCTATAGCCCCATAGCCTATAGTTCAACAAGCTCCAATTGTTGATTATAGTGCATTAATGATTGCAATGCAGATAAAACTGGATGAACAGAGAAAAGCTATAGAGGCTTATGTAGATGAAGGGCACAAAACTTTGTAGTTTGATCTGGCCCAAGATATAAAGTCTATAAGGTTTGAAATGAACCTTAACAAGAAGGAGATGAATGAATGCTTCCATAAAGGTGGAAATGTAGTGGTGTATTTGGCAACACACCAAGAAAAGATAAAAGAACAAGTGGATGACATAGCATTGAAGCAAGGGTATATACTGGAAAATCAGATAAGAATGAATGACAATTTGACTGCTTCACATAATGCTCTTGTCACTGAGTTAAAGAACAAGGCTGCTGAACCTTCTACATCTACTGCTGCTGCTAAAGCTGAATTTGACAAAGCCTTTCAAGAGGAAATTTCTGCTGTAAAGACTGCAATCCAAGCCTCCCAGAAGGTCATATCTGAACAACTTCAAAAGCTTAAACCTTTCTTTAAAGATGGCATCAGATACTTGGATAGTCAAATCAGATTTCAGAAGGATGATGTCAGAGATCACATGGCTAGAGAAGTCATAAAGGGGGAGAGAGTACTAGTCAATGCAAGCTCTGAATATGCTAAGTGGATATCAAATTCCATCAGAGCTACACTTGGATATCCTCCTCTGTGTGATGACAATGAGGTTGCTGAATCTGGACTAAATCCTGCTTATTTTGGAGGTGAGCAACCAGAAGTAGCTCAGGTCATTTATCCACCTCCAGACTTTGAAATGATTCAAGCAGATGTGAGCACAATGTATAGCCCACCTGAGGGCAAGGACAATGTCCATATTGAAAAGGTTGTTCAACCTATATCTGAAGCCATGCAAGAGGCTTTACAGAAAGAAGAAGAAACAAGACTATCCAAAAAGAGGTTTAGGGAACAAGCAGAACAAAGACCAGACTTTGAACAGTGGAGCCCTACCTCTAGGAATATAATTTTAACTGCCTGGAAAGCTGCCAAGGACAATACTCATGACAGGAACAAGTGGTTCTCTGAAGCTGAATGGAGAAAACATGAAATAATACGAGAGGCCATTGTTCAATTCAGAAGGAAGGCAAAGATGGGAAAGCTACCTCCTATAGCTCAGGAGCCTAGCAAGTACTTTCCTAAGCCATATCACTATTTTGAGAGGCAGAAGATCAAGGCAGAAGAACTTAAAAAGAAAGATCTAAAAGGCAAGAAGCCTGCTGATGCTCTACACTTGAAGAAAGTGTCGACACAAGGAGCTGTGTCGACACTTAGCAAAGATCAGAAAGATCAACAAAATTATTCTAAGTACAAGTGTCGACACTAAGGGAATGTGTCGACACTCAGCTGAAGTCTCAACAAGAAGAAGGTGTGTCGACACAAGGAGCTGTATCGACACTCAGCAAGTATCGACATTAAAGATTATGTGTCGACACCAAGAAGCAGTGTCGATACTTAACAGTTACAACACATGAAGATGTGTCGACACAAAGGAGATATGTCGACACTTAGAAGAATTCAGTAAAAGACAGAAGATCAAGTATTTGTGTCGACACTCAATTTTAGTGTCGACACCTGAAGAAGAATCTGTGTCGAGACATATAAGGAGTTGTGTCGACACCTTGTAAACTTGTGTCGACACTTACACAACATGTGTCGACACTTGGACTATAAGTGTCGACACTTAAAGACAGAAAGTCTCGACACTTACAGACAGTTAGAGATTTTCAAGAAATGACTGGATGACTTGACAGCTGCCGTTCCAGCCGGTCTACAGCACCTGTCAGAGAAGTCAGAAGACAGTTATGGACCGGACCAGCCGGTTACCATGAAGAAGGCCTATAAATAGGCTCATACAGTTTACAGAAACGTGTGTGGTTAAAGAGTTCAAAGAGTTCACATTGTTGAAGAACAAGTTATAAAAGTGGTACATAGAGTATCAACACAAGAAGATCTTGCAGTCCAAGTGCAGATCTAAGAAGTTGGAGAGAGAGGGCTCCATCCCAGAAATCAGCCGTTGGAACTAGGCTGAGAAGAAGGATTCAGATTCATTCTGGATCGTAAGTGGCAGAGGTCAAGGAACAACTGCAGGAGGATTCATTCTTATTCAGTTCTACTCAAGAAGCTTTGAAGAAAGCTAAGTCAGATTGAATCCAGCTGAGTTCTTCCAAGAACTCATCAAGAAACTCTCAACTCCCCTCTTTCATTTCTGAGTTGTTGAGTTAATATTTGTAATACATTTTAACTTGTAGGATCCTTTGGATCTGAGTGAATTGTAAGCCTATAATTCTAAAGGCTGAGGGTAGGGCTTGAGAGCCTGAGTGTAGGAGATTGAGATCTCTGAGTGTAGGCCTTGTTGGCTGAGTGTAGGCCTTTGGGGCTGAGTGTAGGCTTTGGGATAAAGCTGAGTTGTAGGGCCTTGGGCCTGAGGTGTAAGAACCAATTTGGGTTCTGAGACAGTGGAGGAGTTTGGCCGAATCTAGTACACTGCTAGATAGGCGAAGGGGGAAAGTGGATGTAGCCATATCTTGGGGAACCACTATAAACCACTGTGTATACTGTGCTGTGCTGTGATTGTTGCTGTGTATGCTGTGTGTTTGCTGTGATAAAGTAGTTAGTATTCTGTGATATAACTGATTGCTGCCATTAAAATTCAAAAAGGATTAGGTCACCTATTCACCCCCCCCCCCCCTCTAGGTGTTTAGGTACCATATCTTTCAACATCCCCTTCAGATTCAGATCCACTGGCATCACTTGATGCAGATGTAACTGAATCTGAACTAGTATGGGAAATTGAACTTAAAGAACAATTTTGTACCTTACTGGGTCCTGGCTGCTCCAGGATTTTGTCACCTTCAGTTAAGGCCATCAATCCTTGGCACTGAGTGTACTCTTGCTCATATATAGAGTTCATTATTTGGATGAACTCTTCTTCCTCTTCTTCAGCAAACAGTCCTATATATGCTTCTGCTTTTGACTCAGTTTTTGATGAAGATATGTCTGACAGGCTTTTGTCTTTCTTGGCAACAAAAGACCTTTCCTTCTTGCCCTTGAACTGAGTCCTTTTCTTATCATTAGACTCTTTTCTTTTCTCTGGACAGTTTGCAATAACATGTTCTTGTCTGTTACAGCAATAGCATATAATTTTTGATAGAGTTACTTTGCTTGACTTGGGTTTTCTCCTGTCTTTCTTTGATGACTTTTTGTTCTGATAATAGTCATCTTTACCCTGAGAAGTGGATGGCTTTGTCCTCCACTGTTTCTTCTTTAAGAATTTCTGAAAGTGTCTTGTGAAAGCTGCAAAGTCCTCATCACTTTCACTGCTCTCAGAATTTCTGCTTGCTGTTTCATCTGACTCAGTCTCTGTCACTTTTGGAGGTCGAGATGGAGACTTACTTTTGTATTTCTTGGTGGCTTCTATTTTGAATGCCACTGCTCTTTCTTTGTGATCACTTCTTGTAGTCTTCTCCTTCTCTTTCCTTACCATCAACTGCATTTCATAGGACAGCAGTTTTCCAAACAAAGTTGGATGGGGAATATCTGCTAACTTGGTCATTTCCCTAATGGCACAGATCTTGGTGTCCCAATCCTTTGTTAGAGACCTCAAGAACTTATCATTGAGCTCATAATTACTGAAATCTCTTTCATAGGACATTAGCTCATTCACAATCCTATAGAATTTCTTATAGCATTCTGTTATGCTATTAGTCCTACCTTGCCTGAAACTTTCATATTCTTGGTTTAGCAAAGACTTTCTGTCTTGCCTCAGTTCTTCAGAACCCTCCATATACACTATCAAGGTATCCCACATCTCCTTAGATGTCTTACAGTGTATTAAATTCTGAAAGATAGCATCATCTATGGAACTCACAATGATATTCTGAGCCCTCTTGTCCATTGTGGCTAGAATTATCTCATCTTTTGTCATTTCAGAGAAGTCCTTAGGTGTTCTCTGATTTGCATCCAGTACTGAAACCTTTATAGGCACATATGGCCCTTATTTTACTGTGATATATATTCTAGGGTCTGAGGCTTCCATAAATAGTCTCACCCTTTCCTTCCAGATGCCAAAAATTTCTTTTCTGCAAATGGGTAGCTTCATGGATCCAAGTTCCTTATGATTCTCTATTGAACCCATGTTTCTTGATTTTCTTGATTTCACTTAATCTGCCAACAGGATCTACTCAGACAGTTATGTCCCTTTTTGAGTAACCTCCCTTTGATACCACTTGAAAGAAATTATACCTAATCACCTAGAGGGGGGGTGAATAGGTGACTTAATATTTTTAAAATTTTTAGGCAGATTTCAGTTTATATCTCAGAGTTATAACTAATCATCAATCACAGCAATCACAGCAGTCAATTCAAGTACACAGTGAACACACAAATTTATAGTGGTTCCCCAAGGTTTGGGTACATCCACTTTCCCCCTTCGCCTATCTAGTAGAGTACTAGATTCAGCCAAACTCCTCCACTATCTCAGATCCTTAGATCTTACACTCAGAACCTCAACCAGGTTCCTACAGCTCAGGCCCAAGACCCTATAACTCAGTTTCTTCACAAAGCCTACACTCAGCTTCTCCACAAAGCCTACACTCAGCCACAACAGGCCAACACTCAGAGAATTAGATCTCCTACACTCAGGCACTCATGCCCTACACTCAGCCTTTATAATTACAGGCTTACAACTCAGATCCCTAAGGATCCTACAAGATAATATGAATACAAAATGTAAACCCTACAACTCAGAGAAAAGAGAGAAGAGTTGAGAGTTTCCTGATGAGTTCTTGGAAGAACTCTACTGAGATCAACCTGACTTGGCTTTCTTCAAAGCTTCTTGAATGTAGAACACAATAAGATTGATTCTCTGCAGCTGATCTTCAATCACTGCAACTTAAGATTCAGAACTAGATCTGAACCCTTCTTCACAGCTTGGTTCCAACGGCTGTCTTCTTGGATGGAGCTCTCTCTCTCCAACTACTTAGATCTTCACTTGATTCTTCAATGAATAGCTAGATCTTCTTTTCTTTTTCAATTACTTGATCGATTATCAATTATCATCTCTATCTGTTGATAGTATAAGCCTATATATAGGCCTTCTTCATGGTGACCGGCTGGTCAGGTTCCTAACTGATTTCTGACAACTCTGACAGGTGCAGTAGACCGGCTGGAATGACAGCTATCAAGTCATCCAGTCAGTTCTTGAAATTTCAGTAACTGTCTGAAAGTGTCGAGACAGTCTATCTTTAAGTGTCGACACTTATATACCAAGTGTCGATACAAGTTGACTAAGTGTCGACACTAGCCTTCAAGGTGTCGACACAACTCCTTGTGTTGTCGAATCCACTTCTCGACACAGCTTCTTCATCATGTGTCGACACTGATAATGTGTGTCGACACAAGTCCTTGTTCTTCAGTACCATGTTGAATTCTTGTAAGTGTCGACACAACTCCTTTGTGTCGACACATCTTCATGTGTTGAACTTGATCAGTGTCGACACTTCTTTTTGGTGTCGACACATGCCTTCAGTGTTGATACTTGCTGAGTGTCGACACAGCTCCTTGTGTCGACACATTCTTCTTGTGTTGAGACTTTAGCTGAGTGTCGACACATCTCCTTTGTGTCGACACTTGTACTTAGAATTTTTCTGAACTTTGCTAAGTGTCGACACAGCTCCTTGTGTTGACACATTCTTCATATGTTGAGTCTTCTGCTGAGTGTCGACACATTCTTTCTTGTGTCGACACTTTCTTCAAGTGCTGAGTCTCCTATTGTGTGTCGACACATTCCTCATGATGTCGACACATGTACTTGGACTCTGCTGACTTTTGCTGAGTGTCGACACAGCTTCCAAGTGTCGACACTTCCTGATGTAGACACAGTTCCTCTAGGTGTCGACACTGCTTCAAGGTGTCGACACAGCTTCACTGAACTTTTCTTCATTGAGTGTCGACACAGCTCCTTGTGTCGACACTTTCTGTCTGGTGTCGACTCTGCATCCCCAGTGTCGACACAATTACTCCAAGTGTCGACACAAGTCTTCTTAAGTGTCGACACTTTCTCTCTGGGTGTCGACACAAGTCTTCTTAAGTGTCGACACTTTCTCTCTAGGTGTCGACACAAGTCTTCTTAAGTGTCGACACTTTCTCTCTGGGTGTCGACACATGGACTTAGAATCTTTTCTGCTTTCCCTGCAAATACTTGACCTGCACAACTTAACTCAAAACACATCAAATACATTTTGATGTATATCATTGAGTAGGGTGAGGCTTCTTCAAATCAGGTACATTTAAACCAATGTACCCAACACCGTGACAATGGCCTGAGGCAGCCCATGCATATAGATGATCTCCCCCCAAATGAAGTTCCTGATGACTTGGGAGGTTACTTTGGCCAGTAACTTAACCTACAACCACTTAGAGAAGTTGTCAATCATAACCAGGAGGAACCTCCTTTGCCCACTAGCCGGAGGGAAAGTCCCAACTAAATCCATCCCCCATATAGCGAATGGCCACGGTGTCGTGATGCTTCGGAGCCCTTGAGCTACCAAGAGCTGGAGGGGGCGTAGAGCTGGCATTTTTGGCACCTCCTCACAAACTCTGCAGCATCCTTCCTTAGGGTGGGCAGAAGTACCCCTGCCTTACCACCCTTGCCTCAAACATCCTACCTTCGGAATGGCTTCCACATTCCCCAGAGTGTATCCCCTCCAGAATTTTTCGGGTCTCCTCTTCCGTCACACATCATGCCAGAAGGCCCGAAAGCATCTTCTGATGTAAGCTCCCTTCATGCATGAGATAGTGGGTTGCCTTATGCTGAAAGCTCTTCACCTCCTTGATCCCCTCAGGGAGGTTGCACGTGACGAAGAATGTCATGAAGGGATCCACCCATGAGGGTCGCCGATCTACTTCCATGAGCTCCCCTTCCTCGATCGCTAGATGGAAAAGATCAGTCAAGGTTCCCCCTCTCCGAGGTCCAAACTTAGCCAGCCGATCGGCAGCTGTACTCTCTTCTCTGGGAACATGTTGGATGGAGAACGTCTGGAATCCTCTGATGATCGCCCTCACCTTGGACAGGTACTTCACATGGGTGGGTTCCCGAGCTTAGAACTCTCCTCGAATCTGCAATGCCACCACCAATGAGTCTGTGAAAGCCTCCACATCCTGGATCTCAAGCTCCTTTACCAAACGAAGGCCGGCTATCACAGCCTCGTACTCCGCCTGATTGTTAGTTACAGTAAAGTGCAAGACCACAACCTGCTTTTTGGTGACCCCCTGAGGACTTGTCAATACGACTCCCACTCTGAGGGAGTGCTTCCCCGAGGTTCCATCAACCATCATCTTCCATGCCTCCTGCGGCCGCGACTCCTCGGCCCCAACCTCCACAATGTAGTCTTCCAAGAAGTCGGCCACCACCTGTGCCTTGATGGAGAGCCTCGGTACGAATGAGATATCAAACTCACTCAACTCGATAGACCACTTGGCCAGCCTACCCGAGTGCTCCACTCCTTCAAAAAACTTATGAAGGGGATGGTCTGTCACCACCCTGATTGAATGCGCTTGGAAATATGGTCGGAGCTTCCTGGCCGAAATGATCAAGGCGTATGCTAGCTTTTCCAAGATAGGGTAGCGAAGATCCGCCTTCTTTAAGATCCTGCTAACATTGTAGACTAGTAACTGCTTCTTACCCTCTTCCCTAACCAGAACAGAACTCACCGCCTCTGCTCCCACTCCGAGATACAACGCCAGATCCTACCCCTCCTTCAGGCTTTGAAGTAAAGGAGCCAGGGATAGCTGTCTCTTTAGCCCTCGGAAAGCTTCTTCACACTTGGCGGTCCACTCGAACCTTTGGTTACCCCGTAGCACATTGAAGAAAGATGAGCATTTCTCTCCCGACTTGGAGAGGAATCTACTTAGGCCGGCCAGCTTGCCTGTCAAGCGCTGGACCTCCTTAGCATTGCGTGGTGACTCTAGCTCTAGGATGGCTTTTACCTTATCTGGGTTGGGTTCTACCCCCTCCGGGGTCAGAAGATGCCCGAGGAACTACCCACGGCTTGCCCCAAAAATGCACTTTAAGGGGTTTAGCCTCATCTTGAACTTCCGTAAGGTTTCGAACGTCTCCTCTAGGTCCCGAAGGTGTGAGTCCACACCCTTGCTTTTAACCATAAGGTCATCAACATAGACCTCCAAGTTCCTCCACCTTTGGCCTTGGAAAACTCAGTCCATCATGCGTTGGTATGTAGACCCTGTGTTTTTCAACCCAAAAGACATCATTTTATAGCTGAAGCATCCCTCCATTGTGATGAAGGAGACATCCTTGACGTCGGGAGGGTGCATTCGAATCTGCTGGTAACCTAAAAAAGCATCCAAAAAACTCATAATTGAAAAACCAACTGCTGAATCGACCTGCGCATCAATTCGAGGCAGGGGGTAACCATCCTTAGGGCACAATTTATTTAACGGAGAAAATTCAATACAGATGCGCCACTTCCCTCCTCCTTTTTTACCATTACCACGTTGGAGACCCAGCCTGGATACTGGATTTCCGAGATGGAACCAGCATCCAGAAGCTTCTAGACCTCCTCGCAGATTGGCTCTTCCAACTTGGTTGCGATGGTCCTCATCTTCTGGCGTATGGGGTGCGTCCGGGGATCCATGTTCAGGTGGTGGCAGGCCACATCTGCATCGATGACCGGCATGTCCGCTGCACTCCAAGCAAAGATGTCGACGTTGCTCTGGATGCAAGCCTACACTCGCTCCCGATCCTTGGGACTCAGGCCCCCGCTGATCCATACCTTTTGCACCTGTCCGACACTGGTGAAGACTTCCATCTCCGCCACCTCCTCCGCCAGCTCCAGCCGTGACTGCTCCCAGCCAGCCCTTGCCTCCTCTTCCTATCCAAACTCTTCCTCTCCTACTGCTTCCTCAACTTCCATCACCTCCTCTAGGCTCTCACTCCGCTGCTGATCAACCTCCACGCCTCTTCGGGCTTCCCTCTCAACTCCTCCTTCCGTTTCCATCTGCCAACCTTCTTGCGAAACCAACTCTCCATCCCTCTGGACCTCTTGCACATCTCTTCCCCACTTCTCCTCCTCAATCACCTCCTCCCCAACAACCTCTTCAGTCTCCTCACTCGCCTCCTCTAGGTTCATCCCCTCCTCTCCGACCACCTCTTCATGCGTCGCCATCTCCTTCTCCAACTCCTCCTCCTCTGCCATCCATGATATGGTGTTCACTGCCGTAACATAGCACATCCTTGCCACCTTCGGGTCCCCTCTGACCCTGACCTACACCCCTCCATTGTTGAACTTGAGGCATTGGTGAAAAGAGGAGGGGACGCAGTGAAAGGCACTGATGAGGGGTCACCCAAAGATGGCGCTATAGCTGCTCAGGGCGTCCATGATCACGAACCTGAAGTTCCATGACACGCCCACCAACTTCATATGCAGCCCTACTCCTTCTACTTCCTTCCTCTCTCCTGAGAAACCAAACAACGGCCCATCCGAAGCTATGACCCTCCTGGTCTCAACCTGAATCTCATCGAAAGCCTTCTTGAAGATCACATTTACGGAGCTCCCGTTGTCCCCTAGGATCTTGGATACCGTGAAGTTTTCTACCGCTGTCTGGATCACCAAGGCATCGCAGAATGGGTCTTCATTATCAGGCATATCCTCTGAAAAAAGGTAATTTTTTCTCTCGGGGGCGGAGCCTGTGAGGTCGAAGCTACCCCCCTTCGGAACATGGTCTGGAGGCTCCCCTTACGAGCTGCCTCGATCCGAACTCCTCCATGGATCACCCTGATCCCTCCTCGGGTCCTTGCATCTATCCTCTGTCTCCTCCTGCTGCACTTTCACTAACCTTACCAGCAGATCCTGCCTCCTCACCCCCTGTCTTCTCTCACTTCTAAGAACTCTGGGCAGATGGCTATTGCGTGACCCTCCTCCCGATGTAAGTCACAGAACAGCAACGCCACCCTGCCCCTTCTTCCTTCTCCTCCATCTCTCCTTCCAGCTCCTCCCTGAGCTCCTCTCCTTCCTCCTGTACCTCGACCGATCTCCATTGCCTCTTGCTGCTGCTGGAAGCGATCCCTAGGCCCCTGCCTCTATGCCGGCTGATCGAACCTCCTCGACTCGCGGAAGTTATCCCTTCCCTAAAAGCCTCCTCCTAGCTCCTGGGGGAGACTCTCCTAAGGCCTCCAACCTAAATGGTTGTTCGGATCCCGGGCCCCCTATCCTTGATGCAGTCACTGCTACCCCTGCCCTTGGGGCTCTTCCCTCCTCCTCTCTTCTCTATGCTCCCTCCATCTTTCTGCTTCCGGCTCCTTCACATCATCCTCCGCCAACCTGGCCGGCTTCCTTGCACACGCCGGATTGGCCCTCTCGAAGTCTGTCTCCTTTCCCGCCCTCTCCATGAGCTCCTAAAAAGAGGGGGGGGCACTCTCTTAAACTCCATGCTGAAGAAACTCGGCCTCAGTCCCAGAGTAAATGCGAGAATCGGCGTATACCCTGGGACGTCCTGGAGTAGGAGGATCTCCTCCTAATACCGATCCACATAATGTCCCAACGTCTCGTCCTACTTCTGTCTCACCGTAAATAGGAACTCCGCCTCCTTCTTACGCTTCTTCGATGTCGAGAACCTCAACAGGAAACCTCGACGCAGATCCTCGAAACTGTAGATCGACCTTGCCGACAACTGGTGGAACCAGTCCCGTGCCTTCTCCTTCAATGTGATAGCATAGAGCCGACACTTGAAGGCATCTGTCATCTGTCTTATCGAAACAACGTCTTCAAACCACTGCACGTGTTGTACAGGGTCATCCTACCCAGAGTAGTAGAACATTTCGGGCTCCGGAAACCCCTCCGGCACTGGAGTCGAGATGATGAGCTCACTGAATGGGCTCTCGCCACCTGCCTACCGAGAGGGCACATCTTGCGGGCTCGGCTGGCTGACACGATCCGCGAGACCATGCCTAGGGAAGATCTCTCGCACAACCACCTCTCTCTCGCCAACTTTTATAGGAATCTCCTTCCCAGGACGCTGGCCTAGGAAGAGCTCTCACGCCGCCACGTCCCTCTCGCCAGCCTCCGCCGGGACCTCGTTCCCCGGGCGTTGTCTAGGGGCATTCTAGCCCAAGAGCGGGACCTCCTCTATCGGGACCTAAGGCGTGGACCACTCGCTCCTTGCCGATAAGGCCAAGCTGATGGTCTGCAGGACCTCTCGCCTGAAGTCCTCCAGCATCTTCCTCGTCGCCTCCTCTCCCTGAGAGGGGGAACCTCCTGAACCAGATCCTTCGCCTTCACCTCCTGCTATAGGACTAAACTCAAACTTTTCTTGTATCGGCTACCTTCCACGCTCACCGCACCAGAACTGTTGAAGCTAAAATTTGACTTCGACAAAAGTTCGAAAAATAGGGGAGTAGCTAAAACCTACTCGTCCTAAGCTCCGACCTCTGACTGGTCGTGAAGGACCAAAAACTGACCCAAAGCCTCAGCAAGGAGGTCCCACCGCTTACCCGGAATATCTCTGAGAGCTTTCCCTCCAAAGCCAAAAGCTGGGCTTGGAGCTCCTCAGAAAGCACAAAACAATCCTCTCAAGTCCCGGGAAAAACGTGTTTCTGTAGAACCCCTATGGGTCTATTTATAGTTTTCTGAGTTGGATCTGCAAATAACCACACTGAGCTGACCTAAAATTACCAAAGTACCCATGGTTGGGTCTGCCAACAGCCAAACTCCGCTATTCTGAAGAGTTATATGCAGACCACCAAGGGCAAAAGGGTAAAAATACCCGGGGTAGAAGAGTAAAATCCCCCTTGGGTGTATAAATGTAAAAAACGGCCTTCTTCCTATATGGCAAGTGGGAGGAGCACCCAGTGGCGAGACGAATCCTCCTGCCCATCTCACCAACATTCTTTGCCATGAGGACTTCTCGCTGCTATGGTCCTACTCGCACCCCAAAGGGGGGGCGTCTCGCCCACTGAAGAGACCACCTGTCTCGCCCGTTGCGAGTGGACCACCTAGTCCCACTCGCCTATCAGCATCTCTCGCTAACTTTCTTCTATTCGCATCTTGAGGGCCTCTCGTGAGCCCGAGGTTGTACACTCGAGTCAAGGACTTAGAAAATTTTCTGAAAGAAAAATCTGGGTTACTCGAGTTGTGAAATTGAACTACTCGAGAGGATAAAAACTACTCTAGTATATAGAAATAGCTACTTGAGTAATGGACTTAGAAAAATTCTGAGGGAAGAAAATCTTATTACTAGAGTATTTACTCTGGACTACTCGAGTAGTAGATGGAATACTCGAGTACATGAATTTGACTACTCGAGAGAGGAAAAATTACACGAAATCCAGTCTTCTGTAACTCGAGACAAAAGACTGAACTACTCGAGTACTAATATGACTACTTAAGTAATTAACTTAGAAAATATTCTGGAGAAGAAATTCTGTTAACTCGAGAATGAGAAGGGATCTGCTCGAGTAGTTGTCTTAGCTACTCGAGAGCTATAATGTGGCTACTCGAGAGCTAATTCCTTTACTCGAGTTCTTATAGTCTTACTCGAGTATTGACTAAGTATTTCACTCAAGTATGTAGGTATCTACTCGAGTAAAGTACTTAGCAAAATTCTTTAAACAAAATTCTCTTTTTCTTTGGTGAATACAACAACAAGCATTTCTCCAATTAGTCCTAGTGCTTTAATATGATGTGTATCCCAATAGAGAGCATACACATGAGTTAACATCATGGATCACACAATGAGGGATTACATTGTATGGTCCTGAGTTTGGTGACCCATTGTATAGTGACATTGGTTTACACTTGACATTAGAATCCTGTAAACACATAACTTAAATAAAGCATCAAATACAACTTAATTCATCTTAGTTCAAGGGTGACTTCATCAAATCTGGGTTAATGTGGATACAATACCTAACATACTTAGCCCAAGAAGAAATTGTCTTAGAGAATAATTTCTCTTGAGTCAAATCAAGAACTCCTTCAAAATTAGTGGATCTGTGAAATATCTGTGTTGAGGCCTAGATTGATTAGGCTGTGTGAGAGATCTGTGAGATCTTATTATAAAGCCTAAATTATAAAGGCTGTATGAGAAATCTGTGAGATCTGTGTTAGGGCCATGGGCCTTTGATTAGACTCCTATGTGGATCAGTGTGGGGATGTTTCTCCTAGCCTATGTAAAGGGCATTTGTGCATGTGTGTGGTTGTCAGGAGATTACTATGTGGAGGCCTGTGAGCCAGTGTTGTAAGTCTCAGTGGAGACTGACTGATCCGGTGGGATCGTGCTGTAATCTTTGAGGAGCCAAAATTTTTGGAGAAGAGCCTTGTCTAACATACTGTTAGAAAGGCGGAGAGGGACAGTAGATGTACCCATATACTGGGGAACCACTATAAAAATCTGGTATGTTATGTATAGTGTTTTGTTGTGCTGAGTATTGTGTTCTTGAAAGCTAAATTAAGTATACACATTAGGACTTAAGTCATAAAAGATTTTAAAGAATCATAAAAGACTGCAATAACCTATTCACCCCACTTTAGGTGATTTGCTACCCTTATAATCAAAGACTTTCAAGTGGTATCAGAGGAAGGTTTCTCAAGAAAAGACTTAACTATCTGAGGAGATCTCCAGGGTAGCTATTAGAAGGTTAAGATGGGTTCGGGAGAGAATCATAAAGAGCTTGGATCCATGAAACTTCCTCTCTGCAGGAAGGAAAATTTTGGCATTTAGAAAGAGAGGGTTAGATTGTTCATGGAAGCATCTGATCCTAGGATCTATATCACAATTCTTGAACGACCCTTCATCCCAATGAAGATATCTATCCTTGATGCAAATCTTCAGACTCTAAAGAAGTACACTGAAATGACTAAGGATGAAGTCATCTTAGCAACAATGGACAAGAGGGCACAAAACATCATAACTAGTGCCATAGATGACTCCACCTTTCAAAACCTGGTGCATTTCAAGACCTCAATGGAAATGTGGGACACCTTGATAGTGTATATGGAAGGCACTGAGGAAGTGAGAGATGATAGAAATTCAATGCTAAATCAAGAGTATGAAGCTTTCAGATAGATCAGGGAGGAGACCATAACTAGCTGTTATGAAAGGTTCTTCAGGACAGTTAATGAGTTAAAGACCTATGGCAGAGCCTTTAGTAATTATGAGCTAAATGATAAGTTTCTTAGGTATCTTACTAGAGACTGGGAGACTAAGATATGTGTCATTAGAGAAGTGTCAACGCTGGCAGATACTTCACCATCCATTCAGTTTGGTATGCTGCTTTCATATGAGATGCAGCTGACAACAAGGAAGGAGGAAGAGAAGACTAGCAGAGGCAAGGCCAAAGAAACTACTGTGGCCTTCAGGGAAGATATCTCTAAGAGGATCAAGGAGAAGAATCCTTCTCGCCTAAGAAGGCCAGCCGAGTCAGAAGATTCAGATAAAGAGGAATTAAGCTGTAATATGTCTAATGAGGAGTTTGCTGCTTTCTCAAGGCAGTTTATGAGGCTGATGAAAAAGAAGGGATGGAGGAGCAAACCTACCTCTTCCTTCCAGTACAAAGAGGACTACTTCAGAAATAAGATGAAACCCTTCAAAGAGGGCTGGTATGATCCAAAACCTGGTAAACATTTTTCTAAAAAGGTTGTTTATTTCTTTTGTAGCAAGCCAGGTCATGTTGTGGCTGATTGTCCTGAGAAGAAAGAAGCTGGTGAAAAGAATCGTCACCATAAGAGATGCAAGAAGGAGAAAACATTCATTGCTAAGAGGGAGAAAAGCTAGACTGAGTCTTCCTCATCAGAATCAGAAGAGGATGATGAAGCCTACATTAGGATGATGGCAAGATCACATGAGGCATCCTGCTAGGATCAGCCTGGACCATCTATGGTACACTCTTCATCCAACTCTTCATCCAAGTCCAAGTATGTGACTGGTCTGGATTCAAGTGCTTCTTCATCAAGAGATGAAGATGGCTTTGAATCTAAGGAAGACAAAAATCAAATAATTGAAAGATATGGTGAACTTCTGGAAGCATTCAGAAAGAGTAAGTTGCTCACCAAATAGCAGGCTCAGGAGATTGCATCTCTGAAGCTTGCTGCTTCCCAGCATTCTGAAATAGCAACTTTGCTAGAGCAGAAAATTAGGGAAGTTAGCCAGCTGAAGAACATTGCTGTTATTCAGATGGGTACCATAACTTTTAAGAATGATCTTATCAGTAATCTAGAAAACTCCAAAAGGAGGAGCTAGTAGCTAAGTTTTCAAATCCATGTACTGTGTTGCCTTTTATAGATTCCTTCTCCTCCAAAAAGGATAAGAAAGGGATAGGCTTCAAAGGGAATACTAAAGCTGGTAATTCCAAAAGGAAGAACAAAGTTGTTCACCACTATAGTGGTAGGAATGGCAAGGGTGTTAGTGGTTATAAGGCAGCCCATGAGGAAGTTCAAATGGCCCATCCTGGACCATTTAGGTTTGGTGTACCAGCCCCAACACTCAAGAAAAAGTCTGTTGTTGTACTTTCTAGACTGAGAGCTACTGACAGCAATGCTGTTAAACCAGCCCTTAAAACGAGGTACAACATATATGAGTGCTGGTGTTGTGGCAAAGTGGGCCACTATGTCATTGATTGCTAGCACAATAATAGTGTACAAAGAGATAATGCACACTTACTTGTTAGAAGACCTGCAGGCAGGCATGTTCATTTTTAGCTTAACATGCACCTAGGACCCAATGAGAATTGGGGTCCTAAGGATAAGTGATTTATTTCTTGTAGGCGAGTCCAAGTTGTCATACCCCTATATGGTACTTGGACATTGGTTTTTCCAGGCACATGACTAGAACAAAGTGCTTCCTGAAGGATTTTATGCGAGTAAATGATGGACCTAAGGTGATATTTGATGGATCAGATAAAGGGATCACCAAAAGTTATGGTAAGATCACTAATGACTTAATCATTTTCACAAAAGTGGCTTATGTGGAAGGGTTGCAACACAATCTTATAAGCATAAGCCAACTACGTGATCTTGGCTGTGTCATTTCTTTCCACAAGGATAAGTGTCATATAAGAAGATCAAGTGACCAAGAGGTCCCTTTGACTAGCACTAGGAGTGGGAATGTCTATTGTCTTAATTTTCTTTATTTATCATCAGACTCACCCCTTTGCCTATTTGCAAATGAGAAAGCCTCATACTGTGTCAAATGATATAAGAGGGTAGCTCATTTGAGTTATAAGACTATAGGAAAGCTGTATAGAGAAGAGTTAGTTAGGAATGGTCCTAACATGAAATGCTCTGAGGAAGGTATTTGCTCTGCATGCCAAAAGGGTAAGCAGACAAAAGCTTCCTTCAAAAGCATTGAGACTGAAGATTCTGTGAGGTGTTTATACCTCTTGCATATGGACTTGTTTGGTCCAATGCCAGTTTATAGTCTAGGAAGGAAGGTCTACAGCTTTGTGGTGGTTGATAACTTTTCCAGATTTGTTTGGTATTCTTTTTGAAGAAAAAGTCTAAAACCCCAAATATCTTCAAGACATTTATCATGTAAATATTGAATGAGCTGAACAGTACTGTGGTCAAAATCATAAGTGACCATGAGACTGAGTTTTAGTCTGAATGCATGATAAGAATCTGTGAACATTATGGGATTCAGCTAGAGTTTTCCTCTCCAAGAACACCCCAACAAAATGGGATAGCTGAGAGGAAGAATATAACTATCATAGAGGATGATAGAACACTACTAAATGACACTTCTCTCCCAGAATATTTCTGGACTGAGACTGTAAATATTGCTTGTCATGCCCTTAACGGGGCTTCTATCACCAAGAGCCACAATAAGACTCCCTATGAGATTATGAAGGGCAGGAAAACAAACCTTGCATATCTCAGAATTTTTCGGAGCGAGTGCTTTGTACTCAACAATGGGAAATCCTATAAAACTAAGTTTGCTTCCAAAGCCTATGAGGGGATATTTATTTGGTACAACAATCACAGTAAGGCTTATAGGATCTATAACATGACAAGTCAAGTTGTAGAGGAGTCAGTTAATGTAGTCTTTGATGAAACAAATATGATTAATAATGAGCTGTCAAGCTCTTCTTCTAGTTCTACAGGTACTGAACTAGTGTTGAAAAAGCTCACTCTCAAAAGGAATGAAGAAGATGCTCCAACAATGCAAGACCAAGAAGACGGTATGTGCATTCCAGAGGAAGCATAAGGATCATAGGAAGTGGATGAAGATCAACATCATGAAGAACATGATGTTGAAGCAATATTGCCTCCTGCAGTAAGACATCTGAGGGATCATCCAGACCATCAAATTATTGGTGATCAAAGACAAGGAGTAGTGACAAGGAGCAGATGTCTCAATACAACAATGTACTCTTGCATCCCATCACAGATAGAACCTCAGAAATTTGAAGAGGCAAACCAAGACCAGTTTTGGATTGGAGCTATGCAAGAGTAATTGAACCTGTTTAAAAGATGTAATTTCTGGAAGAGGGTTCCTAGATGTTGAAGGCAATTGCCCAAATTCACCTAGAGTTCAGACCTAAAGTTGCAGCTCACACCTAATCTTCCTGAACCCCGTTCTCAACGTGAGTCTCGGAACTAGAAACAGACCATGGGCTTCAGCTTGGAGGTCCCACCTCTTACCCGAAAGAATTAGAAGTTCTTCCCATCCCTAGCCAGTGCTGAGCTAGGTGCCTTGGAGGAGGAAGAAGAAAGGGTTCAATAACCTTCTTCAAGGTACCTTATCGGTCTATTTATAGGCCTCTGAATTTGACCTGCCAATAACTAAACTGAACCGACCTAAAATTACCAAAATACCCTGCGCTAGGTCTGCCAACAGCCAAACTCCACTGTTCTGAACGGTTATACGCAGACCCCAAAGGACAAAAGGGTAAAATTACCTGGGGTAAAAGAGTAAAATCCCCTCTTGGGGGTAGGAAAGTAAAAACACCTTTTTCTCATATGGTGAGTGTGAAAATAACCGGCAGGCGAGAGGAGCCTATCAGCTCGCCTCACGAGTCCCCCGCCTCGCGAAAGCCGTCTCATCATAAGAGGCCAACACATGCTGTGAGGGCCGTCTCTCCTGCTCCGCTTCTCCCGTCTCGCCCATTATTGTTTGCCATTTTGATGTACCGGTGAGTTGTCCCTATGGTCCTACTCGCCTTTGCAATCCTTGATGAGTTGTAAATATACATTTTTTACGAACAATAAATTAGTCGTTTTAGTTTATTTTTGTCATTTTTAGTTATTTTTCTTTAATAAATTGTTCCTTTTTTAAATACATTGCTAACTTAGCTTTATTTTATTTTCCTGAAATTTCAGAAAATTTGTCAAAATAGCATAGTACACGCCCGTGTACTTCAAGCCAGGCTCGTGACCTGGGCGTGTACCTTCAATTACAAGTGAAATCAGCCGCCGCAAAGAAATTGTTGAACATGCCCCCCGACACGCCCGTGTCAAATGTGACATGCCCGTGGCCAAGGCCCGTATCACCTTCTCGACGAACCGCGCTCAAAGTTCGTTGAACGGACCCAACACGCCCGTGTCAAGATGCGATATGGGCGTGTACTTCTCCACCATGCCCGACAAGATGTCGCCGATGACTTGTTGACGTGATGCCTTCCCCCAGACCAACCTTCCCCACACGCCCGTGACAAACAGAGTCATGCCCGTGACCTGCTACATGTACAGCCGCAAAGTTAAACAACTGTCAAATCTCAACACCAACTCATGAATAGTGCTTACACGCCCCGCCTACATGCCCGTGACCTAGGGCGTGTATCTTGAAATTTTTGCCTCTAAATTAAAATTCTCTGTTTGGATTCTTGTTCCATTTTTTTTAACCATTTTGCCTTAAGGGTTGGCTGCTTAGGTGATTCCAATGCTATGTAAGGGATTTTCTCCCCCTCTCCTTAGTTTTTTTAGCTTACGTTGTAACTCGTTTTTACTTAATAAAATATGTGTTTTTCTTCCTTTATATGGTTTTGGATTCCATCTAAGCACCTCTCTTAGGCAATCTAAATTTTTTCTTTTGTTTTTCTTGTTTTATTTTTCTATGTGTGTGTGCATGTATGAGAATAACTTGTTCTTTTTATGTTTCCAATTTCATTTTTGCTTAGCTTAGCTCTTGATTTTATTTTATATAGTTTAGTTTTTAGTGTAGTTTTTCCTTATCTTCATTTAGACTTAGGTTTTTATTGCTTTTTATTCATTCCTATAAATCCATAAAAATGTTTTTAAAGTGGTTTTCATTTTTCTCTAACTAGATTTTCTCATTTATGTTGCAAAACTTTTTCGTTTTTTTAACTTTATTTCCGCTTTTTTAGCACTTTTACAGAGTTATAAGAATGAATATATAGTCGTTTTAATTTTTCAAGCACTTCGATTTTTGTTTTAAACTTTTGCTCATTTAATTGTTCTGTCTTCGTTTTATGCATTTCTACCACATTCTAGCGGTAGAAATGTATTTGTTTTAATTTTTTGAGCACTTTGATTTCCCCTTTATTTGCAAAACTTTTTGCTCTTTTAATTTTTATTTTGTCTTTTTATGCATTTCTACCACATTCTAGCGGTAGAAATATAGTTGTTTTAATTTTTAGATAACTTTGTTTTTCGCTTTTTTCGTACATGTGCGTGCGTGTATGAGATAATTTTTATAGCTTTCTTTCATTCATGTAGAGTGTGTGTGAGCGTTTCATTCTAGTAGAGTGCGTGTGTGCGTTTTAATTTCTATTGTGTGTGTGTGTGTATGTTTTTATATTTTTGTAGAGTGTGTGAGTATTTCATTTCAAGTAGAGTGCGTGAGTGTGTTTTAATTTCAATAGTGTGTGTGTGTGTGTGTGTGTGTGTGTGTGTGTGTGTGTGTGTGTGTGTGTGTGTGTGTGTGTGTGTGTGTGCGTGTGTGTATGTGTGTGTTTAATTCAGTAGAGTGAGTGTGTGTGCTTTATTTTCTGTAGTGTGGGAGTGTTTTTAACTTCAATCGAGTGAGTGGGTGTGTTTTCATTTCAAGTACGTGCGTGTGTGCATTTATTTCCTCCTACTCATTTGAGTAGGACTCGCTTTGATTTCCCCTTACTCATTTGAGTAGGACTCACAATTTACCGCTTTCTTTACTGTTTTCTTTTACTGCTTTCTTTACTACTTTATTTTCTGCTTTCATTTTATTGCTTTTTTTTCACAAGCTGTCACCATTCTGATGAGTTGCTAACCGCTCTTAGCCCTCAGTATCGAATAGCATTGAGACAAATAAAATCGCATTAAATAATTAAAGGTCCTGTTTTTCTAATTAGTTAAATTACTTAAGTTTTGCCTCGGGTTTACGACGCGTAGAACCACATATCGATGTGTGGGCTCTATTTTCGTAGTGCATACGCTAGCTAGCCGAGAGGTCGTGCGTATGGACCGATCACCCCTTGGTAAATGGAGTCTCGTACTATCCCTCGAGAGAGAAGGTGCGGAATTCTACCGGATTGGGTTCCCCTCCCAATAGCGGGGTTCTTAGCGTAATGCGGGCATTAAGAGGAATCCTTCGTTGGACGAGAGCCTGCTCGAATAGTCTTAATGTTCAGTTGACCGATAGTCTTAATGTTCAGGTGAGCGATAGTCCGAGAGATAGGTGAGCTCAATTTAGTGGAACCTCCACGGCCAAGTCTCCACCTTAATTAATTTGAAATTTAGGATCTCTTTTTATTAAAAGTTTATTTTGTTCGAATCATTTTAGATACAGTTGCGCTAAGTTATTCGTCGGCTCCATTTTAACGCTTTTATTTTTTGTTTATATATATAAAAATAATATCACGAAAAGATAAATTTTCAGTAAAATAATAGTCCCCTCCAGGGAAAAGTAGAAATAATCAATCCGACCCGAGAACAATACGATCCCGATATTTCTCACCGGAATATCCTGTACTACACGCGATAAGTGCACTTGTCTCCTTTCATTAAAACTCGATTTCAACTGTTTTACATCCAAATAATAAATCTGCGCGTCCCGTCTTCATAAATAAAACCAAATCCGCTTTTCTAATAAAACCGCCCGGGGCGCTGCGTGTCCTAAATAATTTTTGGAGTTTTAACCCCCATCAAGTTTTTGGCATCGTTGCTGGGGAGATTTCGAGTTGTTATTTTGAACTCTAGAGACCTTTTACTTTTACCTATATATATAACAAAAAAAATGGCCACCAAAAATTAATAATAATAATAATAATAATAATAATAATAATGCAACTACTTTTAAAAAAAACAACCAAAAAACTTTTTAAAAAATTATCTTATTTTTATTATCTATAAATTTTTTTTTGAAATCACTTCATTTCCTACTAAAAAAAGAAGGAAAAAAACTAAAAAACAAAAAAAATCTAAAAAACTAAAAAACACAAAAACAATCTAAAAAATATAAAATATATAAAACTAGAAAATCTAAAAAACTAAAAACTCTCATAAAAAAAAATCTAAAAACTAACAACCAAAAAAATCTAACCACTAAAAAACAAAAAAAAACTCAAAAAAAATTAAAAATCTAAAAAGTACAAAACCAAACAAAAATAATAAAAAAATACTACTAATGAGATGAGAAGGGCACGGGCAGTTTCGATGATGTGACGATATTTCTGTTCAGGGACCCATTTTGTTCGTGTGTGTGCGAGCAGTACTGCTGATGGAGGGTACCATGAGATTGGATTAGGGCGCGCATGGTGGAGGAGAGAAACTCCTGAGCGCAGTCAGAATGAAAAATTTTAATGTGACGCCCAAACTGAGTGAGAAACATGGCGGTGAACGTGCGATACACAGTGGGTCTTTCAGATCGATGTCGAAAAAGATAAACTCAAACGCAGCGAGAAAAGTCATCAATAAAACTGATATAATAGAGATATCCAGAGTGAGAAGCAATCGGGGCAGGACCCCAAATGTCAAAATGAACTAAATCCAAGGGGGTTGTTGTTTGAGAAGCACTGCTAGAAAATGATAGAGCAAGGTGCTCTGCCAAACGACAGCCCGTATAGACAGAGAGGGGGAAAGAAGAGACACGACCCAAAGCTCCAGAACAGATAATACTTTGGATTCGGTCGCCGGACAAATGATCTAAATGTCTGTTCCACAAGTCGGCATCAGAGGTAGCATAAACAACAGAAGGTGATGGAGATAAAGATGGTGGAGCGTGAAGATACTCCATCTGATACAGGCCAACAATCCTACGGTTCTGTCCAATCCTCTGAGCAGTCTGTGAATCCTACACAACACAATCAGAAGAGGAAAATAAAACAGTGAGGCCAAGATCAAAAAGAGAGCTAACAGAAATAAGATTCATGTGTAGGCGAGGGGCATGATGGATGTTTGATAGGGTAAGGTGACCAGCGGGAGCAGATGCCCGGGTGATCGAGCCAAACTACATAATATGGACATAACCCCCTATAACGGCTCCATCTATTCATATAGCATATAATAGAAGGTCCGGCAGGGGCCCCACACCATATGCCACAAAACAGGCGGGGAAGTTACAAGTTAATACCAATTCACAATCGCTAACTCAGAGCATGCTAGTGGAAGACTTTAACATTAATAAGGAACTCCCACCATGAATGTCCACTATACATATAAACAACGACATTTATATAGGAATGTATACCAAATACAATATCATTCGGCCTTATGACCTTACAGTTCATCTTTACAAGAGTGGACTCCCAACATCGGTGCGCAGTCCGACCACATATGAACAAAACATAATGTTTTTCAGCTTAGCCTTCAAGAGCTAGCTGCATCAGCAGAGACTTCAACCTTTATATATCCCGCTCGGCTCTACAGCACATGCACAACGACAGTCCACCCAACGGTGGCAAACAAGGAAACAGTCAGCATTCGGCTGACCAATTTATAACGACCATACCCATTTCCTGGGGCGGTGGTATTCCTTCCCTGCAGGCATAGAAATTCATAGGCAGATATATATATATATATATATCACACATTGTGCTCTCACGCACAAACAAGCCATCACAACCGTCAGCCACATGGCCTCACGATCCGTGCACTCAGGGCACATTCTTGGTGTACCGGCGAACCAGGGTCCCACCACCGTTCTAGGTCTGAAACCCAATGGTAAAATTGAGCATTTAGTCTTTTCGGCATGCAAGCCTAAGACTCTCATTATGCGCTCCAACTGACCGCACTTTCAGGTCTTCAAGTTGGACGGACATAACGCAGGTACGGATCGGCCACGCCCCGTTGCTCAAGTTGCCTTGCCATCACCGAATACCAACGTACTCGAGGCTAAATATAAGGCTCGGGTCGGTTTCACCTTTCCTGTTCGGCACGAGGCCTTTTTCAAGAACTCATCAAGCTCACAATAGCCACACTATCCACCAAGGACTGGCTTCACAATAACCACAATGTCCACCACGGGACGTACTTCACAATAGCCACAATGTCCACCACAGGACGGACTTCATAATAGCCAAAATGTCCACCACGGACTGGCTTCACATTCACAGGTTAGCTAGGCGCCACGTCCAGCGTTAGCGACAGAACTCATTTTCCGTCCCTAGCTCTAATCTTATCATTCATAGCATACAACACAAGCAATTAGTGGGTGTTTTCCTGGGCTTCCACTCTAGTACTTCCTGGTACTATCCTTTACAGGCACAACCCATTGAAATTGCAAGCATCAAAAGGGTCTTTTTCTGGATTACCACTCTAGTACTTCCTGTTACTGCCCTTCACAGGTCCAACCCATTGATTCCACAAACTATAAGTTTAACCTCGGAGTCTCCTCCGGTGTGCAAATGCAACATCACCAATCCAGACTAACCTGTCCAGATGGGCTTCACACAGCATGCCTATTCCGTACTCCATTTCGGGATCTATATGCCAAACTATTGGGGATTCCAAGAATCAACCCAAGGAAATCCCTTAGCAAACCACCCTCTGGTGGGGGAAATCCATGCACATGCCAAAAAGGAATGACTTTACAGGTCCAAGAAGGAATATCGTTACCCTTGACGACCTCTTTGGAGCCATGGGATTCTAGCCAGTTGGAAAGTACCGCAGCAGCTTTGCCTCCACAAATCTGGTCTCGGACCTTAGCTCGAAACTCTAAAGCTCCACCGGTAGTCGGATCCCTTTTCCTCCTCCTCCTCCTCCTTGCTATCCCTTCTCTCTAAATCTTTTAGAAATAGAATGATCAAATTAAAATGAGTCTACTCTTCTCAGTTTCGGCCTTAAAGCAGCAAGGAGAAATCTGGGCCATCAGATCACAGAGGAAGGAAATGAACGGCTACAAATTTTCCTGAAAACGGCTATTTCAGGTCTGACACGCCCTGTGACACGCCCGTGTCACCGGGCGTGTACCTTAAGCGGCACACGAACCTACTTATACAGAACAGGACACGGCCATGTGATACGCCCGCATCACATGGCTGACATGCCTGTGTCACATAGCTTACACGCCCGTGTCTAGCTCTCGAGACCCACTCGAGACCTACTCGAGACAATCACTCAAGTAGTTGGGCATGACACGCCCGTGTTATATGTCTGACACGCCCGTGTCGCAGCCGTACTCGAGATAATTATGACCTACACGAGACACCCCCTCGAGACCCACTCGAGTAGACACAGAGCAGAACATGCTCGTGTCTCATGGCTGATACGCCCGTGTCCCATGGCTGACACGCCCGTGTCCCCCACTCGAGACCTACTCGAGACAATCACTGGAGTAGTTGGGCAGGACATGCCCGCTGACACGCTCGTGTCGCAGGGCGTGTTCCCTCTTGAAAACTTCGTCGAGTGCATTTCATCGAGCAATCAACAGGCTGCTCAAACGAGCAGGACACGGCCTGTGACACGCCCGTGTCCCAAGCCGTGTTGCCTAGCCTAAACCCAAATTTGGGATTTGAGGTGTTACAACTCTCCCCTCCTTACAATAAATTTCATCCCGAAATTTGCACACAGTAAGGAAATCAGCAGTCACAATGTTATAACTTTAAACATGTCTGTTACAATAAGAGATGCACTGTAAAATAGTGTTACAGAAATAACTCAGGAAATTCAGCTTGCATGATCTGCTCTCGCTCCCATGTTAGCTCCTCACGGCCACAATTGTCCCACCAGACTTTGACCATCCCAATTGTCTTGTTCCGCAACTGTTTATCGGCTCGATCCTCGATTAGAATGGGCCTAACCTTTGTCGTTAGTCCATACTCGACTGGCACACGATTGTTCTCAATCACTTGAGCTGGATCTTTGACGGCTTTTCGAAGCATAGAGATGTGAAACACATCATGCAATCCACTCAATTCAGCCGAAAGAGCTAGCCGATACGCAGATTCCCCAATTCGCTTCACCACTTCAAACGGACCAAGATATCTCAGACTTAGCTTTTTCAGATGCCGAATCCTGGACACGGCTTTGAACGGTTTAATCTTCAAATATACCCAATCACCCACCGCGAGCTCCACATTCTGGTGCTTGGCGTTGTACTATTTCGCTTGACGATCTTGGGCTATTTGTAGCCTTTCCCGAATAGCGTGTATCGTCAAGTTAGCTTCATCGACTTCTTTACGTTTATATAATTTGGATTCGCCTGCTTCTGCCCAAGCTAACGGTGTACGACACTTCTGACCATACAGAGCCTCAAATGGTGCCATACCGATGCTTGTTTTGTAGCTATTGTTGGAGGCAAACTCCACCATATAGAGATGATCTTCTCATCTCTTACCAAAATCTAGGGCGCACATTTGGAGCATATCCTCCATTGTTCTGTTAGTCCTCTCAGTCTGGCCATCAGTTTGGGGATGAAAGGTCATACTGAACGTCAACTTTGTTCCTAACAATTGATGGATTAGCCTCCAATCGTTCGATATGAATCGCCCATCACGATCACTCACGATGCTACAGGGAACACCATGCAGCCGTACGATCTGCTCCACATAGAGCTTTGCCAAACTTTCCACTGAATTGTACCGCTTGTTCGGAAAGAAGTGAGCCACTTTCGTCAACCGGTCTACAATCGCCCAGATTGAATCATTCCCGCATTGAGATCTCAGCAACCCGTGCATGAAGTCCATTGAAATACCATCGAACTTCCATTCCAGAATCGGTAACGACTTCAAGAAACCGCCAGGCTTTTGACATTCTGCTTTCACCAAAGCACAAGTTTGGCACTTAGCCACATAATGAGCTATATCATTCTTTAGTCCTGGCCACCAGAACAACTTTTTCATGTCCTTGAACATCTTTGTGCTCACATGGTGAATTGAGTATTTTGTAAAGTGGGCTTCATACAACAATTCCTCACTCAACTTACCCATACTCGGGACGCACAAACGACCCTCTTTCCACAAAAGGCTGTCCTCCCAGGAGAATTGACAATCTAGCCGATCTTTTGCATAGCGTTGGAGACTTTCATCCAGCTCCGTTGCTCGTATAATTCTGTCTGCAAGGTCATATTGTACCTTCGTCCATTTTAAACATGCACCGGCTGTAGAATTCTTGTCAACACAAGAATCTCTAACACTTCCAACTCCTTGATCAGATGACCATCGTGCATCTGCAACTAATTTGCCCTTCTCGGAGTCCGACGACTCATGGCATCAGCGACCACATTTCCCTTCCCGGGAGTATAATGAATATCAAAGGTGTTGTCCCCAAGGAACTCCATTTACCTTTGTCGTCGCATATTCAGATCCTTCTGATCCAACAAGTACTTTAGGCTCTTATGGTCTGTAAAGATATCCACTTTTACGCCATAAAGATAATGCCGCCATAACTTCAGTGCAAAGATCACCGCCGCCAACTCCAAGTCATGGATGGGATAATTTCGCCCATGCACTTTCAATTGGCGTGAGCCATAAGCAATCACCTTTCCAAACTGCAGAAGAACTCAGCCTAAGCCGCTCCCTGAAGCATCACTATATATCTCATAGCCGTCTGTACCACATGGCGAGGTCAACACAGGCGTCGTGGTCAAACGACTCTTTAGCTCTTCAAAAGGCTTGCGCGCATTCTAGCGTCCAAATGAACTTCTGATCTTTCCTCGTCAGTGTGGTCAGAGACAAAGCGATCCGCGAGAATTTTTCAACAAAACGTCTATAGTAGCCTGTCAGTCCAAGGAAACTTCTGACTTCGGCCACCGAAGACAACACTGGCCACTCCTATATGGCTCTTATCTTTGACGGATGCACTGCTATGCCCTCTCCGCTTACCATATGGCCAAGAAAAGCCACTGACGACAGCCAAAACTCACACTTTGAGAACTTGGCATAGAGCTTATTCCTTCGCAATGTATGCAATACCAACCGCAAGTGGTTTGCATGATCAGCTTCCGATTGAGAGTACACAAAAATACCATCAATGAATACAATCACGAACAAGTCCAAGTACTCTCGGAATGTTCGATGCATTAGGTCCATGAACATAGATGGCACATTACATAACCCAAATGACATTACTGTGAACTCATAATGACTGTAGCTTGTTTCAAATGCAGTCTTGAGAATGTCACCTTCCTGAATCATCAACTGGTAATATCCAGATTTCAAATCCAATTTGGAATAGATAGTTGATCCTAATAGCTGATCGAACAATTCATCTATCCGTGGAATCGGATACTTGTTCTTCTTTGTCAGCTTATTCAATTCACGGTAGTCAAAACATAACCGCAAACAAGCATCCATCTTTTTCACAAACAAAATAGGTGCGCTCCCAGGTGACATACTTGGGCGTATATATCCCTGCGCCAGCAACTCTTGCAATTGGACTTTCAATTCAGCCATTTCCTTTGGCGCGACGGGATATGGCGAGCGGGCCACAGGTTTCGCACCTGGCACCAACTCAATAGTGAAGTCGATCTCCCGCTGGAGTGGTTGCCCAGGGAGATCCTTAGGAAACACATCCGCAAACTCCAATACAATTGGAACATCACTCACATTGGCCTTTGGCTCAACAACCTGAATCAGCGTGAAGAATAACACCGCGCCCTTCCAAACAGCATTGACGACTTGGAGTGCAGACATCAAGGTCCCGCTCACTCCCCACATACAGCGAACTTAGTCTCAAGCTCGGTATTTTGGCCTAGTGTGATCTCTTTTGACTGGAAATCAATACAGGCATGCTGCTCCGCGCGCCAGTACATACCAAAAATCACAGCAAACTACGATATCGGCAGCACAGGTGCGTTCAAACATAACACCCGATTTCCAATTTGAATCGCTACATCGCAAGCCCTATCCGCAAGCATCAAACAACCATTCGGTAATAATACCCTTACGCTCTTTGTCTTCACGTGACTAGATACTCCAATGTGAGCTACGAAGTCCTTAGATAGAAATGAATGTGAAGCACCCGTATCAAATAGTGCTCTTGCCAGCGTGTTCTGAATCATAACAAAGCCTGTGGAAATCACATCACACACAAGCCACACACAAAGCATGCAATAAGAAAAGCATTCAATAACTTAAATCGTACATGTGACGACGTCACTTTGCTTTATGGCCTCCTGCTGGCCAAGGTTATAGACTCGGGACTGCACCTGGGATGCAGAGGACTCCACCATTGCCTTTCCCTTCTCAGCATAAGACTCTCCCGCCTTCTTTTCTCCCTTTGGTGGAGCAGTCCGACAGTCACGGGCTATATTCCCCACTCTTCCACAATTAAAGCAAGTACAAGTCTCTGGCCTCAAAGTGGCCTTCGACGTTGCACCCAATGTAACCGTAGAAGGAGCTTGTCCAGACGACTTGGACCTTTTTCCCCATTTATTTTTATAATATGATTTCCCAGGTCGAGGCGCTTTGAACTCTGGCTTTATCATAGCCAAGGCCCTTTTTCCTTGCACCTGCTTCATATCCTTCTCCAGCGCGCACGCAATATCAACCAACGCCTGGAATCCTTAGTTCACTAAACTCGAAGCAGGAATCACAACTCATCCCGCAATCCTTCATAGAACCTATTGGTTTTCCCCTGCTCATCGGCGAAGATGGAGCCCGCATACTATTCCAACCGTGTGAACTCATGCAGGTACATCTCCACACTACCTTCTCCTTGCGTTAGCCGTTAGAACTCATTTTCCATGGCAATGCGTTGTGTCGTTGGTAGGTGCTTTGCCAGGAAGAGTCGTGAGAACTCCTCAATCGACACTTGTGTTAACTGCCTGCCCGCTAAGTGGTGTAACTCGATCTCGTCCCACCATAGTCGAGTCTCTCCTTCCAATAAGAAGGTGGCCAAGGTGACCTTCTGATCTTCCTCCGTCCTGATCGTCATCAATATACACTTGACGCACGACAACCAATCCCCCACCTGAGTTGGGGATCCCACACCCATGAACGTAGGAGGATTGAAGCTCATGAACTTCTTCAACTGCCTTTCAACTGCTCAAGTATCAACAGCCGCAACAGGTTCTGGCCTCGACGCAACCTGTTCTAACACCACTGCTGGTTGCGCTTGCCTACCAGGCTGTGCTTGAAACATCGCAAATAGCGCCTCAGCAACTAAGCGGACAGTTACCGCAGAAGGGGGAGGTGTAGGCAACTCAGCTAGTGTCATACTATCATCAAAACACTGGGGCTCCGACTGCTCAGCACCACTACGAGTCACCTATAGGTGAACAAGACACACATCAGCGACCTTGCACAAGCAATAACAACAATGTAGGAACGCGCAAGTTCCTCAAACAAGTGTATTTGCATTCCTAAGTGGACATTCAAAAGTTCATTAACGTTAACGCGGTTCGAATGTACACGTGCTCGCCACCCCACAAAAGAATTTGACCACGAATTTGAAAGGGAAAGACCGAGACAGCTGATACCAAAAATATAATGACTTCATCCATTCATATAGCATATAATAGAAGGTCCGACCCGGGCCCCACATTATATGCCACAAAACAGGCGGGGAAGTTACAGGCTAATACCAATTCACAATCGCACCCTAACTCAGAGCATGCTAGCAGAAGATTTTAACATTAATAAGGAACAACCACCATGAATGTCCACTATACATATAAACAACCACATTTATATAGGAATGTATACCAAATACAATATCGTTCGGCCTTATGGACTTACAGTTCATCTTTACAAGAGTGGACTCCCAACATCAGCAAGCATGTTGGCCACATATGAACAAAACATAATGTTTTTCAGCTTAGCCTTCAAGGGCTAGCGGCAACAGCAGCAGGGACTTCAGCCTTTATTGTAACGCCCCGAAAATTGTATTTGAGTTGGTCGCGTAAAAAGGGATTTTTAGTGCCTGTATAGGGGTACACGGCCTAGGATACGGGCGTGTCCAAGGTCGTGTCTGGCTGGTGTTTTGGCTGTTTTCATCCCGAGAAGGACACGGCTAGAAACACGGCTTAATGACACAGGTGTGTCATTGGACACGGGCATGTGCGTAACCGTGTCTATACCCGTGTTCCCGAAAGCCATTTGAGTTCGACGTAAAGTGTTCGGGAGGAACACGCCAGGCAACACGGGCGTGTCGGGAGGGCGTGTCCCCCTGCGTTCAACAATCGCGTCATATCAAGGGATGGGAGCGGTATTGATGCAGCACAGGCATGTGATTGCTTATGCTTCAAGGCAACTGAAGAAGCATGAAATCAATTACCCGATTCACGATTTGGAGTTGGGAGCAGTGGTGTTCGCCTTGAATGTTTGGAGGCACTATCTATACGACGTCCACTGCGAGATCTTTTTGGATCATAAAAACTTGAAGTATGTTCATACATAGAAGAAGTTGAACTTGAGGCAACGGCGGTAGTTAGAATTTCTATGCGATTATGAGTTTACCATGAACTACCACCCCGGAAAGGCGAACTCGGTGGCTGATGCGTTGAGTAGAAAAGTGCCAGGCTATAGTCCAGAGTCTCGGTTGATGAGCATGGAGTTGGCTCAGATGATCGAAGAGATGGATATTACCTTGATATTCAAGGCTCCTTCGGCAGAGTATACAGACGTTTTGACAAGCATGAGCATAATTTGTGATATTCGGGACCGTATTCGGGTGGAGCAAGGAATGGATGCGGCTTTGGCCCCGACAATTAAATCAATAGAAGAAGGAACTACTGACGAGTATACACTCAAAGACGGCCTCGTTTACTTTCGCGGCCGACTCTACATTCCCAAGGGCGGTAAAATCCGGGAGGATATCTTGAGAGAGGCACATAGCTCTCAATATTCAGTGCACCCGGGCATTGCTAAGATGTATGCCGGTTTGCGGAAGACCATGTGTTGGTCGGGAATGAAGAAGGATGTCTGGTGTTATGTTACTCATTGTGAAGCCTGCCAAAGAGTGAAGGCTGAATGCAGGGTTTGTTGCAGTCGTTGCCCATCCCCGAATGGAAGTTCGAGGATATCTCCATGGACTTTGTCCATAGGCTACCTCGCTCACGCTCTGGGAATGATTCGGTGTGGGTTATTGTTGATCGGCTGACAAAAGTAGCCCGATTCATTCCCATGAAGAAAGAGGCTCACGTGGACGTCCTGGTACGCCTCTTCGTGGAGCAGTTTGTACGATATCATGGCGTGCCTAAGACGATCGTTTGTGACCATGATGGTCTCTTTACTTCCAAGGAGTGGAAGGCGGTACAGGCGTATTTGGGCTCACGCCTTACCTTCAGCACCGCATTTCATCCTCAGACGGACGGGCAGTCTAAAAGGACCATTAGGACATTGGAGGATCTGCTGAGATTATGTGTGTTGGATAGGGGTGAGCCGTGGGAAAGACTCATACCACTGGTGGAATTCTCCTACAACAACAGTCATCACGCGAGCATCGGTATGGAACCTCATGAAGCGCTTTATGGTAGAAGGTGTAGAACCCCCTTGTCTTGGGTGCAAGATGAAGACCTAAAGACCTTGGGTATTGAGTATATTGATGATACTAATGCAGTGGTTAGGCTGATACAAGATCGTATGTTGGAGGCTCAAAGTCGACAGGCGAATTATTATAATGCAAATCACCGAATCGTGGAGTTTCAAGTGAGAGATAAGGTGTTTCTGAGGATCCGGCCGATGCATGGAGTGTCACGGGTTCGTGGTGTGAAAAAGCTCAGCCCAAGATATGTTGGACCTTATACTATTTTGGAAAGAATTGGCTCGTTGGCCTATCGGTTGGAGTTACCACCAGAACTAGAGAACGTCCACGACGTGTTCCATGTGTCGTCACTTCGAAAGGCGCTGTTACGGCCCGATCAATATACCCCCACTACTGATGGTGCAGTGGCGTCGGATAGGTCTGTGCGACTAGAGCCGGTGCGGATTGTTGACAACGAGACAAGAACATTGCGCCACAAAAGTGTTCCCATGGTGAAGGTACAGTTGTCCAATCATGGGAAGGAAGAGTTTACCAGGGAGCCGGTGGACTTGAAGCAAAAACGCTACCCGGGATTATTTCCTCCAGGTAATTTTGATTTAAGGCATATTTATTCTTCTGTATGCTTGTCTTCCCCATATCCCTAGCTTGATTTCGGGGACGAAATCTTTTATTTTGTTTATAGGATTTGTAACGTCCCGATTCACGCTAGGCCCCTGTGTGAGTCTTGAGTCAGGAGGGCAGGCTTGAGTTCAGGAAAGTGGAGGAAAAAGCGCGGCACTTGTGGTCTGGAGAAGTTAGTCCAGAGCAGGTTACACGCCCTGGGTCACGGGCGTGACCCAGGGGCATGACTGAAGGAACTCGAGTAGCTGCCGGGGTTACTCGAGTAGTTTTCAAAGTACTCATGTAAATTAGGTTACACGCCCTGGGTAACTGGCGTGACCCAGGGGCGTGACTGAAGGTACTCGAGTAGCCTCCATGGTTACTCGAGTAGTTTTCAAATCACTCGAGTAAATTGTGTTACACGCCCTGGGTCACGGGCGTGACCCAGGGGCGTGACTTAAGATACTCGACTAGGTACTTAAGGTACTCGAGTAGGTGGTTGGTTCTCGAGTGAGAGGGTTACATGCCCCATGTCACGGGCGTGACCATGGGCGTGACCATGGGCGTGACCTGGGCGTGTTCTCCGTTCGACGATTTTAGTTGACTTCGACGAATGCCGTTCGACGATAGGTGTCACGCCTGGTGTCACGGGCGTGGCCATGGGTGTGACCAGGGCGTGTTCGGTCGTGTCGATTATTGAATCGTCATCGTAACCGCCTGTAACGCTTCGGTCGAGCGGGACACGGGTAAGGACACGGGCGTGTCCCTACCTGTATCACATTATATATATAAGGAATAGTGGAAAAAACCTAGCCATTTCACTCTTCTTTCCAGCCGTATTTTTCTGAGAGAAGTCTTGTGGAGAAGGAGAGTTTACTTGAGGAAGATCTAGGGAAGGAGATCCGCCATCGCCGTAGAGGAGAGGATGCCGCCGCGAAGAATCACAAGGTCTATGGCCGGAAATGGAACCACTGAAAATGATGTGAGTTTCCTACCCTCTCCCTTGGTGCTAGATCTATAGTTATTTTCTTAGGCGAGACATCGACTCAAGAGAGTCTTGATGGAGAGGGGGAGTTTTCTAGGAAAGGCAATGCTAGGACTTGTGTCCTAGGTTTTAGATCTCTTCAACTACTCCCTTCTTCTATGTGATGATAGGGGATGGTTTCGTGAAGGGTATTGGTCTCTTGAGGTTGAATAAGGGAGGAGGTTTTCTGGAATGACTTGGGAAGATCGCCTTGAGGAGGAAGATGAACTGATGCTGTTCATTTCGCCTTAAGATGCGTGCAGAATCTGTATTCTGCACGCAGTGAACTTCGTGGCCATTTTTAGATGTGATATGGCTAGATCTGGGCTTTCGGATAAACACAAAAGTTGAAGCCCTTGAAAATACCTTTCCAACGAATAGTTGTACGACTTCAGGCGAAGTGTGTAGCCATGGGAAAGCCTGGACGAAAATGACATCCGATAAATCCTGCATGCAGAATTTTGTTCTGTGCGCAGCAGACATTGAAGCCAAATTCAAATAGGATACATTCAAATCTGGGTTGTGGGCTGAATATGAAAGTTCTAACCCATACAATGACCTTTCCATCGAGGGGTTACACGTCTTCGCCAGATTCTTGTAGCCTCGGGAATCTCCGGTTGAAGTTGCCATCCAGATTCAATATGCTCTTAAAATTCTGGGTTCTTATATAATATGGATTTAGGTTCGGTGAAATCGATGTTGCAAATTAGCTTGAGGTTTTGATGAAATATTTCATAATTAACCACCGTAATGCTATGAATGATGAATCTTGTTAATTAGAATTCATACAACTAATTGTGAAGCAAGCTTTATTGAATGAATTGACTTGATAGAATTTGGTAAGTTGTTATAGATGCATATCTTGTTATATCATGTTGGAAACAGATTTCTTACAATCGAATTGTGATGCAAGATTACTTGAATGGAATGACTTGATAGAAATTGGTAGATTATTACATGTGCATCATATATATATTATGTTGGGATCATTTGGGATGTCATATGGGATGATAAGTTATGGCCAGGTGTATGTTCGATTGATGAATGAAATTTAGTAGTCCAATACTTAGAGCGTTGGCTCCCTATGGGTAGTATTAGGAAGGGATGTAAGTGCGGTGTTGACCGTCACAAGCTTGGATAGCTTGAGATGAGACAAACGGACGGTTGGGCTTGGCCCTCGGTGTTCACGTCCCGAGGCTCCTTCCATGCCAGGTGGATGGTTGGGCTTGGTCTGAGTGCCTTTCTTCCGAGGCTCCTTCCATGCCACGATGATGTGGAATTTACATGTGGTGTGAGTCGTCACGCGGTGTCGTAATCCCGAGTTAAGGATAGTGTGGTAGGTCTACGGGCTCGCCAGTCGTCACACCGACGGGAGTCGACAGTTAGACTTTGGGCGGTTGGGCTTGGTCCTCGGTGTTCACGTCCCGGGGCTCCTTCCGTGCCAGGTGAACGGTTGGGCTTGGTCCTCGTGCTCACTCCGAGGCTCCTTCCGGGTCACACAAGGTCAGTTCGGGGCTTTGTCCTCGGTGCACATCTACCCGAGGCTCCCGCTGGGCCATAGTACGCATGGGCTCCGCTGTTGTGTTCTTAGAGTTGAGGCGTACGGAGGCCTAGATGAAGTAGTGTGGATACCCACCTTGTAGTAGAGACGCCCGCTCTACTATCACCGCCTGGCCACGGCGGCTGATGCCTGAGAGGTTAGCTACCTGCCAGAAAAGTGGGAACTAATGGTCTATGTCGACATAGCAGGTGCATGGGTGAGTCATTGCATAGCATACATACCATTTCATATCATTGCACAGTAAGATCCTCATCGTAATAGTTAGTATGGGCACTCTTATACGATAAGTTACTTTATGCAAATCGACACTTAACTTAGAAGCTTGTATGGGCATCCTTATAAGTTAAGTTACTTACCTGCTGTAGTTTTCTTACACTTGATGTTATACTAGCTCTTGTAGAATTGTTAGTTTATACATTGATAGCTCTTGTAGAACTGCTAGTTTATACATTGATACTCATGTACCTTGCCACCTGCTTGTACCTTTTATGCTTGTTATATATTGTACTATTGATCATTTTTCCCCGCCCAGTGCCGAGGAGTCGTCGGGGGAGAGGATGTGAAAGCACTTAGTCGTTTCGACTAACGGTTGCTACGTCTTCCTTTTTAGGAGGTCACGCCGCAGGTAGAGCAGCCGCAGACTACACGGCAGGACAGCTAGGCCAGGACGACAGGGCCTGAAGTGAAGGTGTCGTCGATACCATCAGTTACTGATGTTAGTGTTTTGATACTCTGATGTAGTCCGTTTGGGCAATGTTTAGCTGTACTCTGATATACTGTAGAAGCATGTTTTAGCTTCTCCTTTATTGATGTATTTGGACTATATGCTTAATGTGGATTTGACTTCTCTTGTGTATTATATTTTGGTTGGGTTGGCATGTTATATTGATATTGTTGTAGCCGGCGGAATAGGCATCTTGTGGTACAGGTTAGCCCGTGTGCTAATGATACCGCAAGGCGGCTGTTCCGGGCATAAGAATCCCCCCTTAGCGTCGTGCTTTGGGATCCGGGAGGGGGGGCATTACATATCATCTGGATCGGTGATGTTGCATTTGATATGTTTTGCCGGAGAAGACTCCGTGCTTTGGGTTTTTCGGGTTTCTACGCGGTAGATTGAAACAGGGATCCTTGGGGATTAACTCCAAGGCGCACCCGGAAAACTGAGCGGAAACGTGTTCTGCTAACTTGGCAGTCAGGGAACCCGCCTTAAACATAACTGGGTTATGTGATTGTATGGAAAAGTTTTGGGATCCGAGAGAAGCTTGGCTCGTGCGTACGTCTTAAAGTGACTACGTGGTGTAGGCAACGGGCAAGTGGAATTGGACCTAGGCTATGTGGTTCGGTGCGAGAGACCCTAAAAGGGGACTGGCCGTTGGCATAGTCGGGAGCCTTAGACGGTGGTCAGAAAGGCTAAATGCTCACGTGGTTTCCATCTTGGGGATGGTGGTGAAGACGCTAAAGTGTTAGGATTCACCGTTAATGTGCCATGAGTGCACGATGTGTTTGGCCGTGCGAGCCTACACCTGTGGCGTAGTATAATTGCGCTTTATCGTTTTATTGGGCTAATGTTATGCAGGGAAAGAGCACCGCCGTCCCGAGTAAGGGGCGGGGTCGTTATAATTTGGTCTGCTTTTGGCTGACTGTTGCTTTGTTTGCCACCGTGCGGTGGGATGTTGCTTGTAGGTGCTGCGGAGCCGAGTGCTAGATAGCGGGCTGGAGCCCATGTTGCTGTGCTGGCCCTCGAAGGCCGTAAAGAATAGTTGTTTTTATTTTGTCATGTGTGGCCGGCCTGCGAGCCGATGTATGTAAGACACTATTTTGTTAAGTGAACATTTATAAGGCCATAAGGGCGTGTACCCTTTCAGTGTATTTGGTTTTCATTCCAGTGGTTTGGTTGTGGACATTCATGATTATTGGATTTAAGTTTTGGGTTCTTTCAACTTTTAAAATCTTTCGCTAGAATGCTCTGTGTAGGATGAATAGTCTTAATTTGACAGTTTGAATATTCTTATGTAACTCTTCCGACTGTCTATGGTATATGGCGTCGGGCTCCAGCTAGACCTTCTGTTATATGCCATGAGACGGATGGGGGTGTTACAATTTGGTATCAGACTTCTGGTTACGGTCAGGTTTAACAGAATTTGTGGGCGAATTCTTTTAAGGGGTGGTGAGCACATGTGTGCGTCATCGTTATAACATTAAAAAAAACCCATGAATGTCCACTTAGGAATGAAAAATACTCATGTTTGAGGAACCTGTGCGTTCCTATAATTGCTTTTTGCAATTTTGTTTGGTCACTTATTGGTGTTTTGTACGACTATAGGTGACCGGGAGTGGCGCAGAACCGACAGAACATCTGGTTTCTAAGGATTATAGTGCACCTAGTGGCGTGCTTGAGACCCCTCCTTCGTTTGAAACCATAAGAAGGATCGTTGAAGTGGTGCTCGCTGTGACTAGTGCACAGCAGGGAAGCAATGTGCAACCGTTTGTACCTGAGATGACTTCAATGTCGGGTGGTGTGTTGGATCAAGTGACATTTAGAAGGACATCAGGTCATCCGTTGAACATGAGCTTGGTGCAGGGTACACACTCAGTTGACGAGTATTTGCAGGCGTTTCTTTTGATAAGCCGCTGCCCATGCTTTGAGTTGGAGAACGAGCGTTCTATAGTTGATAGATTCTATAGTGGTCTGCGTGACGAACTACGAATTCTACTTCTAGGACCAAAACTATTGGGATTCCGAGCCTTGGTGGAGTCGGCTAGATCTTTGGAAGTGGATATGGGAAAACTTCACCAGATACCAGTGAGTAGTGTATCGAACTCTGCAAGTCCTATGAGGGGTGCATCTCGTAGAAAGCTGAAGAAGAAGGTTAGATCATCGACTAGCAAGGTTACTTACAACTGTCATACTTGTGGCAAGAAAGGGCACTTTTTCCAAGCTTGTCGGGATGGTGCTCAGAAGACTAAGGAATCTATGTCAGGAGCGGTTGAGGACTCTAGTGCTAAGAAAACAGAGTTCAAAGTGTCGGCTACCTCAAAGTCTGGATATCGTAGGTGGTATAAGAAGGCTGGGACTTCGGGTCCAGCCCCCCCTTTTGGTGCTTCAGGGGAAACTACAGGCCGAACCTCGGGTGCTTGTTATAACTACGGGAAGACGGGGCATTTTGCTCGTTAGTGTTGGAGCGGACGTGCAAAGTCCGAGAGGAAGTCTGAAGTGTATAGCCTGGGCCAGTAGGAGTCCAGGAAGCTCGCTGTTGTGGTGACAAGTATGGTTTAAAGTTATAACAATTAACTGTAAATACATGTCGCCCTTGTGCATGTTAGCTTAGAACTATTTGTGTTGAGATTTGTCCTGACTTTTGTTTATTTGGCGAGAGCACCGTTCGTTTAGGGGGCTTCACGTTCCCGTTTGCCCAAAGGAATTGTATTGTGTGTCGGAGTACCTCTCCCGATGGCAAAAGACATAATGGATATGTTGTTGACTAATAGTGCTCAATGCGCGCGGATAGAATCTGTTGCATTTATATTTGGGTTGGACGTGGTCTTTGGTAGGGACTGGCTCTCGGAGCAGCAAGTATGCATTGGTTTTCACTATTGAGCTGGTACCGGGTGCCAAACCGGTATCACACTCTCTGTATCGGATAGCGCCAAGAGAGATGGCAGAGTTAAAGGTAAAACTACAAGAGTTGTTGGAGCAATGGTATGTGCGTCCAAGTTCGTCGCCTTGGAGCGCACCGGTCCTTTTCGTCAAGAAGAAGGATGGGAGCTTGCGACTCTGCATTAACTATCGGGAATTGAACAAGCTTACGGAGAAGAACAAATATCCGATCCCCAGGATTGATGATCTATTTGATCAGTTGGTTGGGTCAACGATATATTTGAAGTTAGATCTGAAATCCGGTTACTACCAGTTGAGGATAAGGGAGAGCGATATTCCAAAGACAGCATTCAGTACGCGGTTTGGGCATTACGAGTTCACGGTCATGCTGTTTGGTTTGACTAATGCGCCATCCGTGTTTATGGATCTGATGAACAAGACATTCAGAGAGTACCTGGATCGTTTCGTGATAGTATTTATCGATGATATCCTGGTGTACTCGCAGTGCGAGGAGGATCACTACAATCATCTACACATGGTGTTGGAGTCGTTGAGAAGGAATCAGTTGTATGCTAAGTTCTCCAAGTGTGAATTCTGGTTATCCTCGATAGCATTCCTTGGTCATGTTGTCAGTGGAGAAGGGATAGCTGTGGAACCGGCAAAGATAGTGGCGAGACGGGAGTGGTCTGCTTAGACTACAGTGGCAGAGGTTCGGAGTTTTCTGGGGCTTGCTGGCTACTACAGGCGCTTCGTAGAGAACTTCTCGCAGATAGAGCTACCACTCACGACGTTGACAAGGAAGTATCAGAAGTTTGTGTGGTCTCCGGAGTGCGAGCAGGCTTTTGAGGAGTTGAAGAGGCGGTTGACAACAACGCCTATTTTATGTTTGCCAAGTGGAACCGAAGGGTTCGAGATCTATAGTGGTGCTTCGGGCAGTGGTTTGGGTTGTGTTCTGCTACAGCATGGGAGTGTGATAGCCTACGGTTCACGACAATTGAAGGCTCACGAGAGGAATTATCCGGTCCACGACTTAGAGTTAGCGACCGTGATATTTGCTCTAAAGCTTTGGAGGCACTACTTCTACGGTGTGAAGGTCGATATTTACACCGATCATAAGAGCTTGAAGTACCTGTTGGATCAAAAGGATATGAACATGAGGCAGCGGAGGTGGATGGAGTTCTTAGGGGACTACACCTTCAAGATGCATTATGTGCCTGGGAAGGGAAATGCAGTGGCAGATGCGTTGAGTCGCAGGACTCCGGCGCAGGCCAACTGGTTATCGGTACATGATGAGAGATTGGTCCATGAGTTGGAGGCTTTGGAGATATCTTGCGTCGACAAGCAGTCTAGTGCTGAGGCGAAACTGTTTTGGTCAGAGGTGCAGTGTGACCTAGCTGATAGAGTTCGGCGGGCTTTGGTTCAGGATAGCAGCATGAAGCAGATCTTGGATGAATCTTTGGATGGGTCAAATTCCCAGTTTGTTGTTGAAGATGGGTTGCTAAGGAAGGACGGTCGCCTATGCATTCCTAGTGCGGATAATCTTTGGGAGGAGTTGATGTATGAGGGTCATCATACCAAGTACTCAATCCACCTGGGAAGCACAAAGATGTACAGAGACTTGAAGAAAAGTTTCTGGTGGCCAGGATTGAAGAAGGATGTAGCACTTTATGTGGCCAAGTGTCGTCCATGTGCATTGGTGAAGGCAGAATGCCAGAAACCCGGAGGTTTCTTGAAGTCCCTACCTATCCCGGAATGGAAATTCGACGACACATTTATGGATTTTGTGCATGGTTTGCCAAAGTCGCAGAAGGGAAACGACGCCATTTGGGTGGTCGTAGATAGGTTGACAAAGGTGTCGCACTTTATTCCGGTCAGGAAGGAAGATCCGGTGGAAAAGTTAGCCAAACTCTATGTGGAGAATATTGTACGATTGCATGGTGTGCCCCGCAGTATTGTTAGTGATCGAGATGGACGCATCACGTCGAATGACTGGAGGTTGGTGCATAGTCTGTTGGGTACTAAGCTAAAGTTTAGCACAGCCTTTCATCCGCAGACAGATGGCCAAACCGAGAGGGTCAACCGGACGATGGAAGACATGCTTCGCATGTGCGTCCTAGATTTTGGAAAGCAGTGGGAAGATCACCTGTACATGGTGGAGTTTGCGTATAACAACAGCTTTCAGGCGAGTATTGGAATGGCGCCTTTCAAGGCCTTATACGGGAGAAAGTGTCGCACGTCGTTGTCTTGGTTGGAGACGGGAGAGTCGAAGCTTTACAAACGTCAAGCAGTGGAAGATGCCACTTTAGTGATACGGACAATGGTGGCGACGACGGCCCCCCAAGTTGACGACGGCCCACAAGTTGACGACGACCCCCAAGTTGTTGATGACGGCACGCTAACAGAAGACCCTCCTTCGTCCCCAACTAAGGACTCGCGTCGCCATGGTGTTCGTATGGAGCGGCGCTACAATTTCCGCCCTCGGCGCAAGACAAATAACTAGTTGAACTTATCTTATTTTTAGCTTAAGAGCATTCGTATTTTAGTATGCTATTTTATTTGGATTATGTTATTTTGGGCTGCATGTAGCCATTGAATGTTTTATTTTTATTTTCATTTGGGCTACATATAGCCAAGACTTGGTGATTAAGCCTATATATAGACATGTATGGTTTGTTTAACTTAAGTTGAATGAGAAGAAACCCTAAAACTTTCTTTCTTGCTAAGCCTCCTCTCTCTCTACCTCTCCTAGCCGCCACCCTCCTCTCCCCCCCTCTCTCTAACATTTCGGCCAGCCCTCTCATTCATCTCCCTCTTCCAAGCCGCCACCCTCCTCTCCCTCTCTCCCTCTAAAAGTTTCGGCCAGCCCTCTCCTTCATCTCCCTCATCCAATCCGCCACCTCCTCTCACCATATTCAACCTGACCACCACCATCCATAGCCGGCCGGCCACCTATCTCCTCCACCCGAGCAGCCCCTTTGAAGAGAACCCGGCTGCCCCTCTTCACGTGAAGTTTTATCCGGAAGGGTCTCCTTCTACGGCGAGGAATCTGGACTTTGGTGTGAAGCGGCCAAGGCGGACGATCTATCTCTCCATCCGGCGCGACTCCGGTGGAACCGTGGAAGAGCGAACCTTCATAGGTAGTCGGAATCATCTATTCCGACTTGCGTAACGATCCTCTCCACTCACGTGTGATTCCCTCTTGATATTCTAGTGGCCGGAAAGATTTTTGCGTTGGATTTGAATCGTTAGATTCTTCGTGGTTTTCCTTTTGATTTGCATCTATCTTAATCGCGTTATTTTCGAAAGTGTTTGGCGAGCCCCGTATTTTTGTTGGGGGAGATCTACCATTTTTCGATCGCATTTTGGGTAGACCTCTTTTGGTACAACTTTCGCTCGGTCGGACCCAATATTGGTCCTCTTAGCTTGGGAGAACGTCGGCCTATAGCCGTTCGTTTGACCTTCCCGCGGGGTAGCTACCGTACATTGGTGAACTGTGATAAAACGTTGGCGAGTGCGTCGCGGTTAAAGCTAGTGCGAGTGTGTTTGTGGAATGAGAGTGGCGTCCGTTTTATTCCTGTAACCCATATTGTGTCCGCGGTAGAGGCCTACATCAATTTTGGTATCAGAGGGAGGTTCTTGTCAATTTTTTAATTGGCACCCTCCCCTCTTTTTAGCACGTTAGCCTGCACTTGTGTTTGCACGTTAGTTGTCACAAAAAAAACAAATCTCAAAAAAAATTATTTTTTGTCTGCCATTAGCGGCTTAGTTTTCTTATTTTTCAGCAAAAAAAATCAAAATAAATTTTTAATAATTCTCTTTTTATTTCATGTAAGAAAATCAAAAAAAACTTATTTTCCTATAGTCATTAAGTGGCATTAATTCCTTCTTTGGTCAGCCTGAATCTGTTGTCTTCCTTTTTGCATGCGCACTAGGCTCGGTACGGAATATCCTCCATCGTCGTCTAATATGGATGATGACCGGGGTGAGGTTCGTGCCCTCACTGAGATTGAGGAGCTCCATCAGGATTTCACGGAGCAGTTGACGGCCATTAGGGAGGCACTTCACGGACTGGGGTTACCACAAGGGGCACCCCGTAATCAACCCGCTCACCCACGGGTGGGAGAACATCACAACCCTTACCCCTACCCTCCTAATGAGAACGCCCCACGAGTACAGTACGAGTTTGACCTTACTCGGGCCGTCTGAGTCAAGCCACCATCCTACGATGGTTTAGGAGATCCCCAAGTCTTCCAGGACTGGATCATGGAGATCGAATGTTATTTCGAGTGGTATACCCTGAACGACGCGGATAAAGTGTGAGTAGCGAGAATGAAGTTGTTAGGGCGCGCTAAAATATTTTGGCTGAATGAGGAGCGGCGTTTGAGAGTCGAGAACGGAGCGTTGCCCATAGGCTGGGATGCAATGAAGGCTAGGCTAACAGAACAGTACGTCCCTACTTACCATCGAACACAAATGTTCAATGATTTAGCTACCCTTAAGTAAGGGACTAGGTCGGTGTCTGAGTATATGAGTTTGCTGAAGGACATGATGGTTAGGTGTGACGTGAAAGAGATGCCCGAGGTCACCCTCTCCAGGTTCCGCAAGGGACTAAACCCCGACATCTAAGGAAAGCTTATGTGTTATGGTCACGCTGACTTGCACACCACTTTCAACGCTGTCTTAGATATTGAGCAGCACAACGCGCTTAAGGGCAAGTCTCGCTCGTTCCAAAAAGGCAAGTCCATTTTAGGACCGCCTCCCACCGCCACCTATAAGGCTAAAGGAAAGTATCAGTCCCCCGATTCGACCTCCAGAGTCGTAACGGCTAGGAATGATAGAAACCCCTCTGGTGAGAGAGTCCCGGTGGGTCGGGTCAACAGAACGAATGTCACCTGTCACGCTTGCGGGGTCCAAGGGCACTATGCTAGTGATTGTCCTACTACACCCAGAGCATTAGCCCTGTTAGATTCCACCGGTGGGACAGACGACATTACTTACGAGGCGGGCGAAGAGAGAGAGTCGGACGGAGTGCCTAGTGATATGGAGGATGACTCCCATATGATGGTTATGAGGTGTATTTTGGCGACCCCTCGAGCGTTAGACGATTGGAATAGAACGAACATTTTCACGTTGAATTTTAAGAGTGGTGAAAAATGGTGTAGGTTGATCATTGATAGCGGTAGTTGCATGAACGTAATTTCTGAAACCGCGGTGAGACGAATGTCTCTTGATGCCGAGCCGCACCCTCACCCTTATAAGGTGGCATGGGTAGACACGTCGTCCCTCCCTGTGACGAAGCGATGCTTGGTACCCCTTACCATCAAGGCTTATTCTGAGCAGATTTGGTGTGATGTCATCCCTATGGATGCTTGTCACGTCTTGTTGGGTCGCCCTTGGTTGTATGATCATGACGTCACCCACTTTGGTCGGGCCAATACTTACGAGTTTAAATTTAATGGCAGAACCATACTCTTAAAACCCACCCCGCCAAAGGATCCTTCGGCCCCCTCCAAGGATACGGTCGTCCCGGTCGAGAAGAAGACGTTGAGCCTGATAGGAAGGAAAGAATTGAAGCGTACTACCTTTTTAGATGGTGTCCTCTATGCCTTAGTGTGTCTACAAGTTAAGGAAGATGCGGCACCTTTTGAGAACTTGCCGTCGGCGTTGAGAAAACTCTTAGAAGAGTTTGTGGACGTGTACCCGGACGAGCTACCGGCTGAGTTACCCCCATTGCGGGAAATCCAACATGCCATTGATTTCATTCCGGGCTCCTCATTGCCCAACCTCCCACATTATCGACTAAACCCCTCCGCGCACTTAGAGTTGCAAACCCAGATCTCGGAATTATTGCAAAAGGGTTTTATCCGGCACAGCAAGAGCCCGTGTGTCGTACCCGCCTTACTTTCCCCCAAGAAGGACGGCTCTTGGAGGATGTGTGTGGATAGTAGAGCCATTAATAAAATCTCTATTAAGTATCGCTTTCCCATCCTTCGCTTGGATGATTTATTGGACATGTTATCCGGTGCCACGATTTTCTCGAAATTGGATCTTAGGAGTGGCTACCATCAGATCCGAATTAGGAAAGGTGACGAATGGAAGACCGCCTTTAAGTCTAAGGAAGGGCTCTACGAGTGGTTAGTTATGCCGTTTGGGCTTTCCAATGCGCCGAGCACGTTTTCGAGGATGATGACCCACGTCTTCCAACCCTATATGGGAAAATTCATCGTGGTATATTTTGACGACATTTTGGTATTTAGCACCTCCACGATTGATCACGAGTCACATTTAAGAACCATCCTTACCACGCTGAGATCGGAAAAATTATTCGTGAACATTAAGAAGTGTACCTTCCATGTGACATCGGTTGAGTTCCTCGGTTATATTGTGAGTTCAAAGGGGATCCACGTAGACCCCAAGAAGGTACAAGCCATTAGAGATTGGCCCGAGCCCGCCAAAATTCGGGATGTTAGGAGTTTTCAAGGGCTCGCTACATTTTATCGGCGATTTATTAAGGATTTTAGTAGTATTATGGACCTCATTACCGAGTGCATGAAAAAAGGTGAATTCACATGGACGAACTCGGCCGCTACGGCGTTCCAATTAATTAAATCGCGCATGTCAGAAGCCCCCCTTTTGCGACTACCGGATTTTACCAAGGTTTTCGAGTTGACATGTGATGCATCTGGAGTAGGAATTGGTGGAGTGTTGAGTCAGGAAGGCCACCCTGTGGGGTATTTCAGTGAGAAACTAGCAGGTCCGAAATTAAATTATTCCCATTATGATCGTGAGTTTTACGCGGTCATTCGATGCCTCCAACATTGGCGGCATTATTTACTTCCTAAGGAGTTTGGCATCCTATCCGATCATGAAGCGCTAAGGTTTCTTAACTCTCAAACTAAGGTTAGTCCTAGACATGCCAAATGGGTCTCCTATCTTCAGGAGTACACTTTCATTATCAAACACCTTAAGTGGACTCTCAACCGCGTAGCCGACGCCCTTAGTCGTGTTTCGTTATTGCTCTCCACGCTAGAAGTTAAGGTGATTGACTTCGATAGGATTAAGGACGAGTATGTCCACTGCCCAGATTTTAAGGATATCTATTTCGCCACTCAAGACGACTCGCCGACAACCATTACTTCTTTTTACATTCGGGACGGCTACTTATTTACCAATCGAAGCTTTGCATCCCCCGTTCATCCCTACGACACTTCATAGTGTGGGAATTGCATGGCGGAGGGTTAGGTGGACACTTTGGCCGTGACAAGACGATCACGTTAATTGAAGACAAGTTTTATTGGCCCGGTCTTAAGGCCATGGTTAGTAAGATTGTGGGTAGTTGCCGAGCGTGCCAACTGGCTAAGGGGAACAACACTAATGTGTGGCTTTATACCCCTCTTCTGATTTCGTCTATTCCCTGGGAAGACGTTAGCATGGACTTCATTCTCGGCCTCCCAATCACATTTCGACGTCACGACTTTATCTTAGTTGTTGTAGATTGTTTCTCTAAAATGGCTTATTTTATCGCGTGCAATAAAACCAAAGATGCGTCACATGTTGCACAATTATATTTTAAAGAGGTGGTTGGTCATCGAGGGGTTCCAAAGTCTATAGTTACCGATATGGATGTGAAGTTTACTAGTTATTTTTGGAAGACCTTGTGGAGGATTATGGGCACCAAACTTCTATTCTCTTCCGCGTACCATCCGCAGATGGATGGGCAAACAGAAGTTGTGAACAGAAGTTTAGGTAGTTTGCTTCGATGCCTTGTGGTCGACCACAAGGGTACATGGGACCTTATCCTCCCTCATGCTTAGTTAGCGTATAATAATTCCAAAAATAGGTTCACGGGTTTGTCCCCGAATGAGATCGTGCACGGTTATAAAGCTCTCGAGCCACTTGGCTTGATTCCGTTACCGCCATCTTTTAAGTCAAGTCAATTTGCACAGGACTTTGCCACTCACATCCATGATCTTCACAAACGCATAAATGAAACGCTTACCACTCAATACGCATCTTATCAAGTTCATGCCAACGCACATAAGAGAGTGTCTCACTTGAAAGTGGGTGATTTAGTCATGGTACGTCTCATCCCTGAACAGTTGCCTACGGGCACCCTAAAAAAGTTAGCGGATCGGCGAGCGGGACCTTTTCGGATTTTAACACGGTTAGGAGACGATGCATTTCTTTTGGAATTGCCAACTGATTGGGGTATTTCTCCTATTTTTAATGTTTCGGATTTAACGCCTTATATTGCTCCGCCACTAGAATTATCTTCCTGTCCGTTTAGTTCCACTACAGATTCTCATGGGTCTGGGGTTGAGGGGGGTAAGGGCTCGCTCTCTCCGTCGGTCTCTAACGGAGGTACGCTACATGTTGACGATATAGATTTTCCCCCTTTGCTGCCTAATGTTTTTCCCAGGTTTGCCAGGACCGCATTTTTGCCCGACAGGATTCTCCAGGATGACGTGTTTCCCTCTGCAGATGGCGATGTGCGCCGCTACTTGATTCGATGGCGTGATCGCCCCGCCTCTGATGACTCTTGGCTCCTGGAAGCGGAGGTGCCTCTCTTGGATGGTGTTCTTCTCCGACGATATCTTCAAGACAACTCATCGGTGATGAGTCCTTTCAAGCGGGGGAGGATTGGTGGCGACGACGGCCCCCAAGTTGACGACGGCCCCCAAGTTGTTGATGACGGCACGCTAACGGAAGACCCTCCTTCGTCCCCAACTAAGGACTCGCGTCGCCATGGTGTTCGTATGGAGCGGCGCTACAATTTCCGCCTTCGGCGCAAGATAAATAACTAGTTGAACTTATCTTATTTTTAGCTTAAGAGCATTCGTTTTTTAGTATGCTATTTTATTTGGATTATGTTATTTTGGGCTGCATGTAGCCATTGAGTGTTTTATTTTTATTTTCATTTGGGATACATATAGCCAAGACTTGGTGATTAAGCCTATATATAGGCATGTATGGTTTGTTTAACTTAAGTTGAATGAGAAGAAACCCTAAAATTTCCTTTCTTGCTAAGCCTCCTCTCTCTCTCTACCTCTCCTAGCTGCCACCCTCCTCTCCCCCTCTCTCTCTAAAATTTCGGCCAGCCCTCTCCTTCATCTCCCTCTTCCAAGCTGCCACCCTCCTCTCCCTCTCTCCCTCTAAAAGTTTAGGCCGACCCTCTCCTTCATCTCCCTCATCCAAGCCGCCACCTCCTCTCACCATCTTCAACCCGACCACCACCATCCATAGCCGGTCGGCCACCTATCTCCTCCACCCGAGCAGCCCCTTTGAAGAGAACCCGGCCGCCCCTCTTCACGTGAAGTTTTATCCAGAAGGGTCTCCTTCTACGGAGAGGAATCTGGACTTTGGTGTGAAGCGGCCAAGGCGGACGATCTATCTCTCCATCCGGCGCGACTCCGGTGGAACCGTGGAAGAGCGAACCTTCATAGGTAGTCGGAATCATCTATTTCGACTTGGGTAACGATCCTCTCCACTCACGTGTGATTCCCTCTTGATATTCTAGTGGCCGGAAAGATTTTTGCGTTGGATTTGAATCGTTAGATTCTTCGTGGTTTTACTTTTGATTTGCATCTATCTTAATTGCGTTATTTTTGAAAGGGTTTGGCAAGCCCCGTATTTTTGTTGGGGGAGATCTACCATTTTTCGATCGCATTTTTGGTAGACCTCTTTTGATACAACTTTCGCTCGGTCGGACCCAATATTGGTCCTCTTAGCTTGGGAGAACCTCGGCCTATAGCCGTTCGTTTGACCTTCCCGCGGAGTAGCTACCGTACGTTGGTGAACTGTGATAAAACGTTGGCGAGTGCACTGCGGTTAAAGCTAGTGCGAGTGTGTTTGTGGAATGAGAGTGGCGTCCGTTTTATTCCCGTAACCCATATTGAGTCCGCTGTAGAGGCTTACATCAGACAATTCAAGAACGGTTGAAGATCTCTTAGGACAGACAGTCAAAGTACTATAACGCCAAACGTAGGAATGTGGAGTTCAATGTTGGCGACTGAGTGTACTTAAAAATTTAGCCGTTCAAGGGTGTATCGCGGGTTCGACGCTTGAAGAGGTTGAGTCTGAGATACCTTGGACCATTTGAAATCCTGGAGCGTGTTGGAGAGGCGGCGTATAGATTGAAGCTGTCGGCGGAATTGAGTGGGCTACATGACGTGTTATACGTGTCGGTGTTGCGTAAGGCGGTGCAAGAGCCTTCGCAGATCATTGCGGACGATCAAGTACCGGTTGATTATGAATTAACGACAAGGGTCAAGCTAGTACGTATTGAAGATGTTGCAGTCAAGCGACTCCGCAATAAGGAAGTCCGAATGGTTAAAGTCCGTTGGGATAATTGCGGACGTGACGAGCTTTCACGGGAGCGAGAGCAAGCTATGTTGGAGGAATATCCCGAGTTATTCCACTTAGGTAACTTTTAGTTGTGTAATTTTACTTAATTTCGGGACAAAATTCCTTAAGTGGGGGAGATTTGTAACGCCCCAAAAATTATATTTGAGTTGGTCATGTAAAAAGGGATTTTTGGTGCCTGTATAGGGGTACACGGCCTAGGACACGGGCGTGTCCAAGGCCATGTCTGGCTGGTGTTTTGGCCGTTTTCATCCCAAGAAGGACACGGCTAGAAACACGGCTTAATGACACGGGCGTGTCATTGGACACGGGCGTGTGCGTAACCGTGTCTGTACCCATGTTCCCGAAATTCGTTTGAGTTCGACGTAAAGTGTTCGGGAGGAACACGCCAGGCGACACGGGCGTGTCGGGAGGGCGTGTCCCCCTGCATTCGACGATCGCCGAACGGCGCTCGACGATTGTCAAGTGACCCTCTGCGTTCAACGATCGACGATTGTCGAGTGACACGGGCGTGTTCTTACCCGTGTCCCTACCCGTGTTCAGTTGGGTCGTGTCCGTTGCCATGGCGGTTATATGTGACACGCCCCCTGGTCACGGGCGTGTCGAGGACCCAACACGGGCGTGTCAGGTGAGACACGGGCGTGTCTTTGTCCGTGTGTCTTTTATTCGTTCGATGATCGTGCCTCGATCAAGGCACACGGCCTGGAACACGGCCGTGTGCGAGGCCATGTTCGGCCCAGGTCAGGGGATTTTTGTGCAGATCTGAGTCGTTCAATCTCTTTTATTGAGATCCAATGGCCCAGGTGGTTTCCTGCTCTGTTAAGGCCGGGAATGGGGAGTTAACTCTTCATTTTTTCCAAGTCATTCTCTTTCCAAGGAGTTAGAGAGAGGAGGAAGGAGGAGGATTTTGGCCGCTAGCGGAGCATCGGAGCACCGTTTTGAGATCTGAGAGCGGATCCATGGACGAAAGGTCGTCGCGAAGACTTTTATCCGTGTAGTTTTTCCATGGCGCCAAAGCGGACTACAAGGGTAACGATTCTCTACTTGAGCATGTGAAGCTCTTCCTTTCTGCATAGGGAATCCCGCTCCCGCGAGTGTTCGGTGAGTGTGTGGTGTTCCTTGGGGTTGATGTGAATAGTCCCCCTTGTGTTGCATATAAAGTCCGGAATCGAAGTACGGGCATAGGCATTGTGTGTGAAGCCTACTCGGACGTGTATCGTCTGGATCGGTGATGTTGCATTTGATATGTTTTGCCGGAGAAGACTCCGTGCTTTGGGTTTTTCGGGTTTCTACGCGGTAGATTGCAACAGAGACCCTTGGGGATTAACTCCAAGGCGCACCCGGAAAACTGAGCGGAAATGTGTTCTGCTAACTTGGAGGTCAGGGAACCGGCCTCGAACATAACTGGGTTATGTGATTGTTTGGAAAGGTTTTGGGATCCGAGAGAAGCTTGGCTCGTGCGTACATCTTAAAGTGACTACGTGGTGTGAGCAACGGGCAAGTGGAATTGGACCTAGGCTATGTGATTCGCTGCGAGAGACCCGAAAAGGGGACTGGCCGTTGGCATAGTCGGGAGCCTTAGACGGTGGTCAGAAAGGCTAAATGCTCACGTGGTTGCCATCTTTGGGATGGTGGTGAAGACGTTGAAGTGTCAGGATTCACCGTTAATGTGCCCTGAGTGCACGGGGTGCTTGACCGTGGGAGCCTACACCTATGGCGTAGTATAATTGTGCTTTATCGTTTTACTGGGCTAATGTTATGCAGGGAAAGAGCACCGTCGTCCCGAGTAAGGGGCGGGGTCGTTATAATTTGGTTGGCTTTTTGCTGACCGTTGCTTTGTTTGTCACTGTGTGGTGGGATGTTGCTTGCAGGTGCTGGGGAGCCGAGTGCTAGATAATGGGCTGGAGCACATGTTGTTGTGCTGGCCCTCGAAGGCCGTAAAGAATAGTTGTTTTTATTTTGTCATGTGTGGCCGGCCTGCGAGCCGATGTATGTAAGACACTATTTTGTTAAGTGAACATTTGTAAGACCATAAGGCCGTGTACCCTTTCAGTGTATTTGGTTTTCATTCCAGTGGTTTGATTGTGGACATTCATGATTATTGGATTTAAGTTTTGGGTTCTTTCAACTTTTAAAAGCTTCCGCTAGAATGCTCTGTGTAGGATGAATAGTCTTAATTAGACAGTTTGAATATTCTTATGTAACCCTTCCGACTGTCTGTGGTATATGGCGTCGGGTTCCAGCCGGACCTTCTGTTATATGTCATGAGACGGATGAGGGTGTTACATTTATATATCCCGCTCGGCTCTCCAGCACCTGCACAAGGACAGCCCAGCCAACGGTGGTAAACAAGGCAACGGTCAGCATTCAGCTGACCAATTTATAACGACCTTACCCCTTTCCCGGGGCAGTGGTATTCCTTCCCTGTAGGCATAGCAATTCATGGGCATATATATATATATATATATATATATATATATATATATATATATATATATATATATATATATATATATATATATATATATATCACACATTGTGCTCTCACGCACAAACAAGCCATCACAACCGTCAGCCACACGGCCCGACGATCCGTACAGTCAGAGCACATTCTTGGTATACTAGCAAACCAGGGTCCCACCACCGTTCTAGGTCTGAAACCCAAAGGTAAAATTGAGCATTTATTCTCTCCGACGTGAAGGCTAGAGACTCTCATTATGCGCGCCAACTGACCCCACTTTCAGGTCTTCAAGTCAGACGGACATAACGCAGGTACGGATCAGCCACCCTCCGTTGCTCAAGTCACCTTGTCATCACCGAATACCAACGTACTCGAGACTACATATAAGGAGCGGGTCGATTTCACCTTTCCTGTTCGGCACGAGGCCTTTTTCAATAGCTCATCAAGCTAACAATAGCCACACTGTCGACCGAGGACTGGCTTCACAATAGCCACAATGTCCACCACGGGGCGGACTTCACAATAGTCACAATGTCCACTATGGGACGGACTTCACAATAGTCATAATGTCCATCACGGACTGGCTTCACATTCACAAGTTAGCTAGGCACCACGTCCAGCATTAGCGACAGAACTCACTTTCCGTCCCAAGCTTTAACCTTATCATTCATAGCATACAGCACAAGCAGTTAGTGGGTGTTTTCCTGGGCTTCCACTCCAGTACTTCTTGTTACTATCCTTCACAGGCACAACCCAATGAAATTGCAAGCATCACAAGGGTCTTTTCCTGAACTACCACTCCAGTACTTCCTGTTACTACCCTTCATAGGTCCAACCCATCGATTCCACAAACTATACGTTTAACCGCGGAGTCTTCTCCGGTGTGCAAATGCAACATCACCAATCCAGACCAACCTGTCCAGATGGGCTTCACACAGTATGCCTATTCCGTACTCCATTTCCGGATCTATATGCCAAACTATTGGGGATTCCAAGAATCAACCCAAGGAAATCCCTTAGCAATCCACCCTCTGGTGGGGGAAATCCATGCACGTGCCAAAAAGGAAGGACTTCACATGTCCATGAAGGAAGATTGTTACCCTTGACAACCTCTTTGGAGCCATGGGATTCTAGCCAATTAGAAAACACCGCAGTAGCTTTGCCTCCACAAATCTGGTCTCGGACCTTAGCTCGGAACTCTAAAGCTCCACCGGTAGCCGGATCTATTTTCCTCCTCCTCCTCCTTGCTCTCCCCTCTCTCTAACTCTTTTAGAAAGAGAATGGCCAAATTAAAATGAGTCTTGTCTTCTCAGTTTTGGCCTTAAAGCAGCAAGGAAAAATCTGGGCCATCGGATCCCAGAGGAAGGAAATGAACTGCTATAAATTTTCCTGAAAACGGCTATTTCAGGTCTGGCACGCCCTGTGACACGCCTGTATCACATGGCGTGTACCTTAAGCGGCAGATGAATCGACTTATCTAGAACAGGACACGGTCAAGTGACACACCCGTGTCTAGCTCTCGAGGCCCACTCGAGACCTACTCGAGACACTCCCGTATCATATGTCTGACACGCCTGTGTCACAGCCGTACTCGAGACAATTACAACTTATTTGAGACACCCCTCGAGACCCACTCGAGTAGACACAGAGTAGAACACGCCCGTGTTCCATGGCTGACACGCCCGTGTCCCATGGCTGACACGCCCGTGTCCCCCACTCGAGACCTACTCGAGATAATAACTCGAGTAGTTGGGCAAGACACGCCCGCTGACACGCCCATTTCGCACGGCGTGTTCCCTCTTGAGAACTTCGTCGAGTGCATTTTGTCGAGCACTCAACAGGCTGCTCAACCGAGCAGGACACGGCCTGTGACACGTCCATGTCCCAGGCCGTGTCGCCCAACCTAAACCCATAGTTGGGATTTGAGGTGTTACACCCCCAACAGTAGTGGTGACCTGATGGTGAGTGGGGTTCTAAGTTATCAAAGGTGCAAGGCACACCGAGGCGCAAAGTGCCCTTGGAGCCTAGTGGCAGGTGCGCGCCTGAGGCACGTGAGGTGCAAAAATGGGGGGAAATGAAAATTGAGCGAATTGGGCGCCCAACTTGCTGAAATTGAGCAAATTGGGCACCCGATTCGCTCAATTTTAGCGAATTGGGAGCCCATGTGCTCCTAATGGTGCCTCGGGTGAGTCTAAGATCATGTTTTTGCCCATATCAAAAAAATAAAACAAATACCATGAAAGGACCGGCCACGCCTTTGGCACACCGGGGAGCCTATAAGGCGCGGGCCTGGTGTACATTGCCCGCATCAGTTGTGCTGAGGCGCGATAGGGTGCGCCTGGTGTGCCCGACGCCTCAGGCGCGCCTAGGCACACACCTTGACAAATAATGTAACATCCCAAATCGTATTAGGCCCCTCGTACGTGTTTTTGAGTTAGGAGAGCTGACTTGGGTTCAGGGGGAGTAACAGTCCAAATTTCTGAAACAGGAACTTTTTGGGTGACACGGCCTGGGACACGGGCGTGTCCCAGGGCGTGTCAGATGACACGGCCTGCGACACGGGCGTGTCGCAGGGCGTGTCGAGGTTGTGTCGACGATCGGCCTTTGTCTCGACGATTTTTCTCCGGACGATGTGTCGAGAGGAGGCACACGGCCCAGGACACGGGCGTGTCCAAGGCCGTGTCGTGTGCTCGACGATTGTTACTCGACGATCGTCGAGTGTCGAGAAGTGAGTGTTAAGTGTTGAACACGGCCTGTGACACGGGCGTGTCACAGGGCGTGTCAAATCAGGTCGACGAACTCAGCCCGCCGAAGGATTTCGACAGGGCGTGTCTTTGTGCCGTGTCTGGGCACACGGCCTGGGACACGGGCGTGTCACAGGCCGTGTGAAGTCTCGGGATGTTTTGGGATTTTTTTTCGCCCAGGCACACGGCCACAGACACGGGCGTGTCTGAAGGCGTGTTGGTGACACGGCCCATGACACGGGCGTGTACAATGGGCATGTCACTGGTTTGGATAAGTCAGTTGACCAGCGCTTGAGGCACACGGCCTGGCACACGGCCGTGTCCGAGGCCGTGTCGGGTCAAAATCTGTGGTTTGGCAAAATCGTGGCCGTCCATTCCTTCAGCTGGGATCCAAGGGCTGAAGCTTCTTCCTCTTTTTCTTAAAGGCCGAAAACTGAGAAGTAATTCTCATTTTGATTTGGCCTTCATCTTTCTTCAAGAGAGAGAAAGAGAGAGAGAAAAGAGGAGGAAGAAGGAAAGGGGGCTGCTGCTGGTGGTGCTGCTGGTTACCGACGAGAAATCTGAAGCCGTCGTTGCGGAGGAAACGCTCTTGCGAGTCTTGCAAGCTAGCTTGGAGGTCATGGCACCGAAGCGGTCGTCAAGGGTAACGACTTTTATTCCTAGCCATGTGAGGGCTTCTTTTTGGCATAGCTTTGTGATTTCCCCCACCAAGAGGTGGCTGATATTGGAAATCTTTGGGTGGATGCTTGAAATCCCTTTTGTTAGCATATAGATCCGGAAATGGAGTACGGAATAGGCATGCTGTGTGAAGCCCATCTGGACAGGTTGGTCTGGATTGGTGATGTTGCATACGAACCGGAGAAGACTCCGTGATAACGTGTAGTGTAAGGAGTCTATGGGTTATACCTGTGAAAAGGAGTAGCAGGAAGTACTGGAGTGGTAGCCCAGGAAATTAGCCATGTGCTGTTTTTGGGTCCAACCTGTGAATAAGGCACAGGAAGTACTGGTGGGACTAGGAAAGACCCTTTGTGATGCTTGATGTCGTAGGGTGTCCACCTGTGAAGCGAGTAACAGGAAGTACTGGCATGATAGCTAGGAAAGACCCCTGACATTTGTGCTTGTGCGGTGTCCACCTGTGGAGATAGTCACAAGAAGTACTGGTGTGCCCAGGAAAGACCCGCTGGTGTTGTGAGAGAAATGGGTATAGAGACATGCCCAGGCTTGAATGCCAAGAACAGGATTGGTGAGACCGACCCGCGCCTTTGATATAGCCATGAGTACGCTGTACTCGGAGAAGGCAAGGCGATTTGAGCAACGGGGGGTGGAGGATCTGACCTGCGCTATGTCCGTCCGACGTGAGACCAAAACGTACGGTCTGTTGGAGCGCATAGCAAGAGTCTTCTGCCTGCGTGCCATGACACAATGGGGGGCTACGGGCCATCCCGGTGTAGGAAGACTAACTCCGGATGCACGCCATGGAGTAAATGCTCAAGAGATTTACCGTTGGGCTAGGACCCTGATACGGTGGTGGGCAAGAGAGTTGCCAGAACACAAAGAATGTGCCCTGAGTGCACGGACCGTTGGGCCGGGTGGCGAACGGTTGTGATGGCTTGTGTGCGTGAAAGCACATTTTGATGATATATCTTGCCATACTTGTGATTTGCTATGCCTGCAGGGAAATATACCGCTGCCCCGAGAGAAGGGGTAGGGTCATTATAATTTGGTCAGCTGAACGCTGACCGTTGCTTTTATTTGCCACTGTTGGGTGGATTGTCCCTGTACAGGTGCTGGAGAGCCAAGCGGGACACGTAGAGGTTGATGTGCCTGCTGTTGTTACTGCTGCTGCTAGCTCTCGAAGGCTATCTGCGTTGTTGTGTGTTTTCTTTTATTGTGACCGGCCTGCGCACCAATTTGTTTAGGCCACTGTTTGAAAGCCATGTAAGGCCATAAGGCCAACTCTTTTGCCTTATTGTAAGACATTCCTATATAATATAAAATGTGGAGTTTTATGGTTGGACATTCATGAGGAGTTCTAGTTGTAGTCCAGGCTTCCGCTAGAATGATTTGTGATAGGTGCGATGCGCGACTCTGGTATCATCCTGTACCTTCACCGACTGTTTTGTGATATATCCTGTGGGGCCCCGGCCGGACCTTCTAGAATATACCATGTGGGTTGTTACATTTTTTGTATCGGTTGTCTTGGTCTTTCCCTCTCGCAGTCGTGGCCGACTTCTTTTGTGGGGTGGCGAGCACGTGTTTGTGCAAACCAAAGTCTACGAATGAACTCCTGAATGTCCATGATAGGAATGCAAACTTGATGTGTTTGAGGAACTTGATGTGTTTGAGGAACCTGCGTGTTCGTATTTTGTGTTGATTGCTTGGGTACGACCGCTAATGTGTGTGTCCTGTCCACCTTTAGGTGACACGGAGTGGAGCTGGGCCGTCTGAGTCCCAGCGTTCTGATGAAAGTACGGCACCAGCCGCGGTGCCTACCCCTCCACTGTCTGCGGAACATGTGCGTTTAGTTGCGGAGGCCTTATTTACCATGATCCAAGGCCAGCCACTTAGGTAGGAACAAGCGGCTGTGAGGCCAGAACAGGTGGCGGCAAGGCCTGAACCTGTCGTGGATGTGGCTCCTCGAGCGGCTGAGAAGCAGCTAACGCGGTTTATGAGTTTCCATCCGCCTACGTTCTCGGGAGCGGGAACTCCGACGTAGGCTGAGGATTGGTTATCGCGCGTCAAGCGAGTGATGACAGCGATAGGAACGGCGGAGCATCAGAAACTTACCTTAGTTACCTTCTTGCTTGAAGGAGAAGCTCGATTATGGTGGGATGAGATGGAGTTGCATCACTTGGCGGGTCGTCCGTTAACCCAAGTATCAATGGAAGAATTCTCCCGGCTCTTCCTAGCGAAGAACTTCCTGTGGCTCAACAGATAGCCATGGAAAATGAATTCCAACGGTTGACTCAAGGTGATGGCAGTGTTGACGCGTACCTGCATGAATTTACTCGCTTGGGGCGGTATGCGGGTTCTATATTTGTTGATGAGCAGAGGAAGACTAATCGGTTCTATGAAGGACTGATGGACGAGTTGAGGTTCCTTGTGTCAAGTTCTGTGAACCAAGGTTTCCAAGCATTGTGAAAGATATGGTACCTAAACACCTAGAGGGGGGGTGAATAGGTGACCTAATCCGTTTTAAACTTTAATGGCAGCAAACAGTTAATATCACAGATTTCTAACTATTTTATCACAGCAAACACACAGCATACACAGCAACAATCACAGCACAGCAGACACAGAGTTTTATAGTGGTTCCCCAAGATATGGGTACATCCACTTTCCCCCTTCGCCTATCTAGCAGTGTACTAGATTCGGTCAAACTCCTCCACTGTCTCAGAACCCAAATTGGTTCCTACACCTTAGGCCCAAGGCCCTACAACTCAGCTTTTCCCAAAGCCTACACTCAGCCACAAAGGCCTACACTCAGCCAACCAAGACCTACACTCAGCCCCAAAGGCCTACACTCAGCCAACAAGGCCTACACTCAGAGATTTCAATCTCCTACACTCAGGCTCTCAAGCCCTACCCTCAGCCTTTATAATTATAGGCTTACAATTCACTCAGATCCAAAGGATCCTATAAGTTAAAAATGTATTACAAATATTAACTCAACAACTCAGAAATAAAAGAGGGGAGTTGAGAGTTTCTTGATGAGTTCTTGGAAGAACTCAGCTGGATTCAATCTGACTTAGCTTTCTGCAAAGCTTCATGAGTTGAACTGAATAAGAATGAATCCTCCTGCAGTTGATCCTTGACCTCTGCCACTTAAGATCCAGAATGAATCTGAATCCTTCTTCTCAGCCTAGTTCCAACGGCTGATTTCTTGGATGGAGCCCTCTCTCTCCAACTTCTTAGATCTGCACAGCTAGATCTTCTTGATTTGATCCTTGATCAATAACTCTGTGAACCACTTTAATAATTTGTTCAACAACAATCTGATCCACTTTCTCTACTACATCAACAACTATTGCTGTAAACTGTATGAGTCTATTTATAGACCTTCATGGTAACCGGCTGGTCCGGTCCATAACTGACTTCTGACATTTCTGACAGTTGCTGTAGACCGGCTGGAACGGCAGCTGTCAAGTCATCCAGTCAATTCTTGAAAATCTCTAACTATCTGAAAGTGTCGAGACTTTCTGTCTTTAAGTGTCGACACTTATAGACCAAGTGTCGACACCAGTTGTGTAAGTGTCGACACAAGTCTACAAGGTGTCGACACAACTCCTTGTGTTGTAGAAACTAAGTCTTGACACAGATTCTTCTTTATGTGTCGAGACAGAAATTGAGTGTCGACACAAGTACTTGATCTTCTATCTTTAGCTGAATTCTTCTAAGTGTCGACACATCTCCTTTGTGTCGACACAACTTCTTATGTTGAATCTTCAAGTGTCGACACTACTTCTTGGTGTCGACACATAGTCTTCTATGTTGATACTTGCTGAGTGTCGACACAGCTCCTTGTGTTGACACTTGATTCTTTTGTTGAGACTTCAGCTGAGTGTCGACACATTCCCTTAGTGTCGACACTTGTACTTAGAATAATTTGACGATATTTCTGTTCTTTGCTAAGTGTCGACACAGCTCCTTGTGTCGACACTTTATTCAAGTGTTGAGTCTTTAGCTGAGTGTCGACACATTGTGCTGGGTGTCGAAACGTACTTCATGTGTTGACTCTTCTGGTTGTGTGTCGACATATTGTGCTTGGTGTCGACACATACTTCAAGTGCTGACTCTTCTTGTTGTGTGTCGACACATTGTTCTTGGTGTCGACACTTTAACTTAGTCTCTGCAGACTTTTGCTGAGTGTCGACACAGCTCCAAGTGTCGACACTTTCTGGTGTGGACACAGCTTCACTGGGTGTCGACATAGCTCCTTGTGTCGACACTTTCTGTCTGCACTTTTCTTCACTGAGTGTCGACACAGCTCCAAGTGTCGACACTTTCTGTCTGGTGTCGACTTTGCATCTCAGGTGTCGACACAATGACTCCAAGTGTCGACACTGCTTGTCTGGGTGTCGACACAAGTCTTCTTAAGTGTCGACACTTTCCCTCTGGGTGTCGACACATGGACTTAGAAACTTTTTGCTTCAGTCCAGTAATTACTTTAACCTGCACAAGTAAACTCAACATACATCAAATACATTATGATGTATATCATTGAGTTGGGTGAGGCTTCTTCAAATCAGGTACATTTAATCAATGTACCCAACAATCTCCCCCTATTTGGAGAAGTCATAACCCTTAGTCAATGATATACACCATTCATAATAAAAATAACAAAATGATGTAAAGCAGGATTATGTAAGCAGGGTAATCATAACATGTATAAATCACACATTTATACAAACACATCAACACAGAACAAATAAGAAATAGACATATACACATTCACAGAACAATCATGAAATATATTGATCATATATTGTTCTAACATTTGTCTTGTACATGTTCAGAAGTTCACAAAAATGTTTTACATTCAAAAGATTACAAAATAATCTTCAAGTAAATTCTTAATCTATTTCTGATCTGGTTCCTTGATAATTATTCCCTTGCCAGCTTGAACTTGAGCTTTGACAGGAGCATCAGCAGTTTCAGCTTCAGCAGGCTTCTTGCCTTTCAGATCTTTCTTTTTAAGCTCTTCAGCTTTGATCTTCTGCCTCTCAAAATAGTGATATGGCTTAGGAAAGTACTTGCTAGGCTCCTGAGCTGTAGGAGGTAGCTTTCCCATCTTTGCCTTCCTTCTGAATTGAACAATGACCTCTTGTCTAGATTCATGCTTTCTCCATTCAGCTTCAGAGAACCATTTGTTCCTGTCATGAGTGTTATCCTTGGCAGCTTTCCAGGCAGTTAAAATGATGTTTCTAGAGGTAGGGCTCCACTGTTCAAAGTCTGGCCTTTGCTCTGCTTGTTCCCTAAACCTCTTCTTAGACAGCCTTGTCTCTTCCTCTTTCTGCATTGCCTCCTGTATGGCTTCTGATATAGGCTGAACCACTTTCTCCAGAATAACATTAGACTTCCCTTCAGTTGGGCTATACATGTGATGAATATCTGCTTGCACCATGTCAAAATCTGGTGGAGCTTAGATCACTTGAGCTACCTCTGGTTGCTCACCTCCAAGATAGGCAGGTTGTATTCCAGATTCAGTAACATTGTCATCATCACAAAGTGGAGGATAGCCCAGTGTAGCTCTGATGGAATTAGATATCCATTTGGCATGATCAGAGCTAGCTTTGACTAAAACTCTCTCCCCCTTTATGACTTCTCTAGCCATATGATCTCTGACATCATCCTTCTGGAATCTGATTTGACTATCCAAGTATCTGATTCCCTCTTTAAAGAATGGTTTGAGCTTTTGAAGTTGGTCAGAAATAATCTTCTGGGATGCTTGGATAGCAGTCTTAACAGCAGAAATTTCTTCTTGAAAAACTTTATCAAATTCAGCTTTAGCAGCAGTAAAAGTAGAGGGTTCAGCAGCCTTGTTCTTCAACTCAGTGACAATAGCATTATGTGAAGCAGTCAAATTGTCATTCATTCTTAACTGATTTTCAAGTACATAGCCTTGCTTCAATGCTATGTCATCTACCTGTGCTTTTATCTTTTCCTGGTGTGTTGCCAAGTACACCACTGCATTGCCACCCTTGTGGAAACATTCAGTCATCTCCTTCTTGTTGAGGTTCATTTCAAACCTTATAGACTTTATATCTTGGGCCAGATCAAATTGTAATGACTTTTGCCCTTCATCTACATACTTCTCTAGTGCCTGTCTTTGCTCATCCAACTTTATCTGTAGTGCAACCATTAAAGCACTATAATCAGCAGTTGGAGCTTGCTGAAGTATAGGCTGTGGTGCAATTGATTGTAAAGCCTTTTTGTAACTTTGACTCCTTCTCTTGAAGACATAAAGTTTCTTTTTCTGTGCCCTAGTAGCCTCCTCATCTTCAGATTCTGAGGAACTGGCTATCTCAACTCTCTCTTTAGGGCTTTGAGGCTTCTCAGGTTGTTGCCTTATAGGCTCTTCTAGAACTTGCACTTGCTCCCCCTCAAGAGCAGCATTCTCTTCTTCAGCAGCATCCTTGTCCATGTCAAAATCTTGTTGGTCTAGATTTAGGAATAAATCCTCCATGGTGTATTTTGGTGGTGAATAAGTTGGAGAAGTTCTTGGTTCTTCAACCACAGGATCAGGAATTACTGGAACAGCAGATGTGTCTTCTATAACAACATCTGTAGCTAGACTATGCAGCTGAGTTTGCTGAGGAACATCAGACAAATCAGCATCTTATAGAAGATATTTTAAAGTAGTTAGGTCAGTGAGTACCTCTTGTATGATGGTGGTGGCTTGTTCACTTTCCAGTGTAGAGGGTTCTTCTACAATTGGAAGCTCCCCCTTGCTTTGATCCCTGTGGATGGGGCTAGCGTGTGGTAGCTCCCCCTGGATCTCTGCATCAGCTGGAGGAGCAGGAGACTTCTCTGCAGGCTCTTCCTCATGATCATCAGGAGTGAAAACAACTTGTTCTTCACTTTCTGAACTACTAGTGGACTCTTGTGCCACTAGAACTGTCTTCCTTTTCTTCTTTGGAGGAGTGTCTTTCTCAGTAACTGTCTTCTCTGGGGTTGGCATTTCCTTTGACAACACCCTGTCCCATCTAGAAAAGATCCTCAGATCCATCTTCCTCATGTGGTTTATCTTGCTTCCTACAGCAGTACTCATTACCTCTGGTATGGTACCAGCTAGGTAGAGACTTAAGATTCTGCCCAGATTGGGCTTCTTCAGACTTTCCTTGATTTTCTCAAATACTATTATAGACCAGTCAGTCTTTAGTGTGAAGATTATCCTTGTCATTATTCCAAACATATAGGCAGACACTCTGTCATGCCCTCCTAGCTTACTGAGTAAGACCTTTCCCACTATCTCAGAGAGGAATTTGTCTTGGCTATTCATGCCCTTCCTGTTAAACACAGAGCCTATCTTCATTTTTGGATCAAGTCCACACCAGGTTAGAGCTTCCCTGGTCCTTGATGCAGTAACTTCTTCTTCTTCTTGAGTTCTTGATAGCTGGAGAGTCTTCCTCAGACTCTTAGGGGATACCTTAACCCTTGCACCATGAACTCTGGATTTGATTTTGTATCCAGATTCATCTATCTGAGCTCCATTAAGGAATTCAAGCACCTCCTTCTTCCAAATCTTCGTAGGTTCAGAAACTAAGTATTCTAACCCAGAAGCAGCGACTAGGGTTACGACCGCCTGGATTTCTGCATCAACATCACTGAAAGCGCCGCGCACCAGCTCATATCCTTCGTTGACATTCTCCTCAAGCTTAGGCGCCATTAGGGTTTGTAGAATTAGTCTTGAGAGAAGAGAGGTGTCGACACAGAAGTTTGAGTCTCGAAACTTTGAAAGCGTGTCGACAAACAAAGACAGAACCCTATTTATACCTTTCTGATTTTGAAGATGAACAGGCGGGACAGCTAACTTAAAATGTGTCGACACTGGCAATAAGTGTCGACACTGACTTATAATGTCTCGACACACATGTGTCGACACAAGTTCAGTCAACAAATTTTATGTGTCGACACTTGTTTATGTGTCGACACAACATAACTCGACACATTGTCGAGACTTTACTTAAGTGTCGACACCACCGTGGATGTGTCGACACCTACTTGACATGTGTCGACACTAACATTCTGAAGTGTTGACACCAACTTCCTAGATGTGTCGACACCTTTTTCCTGAAGTGTCGACACCACTATTCTGTGTCGACATAGACTTGTCTATGTGTCGACACCTTTTTACTTAGTCATTTTCAATTCTGTAAACTTACTCTAAGTTTATCATTCCTAGTTCAATTTTGAATCTATTGAACTTAGCTTCTTCTAGGGGCTTAGTAAACATATCAGCTATTTGATTATCAGTTTTAACATATTCAAGTAAAATATCTTCTCTTTCTACATGCTCCCTAAGAAAATGATATTTAATTTCAATATGTTTAGTTCTACTATGAGATACAGGGTTATTAGCTATTGAAATAGCACTAGTAGAATCACAGAAAAGTGGAGTTCTACTTACCTGAAATCCATAGTCCACTAGCTGATGTTGAATCCACAGAAGTTGAGCACAGCAACTTCCTGCAGCCACATACTCTGACTCTGCAGTGGAGATAGCCACACTGGTTTGCTTTTTGCTACTCCATGAAATTAGTCTCCCACCTAGGAATTGACAGATTCCAGTAGTGCTCTTTCTATCCTCTTTGCATCCTGCAAAGTCTGCATCTGAATAACCTGTTAGATCAAAATCTCTATTCCTTGGGTACCAGAGGCCTAGATAGCGAGTGCCCTTTAGATATCTCAATATTCTTTTGACTGCTGTCAAATGAGACTCTTTAGGGCAGGCTTGATACCTTGCACAAACACATGTAGCATACATGATGTCTGGTCTACTAGCAGTCAAGTATAACAGGGAGCCAACTATCCCTCTATATAAGGTTTCATCTACAGGTTTCCCTGCATCATCCTTGCTAAGAGACATACTTGACCCCATAGGAGTCTTCATGGTGCTGGATGAATCCATACCATACTTCCTTATGAGTTCTAGGGTGAACTTGGACTGACATATGGATAAACCACTTTCAGTCTGTTTAACTTGGAGACCCAAGAAAAACTTCAGCTCTCTCATACTACTCATCTCAAACTGACCTTGCATAAGTTTTGCAAACTTTTTGCAAAGGCTGCTTTCAGTAGACCCAAATATAATGTCATCTACATATATTTGGACTAGTATTACTTTGCCTCTAGATTCCCTAAGAAATAGAGTCTTATCTATTTTCCCCCTTGAGAATTTGTTCTCAATGAGGAAACTAGATAGGGTTTCATACCAAGCCATAGGGGCTTGCTTTAACCCATATAAAGCTTTCCTAAGTCTATAGACATGATGAGGTAAAGTTGGATCAACAAAACCTGAAGGTTGTTCCACATAGACTTCTTCTTTAAGATTACCATTTAGGAATGCTGACTTGACATCCATTTGGTAAACCTTGAATCCTTGATAGGTTGCATAGGCCAAGAACATCCTTATGGCTTCCAGTCTGGCTACTGTAGCAAAGGTTTGATCAAAATCAATATCTTCTTCTTGCTTATATCCCTTAGCAACCAGTCTTGCTTTATTCTTAATGATGACCCCTTGTTCATCCATCTTATTCCTGTAGATCCACTTAGTTCCTATTACATTGTGGTCTTTAGGTTTAGGAACTAATTCCCAAACCTTGCACCTCTTGAACTGATTAAGCTCTTCTTGCATTGCTTCAGTCCATTGTGGATCTTGTATTGCTTCTTCAAACTTCTTAGGTTCAACTTGTGACAGAAAGCTCAAGTAGATTGCTGCATTCATGTTTCTACTCCTGGTTTGTACTCCTTGTCTTGGATCTCCAATAATCTGCTCTACTGGATGATCTCTTAGATGCCTATTGGCTGGAGGCATCCTAACTTCTGGTTGAACCACTTCAGCATCTGCATCATGCTGTACTCCTTGTATTTCTTCAGCAATTGGCACATGTAGTTCTCCCCCTGGACAACAGATACTGTATTCTACTTGCTGTCTTGCAGCAGGCACTTCTTCTATAGTAAGCTTGTCTATTTTCTTTGTCAAACCTGTGGGGCTGCATACACTACTAGACAACTCATTATTAATAAGTTTAGTCTCATCAAAAACTACATGCACAGATTCTTCTACAACTTGTGTAGTCAAGTTGTAGACTCTATAAGCCTTACTATTATTGCTGTACCCAACAAAAATTCCCTCTTGGGACTTGGCAGCAAACTTAGTCAAGTAAGACTTTCTATTGTTAAGTATGAAGCATTTGCAACCAAAGATCCTAAAATAGGATAGGTTTGGTTTCCTGCCTTTCACAACTTCATAGGGGGTCTTGTTAAGCCCTTTAGTGATGGTAGCCCTATTTATAACATGGCATACAGTGTTAACTGCTTCAGCCCAGAAATACTCTGGCAGTGATGTATCACTTAGTAGGGTCCTACCAGCCTCTATCAAGGTCCTATTCTTCCTTTCAGCAATGTCATTTTGCTGAGGTGTTCTAGGTGAAGAGAATTCTTGAAATATCTCAAAGTCTTCACATAGTTTTGTCATGCTATCAGACTGAAATTCAGTACTATGGTCACTTCTAATTTTGACCACTGTACTATTTAGTTCATTCTAAATTTGCTTGACAAAACTATAGAAGACACTAGGTGTTTCAGATTTCTGTCTTAAGAAGAACACCCAGGAAAACCTTGAGTAGTCATCTACAACTACAAAGGTATAGACCTTCCTACCTAAGCTGTGAACTGGCATTGGACCAAAGAGATCCATATGCAAGAGGTATAAACACCTCACAGCATCTTTGTTTTCTATGCTTCTAAAGGTGGATTTAGTCTGCTTGACCTTTTGACAAGCTGAGCAAATACCATCTTTAACACACTTAACTTGAGGACCATTCCTCACCAACTCTTTGCTAAAGAGTTTGTTAATAGTCTTGTAGTTAAGATGGGCAAGCCTCTTGTGCCATTTGACATAATGAGAGACTGTCTCATCAGCTACAAGACAAACTGGAGAACCATTGTTCTCAATCATAATGTCTAGGCAGTAGACATTCCTCTTTCTATATCCTGTCAAAATGATCTCTTGATCACTTGACCTCTTGATATGACAACCATTTTTAACAAATGAGATGTCATACCCTACATCACTTAATTGACTTATACTTATTAGGTTGTGTTTCAACCCTTTAACATAAGGCACTTGAGTAATGGTAACCAAGTTTGTAGAAATATTACCAAACCCTTTGATGATTTCCTTTTCAGAACCACCAAAGGTTACTTTTGGACCATCTTTTATTGGAATGTAGTCCTTTAGTAATCCTCTAGTTCCAGTCATATGTCTGGAACATCCACTGTCCAAGTACCATGTTGGGGTATGACCACTTGGACTCACCTGCAAAACAGATTAATGAACCTTAGAACCCAAAGAATTCTTGGGTCCTTGGTATTTGTTAGTTTGCAATCTGACAAAGCTACCTACTGGCTTTCCAACAGGTAGTTTGGTACTCACTTTGGCACTAGCATTGTGCCAACAGTCCACTGCAAAGTGGCCAACCTTGCCACAGCACCAGCATTCAAACTTATTGTACCTTTGCTTAGGTACTGTCTTTGTTGTCTTATCTACAGCAGGCTTGTTGAATGTTGGAGCTTTGCCCTTGGACTTAGACTTGGACTGCTCAGTCCTTGCAGGTCTAATAAAACCCAATCCAGCCTTGCCTTTATGATGAACAAATTCATCAATCAAAGGTAGCACTGACTTAGGTTTAGAAAACCTAGCAACAAGCTCTCTCTCTTTCTGAAGATTGATCTCCAGACTCTTGATTTGATCATTCTTAAAAGTGATAGTCCCCATCTGAATCACTGTAATGTGTTTCAGCCTGGCTATCTCATTAAGCTTTTGATCAAATTGCTTCTCAAAATCTGTTGCAGCAGCTTTAAGATCAGCAATTTCCTTTGCCTGACTTTTGGCTAGGGACTTGCTTTTCTTGTAAGCTTGCAACAGTACCTTATATTCATCTATAAGCTGATGAATATCATCCTCAGACTCAGAAATACTTTCATCACTTGATGAAGATGAATCTGATTCTGAACTGGAACAAGAAACTGAACTTAGAGTTGAACCTTGTACCTTACTGGGTCCTGGCTGCTCCAGGATTTTGTCACTCTCAGTCAATGCCATCAGTCCTTGGCACTGACAATCTTCTTGTTCATAAATAGACTCCATTATCTGCATGAATTCTTCCTCTTCTTCTTCAGCAAACAGCCCTATGTAGGCCTCAGCCTCAGACTCAGTTTCTGAAGAAGAGATATCTGATAGAGTCTTCTCCTTCTTTGCTACAAAAGACTTTTCTTTCTTGCCTTTGAAATAAGTCTTTTTCCTGTCACTAGATTCTTTCCTCTTTTCAGGACAGTCTGCAATAACATGGCCCTGTCTATTGCAGCAATAGCACACTATCTTAGAACTAGTTGCTTTGCCAGATTTTGTCCTCTTCCCGTCCTTCTGTGAAGCCTTTTTATCCTGATAAGAAACTTCTTTTCCTTTTGAAGTAGAGGGCCTTACCCTCCACTGTTTCTTTTTCAAGAATTTTTGAAAGTGTCTAGTGAAGGCAGCAAAGTCTTCATCACTTTCACTGCTTTCAGACTTGGTGCTGACTGACTCATCTGTCTCTGATTCAACTACCTTTGGGGGTGGAGTTGGTGACTTATTCCTGCACTTCCTGGAGGCTTCTGTCTTGAAGGCTACTGATCTTTCCTTGTGTTCAATTCTTGTTGACTTCTCCTCCTCTTTCCTCACTGTCAATTGCATTTCATAAGACAATAACTTGCCAAACAGTGTAGGAGGAGGAATTTCCCCCAACTTAGCCATTTCTCTTATGGCACAGATCTTGGTGTCCCAATCTTTGGTTAGGGACCTTAGGAACTTATCATTTAGTTCATAGTTACTGAACTCTCTTCCATAAGACATGAGTTCATTCACTATTCTGTAAAACTTCTTGTAGCACTCAGTTATGCTATCACCTTTTCCTTATCTAAAACTCTCATACTCCTGATTTAGCAAGGATTTTCTATCTTGTCTAACTTCTTCAGATCCTTCCATATACACTATAAGAGTGTTCCACATCTCCTTGGCTGTCTTACAGTGTATGAGATTCTGAAATGTTGCATCATCTATGACACTCACTATAATGTTTTGTGCCCTCTTGTCCATGGTGGCTAGGACAATCTCATCCTTAGTCATTTCAGAGAAATCCTTTGGAGTTCTCTGATTGGCATCTAGAACAGATATCTTCATGGGCACATATGGCCCCTCTTTTACTTTGATGTAGATTCTAGGGTCTGAGGCCTCCATAAACAGTCTTACCCTTTCCTTCCAGATCCCAAAGATCTCTTTCCTGCATATGGGTAATTTCATGGAATCCAATTCCTTGTGATTTTCATAGGAACTCATGGTTCTTGATTTTCTTGAATCTGTATTTTCACTTAGACTGAATCTGCCAAACAGGATCTCCTCAGACTGTTAGTCCTTTTTGAGTAACCTGGCTCTGATACCACTTGAAAGATATGGTACCTAAACACCTAGAGGGGGGGGTGAATAGGTGACCTAATCCGTTTTAAACTTTAATGGCAGCAAACAGTTAATATCACAGATTTCTAACTATTTTATCACAACAAACACACAGCATACACAGCAACAATCACAGCACAGCAGACACCGAGTTTTATAGTGGTTCCCCAAGATATGGGTACATCCACTTTCCCCCTTCGCCTATCTAGCAGTGTACTAGATTCGGCCAAACTCCTCCATTGTCTCAGAACCCAAATTGGTTCCTACACCTCAGGCCCAAGGCCCTACAACTCAGCTTTTCCCAAAGCCTACACTCAGCCACAAAGGCCTACACTCAGCCAACCAAGGCCTACACTCAGCCCCAAAGGCCTACACTCAGCCAACAAGGCCTACACTCAGAGATTTCAATCTCCTACACTCAGGCTCTCAAGCCCTACCCTCAGCCTTTATAATTATAGGCTTACAATTCACTCAGATCCAAAGGATCCTACAAGTTAAAAATGTATTACAAATATTAACTCAACAACTCAGAAATAAAAGAGGGGAGTTGAGAGTTTCTTGATGAGTTCTTGGAATAACTCAGCTGGATTCAATCTGACTTAGCTTTCTTCAAAGCTTCTTGAGTAGAACAAAAATAAGAATGAATCCTCCTGCAGTTGATCCTTGACCTCTGCCACTTAAGATCCAGAATGAATCTGAATCCTTCTTCTCAGCCTAGTTCCAACGGCTGATTTCTTGGATGGAGCCCTCTCTCTCCAACTTCTTAGATCTGCACAGCTAGATCTTCTTGATTTGATCCTTGATCAATAACTCTGTGAACCACTTTAATAATTTGTTCAACAACAATCTGATCCACTTTCTCTACTACATCAACAACTATTGCTGTAAACTGTATGAGTCTATTTATAGACCTTCTTCATGGTAACCGGCTGGTCCGGTCCATAACTGACTTCTGACATTTCTGACAGTTGCTGTAGACCGGCTGGAACGGCAGCTGTCAAGTCATCGAGTCAATTCTTGAAAATCTCTAACTGTCTGAAAGTGTCGAGACTTTCTGTCTTTAAGTGTCGACACTTATAGACCAAGTGTCGACACCAGTTGTGTAAGTGTCGACACAAGTCTACAAGGTGTCGACACAACTCCTTGTGTTGTAGAAACTAAGTCTCGACGCAGATTCTTCTTTATGTGTCGACACAGAAATTGAGTGTCGACACAAGTACTTGATCTTCTATCTTTAGCTGAATTCTTCTAAGTGTCGACACATCTCCTTTGTGTAGACACAACTTCTTGTGTTGAATCTTCAAGTGTCGACACTACTTCTTGGTGTCGACACATAGTCTTCTATGTTGATACTTGCTGAGTGTCGACACAGCTCCTTGTGTCGACACTTGATTCTTCTGTTGAGACTTCAGCTGAGTGTCGACACATTCCCTTAGTGTCGACACTTGTACTTAGAATAATTTGACGATATTTCTGTTCTTTGCTAAGTGTCGACACAGCTCCTTGTGTCGACACTTTCTTCAAGTGTTGAGTCTTTAGCTGAGTGTCGACACATTGTGCTGGGTGTCGAAACGTACTTCATGTGTTGACTCTTCTGGTTGTGTGTCGACACATTGTGCTTGGTGTCGACACATACTTCAAGTGCTGACTCTTCTTGTTGTGTGTCGACACATTGTTCTTGGTGTCGACACTTTAACTTAGTCTCTGCAGACTTTTGCTGAGTGTCGACACAGCTCCAAGTGTCGACACTTTCTGGTGTAGACACAGCTTCACTGGGTGTCGACATAGCTCCTTGTGTCGACACTTTCTGTCTGCACTTTTCTTCACTGAGTGTCGACACAGCTCCAAGTGTCGACACTTTCTGTCTGGTGTCGACTCTACATCTCAGGTGTCGACACAATGACTCCAAGTGTCGACACTGCTTGTCTGGGTGTCGACACAAGTCTTCTTAAGTGTCGACACTTTCCCTCTGGGTGTCGACACATGGACTTAGAAACTTTTTGCTTCAGTCCAGTAATTACTTTAACCTGCACAAGTAAACTCAACATACATCAAATACATTATGATGTATATCATTGAGTTGGGTGAGGCTTCTTCAAATCAGGTACATTTAATCAATGTACCCAACACGTTGGTTGACACCGCGACCGCGTTGGAAAAGGATATGAAAAGGGTACAAGGGAAGAGAGCTTTGGCTGTGACGCAACCGGAGTGGAAGGCGCCCCGATCGGGAAAATCATTTTATAAGAAGAGATGGGGCAAGAAGTCCAAGCCTAGTGGACAAGCTCCTTCATCAGTTGCAACGGGAGCAACATCAGGGGCGACCTCCAAGCCAGACACTCGCATCTGCTTCAATTGTGGACGGATGGGGCATATTGCGCGAGATTGTCGGATGCCGCCAAAGAGTGAAAAGAAGGCGGGAGCATCTTATGCGGAAAAAGGAAAGGCGGTGGTGGATTCCTCTGCCTCGCAGGCGCAACCCCGGGTCTACAATCTTGGCCTGCAAGAGGCCATCAAGCAGAGTGACGTGGTCACATGTATAAGTTTCGTTTTGCATATGCTATTGTTTGTATGCTTTGCTTAGTACCTCTATGTTTGCGGTTTGTGTGTGTGACATGGTTGTCATAGGCTTTGTGATGATTCGGGACACGCTGGCGCGAGCACTGTTTGATACAGGTGCATCGCATTCTTTTCTGTCTAGTGAGTTTCTTACGCGGCTTGGGATACCCAGTCGTGCAAAGACAGATAGCGTCAGAGTGGTGTTGCCGAATGGCTGTTGGATGCTTGCTGATCAAGCTTGCGATGTGGCGGTTCAGTTAGGAAGTCGGGATTTTCGTTTAACTGCATTTGTTTTGCCAATATCGGAATTCGATGTGATTTTTGGGATGGATTGGCTTGCGGAGCAGCATGCTATGATTGATTGCCAGTCCAAAGAAATCACGTTGGGCCAGAATACCGAACAGGAAACCAAGTTCGCGGGTATGCGAGGAGTGGGCGGGACGTTGATGTCTGCACTCCAGGTAGTCAAAGCTGTTCGGAAAGGTGTGGAGTGTTACTTTGCACTGATTCAGGCTGTTGAACCTAAGGCCAGTATGTGCGAGGTTCCGATTGTGGCAGACTTTACAGATGTGTTTCCCACGGATCTCCCTGGGCTACCACCCCAGCGGGAGATTGACTTCACGATCGAGTTGGTGCCAGGTGCGAAACCTGTGGCCCGCTCGCCATATCGCGTTGCGCCTAAAGAGATGGCTGAGTTGAAGGTTCAACTACAAGAAATGCTAGAGCAAGGTTATATCCGCCCAAGTATGTCACCTTGGAGCGCGCCTGTGCTTTTTGTAAAGAAGAAAGACGGTGGGTTGCGGTTGTGTATCGATTACCGTGAACTGAATAAGCTGACCGAGAAGAATAAGTATCCTATACCCTGGATTGATGAATTATTCGATCAGCTGGTGGGCTCGACCGTCTATTCGAAGTTGGACCTGAAGTCTGGTTATTACCAGTTAAGAATTTGGGAAGGTGACATTCCCAAAACCGCATTTGGAACGCGTTATGGGCACTATGAGTTCACAGTCATGCCCTTTGGATTGTGCAATGCGCCCTCAGTGTTTATGGATCTGATGCACCGTATTTTTCGTGAGTACCTGGATCTGTTTGTGATTATGTTCATTGATGACATCCTGGTGTACTCGAAGTCCAAAGCCGAGCATGAGATTCACTTGCGGTTGGTGTTGAACACGTTGAGGCAAAATCAGCTCTATGCCAAGTTCTCGAAGTGCGAGTTTTGGCTATCGTCAGTGGCATTTTTGGGCCATGTGGTGAGTGGAGCGGGCATTACAGTGGATCCAGCGAAGATAAGAGCCATACAAGAGTGGCCAATCTTGTCTTCCGTGGCCGAGGTCCGGAGTTTTCTTGGACTTGCGGGTTACTATAGACGATTTGTGGAGAACTTCTCGCGGATCGCTTTGCCGCTAACCAAACTGACGCGAAAAGATCAGAAGTTCGTTTGGACGCCAGAGTGCGCACGAGCTTTTGAAGAGCTGAAGGTTCGGTTGACCACGGCGCCGGTGTTGTCTTCGCCACGTGGAACCGATGGATTTGTGATTTATAGTGATGCCTCAGGGAGCGGCATAGGCTGCATTCTTCTGCAAAAGGAGAAGGTGATTGCTTATGGCTCACGCCAGCTAAAGGTGCACGAGCAAAACTATCTCGTCCATGATTTGGAACTAGCGGAGGTGATTTTTGCACTCAAGTTGTGGCGACACTACCTTTATGGAGTGAAGGTGGAGATCTATACCGATCATAAGAGCCTAAAGTATCTTTTGGAGCAGAAAGACTTGAACATGCGACAACGAAGGTGGTTGGAGTTCCTTGGGGACTACACTTTCGAGATTCACTATACGTCCAGGAAGGGGAACGTTGTCGCGGATGCCTTGAGTCGGCGGGTTCCGGCTAGAGCGAATTGGTTACAAAGGCATGATGAACGTCTTATCCAGGAGTTGGAAGGATTAGAGATCTATTGTGTTGACAAGCATTCCACTGCCACTGCATGTTTGAACTGGACCGAGGTGCAATGTGACCTTGCGTACCGAGTTCGACGGGCAACGGAGTTGGATGAAGATCTCTTACGCTATGTGAATGAAGGGCCAGAGGGCAAATTCACCTGGAATGACGGTCTTTTGTAAAAAGAGGTCCGTTTGTGCGTCCCGAATGTGGGGAAATTGAGGGAAGAACTGATGTATGAAGCGCATTATACAAAGTATTCCATTCACCCCGGGAGCACAAAGATGTTCAACGATATGAAGAAGCTTTTCTGGTGGCCAGGGCTCAAGAAAGATGTTGTCCTTTATGTCTCTAAATGCCAAACATGTGCGATGGTGAAGGCGGAGTGCCAAAAGCCGGGCGGTTATTTGAAATCACTACCGATCCCAGAGTGGAAATTTGATGATATTTCCATGGATTTTGTGCATGGGTTGCCAAGATCGCAGCGAGGAAATGATTCCATTTGGGTAATTGTTGACCGGCTAACGAAAGTGGCACATTTTCTCCCGAACAGGCGGGATGATTCAGTAGAAAGTTTGGCAAAGTTATATGTTGACCAAATTATGCGGCTTCACGGTGTTCCTCGGAGCATCGTAAGTGATCGAGATGGGCGATTCACGTCAAATGATTGGAGGCTAGTTCACCGACTGTTGGACACGAAGTTGATTTCAGTACGGCCTTTCATCCCCAAACGGATGGCCAAACTGAACGTACCAACATAACAATGGAGGACATGCTCCGAATGTGCGCCCTTGAATTCGGAAAGAGATGGGAAGATCATCTCTATATGGTCGAGTTTGCATATAATAACAGCTACCAAGCGAGCATTGGGATGGCACCCTATGAGGCGCTATATGGAAGGAAGTGTCGTACTCCCTTGGCTTGGGTAGAAGCGGGTGAAGCTCGGGTTTTTAAACCAAATGAGGTGGATGAAGCAAACTCAACCATCCGGACTATTCGAGAGATATTGCTTATTGCTCAAGATCGACAAGCGAAGTACTACAACGCCAAGCACCAGAACGTAGAATTTGCGGTTGGCGATTGGGTCTACTTGAAGATCAAGCCATTCAAAGGTGTCTCCAGGATTCAACGATTGAAAAAGTTGAGTCCAAGATATTTGGGTCCTTTTGAAGTGGTTGAGCGAGTGGGCGAAGCGGCTTATCGGCTAGCTCTGTCGGCGGACTTGGGTGGGTTACATGATGTCTTTCACATCTCGGTGCTTCGGAAGGCCGTGAAAGATCCAGCTCAAGTGATAGCGGATGATCGTGTGCTGATGGAGTATGGGCTAACAACGAGAGTTAGACCCATTCAGATCGAAGATCGAGCCGAGAAACAGTTGCGGAACAAGACGGTCGGTATGGTAAAAGTCCGGTGGGACAACTGCGGCCGTGAAGAACTGACATGGGAGCGAGAGCAAACCATGCGAGAAGAGTTCCCTGAGCTATTTTGTAATCTGTAGCGAGAATGATGTAACATAAAATTTTATATGTTGTCACATTTTTCTTGCTGATTTCTGTTGCCTTACTGTATCTGAATTTCGAGGACGAAATTTCTTGTAGGAGGGGAGGATTGTAACAGTCCAAATTTCTGAAACAGGAACTTTTTGGGTGACACGGCCTGGGACACGGGCGTGTCCCAGGGCGTGTCAGCTGACACGGCCTGCGACACGGGCGTGTCGCAGGGCGTGTCGAGGTTGTGTCGACGATCGGCTTTTGTCTCGACGATTTTTCTCTCGACGATGTGTCGAGAGGAGGCACACGGCCCAGGACACGGGCGTGTCCAAGGTCGTGTCGTGTGCTCGACGATTGTTACTCGACGATCGTCGAGTGTCGAGAAGTGAGTGTTAAGTGTTGAACACGGCCTGTGACACGGGCGTGTCACAGGGCGAGTCAAATCAGGTCGACGAACTCAGCCCGCTGAAGGATTTCGACAGGGCGTGTCTTTGTGTCGTGTCTGGGCACACGGCCTGGGACACGGGCGTGTCACAGGCCGTGTGAAGTCTCGGGATGTTTTGGGATTTTTTTCGCCCAAGCACACGGCCACAGACACGGGCGTGTCTGAAGGCGTGTTGGTGACACGGCCCATGACACGGGCGTGTACAATGGGCGTGTCACTGGTTTGGATAAGTCGGTTGACCACCGCTTGAGGCACACGGCCGTGTCCGAGGCCGCGTCGGGTCAAAATCTGTGGTTTGGCAAAATCGTGGCCGTCCATTCCTTCAGCTGGGATCCAAGGGCTGAAGCTTCTTCCTCTTTTTCATAAAGGCCGAAAATTGAGAAGTAATTCTCATTTTGATTTGGCCTTCATCTTTCTTCAAGAGAGAGAAAGAGAGAGAGAAAGGAGGAGGAAGAAGGAAAGGGGGCTGCTGCTGGTGGTGCTGCTGGTTACCGACGAGAAATCTGAAGCCGTCGTTGCGGAGGAAACGCTCTTGCGAGTCTTGCAAGCTAGCTTGGAGGTCATGGCACCGAAGCGGTTGTCAAGGGTAATGACTTTTCTTCCTAGCCATGTGAAGGCTTCTTTTTGGCATAACTTTGTGATTTCCCCCACCAAGAGGTGGCTGATATTGGAAATCTTTGGGTGGATGCTTGAAATCCCCTTTGTTAGCATATAGATCCGGAAATGGAGTACGGAATAGGCATGCTGTGTGAAGCCCATCTGGACAGGTTGGTCTGGATTGGTGATGTTGCATACGAACCGGAGAAGACTCCGTGATAACGTGTATTGTAAGGAGTCTACGGGTTATACCTGCGAAAAAGAGTAGCAGGAAGTACTGGAGTGGTAGCCCAGGAAATTAGTCATGTGCTGTTTTTTGGTCCAACCTGTGAATGAGGCACAGGAAGTACTGGTGGGACCAGGAAAGACCCTTTGTGATGCTTGATGTCGTAGGGTGTCCACCTGTGAAGCGAGTAACAGGAAGTACTGGCATGATAGCTAGGAAAGACCCCTGACATTTGTGCTTGTGCGGTGTCCACCTGTGGAGATAGTCACAGGAAGTACTGGTGTGCCCAGGAAAGACCCGCTGGTGCTGTGAGAGAAATGGGTATAGAGACATGCCCAGGCTTGAATGCCAAGAACAGGATTGGTGAGACCGACCCGCGCCTTTGATATAGCCATGAGTACGCTGTACTCGGAGAAGGCAAGGCGATTTGAGCAACGGGGGGTGGAGGATCCGACCTGCGCTCTGTCCGTCCGACGTGAGACCAAAAAGTGCGGTCTGTTGGAGCGCATAGCAAGAGTCTTCGGCCTGCGTGCCATGACACAATGGGGGGCTACGGGCCATCCCGGTGTAGGAAGACTAACTCCGGCTGCACGCCATGGAGTAAATGCTCAAGAGATTTATCGTTGGGCTAGGACCCTGATACGGTGGTGGGCAAGAGAGTTGCCAGAACACCAAGAATGTGCCCTGAGTGCACGGACAGTTGGGCCGAGTGGCGAACGGTTGTGATGGCTTGTGTGCGTGAAAGCACATTTTGATGATATATCTTGCCATACTTGTGATTTGTTATGCCTGCAGGGAAATATACCGCTGCCCCGAGAGAAGGGGTAGGGTCATTATAATTTGGTCAACTGAACGCTGACCGTTGCTTTTGTTTGCCACCGTTGGGTGGATTGTCCCTGTACAGGTGCTGGAGAGCCGAGCGGGACGCGTAGAGGTTGATGTGCCTGATGTTGTTGTTGCTGCTGTTGCTAGCCCTCGAAGGCTATCTGTGTTGTTGTGTGTTTTCTTTTATTGTGGTCGGCCTGCGCACCAATTTGTTTAGGCCACTGTTTGAAAGCCATGTAAGGCCATAAGGCCAACTCTTTTGCCTTATTGTAAGACATTCCTATATAATATAAAATGTGGAGTTTTATGGTTGGACATTCATGAGGAGTTCCAGTTGTAGTCTAGGCTTCCGCTAGAATGATTTGTGATAGGTGCGATGCGCGACTCTGGTATCATCATGTACCTTCACCGACTGTTTTGTGATATATCCTGTGGGGCCCCGGCCGGACCTTCTAGAATATACCATATGAACGGATGGGGTTGTTACAGGGAGTGCTGACAACAGGGCAGCACATTTGAAAAGGAGGAGAAATCAGTCAAGCATAGGACACGGGTAAAGACACGGGCGTGTCCCTACCCGTGTGGGAGTGGCAAGCTCTCGAGTCGATGACTCGAGTATGTCCAAAGAAGGACACGAGTGGTGACACGGGCGTATCACTACCCGTGTGAAGGGACACGGGCAGAGACATGGGTGTGTCCCTCCCCGTGTGCGTGTGTGTCGAGTTGAACTCGACACAGCGTGTCGAGATCGACGAACTTCGTGTCGAGATCGACGAATTGTATGACACTGGTAGAGACACGGGCGTGTCCCTACCCGTGTGTCGTTGTATCGAGTTGAGCTCGACGAGGCGTGTCGAGATCGAGGAACTCCGTGTCGAGATCGACGAATTGTATGACACGGGTAGAGACACGGGCGTGTCCCTACCCGTGTGTCGTTGTGTCGAGTTGAGCTCGACGAGGCTTGTCGAGATCGACGAGGTGTGTCGACACTCGAGACTTTGGTCGACAAAAATGGTCGACAGAGGGAACACGCCCAGTGTCACGGGCGTGTCCCATCCGACACGGGCGTGCCGGAGGGCGTGTGTTCCCTCTGGTCGATGACCAGCGCTCGACGATCGTCGAGTGTCAAGTATGGGGTACACGGCCTGTGACACATGCGTGTCACAGGGCGTGTCCCGCTCATCCTCGAGTATCTCTCGTGTAGGTCGAAATATGCTCGAGTAGGTGGAAAAGTACTCGAGTAAGAGGGGGTCACACGGGCGTGTCATCCCTGTGACACGGTCGTGTCCTATCCCGGTACTCGAGTAGTTGGTTTTATCTCGAGTAAGTCCTCTCGAGTAGGTCTCGAGTGGGTTACACGCCCCATGTCACGGGCGTGACTGAGCCGACACGGGCGTGTCCCACCCATGTGTCGTGTCGAGTATTGAACCGATGCATAAAAACCGTCGTAACGCTTCTCCTATGCAGGACACGGGTAAGGACACGGGCGTGTCCCTACCCGTGTCACTTTTATATAAAAGGGGAAGTGATAACCCTAGCCTTTTTCACTCCTCGTTCCAGCCATTTTTCTGAGAGAAACTTCTGTTGAGAGAAGGAAGTCGCTGGATCTAGTTCAAGAGGAGAAGATCTGCCACTGCCGTGGAAAAGAAGATGTCGCCGAGAAGAGTCACGAGACGCATGGCCGGAAATGGTGGAAATGCCTGAAATGAGGTGAGCTTCCTCCCCTCTCCCTTGGTGCTAGATCTTTAGTTATTTTCTTAGGAGAGATATCGACTCAAGAGAGTTTTTATGGAGAGAAGGAGTTTTTCTAGGGATGGCCATGCTAGGACATGTGTTCTAGGTTTTAGATCTCTTCAACCTCCCCTTTCTTCCATGTGATGATGGGTGGATAGCTTCGTGAAGAATCATGGCCTCATGAGGGTAAATAAGGGAGGAGGAAATTTTGGAGTGATTTTGGAAGATCGACTTGGCGAGGAAGATGAACCGATGTCGTTCATTCCTCTTTGCGAAGCGTGCAGAATCTGTATTCTGCATGCAGAGATCTTCTTTGCCATTTTCATATAGGGTTTGTCCAGATCTGGGCTTTCAACTAAACACAAAAGTTGAAGCCCTTGAAACTACCTTTCCAACGAGTAGTTGCACGTCTTCATGCGAAGTGTGTAGCCACGGGAAAGTCTAAACGAACATGACGTTCGATAAATCCTGCATGCAGAAATTGTGTTCTGTACGCGGTGGACTTCAAGTCTGATTTCAAATAGGATACGCTCAAATCTGGGTTATGGGCTGAATATGAAAGTTGTAACCCATGGAAAGACCTTTCCATCGAGAGGTTACACGTCTTCACCGGATTCCTGTAGCTTTGGGAATCTCCGGTCGAAGTTGCTGTCCAGATTTATTCTGCACTTAAATTCTAGGGTTTATATAATATGAATTTGAATTCGGTGGAATCGATGTTGCTAATTAACTCTAGATTTTGATGAACTATTTTATGCTGACCACCGTAGTGCTATGAATGATAAATCTTGTTAATTAGATTTCATAAAACTGAATTGTGGAGCAAGCTTTAATGCATGATATGACTTGCTAATATTGATATATTATTATCAATGTGCACCATGTTTATAATATGATGAATGAAATGACTGGATACAAATTGGTAGATTATTATTAATGTGCATCATGTTTGTAATCTGTTGAAACCATTTGGAATGACAAATAGAAGGATAAACCATGGTCATGAGCATGTATGATGGTTAGAATGAAATGTAGTAGTCCAATACTTAGAGCGTAGTCTCCCTACGGGTAGTATTGTGGATGGATGTAAGTGCGGTGATGACCGTCACTAGTTGGGTTCGAGTCGAGATGAGTTATAGATGGATGGTTGGGTTGTGCCCTCGTGCTTACTTCTATAGCCCCTTCCATGCCACGGTGTCGTGGCATTTGCATGCAGTGTGAGTCGACATGCGGTGTCGTAATCCTGGGTTTAGGATACTGAGGCAGGTCTACGGGCTCGCCGATCGTCACACCGACGGGAGTTGACGGTTAGACTTTGGGCGGTTGGGCTGTGTCCTCGGTGTTCACATCCTGAGTCCCCTTCCGTGCCAAGTGAACGGTTGTGTTGTGTCCTCGTACCTTCTTCCGAGGCCCCTTCCGGGTCACACCAGGCCAGTTCGGGCTGTGTTCTCGGTGCACATCTACCCGAGACCCCGCTGGGCCATAGTATGCATGGGATCCGCTGTTGTGTTCTTATCATTGAGGCGTATGGAGGCCTAGGTGAAGTAGTGTGGATACCCGCCTAGCAGTAGAGATGCCCGCTCTACTGTCACCGCCTGGCCACGGCGGCTGATGCCTGAGAGGTTAGCTACATGCTCGAATAGTGGGAACTACTAGTCTATGTTGACAGAGCAATTGCATGTGTGTGATCATGGGTGAGTCATTGCATAGCATACAAACCATTACATAGCATTGCACAAACAACACCCTCATCGTATAAGTTTGTATGGGCACTCTTATACGATGAGTTACTTTTATGTAACCCGATCCTTAACTTATAAGCTTGTATGAGCATCCTTATAAGTTAAGTTACTTTCCTGCTGTAGTTACTTGTACTTGTTTTTTTACTAATTGCTCAAGTAGACTGCTAGTCTGTAATATTGTTATTCAAGTAGAACTGTTAGTTGATAATGTTGTTATTCATGTACTATTACCACCTGCTTGTGCCTGCTTTACTACATGTATTATACTTGTACCCTTGTTCCTTTCTCCGCCCGGTGCCTAGGAGTCGTTGGGGGAGCGGATGTGAAGCCACTTAGTCTTTTCGACTAACGGTTGCTACGTCTTCCTTTTTAGGAGGTCACCCCGCAGGTAGAGCAGCAGCAGACTTTGCAGCAGGACATCCAGGCCAGGAAGACAGGGCCTGAAGTGACGATGTCGTCGCTACCGTCGGTTACGAATGTGAGTGTTGTGAGATTCTGTTGTAGCCTGTTTGGGAAATTTTATAGTTGTACTCTGATATTGTAGAAGCATGTTTTAGCTTTTCTTATTTGATGTATTTGGACTCATATGCTTAGTGTGGATTTGACTTCTTCTTGCTTATATTATGGTTGGGTTGGCATGTATATATTGATATTGGTTGTAGCCGGCGGAATAGGCGTCTTGTGGTATAGGTTAGCCCGTGTTCTAATGCTACCTCAAGGCGGCTGTTTCGGGCATAAGACCCCCTTTCATGCCGTGTTTTGGGATCCAGGAGGGGGGTCTTACAAATGGTATCAGTTTGCCACGATCCTCAACTAAAGAAGTCAATCAACAATGGTCCCACCCTCGTTCAATTTGTCAGTTTGCGGACAAACTGACTTAGCGGAAGCAGTGGTGTGCCCATATGTAATTCACATTAAGTTGTCCAACTTTGACCGCAAAATTAGCCAGCCTGACCATACGTTTGTGTTCTACGTGTAGGTTCCAGTGCATGTTGAGCCAATGGGGGGCACTCCTGCCCCGTCCATACCCACTCAGTTTCAATAATCCGAGTTGGGGCAGACGCTCACCGCCATCCTGGATGCCTTTAGGGCGCAACAGCCTCCGGTTCAACAATAGGATCCGGGCTCTAACTGCTGAGCACCTTTAGGGCTCTCTCCCCTCCCGCCTACCTCGGGACGGAGTCGGCCGTACGCACGGAAGAATGGCTTGACATGGTCCAGGAACTATTGGCGGGGATCCGTTGCCCGGCCAACATGGTTGTATCGTTGGCGGTGTCCGTCTTGGATCTACATGCTAAGAGGTGGTGGAAGTCACTCATGGGCTCCACGTTCCAAGGATGAGTGTATACCGAGATAAGTTGGAGCGAGTTCTCGGGTGTCTTCTTGGAGCACTTCATTCCAACATCGGCTCGAGACGAGCTCGAGCAGAGGTTTCTACTACTGAAGCAGGGATCAAAATCGGTTACAGAATACCAGCGAGAGTTCTAGCATCTCGGAAGGTTCGCAGACTCATATGACCTGGATGATAGAGGATACGCCAAGCGTTTCTACAAAGGGCTACAAGATCCCCTAAGGCAGGCCCTTTTATTTATAGCGGACGCTAGTTTGGCAAAGATTATCGACATGGCGAAGAGATTGGAGGCGGATCACTTGAGTAGTGGTAAGAGACCTGCGTAGGGCGTGATGGAAGCTGACCCAAGCAATAGAAGGAGGCGGGACTTCAGAGGAGGAAGAGGACATCAAAGAGGTGGAGGACATTTCCACCGAGACTTTAGAGTGGAGCACCCAGTTCCGCAGCCGCTTGCGTTGCCTCCACCGCCTCAGCCTCAGCAGTTTCAGCAATAAGAAGGGAGGCGTGGGCTGGTGTGTTTTGAATGCAACTAGCCAGGCCACATTCGACGTTTCTGCCCACGGTTGTATAGGAATGTCCCTCCCGCTCTCCCCCCGGCAGCTCCGCGGGGGCGTGGTTATATGCGTGGTCGAGGACGAGGACCGCGAGGAGGAAACCCCGGCCCTGCTCGGGATCAAGTGTGCGCGCTGGACATGGCACAAGAACGGAATCCCCAAGATGTGATTGTCGGTATGATTTAATTGATTATCATGTTTTCATTGTCTAACTTAAAGTTGTTTAAAACATACTAGACACCTAGCAATAAGTTTTGGTTATTGGTACTTAGGCACTGTGATAGTTGGCGGGAAGACGGCCTATGCGTTGTTTGATACTGGTGCCTCACACTCCTTTGTGTCTAAGGATTTCATTAAGGACATGGAGGGCGTACAATACTTTACTGGTATAGCCCAACGAGTGCGCCTACCGAACGGCTCGGAGATGATTGCAACCGCTAAGTGCGAGTTTTAGATATTTATTGAAGGAAAGGCCTTTGATACGCCTGCCACGGTCTTGAGAATGCCGGAGTTTGACATCATTTTGGGCATGGCGTGGTTGGACTGGCACTTTGCAAGGATTGACTGTGCAGAGAAACGAATCTACTTGAGACATGGAGACTCCGACATCATCTTCCAAGGTATTAGCTTCGCACCTCGTATGTTGTTATCTTCAGTTCAGACAGTAAAATCTCATATGAAGGGGGATGAAGTCTTCATGATCTGGTTTGAGTTGAAGGAGTTAGCATTGGATATAAAAGACGTATGGGTAGTGCGGGATTTCCCCGAGGTATTTCCTGAGAAACTGCCAGGATTGCCCCCGCATAGAGAGGTTGACTTCCAGATTAATCTAGTACCGGGCACCAAGCCGGTATCCAAGGCCCCTTACCAAATGGCCCCGAAGGAACTCACGGAGTTTAGAGTTCAACTGCAAGAACTGGTGGAGTCAGGGTTCGTTCGCCCCAGTTCATCACCCTGGGGAGCCCCTGTATTGTTCGTGAAGAAGAAGGATGTAACCCTGCGTTTGTGCATAGACTATCGGGAACACAATCGGCTGATGGTGCAGAACACTTATCCGCTACCTCGGATCGACGAGTTGTTCAATCAACTAGTGGGAGCGCATTGGTTTTCTAAGCTGGACTTGCGCTCAGGGTATTATCAGTTGAGAATACAAGAAGGTGACATCCAGAAAATGGCCTTTAGTTCAAGATATGGGTTGTACGAGTTCACTGTAATGTCGTTTGGGCTCACAAATGCCCCTTCGGCCTTCATGAGCCTGATGAACAAGGTATTTGAATCTTATTTGGATATCTTCGTCATTGTTTTCATCGACGACATCTTGGTCTACTCAAAGACGGAGGAGGAGCATGTTGAGCACTTGACCTTGGTATTGAAGAAATTAAAAGAGCACGCCTTGTTGGCCACGTTCAGCAAGTGCGAATTCTGGCTTAAAGAGGTTGCTTTCTTGGGGCATGTGATCAGTGAAGCAGGACTAGCGGTGGATCCGGCCAAGGTGCGTGTCGTGAAGGAGTGGTCGCCCTTGAAGTCGGCGACCGATGTGAGGAGTTTCCTTGGACATGTCGGGTACTACCGCAAGTTCGTAAAAGGATTTTCAAAGATTGCTCTTCCTCTCACTTCATTGACGAAGAAAGGGGTGTCATTTAAGTGGACACCCCAATATGAAGCGGCGTTCTAGGAGCTGAAGGACAGACTTTCCTCCGCCCCCATCCTTGCACTTCCGTTTGGGAAGGAAGGATTTCAAGTTTACACTGACGCATCATATCAAGGGATGGGAGCGGTGTTGATGCAACATGGACACGTGATTGCTTATGTTTCAAGACAACTGAAGAAACATGAAATCAATTACCCGGTTCATGATTTGGAGCTTGGAGCAGTAGTGTTCTCCTTGAAGGTTTGGAGGCATTATCTATACGGCGTCCACTGCGAGATCTTTTCAGATCACAAAAACTTGAAGTACGTTCACACTCAGAAGGAGTTGAACTTGAGACAACGGTGGTGGTTAGAATTTTTATGCGACTATGAGTTCATCATGAACTACCACCCCGAAAAGGCAAACTCGGTGGCCGATGCATTGAGTAGGAAGGTACCAGGCTCTATCCCAGAGGCTCGATTGATGAGTATGGAGTTGGCTCGGATGATTGAGGAGATGGATATTATTTTGGTGTTTAAGGCTCCTTCGGCAGATTATGCGGAGTACTTGGCAAGCATGAGCCTAGTTTGTGATATCCGGGACCGAATTAGAGTGAAGCAAGGAGTGGATACGGCCCTGGCCCCGACAATCAAGTCGATCGAAGATGGGACTACGGATGAGTATACGATAAAAGACGGCCTCGTTTATTTTCGAGGACGGCTTTACATTCCCAAAGGCGGTAAAATCCGGGAGGATATCTTGCGAGAGGCTCAATGCTCTCGATATTCAGTACACCTGGGCATTGCTAAGATGTACGCCGGCTTACGGAAGACCATGTGTTGGCCGGGAATGAAAAAGGATGTCCGATATTTTGTTGCACATTGCGAAGCTTATTAAAGGGTGAAGGCGGAATGCAAGAGTCCCGATGGTTTGCTACAATCGTTGTCCATCCCCGAGTGGAAGTTTGAGGATATCTCCATGGACTTTGTCCATGGGTTACCTCGCTCACGCTCAGGAAATGATTCGGTGTGGGTGATAGTTGATCGCCTGACGAAAGTAGCCCGGTTTATCCCAATGAAGAAAGAAGCTCATGTGGATGTCTTAGTACGCCTCTTTGTGGAGCAGTTCGTACGGTATCATGGCGTGCCTAAGACAATTGTTTCGGACCGGGATGGTCGTTTTACCTCCAAGGAGTGGAAGGCGGTACAGGCATATTTGGGTTCGCGCCTTACCTTCAGCACTGTGTTTCATCCTCAGACGGACGGGCAATCTGAAAGGACCATCCAGACATTGGAAGATTTGTTGAGATTATGTGTGTTGGATAGAGGAGAACCGTGAGAAAGGCTCTTACCGTTGGTAGAATTCTCCTACAACAACAGCCACCAGGCTAGTATCGGCATGTCTCCTCATGAAGCTCTTTATGGAAGAAGGTGTAGAACCCCCTTGTCTTGGGTGCAAGATGAAGACCCGAAGTGTTTGGGTGTTGAATATATTGATGATACCGATGCGGCAGTTAGACTGATAAGGGATCGTATGTTGGAGGCTCAAAGTCGGCAGACGAAGTATTATAATGCAAGTCACTGGATGGTGGAGTTCCAAGTGGGTGATAAGGTGTTCCTGAAAATCTGACTGATTCATGGAGTGTCACGTGTGCGTGGTGTGAAAAAGCTCAGCTCAAGGTATGTTGGGCCTTATACTATATTGGAAAGGATTGACCCACTGGCCTATCGGTTGGAGTTACTGCCCGAGCTAGAGAACTTCCACGATGTGTTCCATGTGTCGTTGCTTCGGAAGGCACTGTTGCGGCCCGATCAATACATCCCCACAACTGATGGTCCTGTGGCGTCTGATAGGTATGTGCGACTAGAGCCGGTGCGGATCGTAGATAGCGAGACAAGAAAGTTACGCCGCAAAAGTGTTCCCTCGGTGAAGGTTCTATGGTCCAATCATGGGAAGGAGGAATATACATGGGAGTCGATGGATGTGATGCAAAAACACTATCCGGAGTTGTTTGCTCAAGGTAATTTTATTTAAAAGTATATTATATTTCTGTTATGCTTTTCTCTTCATAGCCTAAGCCTGATTTCGGGGACGAAATCTTTTATTTTGTTTATAGGATTTGTAACGTCCCTAATCGCACTAGGCCCCTCGTACGTGTTTTTGAGTAAGGAGAACTGACTTGGGTTCATGGGGAGTGCTGACAACAGGGCAGCACATGTGAAAAGGAGGAGAAATCAGTCAAGCATAGGACACGGGTAGAGACACGGGCGTGTCCCTTCCCGTGTGGGAGTGGCCAGCTCTCGAGTCGATGACTCGAGTATGTCCAAAGAAGGACACGGGTGGTGACACGGGCGTGTCACTACCCGTGTGAAGGGACACAGGTAGAGACACGGGCGTGTCCTTACCCGTGTGCGTGTGTGTCAAGTTGAACTCGACACAGCGTGTCGAGATCGACGAACTTCATGTCGAGATTGACGAATTGTATGACACGGGTAGAGAGACGGGCGTGTCCCTACCTGTGTGTCGTTGTGTCGAGTTGATCTCGACGAGGCGTGTCGAGATCGATGAACTTCATGTCAAGATCGACGAAATGTATGACACGGGTAGAGACACGGGCGTGTCCCTACTCGTGTGTCGTTGTGTCGAGTTAAGCTCCACGAGGCGTGTCGAGATCGACGAGATGTGTCGACACTCGAGACTTTGGTTGACGAAAATGGTCGACAGAGGGAACACGCCCAGTGTCACGGGCTTGTCCCATCCGACACGGGCGTGTCGGAGGGCGTGTGTTCCCTCTGGTCGATGACCAGCGCTCGACGATCATCGAGTGTCAAGTATGGGGTACACATCCTGTGACACGGGCGCGTCACAGTACGTGTCCTGCTCATCCTCAAGTAGCTCTCGTGTAGGTCGAAATATACTCGAGTAGGTGGAAAAGTACTCGAGTAAGAGGGAGTGACACGAGCGTGTCATCCCTGTGACACGGGCGTGTCCTATCCGGGTACTCGAGTAGTTGGTTTTCACTCGAGTAAGTCCTCTCGAGTGTATTACATGCCCCATGTCACGGGCGTGACTAGGCCGACGCAGGCGTGTCCCACCCGTGTGTCATGTCCAGTATTGAACCGACGCATAAAAACCGTCGTAACGCTTCGCCTAAGCAGGACACGGGTAAGGACACGGGCGTGTCCCTACCCTTGTCACTTTTATATAAAAGGGGAAGTGATAACCCTAGCCGTTTTCACTTCTCATTCCAGCCGTTTTTCTGAGAGAAACTTCTGTTGAGAGAAGGAAGTCACTGGATCTAGTTCTAGAGGAGAAGATCCGCCGCCGTCGTGGAAAAGAAGATGTCGCCGAGAAGAGTCACGAGATCTATGGCCGGAAATGGTGGAAACGCCAGAAATGAGGTGAGCTTCCTCCCCTCTCACTTGGTGCTAGATCTTTAGTTATTTTATTAGGAGAGATATCGACTCAAGAGAGTTTTGATGGAGAGAAGGAGTTTTCCTAGGGATGGTCATGCTAGGACATATGTTCTAGGTTTAGATCTCTTCAACCTCCCCTTTCTCCTTTGTGATGATGGATGGATGGTTTCGTGAAGAGTCATGGCCTCATGAGGGTGAATAAGGGAGGAGGGAATTTTGGAGTGATTTTGGAAGATTGACTTGGAGAGGAAGATGAACCGATGTCGTTCATTCCTCTTTACGAAGCGTGCAGAATCTGTATTCTGCGCGCAGCGGTTTTCTTGGCCATTTTCATGTAGGATGTGGCCAGATCTGGGCTTTTGACTAAACATGAACGTTGAAGCCCTTGCAAATATCTTTCCAACGAGTGGTTGCACGTCTTCATGCGAACTATTTAGCCACGGGAAAGTCTGAACGAACATGACATCCGATAAATCCTGCATGCAGAAATTGTGTTCTGTACGCAGCGGAATTCAAGGCTGATTTCAAATAGGATAAACGCAAATCTGGGTTGTAGGCTGAATATGAACGTTGTAACCCATGGAAATACCTTTCCATCGAGGGGTTACACGTCTTCACCGGATTCCTGTAGCTTCAGAAATCTCAGTCGAAGTTACTGTCCAGATTTATTCTGCACTTAAATTCTGGGTTTTATATAATATGAATTTGAATTCGGTGGAATCGATGTTGCTAATTAACTCTAGATTTTGATGAACTATTTTATGCTGACCACCGTAGTGCTATGAATGATAAATCTTGTTAATTATATTTCATAAAATTGAATTGTGGAGCAAGCTTTAATGCATGATATGACTTGCTAAAATTGATAGATTATTATAAATGTGCACTATGTTTATAATATGATGAATAAAATGACTGGATCCAAATTGACAGATTATTATTAATGTGCATCATGTTTGTAATATGTTGAAACCATTTGGAATGACAAATAAAAGGATAAACCATGGCCATGAGCATGTATGATGGTTAGAATGAAATGTAGTAGTCTAATACTTAGAGCGTAGTCTCCCTATGGGTAGTATTGTGGATGGATGTAAGTGCTTCGTTGACTGTCACTAATTAGGTTCGAGTCGAGATGAGGTATAGATGGATGGTTGGGTTGTGCCCTCGTGCTTACTTCTGAGGCCCCTTCCATGCCACGGTGTCGTGGCATTTGCATGCGGTGTGAGTCGACACGCGGTGTCGTAATCCTGGGTTAAGGATAGTGTGGCAGGTCTACGGGCTCGCCGATCGTCAACCGACGGGAGTTGACAGTTAGACTTTGGTCGGTTGGGCTGTGTCCTCGGTATTCACGTCCTGAGGCCCCTTCCGTTCCAAGTGAAAGGTTGGGCTGTGTCCTTGTGCCTTCTTTTGAGGCCCCTTCCGGGTCACACCAGGCCAGTTCGGGTTGTGTTCTCGGTGCACATCTACCCGAGACCCCGCTGGGCCATAGTACGCATGGGCTCCGCTGTTGTGTTCTTAGCGTTGAGGTGTACGGAGATCTAGGTGAAGTAGTGTGGATACCCGCCTACTAGTAGAGATGCCCGCTCTACTGTCACCGCCTGGCCACGGCGGCTGATGCCTGAGAGGTTAACTACCTGCTCGAATAGTGGGAACTACTAGTCTATGTTGATATAGCAATTGCATGTGTGTGATCATGGGTGAGTCATTGCATAGCATACATACCATTACATAACATTGCACAAACAAGACCCTCGTCGTATAAGTTTGTATGGGCACTCTTATATGATGAGTTACTTTTATGTAACTCGATCCTTAACTTATAAGCTTGTATGGGCATCCTTATAAGTTAAGTTACTTTCCTGCTGTAGTTACTTGTACTTGTTGATTTACAAATTGCTCAAGTAGAACTGCTAGTCTATAATATTGTTATTCAAGTAGAACTGCTAGTTGATAATGTTGTTATTCATCTACTATTACCACCTGCTTGTACCTACTTTACTACTTGTATTATACTTGTACCCTTGTTCCTTTCTCTGCCCGGTGCCGAGGAGTCACCGGGGGAGTGGATGTAAAGCCACTTAGTCTTTTCGACTAACGGTTGCTACGTCTTGCTTTTTAGGAGGTCACCCCACAGGTAGAGCAGTCGCAGACTTAGCAGCAGGACAGCCAGGCCATGTGAGTGTTGTGAGATTCTGTTGTAGCCCGTTTGGGCAATTTTATAGTTATACTCTGATATTGTAGAAGCATGTTTTAGCTTCTCTTATTTGATGTATTTGGACTCATATGCTTAGTGTGGATTTGACTTCTTCTTGCTTATATTATGGTTGGGTTGGCATGTATATATTGATATTGGTTGTAGCCGGCGGAATAGGCGTCTTGTGGTACAGGTTAGCCCGTGTGCTAATGCTACCGCAAGGTGGCTGTTCCGGGCATAAGACCCCCCTTCATGTCGTGTTTTGGGATCCGGGAGGGGGGGTCTTACAAATAAGGTGGGGTTTGAGGTACAATTTGTGAGGGTGCTTGAATCGCAGGTAAGGTGGCAGGAGGCCCCAGAGTCAAAGTACCAAGGCGCAGCTGGTGGAACCCGAACAATAGTAGTACCAAAAGTGACGGACAAGCTGTGGGATGCAGAGGTGGGGAGTTGAAGCAGTGGCGATTGAAGAAGTAACTCCTCGAGATGTTGTAGTCGATCTACAACTGCAGCAGCGGTGGGATGAGGGCCTGAGCCACGAACTCATCCCCGACCACATATGTTATGATGGTTGTCATGATAGTTGTGTTCATCAGGGTGTGGGGGACGAGTGGGGCATTCGAACTTCATATGGACTGCCTTTTTAAAATAGTTGCAGGTGTTGGGTACATTGGAAACTGTGTACCTGATTTGTAGAAGTCTCACTTAACTCAATGATATACATCATTACATATTTGATGGGTTGTTGAGTTTCAATGTGCATGATAAAGAAATGCAGTAAACTAATCTAAGTACAAGTGTCAACACTTGTGAATAAAATGTGTCGACACCAGAAGCAGATTGTGTCGACACACAGGACTTGTGTCGACACACAGAAATTCAGTTTACAACAACTATGTCGACACACAGGACTTGTGTCGACACACTCAAGAATTCTGTCGACACCAACTATGTCAAGACTGGAAGCCAATTGTGTTGACACACAAGACTTGTGTCGACACCTTCTTCCGAAGCTGTGTGAAGAAAGTAAAGAAGAGCTGTGTCGACATTCCTTAAGCTATGTCAACATCATCAAGAATTGTGTCGACACATGTTCCATTTGTATTGACACATATGAAGTTTTGTCTCGACACTTTCTGCTGAGATAAAATTGGCAAAGGGTTCAAATGTCAAGAGTGAAGACATGACAGCTATCGTAATTGAAAAAGTTGTCATATCTGTCAGAAGGCAGTTATAAACCGGATCAGCCGGTAACCTCGGATGAGATCTATATAAAGACATATTCTATCAAGGAAAAAGTAGTTGTCTTCATCCTGAAATTAACAAGTCTATGATATAGAGAAGGCAGATCCTGAACAAGTCTGCAAGAAGAATTCAGAGCTACATATGAAAGAAGTGGAGAGCTGGATTGTGGATCGACTCCAACTTTTCAAGAAAGATCAACTTTACTTTGTTCAGATTCAAAAAACTTTGAATAAGCTAAGACAGGTTGGATCTTAAGTTGTTAGTTCATTCCAGAACTGATCAAGAAGTCTTCATCCATTCATCGTTCTCTTGGGTGAAGAAATAAACATTATCTCAATCAAATTTGATAAGATCTATTCTAGATCTGAGTGTAAGAGATTAAGTTCTCTGAGTTGTAAGCCTATATCTATAAAGGCTAAGGTAGGGTTGTTAGTCTAAGGTAGGAGATTGATTTCTCTGAGTTGTAGGCCTGGTGAAAGAGGCTGAGGTAGGGCTGGATTGCCTGAGTTGTAGGAGTGTGGACTCACTCTGAGGTAGGATTCTTTGGAAGAATCTGAGTTGTAGCACTTGGTGAAGTGTGATCTGTAGGAACCATTTTGGGTTCTGAGTTGTAAGATCTGAGGATCTAAGAAGAAAGAAGGGAGTTAGGTTGAATCTAGTATACTGCTAGATAGACGAAGTGGGAAAGTGGATGTACCCATCTCTTGGGGAACCACTATATATCTGTGTGCATGTTATGTTGGCTGTGTTTGTTTTAATCTGTGCTATGATAGTTGTTGCATATGTTATCTAACAATGATATAATTTATCTTCCTAAATAAAATAAGAATTGAACCTATTCACCCCCCCCTGCTCTAGGTGTTTTGGATATCTTGAAACCAATTCTTTCAAGTGGTATCAAAGCCAGGTTGCTCAAGAATAGACTTAACAGTCTGAGTTGATCTACAAGACAGTTATCAGAAAGCCAAAATGGGTTCAGGTGAAAAGCACAAGGAACTTGGATGCATGAAATTACCCATATGTAGAAAGGAAATCTTTAATATATGTAAACAGAGAGTCAGATTATTTATGGAAGCTTCCGACCAAGGAACCTACATCACAGTTAAAGAAGAGTCATTCATTCCTATGAACATCTCATTTCTTGATGCCAACCTCAGGACTCCAAAAAGTTACTCTGAAATGACAAAGTATGAGATCATCTTAGCCACTATGGATAAGAAAGCACAGAACATAATAGTTAGTGTTATATATGACTCAACTTTCCAAAATTTGGTTCACTGCAAAACCTCCAAGGAAATGTGGGACACTTTGATTGTCTACATGGAGGGATCAGAAGAAGTAAGAGAGGACAGAAAGTCTATGTTAAATCAAGAATATGAAAGTTTTAGACAAACCAAGACAGACAACATAACTGAGTGCTATAAGAAGTTTTCAGAATAGTTAATGAGCTAATGTCATATGAAAGAGTCTTCAGCACATATGAGCTCAATGATAAGTTTCTCAGATCACTAACCAAGGGCTGGGATACCAAGATATGTGCCATCAGGGAAGTGGCCAGACTTGCAGACACCTCTCCTCCAACCCTATTTGGAAAATTGCTATCATATGATATGCAACTTATGGCAAGAAAGGAGGAAGAGAAAAACAATAGGTCTAAGTACAAAGAGAAATCTGTGGCCTTCAAAGTTGAAGCCACAAAGAAGGACAGGAAGATGTCTCCATATCCTCCTAGGAAAGCTGCTGAAGTTAACTCAGATAATTCTGACAACAATACATCAGACAGCTCTAATTCTGATGAAGACTTTGTTGTCTTTACAAGGAAATTCCAAAGATTCATGAAGAAAAAATAGTGGAGAACTAAGCCATTCTCCTCACAGTCCAAGGATGACTACTACCAGAAAAAGAAATCTTTTAAGAAAGACATGTATGACACTAAACCAAGCAAAATAACTTCTTCTAAGATTGTTTGTTATTGTTGCAACAGGTCTGGACATGTTGTAGCTGACTGCCCTGATAAAAGAAAGGAATCTAATGACAAGAAGATGCACCAAATAAGAGCAAGAAGGAGAAATCTTTTGTTGCAAAGAAGTAGAAAACTTGGACTGACTTCTCATCATCAGGTTCAGGAGAAGAGGCTGAAGCTAAAGCCTATATTGGACTGTTTACAACTGAAGAGGATTCTGTAGAGACTGAATTCCTGCAAATACTGGACTCTATAAATGGGATTGAAGATCATCATGATAGAGGGCTGATGGTTATGTCTGAGGAAGATCAGTGCCAGGATCAGCCTAGTCCTAGTAATGTAAACCATCTATCTTCAATTTCTGATTATTATACTGGACCAGAATCAGAAGCATCAGCATCAAGTGATGAGGATGATTCAGAATCTGAAGGGGATGTGGATCAACTAATTGATAAATATGGTGATCTGTTGCTAGCTTTCAAGAAAAGCAAAATCCTTGTCAAAAAGCAGGCTAAGGAAATTGCCTCTTTCAACAAAGCTGCTTCAGATTCATAAAAAGAGCTGGATCTGAAGTTGAAGGAAGTAAGCCAACTGAAAAAAATCACAATCATTCAGATGGAAACAATTACTTTCAAAAATAATTATATCAAGAGTCTTGAAATCAGACTTCAACGAGAGAGGGATCTTGTGGCTAAATTTTCAAAGACAAAGTCAGTCTTACCCTTAATTGATGACTTCATTGCCCAAAATGGTAAGAAAGGATTAGGCTTCAAGGGAGGAACAAGGGCAGCTAATTCCAAAAGGAAAGGCAAGGCCACAGTTCAGTCTCTTGCCTCCAAACCCCCTATTACTTTCAGGAAAGTTATGCAACCTACGAACAGGTATGACCATGACATCACGCATGGTCACTATAAGCATGGTGATCAGAATGACAAGAGTGCAAATGCCAATAGGGCAACCCATGAACAGACACACCATGTTCTTCAGGAATCATCAGTGTTTGATGCACAAGCCCCAACACTCAATAAAAGGACCACTGTACCTACAGAATTAAGGACTGCTGACAACAATGCTGTTAAGACTGTACTTAAAAGAAGATACAACAGATATGAGTGCTCGTGTTAAGGCAAAGTGGGTCATTATGCCATTGATTGTTGGCACAACACTAGTATCAAGAAAAATACCAGCATATCTGTCAAAAAGACTGCAGGCAAGCATGTCAAATTTCAGTCTAACCTGAACCTAGAACCCAATAATTATTGGGGATCTAAGGTTAGGTAATCTTATTTGATGCAGGAGAGTCCAAGTGACCATACCCCAATATGGTACTTGAACAGTGGATGTTCCAGACACATGACTGGAACTAGAATGTTGCTAAAGGACTTTACTCTCACATTGGATGGACCCAAAGTTTTCTTTGGTGGATCAGAAAAGGGAGTAATCAAAGGTTTTGGTAAAATTTCTAATAACTCAATCACTATCACGCAAGTGACCTATATGAAAGGTTTAAAACATAACCTAATAAGCATAAGTCAACTAAGTAATCTTGGTTATGACACTTCTTTTATTAAGAATGGGTGTCAGATTAGAAGGACAAGTGATTAGGAGGTCATCTTGACAGACTATAGAAAAGGAAATGTCTATTGTCTAAATTTTGTGGGTGAGAATAAAGATTCTCATGTTTGCCTAGTTGCAGATGAGAAAACTTCTCATTGTGTCAAATGGCACAAAAGGCTAGCTCACCTTAACTACAAGACTATAGGTCAACTCTTTAGTAAAGAGTTAGTTAGAAATGGTCCTCATGTCAAGTGCATCAAGGAGGGTGTATGTTCAGCTTGTCAAAAAGGCAAAATGACCAAGACCTCATTCCACAGTCTTGATACCAAAGATTCAGTGAGATGTTTGTACCTCCTACATATGGATCTATTTGGTCCTATGTCAGTTCATAGTCTAGGTATGAAAGTCTATACATTTGTGGTTGTTGATGACTTTTCCAGATTTGCCTGGGTATTCTTTCTGAGTAAGAAATCTGAAACTCCAACTGTCTTCCAAACATTTGTTAAGCTAATACAAAATGAATTCAACAATTTTGTGGTTAAGATTAGAAGTGATCATGGGACTGAGTTTCAGTCTGAATGCATGATAAAGTTCTGTGAAGAACTTGAAATTTCTCAAGAATTCTCATCACCTAGAACTTCCAAGCAAAATGGCATTGCTGAAAGAAAAAATAGAACACTTATTGAGGCTGGTAGAACACTACTAAGTGACACATCTCTCCCAGAATATTTTTGGGCTGAGTCAGAAAACACTGCTTGTCATGTTCTCAATAGAGCTTTCATCAACAAAAGCCACAAGAAGACTCCATATGAGATTCTGAAGGGCATAAAATCAAATATATCCTATTTTAGGATCTTTGGTAGCAAGTGTTATGTACTTAACAATGACAAGTCTTATTTAACTAAGTTTGCTGTCAAATCTCAAGAAGGGATACATGTTGGGTACAGCAAAAATAGTAAGGCATACAGGATCTACAACTTGACTACTCAAGTTGTAGAAGAATCTGTCCATGTAGTCTTTGATGAATCTAAGCTAATCATCTGTGAGCTGTCTAGCACTTCTTGTAGCTCTACATGTTTGAAGGAAAATATAGACAAGCTAACCATTAGTGAAGACCAGCCTGCAAGACAGGATGAGGAAAATATAGACAGTACAAGACCCACAAGCTGATGATGAAGACAATGAAGTACAGCTTGGTGGGGAGATTGGAGGAAATGAAGTTGTGGATAGATTGCCTCCAGTAATAAGACATCTAAGGGATCGTCCAGCACACCAAATTATTGGTGATCCAAGACATAGTGTTCTGACCAGAAGCAAGAGCCTGAACACAGTTCTATGCTCAATGTTTCTGTCCCAGATGGACCCAAGAAATTTGAAAAGGCCATACAAGACCCAAATTGGATTGATGTCATGTAGGAAGAGCTGAATCAATTTAGAAGATGTAAAGTCTGGAAGTTGGTTCCTAAACCAAAGAATCACAATGTCATAGGGACTAAGTGGATCTACAGGAACAAGTTAGATGAAAATGGCATTATAGTCAAGAACAAAGCAAGACTGGTAACAAAAGGCTATAGGCAGGAAGAAGTAATAGACTTTGACCAAACATTTGTCTCAGTGACAAGGTTGGAAGCAATAAGGTTGTTCCTTGCCTATGCAGCTTACCAAAGGTTCAAGGTATTCCAGATCGATGTAAAGTTAGTATTTTTGAATGGTGACTTAAAAGAGAAAGTTTATGTTGAACAACCCTCGGGTTTTGTAGATCTTCTTTATTTTAATTATGTTTATAGGCTTAAAAAAGCTCTATATGGATTGAAACAAGCCCCTAGGGCTTGGTATGAAGCACTGTCTACCTTCCTAATTGAGAACAAATTCTCAAGGGAGAAAATAGACAAAACTCTATTCCTAAGGGAATCAAAAGACAAGATCATCCTAGTCCAGATATATGTTGATGACATTATCTTTGGATCAACTGAAAACAACCTTTGTAGAAAGTTTGCTAAACTTATGCAAGGGAAGTTTGAGATGAGCAGCATGGGTGAACTGAAATTCTTCTTGGGACTCTAAGTTAGACAGACTGATGATGGCTTGTCCATATCCCAGTCTAAGTTCACCAAGGAGTAAATTAAGAAATATGACATGCAGTCATCCTCCACCATAAGAACTCCAATGGGGTCAAGTATTCTTATAGGCAAAGATGATGCAGGAAAACCTGTAGATGAGTCTTTGTATAGAGGGATAATTGGCTCTCTTCTTTACTTAACTGCTAGTGGATCAGACATCATGTATGTTACATGTGTCTGTGCTAGGTATCAAGCTTGCCCAAAAGAATCTCAATATACTGCTGTCAAATGAATTTTGAGATTTCTTAAGGGAACACCAAATCTTGACCTTTGGTACCCTAAGAATAGAGATTTTCTACTAACAGGTTACTCAGATGCAGACTTTGCAGGATGCAAAGAAGATAGGAAAAGCACCACTGGTACATGTCAGTTCCTAGGTGGTAGATTGGTGTCATGGAGCAGCAAAAAGCAGACAAGTGTGGTTATATCCACTGCTGAGAAGAATATGTAACTGCAGGCAGTTGCTGTGCTCAGCTATTATGGATACAACATCAACTTGAAAACTATGACATCAAGGTAAGTAGAACTTCATTATATTGTGATTCTACAAGTGTCATATCTATTACTAGAAATCCTGTCTCACATAGCAGAACTAAGCACATAGAAATCAGGTTTCATTTCATTAGAGATCATGTTGAAAAAAAGACATAATTTAGAATTTTTCAACACTAATTATCAAATTGCTGACATGTTCACCAAACCACTGGACGAAACTAAATTCAATTACTTTAAAATTGAATTAGGCAAGTTGAACTTGAAATAGAATGGTAAATATGACTAAGTAAATCAGGGTCGACAGATAAAGAAGTCTGTATCGACACTTAGCAGTTGGTGTCGACACATAGCTCTCCTGAAACTTAGATACTGGTGTCGACATAGACAGTTATCTGTGTCGACACACAAAAATTATTGGTGACTTTTAAGGTTGTCTGTGTCGACACAATCGAAAGAGTGTCGACACATAGTAGTGTCATAACTTTAAATTTTTTGTCGCGACTTTAGTAGTCTGTGTCGACACAACCCAAACAGTGTCGACACACTAAGCTAATTTTCGCCCGCCTTTTGGCCTTCTTTGTTTAGAAACGTATAAATAGGTGGAAGCAAGACCTTGTCGACTACGCCCTCAGAATTCTCGAGAACAAACTATTTGTGTCGACAAGACCTTCATCTTCCTTCTCTCTCTCTCATCTCTAATGGCACCAAAGATGGAACAAAACATTAACGAGGGTTATGAGCTGGTTCGTCAAGCTTTTAATGATGCAAATCCGGACATCAAGGAGGCAATAGATTTGATCACACTAGCTGGATTAGAATATATGGTGTCGGAACCAACCAGAATATGGAAAAAAGAAGTTCTTGAGTTCTACTCAAATGCTTCACTAGATTCATCTGGAGCCAAAATCAAATCCACAATTCAAGGTCAAAAGCTCAAAGTCACAATCAAATGCCTAAGGAAAATCCTTCATCTTCCCACAGTCACTCAAGAAGATGAACTCGATTGTTCGCTGACAGCAAGTGCACTAACCTGGTGTGGCTTATCTCCATCCACCAAGATTGGAGCAGCGATAAATCGAAAGGGGATGAACTCTCAAGGAAAATTCCTTTCAGAAATTCTGGGAAAGGTAATTTAGTGTAAACCTGGAGGACATGATAGGATCTCAGTCTACATGCTGCAGTTATGTTTGAGAAAATAAAGGAAGGGATTAAGAAGCCCAATCTGGGTAGAATACTTAGCCTCTATCTAGCTACATATATTCCAGAAACACTAATCCAAAAGTCCGGTACTAAAATAAATCATATAAGGAGAATGGACTTGAGAATACTGTCCAGGTGGGACAGAGTGTTGACCAAGGATGTCTCTACTCCTCAGAAACACATAAAACAGGTTCAGAAAAAGAAGAAAACTCCACACAAGACCACTGAATCTTCCAGTGATTCAGAGGAGTAAGTTGTTTTCAGCTTAGATAACGATGGAGCAGAAAGCACTAGAAAATCTCCTACTCTAGAAACTGGAAACGATGGTCAGGTGTAGGGGGAGCAGATTCCTGCAAGCAACATCTCAGTGGATCAGATCCAGGAGGAGCCTCTCTAAGTTTCAGATCAACAAGTGCTATCAACTTCAGGGGGAGCTAATGAGCAAGATCCAAATGTCCACACAGCTGAATTGGACAGTGAAACAGCCACTCAATCTATACTTGAGGTAGTACAGGCCATAAATCAAGCTGCTACAGCACTGTGAATGAAGCACCGAACGTGCTCTTGAATGTTATTGATCAAATTACCCAAGACAATATTTGTGAGAATGAAATTACCATGGAAGAAACTTTTGCATTTAAAGGAGGTCCATCTGTTAAGAAAGAGAAAGTTATTCCTCTAGTTCAGATGCAACAAGAAGTAACATTAGAAGAATTATTTCCTGACTTACAAGGAGCAAGAACTGAGGGGGAGATGCTAAGAACTGAGGGGGAGAAGCCAAGAACTGAGAAAGAGCTGTCACTCGTTGCCTCTAGTCCAAAAGACACAGTGGATATAGCTACTTCATCTGATTCCTCTGAAGATGAAGAAGCCTCTAGGGCAAAGAAAAGGAAACTTGTGGAGCTCAGGAAGAGGAGCACAGGTTATAAGAAAACCTTGCAAACTGCCCAACAAATACAAGCTCCTGTAGTAGACTTCAGTTCACTTTTAGTGTCACTGCAATTGAAATTGGATGAGCAAAGAGTTGCTCTTGAAAAATATGTGGATGAGAGTCATAAAGATCTGTAATTTACCTTGGCCCGGGATATCAAATCCATTAGGTTTGAAGTCAATTTGCACCAAACGGAAATGATCGAATGCTTCCAAAAGGGAGGTAATGTTGTAGTCTTCTTAGCCAAACAACAACATGAGTCCCAAACTAAATTAGAGGACATTGCAGTAAAACAGGTTATGTCCTGGAAAATCAAATCAGAATGAATGACAATCTCACAGAATCTCATAATGATATTGTAACAGAACTCAAGAAAAAAGCAATTGCTTTCACTGAACACATGGTTACAGTAAAGTCTGAGTTTGATAAACAAATCAAAGCGGATTTAGCTATTGTCCACAACGCTATCCAGGCCTCTCAAAAGGCAATTTCTAATCAGCCGCAGAAGTTCAAATCCTACTATAAAGAAGGCACAAATTATCTCACTGATCAGATAAGATTTCAAAAGGATGATCTAATAGATCATATCGAAAAAGAAATCATAAAGGGGGAGAGAGTATTAGTCAAAGCAAGCTCAGATCATGCTAAATGGATATCCAATTCCATCAGAGCAACTCTTGGTTATCCACCCCTTTGTGATGATGACAACACTGCAGAATCCAAAATTCAACCTGCTTACATTGAAGGGGTTCAACATGAAGTAGCCCAAGTCATCTATCCACCTCAAGATTTTGAAAGACCTCAATATGCAGTATAACAAATGTATAGTCCTCCAAAGGAGGTACAAAATGTTATTATTGAAAAGATAGAAATGTCTGCAGCTGCATTACAAAGAGAAAGATAAGCTCAACTATCTAAGAAGAGGTTCAGAGAATAGGCAAAATTAAAGCCTGATTTTAAACAATGAAGTCCAACCTCCAGGACTATTATTTTGACTGCTTGGCATGCTGTTAAAGAAAATCTGCATGATAGAGGGAAGTGGTATTCTGAACAGAAATGGAGCAAATATCAGAATCGACATGATGCTATATACCAATTCAGAAAAGACCTTAGAGCTGCGAAGATACCTTCCAACTCTGTGGAGCCTAGCAAGTATTTCCCAAAGCAGTTTCATTATTTTGAAAGGCAAAAGATCAAGGTGGAAGAGCTCCAGAAGAAGGATATTAAAGGGAAGAAGCTGATTGAGGACACTGAAGCTCCAGTACAAGCTAGGATTCAGTCTGGCAAAGGAATCATCATTAAGGAACATGATTAATCCTAGTGTTAGATTGACTAGGTTTTGGTCTATATAATAATTTTGGACTAAATCCCTGTTATTCTGAATTGCTGAACATATTTAAATGAATTCCTTTGTTTAGCCATGATCTGATATTATATACTTAAGATTATGTGATGCATGATTCTTATAACATATTTTATGATAATATTGTTACATGCTGTGTCTGCTTATGGATAACCTTGTTTTTGCAATAACTGTTCACATCATAATCCTTGTTTTATTATAAAAAATGGTGTATATCATTGACTAAAGGTTATGACTTCTCCAAATAGGGGGAGATTGTTGGGTACATTGAAAACTGTATACCTGATTTGGAGAAGGCTCACTTAACTCAATGATATACATCATTATGTATTTAATGGGTTGTTGAGTTTCAATGTGTTGGATAAAGAAATGCAGTAAAATAATCTAAGTACAAGTGTCGACACTTGTGAAGAAAATGTGCCGACACCAGAAGAAGATTGTGTCGACACACGGGACTTGTGTCGACACACAGAAATTCAATCTACAGCAACTGTGTCGACACACAGGACTTATGTCGACACACTCAAGAATTCTGTCGACACCAACTATGTCAAGACTTGAAGCCAATTGTGTCGACACACAGGACTTGTGTCGACACCTTCTTCAAAAGTTGTGTCAAGAAAGTAAAGAAGAGCTGTGTCGACATTCCTTGAGCTATGTCAACATCATCAAGAATTGTGTCGACACATGTTCCATTTGTTTTGACACATATGAAGTTTTGTCTCGACATTTTCTGCTGAGATAAAATTGGCAAAGGGTTCAAATGTCAAGAGTGAAGACATGACAGCTGTCGTAACTGACAAAGCTGTCACATCTGTCAGAAGGCAGTTATAAACCGGATCAGCCGATAACCTCAGATGAGATCTAAATAAAGACATGTTTTATCAAAGAAAAAGTAGTTGTCTTCATCCTGAAATTAACAAGTCTTTGATATAGAGAAGGCAGATCCTGAACAAGCCTGCAAGAAGAATTCAGAGCTACATCTGAAAGAAGTGGAGAGCTGGATTGTGGATCGACTCCAACTTTTCAAGAAATATCAACCTTACTTTGTTCAAATTCAAGAATCTTTGAAGAAGCTAAGACAGGTTGGATCTTAAGTTGTTAGTTCATTCCAGAACTCATCAAGAAGTCTTCATCCATTCATCGTTCTCTTGGGTGAAGAAATAAACATTCTCTCAATCAAATTTGGTAGGATATAATCTAGATCTGAGTGTAACAGATTAAGTTCTCTGAGTTGTAAGCATATATCTATAAATGCTAAGGTAGGGCTGTTAGCCTGAGGTAGGAGATTGATTTCTCTGAGTTGTAGGCCTGGTGAAAGAGGCTTAGGTAGGACTGGATTGCCTGAGTTGTAGGAGTGTGGACTCACTCTGAGGTAGGATTCTCTGGAAGAATATGAGTTGTAGCACTTGGTGAAGTGTGAGCTGTAGGAACCATTTTGGGTTCTGAGTTGTAAGATCTGAGGATCTGAGAAGAAAGAAGGGAGTTAGGCTGAATCTAGTATACTGCTAGATAGGCGAAGGGGAAAAGTAGATGTACTCATCTCTTGGGGAACCACTATAAATCTGTGTGTATGCTATGTTGGTTGTGTTTGTTTTAATCTGTGCAGTGATAGTTGTTGCATAGGTTATCTAACAGTGATATAATTTATCTGCCTAAATAAAATAAGAATTGAACCTATTCACCCCCCTGTAGGTCTTTAGGATATCTTGAAACCAATTCTTTCAGTAGGTAATAGTGCTCTCGCGTGGTTGAATTGCAAGAGCAGTATCGATCACAAGAGTAGGTGGAATGTCCACGGGAGGGCGAAGGCGAGTTTCTTCATCAAGGAGGGAAATCAGGGCTTCATCCAAGCTAGGAAGGGGAACCCGATGAAGGAGTTTGGCTGCTAGAAGAGCAAACTCGATTCATAGGGCAGCGAGGAACTGGTGATGGCCCTCGAAGAGATGACGTTGAAACTCCAAGGAACGAGCACAACCGCAGGGTAAAAGGATCATGGAGTCCAATTCATGTCAGATGGTGCTCATAAAGGTGAAGAAACCCTGAATGGATCACCATTCCTATCTTGCAGACTCGGAGTCGCAGATGAGGCGACGACGTCGTGCTCCACCGTGGGGGACAAATCGATACCGAAGAAATTCGCACATAGCGCGGGCTGAGGAGAGGCGACCGATGGAGGTGAGGAGTGGATGAGCAACAGACTCCGGGAGGTAAGCCTGAATGGCCTGATCGCGACGTCGCCAAAGAGTGGCGTCATCTTGAGTGGTGGCGGCATCGGTGGTGCTGGCAGAGCTGATAGCAGTAGAGTTTGCAGTGATAGAGCTTGCTGAGGTGGGAGGAGCACCGATGATGTGATCCTAGAGATCACAGGCGGAGAGGGCGGCTTCAACAGTAAGAGCCCAGTCCGACCAGTCCCTGGCAGTAGTTAGTTGGAAGGAAGTGGCCTTCAGAGCACGCGAGATCAAAGGGGTGGCCATGGCGTCGAGAAAACGAATAAAGGCTAGTGTGTTGGAGGTCTAGCGGACAGGGCAACAAACCGCAGCGGTAAAGGCCGGGCTGGCGATCTGCGTAGCAATCCACAACGGCAAGGTGCGGGCAGGCGGGCTAGTGGTCTGAGGAGCAGGCCGCGATGGCAAGGTGCGGGCCGGAGGACTGATTGCTGGCCGACGGGCTGGCGGAGTAGGTCGCTGGCGGACTGAGCAAAAGTCAGGCGGATAGGAGGTAAGCAGAACAGGTCGCGGCGGCAAGATGAGGCTGGCGGACTGAGTGCAGGCTGGAGGACTGAGTGTGGGCTGGCGACTTGCGGAGCAGGTCGCAGCGGCAAAAAGCAGCCAGCGGACTGAGGGCTGGCGAAGAGGCAGCAAGTTGCGGGTTGGTAGATTACGACAGAACGCGGCAGTAGGTCGCGGCAGGTCGCGGCGGACAGACGGGCAGATTGCGCGGGCAGGTTGCAGAAGCTTCGCGGGGACAGGTCGCGGATCGCAAGAGCAAGATCAAGCGGGTGTGGCGGCTTCTCGGGAACAGGGCGCGGACAGAGTGCGCGAACAGTGGTGCGAGCGCGGAGAAAATTAAGGAGAATTTTGCTCTGATTTCAAGTTTGAAGTAACAATAGCGTTTGTATTCATATGTAAAAGGACCCTTGGGGTCTACATATAGGAGAAGAGGAGAAGGAGGAAACACCACAGGCGGTATGGGACTAAACTAAAAACAATAAAATATACAAAAGCACATTTAATAGAGAATGAAAGGCTCGTGAAAGAAATATATCCCATATTTGCATTAAATTACTGCTATGCAGTTTGCTCTTTCATCTCTGAAATATTGGGCATTCAAAAGGCAAACAAGAAAATGGGAGGAAGCTATTCCACACAACATGAAGGTTTCCTTTAACTCACACATATACATCACTTGAATCTGAAACAAAGATAATAGGGAGAAGTAAAACTCCTACAATACTAGGGAGAAGAAAATCTCAGAGAAATGGAGACTTCATCAACACATGTACTTGCCGGAGATCTGCCCATGAAGGAGAAATGCACTGGATGCACAGAATGGATGTCGGCGTAACACTGGGAGGAGGGGAAGCGGTTCTCGCTCAAAAACATGAAATAATGTTGCTATTGTATAAAAGAAAGCAATGAGAAAGAATGAAAACAAAAGGACGAGAAGATAAACAGAAAGGGGGTGGTGCTAATTCGTTCTCATTAAAATTTAAAATTCATTTAAACATCATCAGAAACAAAGGTCCATTCATTATCTTACTTTTTTTTGCAGTGAAAGACTCATTCTGAAAAATCATAATAAACAAATCATACAAAAATATTGAAAATTAAGATGCTTGCAGAATTGGAACCCCATTGAATTGAAAAGCATATTGCATAATTGCTTGTTGGCATGTCAACGAGTGTCTACTCTCCGTGTATAAGAAGAGATTGTTGCCATATCAATGAGAGTCTCTCCGTGTATAAGAGTTGGCTCAAACTTCATAAAGCTTTGATTCGATAATTGTGTTGTATAGTGATTACCTGATTTAAGATCCCAGCAAAGCAAATATGGTATATTACTTCCATAAAATAGGAACAGAATCACGCCTCCGCTGAAAAAACCAAACACTATCAAAGCATAACATGGAGAAGGATAGATTGGGCGACCCCATTCATCAGCCAAGCACAGGGAGTAAGTACTCCTCCACTTTTCACAGCCCCCCACCGCAACCCAAATATTGATATGGTAGTTATCTATGAGGTTCTCATTGCTGGAAACCATCCAGTAGCATAACTTCCCTTGGATGCCAAACAAACCATAGTTTGAAATGCAACGCAAAACATCAGGAGGAAACTCCATACAACTAAAGACTTCCTCTAAAATATCAAAAACTAATATGATGTTGTCTTGGACAACCTTCTTGCACATCCAATAAAAACAATCATTCACCAGAACACTCGTTCTCCATTGAACCAAAACACCAGGATATGTCGTAGCATTAATTTGCCTCCATGAAATCATGGCACCCCCCCCCCCCCCCCCCCCAAGCTCAGAACCTCGGCACATAGAAGGTCTTCATACGTGCCAACATGAGCATGTAAAAGCCGATACTCACCCGTCCACCTATGGTAGTACAATTGGCATCCCGGCCTGTATCCAAATCGGTCCACAGAATTGCTGGGGATATCGATGCGCAGACCAGTGAGGGGATTCAGTACATACTTTAGGGAGACACCCGGACATGAGGGGGTGCCCGCAGCCGCAGCATAATTATATAACCTCCGACATTCAGAACGATTTACCCTAAAGCAGATCAGCCCGTCACAGGAGCTCACTGCTTCATAGCCAATATGGCTAAATTTTGGCTTGCCAATGCACACGGTGAACAGTTCGTTTTGGCGTGGGGGGAAAGCGTCCATGGGTTTTCTGAGCGGCAGATTCCGAGGAATGAAATGGAAGGCCAAAGTTTTTGCGATGCGACGAGTGTGGGCGAGTATAAAGGATGGATCTGTGGAAATGGATAGCCAAGAGGTGGAGACGCATCTGAATCTGCCGACTGATATCGCTGGGAGCCTTAAAATAATTTCGATAACGAGATCTTGTGGGAGGTAGACGCGGGAATGAGACCTCGCGCACTCCAACTTCTCTGGCATCTCTTCGCCCACCACGGCTTCACTTGATGATGAGAAATCTAGCGTTTTGATGAATGAAAAATTAAACATAACTTAACAAGGGTGGTGACAATAATAAGAACTGCCAAATCAAAGAGAAAAGTCTCGCCTTTGGGTTCCCGGTGGGCAGCTGAAATCGAGCCCCGGAGTTTGATTCCGTTGGGAAATCTAGCATTTTGATTACAGAAAAAAAAACATAAGAAGGGTGGTAGCTAGGGCCACAAGATCTGTGGAATCAAAGACAAAGGTCTCACCTTTGGGTTCCCGGGGGACTGAAATCGACCACTGGAGTTCGATTCCGTCGGCAGCTAAAGGATGCGTACGAAAGTAAAGTTCGAGTCTTTGTTTGCGATCACAACCATTTCGGCGGCGGCGGCGGCGGCGGCGGCGGGATTTCGAGATATGCTGATATGTGTCTAATTGATTTCCATCATCCCTTGTTGCTTTGTTGCTGGCCGACGCTAGCGGGACGGAAGGAAGATTTAGCGCTGGAGATTTTTCATCCATTGTTGATTTGTTGCAGGCTGACAGGAGCATGAGATTTATTGCTTGAGGTTAGAAGGACAATAAATAGATGCTTATTATATTTCTTAAAAGATGCCTTTTCCGGCGAAAGGTGCCTTTTTTTTCAGATTGGCCCGCGAAAACAGGACAGACGGTCAAAAAGGGAACTTTTGATTCCATTTTAAAATGAAATTTTAGAAAATAATAAATTTTTTATTAAATAAATTATAATATATTAATTATATTTTTTTACAAATAATTTAAAATACTATTTATGTATAAAAAAAATTTACAATACTATCCAGTTAAAATCCAACACGAAATCTGATTGGACATCACCTATTATTGGCAGTCTTTTAGCTAATGTGATGAACAAAATTTCACCGGCGCTAACTCGGGTTACAAATGAGTCGAGCTCGAGTCAAGTTTGATAAATTTTTCAAGCTCGAACTCGAGCTTGAGCTTTTCATTTCGAGCTCGAGCTCGAAGTCGGTGAGCTCATTTATCCCAGCTCGAGCTTAATGTCAACTTATCGAGGAGCTCGGGTTTCGAGCTCGAGCTCGAGCTGCTCGCGAGCTTTTTATCTCATGAGATTTATTTTCTTATTTTTTGATTTTTTTTTTCAAAATTAATAATAAAAAAACTCGCGAGCCGGCTCGCGAGCTCATGAACAACACTAGATGAGCTCGAGCACGACTCGTAATCGAGCTCGAGCTCGTCGAGCTCGTCGAGCTCGTCGAGCTCGAGCTCCACATGCTCGATCTCGAGTCGAGCTTTTTTCGAGCCGGCTCATCGAGCTTTCGTGCTGACTTAACTCAATTTGCACCCCTACCCGCACAGGTGCATGGTGTGATAGGCATACCAAAAAACAATTTCTTAAACAACACTCGTGTACAACCTTGGGCTCGCGGGAGGAGACTCAAGCAGCGAGCATGAGAAGCTGGCGAGAGGAACTGGATAGCCAAGTGGGATCATGTGGTCCACTCGCAGGAGATGAGACGGAGGGTTCTCTGAATTAGGCGAGACGCCCTCTGGGTGCGTGAGCGGGCCCTTGAGGGCGAGATGTCTCTCATAATGCAGGAGGCCTGGGAGACGAGCAGGAGGGCTCGTCTCGCCGCTGGTCATTTCTCCACTCGCCACAGAGAAGCAAAGATGTTTTTACCTTCCTACCGCCAAGGGGGGATTTTACTCTTCTACCCCGGGTAATTTTACCCATTTGCCCTTGGTGGTCTGCGTATAGCCCTTCAGAACAACGGAGTTTGGCTGTTGGCAGGCCCAACACAGGGTATTTTGTTAATTTCGGGTCAGCTCAGTATGGTTATTTGCAGATCCAACTCAGAGGCCTAAAAATAGACCAATAAGGTACCTGGGAAGGGCTTGTTGAACCTTGCCATATTCTCCCTCAAAGGCACCTAGCTCAGCATTGGCTAGGGAGGGGAAGAACTACAAATTCTTCCGGGTACGAGGTGGGACCTCCGAGCTGAGACCATCGGTCTGTTTCTGGTCCTGTGACCCACGTCGGGAGGGAGATTCGAGGAGAGTAAGTGTGTGCTACAATTTCAGGTCGGAACTCTAGGAGGAACCGGGTGACCGGTTTCAACATTTTTGTTGCGGTGAGCGTGGACCGCGGCCCACACAGAAGAATCTTGAGTTGCCTCATGGCGGGAGGTCACGGAGATGGAGACGGGGACGAGTCAGATAACCTGGGAGGATTTGTTGGAAGGGAGGAGTTCATGGTGTCAATCAAAGGCATTATGGACATACTGCAGGAGATCTCGCAACAGGGTGACTGCTCAACCCTGCAGCCTAAGGTGCCAGCTCTCGCACCGCAGGAAGACCTCGTCTCGACAAGTGTAGGAGAAGATTCCCCCGGGAGGCGACCGGGAAAAGAAGTGATGGTTGAAGGAGGCGGGCGAGATATGGCAGGAAGGGAGCTGTTCCCAAGACCGGCGAGCGCCGTCTCGCCAGGGGACGTCGTCGCACGAATAGGGGAGGAGAGACCAGGGGCGAGAGGGTCACCGTTTTGCGAGCTGATCCTGTCAGCTCCCGTCCCGGAAGGGTTCAGGGAACCCGAGATAAATTATTATGTGGGGAAAGATGATCCCCTCCAACACCGATAGTGGTTCCTGGATGCGGTTTCGATCAGGCCGATGATGGACGCTTTTAAGTGTCGTCTTTTTGCCATTACTCTGAAGGACAAGGCTAGGGATTGGTTTCATCAGCTCCCGACAGGCTCGATGAAAGAATTAGTGCCTCACCACCTAGAGGGGGGTGTGAATACGTGTAATTCCTTTTTCTTTTTAAGGCAGCAAATCTATTCAGTTATTTACTTAACAATAGATAATTCTATAGCAAACACATCACAGATTCACAGAATTACCACAACACAGATTGCACACATATTTTTATAGTGGTTCCCCAAGGTCTGGGTACATCCACTTTCCCCCTTTGCCTATCTAGCAGTGTACTAGATTCGGCCTAACTTCTTCTCTTCAACTCAGATCCTCAGATCTTACAGTAGCTCAGAACCCCAACAGGGCTCCTACAACTCAGAGTGAGTCCACACTCCTACAGCTCAGGCACACAGCCCTACCTTAGCCTACACAAGGCCTACAACTCAGAGAAATCAATCTCCTACAACTCAGGCTCACAGCCCTACCTCAACCTTCAACAAGGCCTACCACTCAGAGAAAATATTATCCTACACTCAGCCTTTATAAACACAGGCTTACAACTCAGATCTATAAAGATCTTACAGAAAATTGATTTAACAAAATGTTTTACCACCACCTTGATAGAGAGAGAATGGATGGATAGCTTCTTGATCAGTTCTTGGAAGAATCTAATGGCAGAGAACAGCCTCTCTTAGCTTTCTTCAAAGCTTCTTGAATCTGAACTCAGTAGGGTTGAACTCTTGAGAAGTTGATCTTCAATCAGCTTCTGACTTGAGATTCAGATCTCAATCTGAATCTTTCTTGGCAGCCTGGTTCAGCAACTGTACTTCAGTAGATGGAGCTCTCTCTCTCCAACTTCTTCTTCTTAGATTTTCTGAAGAAAATATTCTTCTGTCTTCTATTATAACTGTTGTGTCAAATGATCTGTTGTTGTTCTTGTTCTTTCCTATTCTGTTGAAGGAATAAGCCTTTATATAGCCTTCCTTCATGGTAACCGGCTGATCCAGTTTCTAACAAACTTTTGACAGCTTTGACAGTTGCAGTAGACCGGTTGGTAATGGCAGCTGTCAAGTCATCCAGTCACTTCTTGAAATACTCTCTCTGTCTGAAAGTGTCGAGACTGAACTTCATCATCTATCGACACAAGTAGACTAAGTTTCGACACAAGTGGACTAAGTGTCGACACAAGCCTTGGTGGTGTCGACGCATCTCCTTTGTTGTTGTTAATACTTCTCGACACAGCCTTCTGTAGAATGTGTCGACACTGATTCTGTGTGTCGACACAATTACTTCTTCTCTTTAACTTTGTTGAAGCTTTGCTGTGTGTCGATACAAGTCTTGTGTGTCGACACAGTTGATGTCGACAAAGTCTTCACTGGGTGTCGACACTACCTCTGCATGTCGACACAACTGATGTCGACTAAACTTCTCTCTGAGTTGACACTACCTTTGTATGTCGACTTAGTTTCTTCAGGTGTCGACATAGTCTTTCCAAGTGTCGACACAATTAGCTCCAAGCGTCGACACAGTTTTTCTCCAGTGTCGACACAATTTTTCTCCAGTGTCGACACAAGCCTTCATAAGTGTCGACACAACTTTTCTTTGTGTCGACATATGGACTTAGAGATTTTTCTGCATTCCTGCATTTACTTAACCTGCACATATAAACTTAAAACACATCAAATACACCTTGATGCATATCATTGAGTAGGGTGAGGCTTCTTCAAATCTGGTACACATTTTCCAATGTACCCAACAATCTCCCCCTATTTGGAGAAGTCATAACCCTTAGTCAATGATATACACCATTCATAACAAATACACATTATGATGTATAACAACATTATATGACAAGGTAATTACTAAAACAAAACATATATAAACAATCATCACAGAATAATAACAATGCTACCACAGAATAAGCATTAATCATGTTTTGCTTCAACTTCAAAAGTTTCTTTTAATAAAAGTTTACATCGATTTTAAACACCAAAGTTTACAATGTTATAAAATCAAGTAAATCTATTCTAAGGCAGCTTTGGCTCCTTGATGACAATTCATTTGCCTGATTGGACCTTGGCTTGTACAGGAACATCAGTGTCATTAGCTGGTTTTTTGTCGTTTAGATCTTTCTTCTTAAGCTCTTCAACCCTTATTCTTTGTCTTTCAAAGTAATTAAAAGGCTTAGAGAAATATTTGCTAAGCTCCTGAGCATTAGGAGGTAGCTTCCCAAGTTTTGCCTTTCTTCTATATTGAACAATGGCTTCTTGCCTGGCTTCATGCTTTCTCCATTCTTGTTCTGAGTACCATTTACCCCTATCATGTGTCTGGTCCTTTACAGCTTTCCAAGCAGTTAATATAATGTTCCTGGAGGTTGGACTCCACTGCTCAAAATCAGGCTTCAATTCTGTCTGTTCTCAGAATCTTTTCTTAGACAATAGAGCTTCTTGCTCCTTCAAAACTGCCTCTGACACTGGCTTGTCTACTTTCTCAAGGATAATATTCTGAGCACCTTTTGGAGGGCTGTACATAGACTGTACTTCATGGTGAATCATCTCAAAATCAGCTGGAGGATAGATAACTTGAGCAACTTTAGCTTGAACCCCTTCTAAGTAAGCAGGTTGTATACCAAACTCTGCCACATTGTCATTATCACAGAGGGGTTGATATCTAAGTGTGGATCTGATGCTGTTAGAGATCCATTTAGCATGATCAGAGCCAGCTTTGACTAATACTCTCTCCCCCTTTATGACTTCTCTGGCAACATGATCCCCGAGGTCATCTTTTTGAAATCTGACCTGTTCATCCAAAAAATAACACCATCCTTATAAAAAGACTTTAACTTTAATAGGTGTGCAGAAATAGTCTTTTGTGAATCCTTAATAGCTGTTTGAACATCAGCTAGTTCTGCCTGGAATTTCTTATCAAACTCGGCTTGGGCTTTAGCCTTTTCCTCAGTCTGGGCAGTTGCAGCATTCGTTAGTTCTGTAACAATCACATTATATGATTCTGTCAGATTATCATTCATTCTAATTTGATTTTCTAAGACATAGCCTTGCTTCACTGCTATATCATCCACTTGAGTCTTGATTTTCTCTTGATGTGTTGCAAGGAAAACCACAACATTTCCACCCTTGTGGAAACAATCAGTCATTTCTTTCTTATTTTGATTCGCTTCAAATCTTATTGACTTTATATCCTGAGCCAAGGAGAATTGTAGATCCTTATGAGTTTCATCCAGATACTTCTCCATGACAATCCTTTGCTCATCTAACTTGATCTGCAAGGCCACCAACAATGAGCTGTAATCAGCTGTTGGGGCATGTTGTGGAGCAGTAGTTTGTAATGCCTTCTTGTAGCTTTGACTTCTCCTTTTGAAAACCATTAGCTTCCTCTTTTTAGCTCTTGTAGCTTCTTCATCCTCAGAATTTGAGGTACTGGCTATATTAACTTTATCCTTAGGACTAGGAGGCAAGTTTTGTGCAGTTCTAGGTAGATCCCCCTGAGTCATTTGCTCCTCCTCAATTCTTATCTGCTCCTCCTCAGTCCTTGCATTCTCCCCCTGTGTTCCTACTTGTTCCCCCTCAAGGCCAACTTGTTCTCCCTCAAAAGTAGTTTTCTCCCCCTCAAAACCAGCATGCTCCCCCTCAATATTAGCTTGCACTAAATCAAGAAACAACTATTCTAAGATAAACTCTTGTTGAGTAGGCACTGGAGATTCTCTTATCTCTGGAGCATCAGCAACTGCTGATGTATCCTCCATAATTACATCTTGAACTTGACTGTGTTGTTGTGTTGGCTGGTCAACATCATTAAAAAATTTAGTTACTGTCTCATCTTTATCATTAAGAATTGAGTGATTCACTTCTTGAATTACCTCAAGGATTGTTTGTGTAGCCATTTCACTGTCCAAGTGAGTTGGCACTTCCTCATGGTGAGGCTCCCCATGGAGTGGATTTAGGTGGATGGGGCTAGCAGATGGTCGCTCCCCCTGCCTCAGTGCATCTTCATTTCTTACTTTTATTACTAGTGATTGTCTAGCATTTACAACCTCTTCCTCATTAGAACTGGAAGCTGCTTGCTTCTCTGAACTACTGGAAGGTTTAGGAACCATTTTGGTTTTCTTCTGCTTTCTCTGTGGTGGAGCTTCCTTCTCTGGAGTAGGCATGTCCTTAGTTAATACCCTCTCCCACCTGGAGATGATCCTGATGTCCATCCTTCTCATGTGATTAATTTTAGAACCAGCAGCTTGTTCCTTAACTTCAGGTATTGTTCCAACTAAATACAAGCTCACAATTCTTCCCAGATAGGGCTTCTTCATACTTTTCTTAATCTTCTCAAATATTACTACTGACCAATTTGTGTTTAGTCTATAGATAATTCTGGTGATTAAACTAAACATATGGGTAGAAATCCTATCATGCCCCCCTGGCTTACACAGAATCACTTTTCCTACCACTTCAGACAAGAACTTCCCTTGCATATTCATGCCTTTCCTATTCAAGGCAGAGCCAATCTTCATGGTGGAATCCATTCCACACCATTGAAGTGTTTCCCTTAGCTTAGATGCAAGTACATCTTCTTTCTCTTGTGCTCTTGGCAGGTGAAGAACTTTCCTTAAACTCTTCTGGGTGATTTTTACCTTTACTCCATGGACTGTGGATCTAATTTTGTGTCCAGTTTGATCTAGGGTAGCAGCACCAAAGAATTCTAGTGTTTCTTTCTTCCAAATCTTAGTTGGTTCAGAAACTAAAAACTCCAACCCATTCTCAGCAATTCGGGTTACCACAGCTTTAATTTCATGTTCCGCATCGTCAAAGGCATTGCGTACCAGCTCATATCCTTCATTGACATTGTCTTCAAGCTTGGGCGTCATTAGGGTTGAGAGAAATCTTGAATTTAGATGAGAGAATTTGTAGTCACAAAGTTTTGGTCTCGAAACTATGGAGAGCGTGTCGACAGACAATGTTGTTGACCTATTTATACCTTTCTAAAAACGAAGGTGAAAAGGCACGTCATAATCCTCTTAATGTGTCGACATTATTGAAAAGTGTCGACGCAGACTTCTAATGTCTCGACATAAGTGTTGACTTATATGTGTCGACACTTATACATTTGCGCTCGACGATCAGTCAATACTCCACTCGACGAAATCTGTGTTGAACCTAAGTGTCGACACCACCTCTGGATGTGTCGACAACACTTTTGGATGTGTCGACACTACTTCTCTGAAGTGTTGACACCAATTTTCTAGATATTTCGACATCATTTCCCTGGAATGTCGATACCACTTCTATGTGTCGACACAGACAACTCCTTGTGTCGACACAATTTTACTTAGCCAATTTTGTGAAACTAATCTATGTTCAACATTCCTAATTTAATTTTAAACTTATTGGATTTAGTTTCATTTAGAGGCTTAGTAAACATATCTGCAATTTGATAATCTGTTTTAACAAACTCTAGTGAGATGTCCTCTTTCTCTACATGTTCTCTAAGAAAATGGTATTTAATTTCTATATGCTTAGTCCTACTATGTGAAACAGGATTATTAGCAATAGAAATAGCATTTGTAGAATCACAAAGCAAAGGTGTTCTACTTACCTGTATACCATAGTCTTCTAGCTGGTGCTGAATCCACAATAGTTGTGCACAGCAACTTCCTGCTACCACATATTCAGACTCAGCTGTGGAAATTGCCACACTAGTCTTCTTCTTACTGCTCCAAGACACCAATCTTCCTCCTAGAAATTGGCAGTTACCCATAGTACTTTTTCTATCTTCTTTGCAACCTGCAAAATCTGCATCTGAATAGCCTGTCAGTAAAAAATCTCCATTCTAGGGTACCAAAGGCCTATATTAGGTGTGCCCTTAAGATATCTCAAAATTCTTTTGACTGCAGTCAGATGAGATTCTTTAGGGTAGGATTGGTACCTAGCACAGACACATGTAATATACATGATATCTGGTCTACTAGCAGTCAGATATAGGAGGGAGCCAACTATCCCTCTATACAAAGTTTCATCTACAGGTTTCCCCGCATCATTTTTGCTTAGAGACACACTTGTCCCCATTGGAGTTCTCATGGTAGTGGATGATTCCATACCATACTTCTTAATTAACTCCAGGGTGAACTTGGAATGGGATATGGACAAGCCATCTTCAGTCTGTCTTACTTGGAGACCCAAGAAGAACTTAAGTTCCCCCATACTGCTCATTTCAAATTTTCCTTGCATAAGTTTTGCAAACTTTCTACAAAGATTACTTTCAGTAGACCCAAATATTATGTCATCAACATATATTTGGACTAGGATTATCTTTTCTTTGGATTCCCTAAGGAATATAGACTTGTCTATTTTCCCCCTTGAGAATTTGTTCTCAATGAGGAAATTAGGCAGGATTTCATACCAAGCCCTTGGGGCTTGTTTCAATCCATACAAGACTTTCCTAAGTCTATAGACATAAGAAGGATAGAGTGGATCGACAAAACCTTAGGGCTGCTCCACATATACTTCCTCTTTTATATTTCCATTTAGGAATGCAGATTTTACATCCATTTGAAATACCTTAAAGCCTTGATTTGCTGCATAGGCTAGGAACATCCTAATTGCTTCCAGTCTTGCTACTGGGGCAAAAGTTTGATCAAAGTTAATACCCTCTTCCTGCTTGTATCCTTTTGCAACAAGTCTTGCTTTGTTCTTCACAATGATCCCATTCTCATCCAGTTTGTTCCTAAAGATCAACTTTGTTCCAATAATGTTGTGGTCTTTTGGTTTAGGAACTAATTTCCAGACCTTGCACCTTCTGAACTGATTCAGCTCCTCTTGCATGGCATCAATCCAATGTGGGTCTAGAACAACTTCTTCAAATTTCTTGGGTTCCACTTGTGATAAGAAGCTAGAGCAAAGAACTGTGTTCAGATTCCTGCTCCTTATTTGTACTCCTTGTCTTGGATCACCAATTATCTGATTTGCTGGATGATCCTTTAAGTGTCTAATAGCTGGTGGTAGTCTATCTTCATGTTGAACACCTCCAGTCTCTTCATTATGATGCACCTCTTGGTTTTCATCAGCATCTAGAGAGTCTTGTACTCCCCCTAGACAGCAGCCACCATTTTCCACTTCCTGATTTGCAGTTGAATCTTCTATAATGGTAAGCTTGTCCATTCTCTCATTTATAACTTAGGCCCATTCATGATAGGTAAGTAGTCCTTCAGCAATCCCCTTGTTCCAGTCATATGTCTGGAACATCCACTGTCCAAGTACCATATAGGGGCATGACAACCTGGACTCACCTGCAACACAGATTACTTAACCTTAGAACTCAAATAACTTTTGGGTTCTTGGTGCAAGTTAGTCTGAACTTTAACAAATCTGCCTGTAGCTTTTCTGATAGGCAGACTGCTACTCTCCCTGACACTGATATTGTGCCAACAATCTAAGGCAAAGTGGTCTATCTTGCCACAACACCAGCACTCAAACTTATTATACCTTTGTTTAGGTACAACTTTAGCTGAATTGTTTGCAGCAGGTTTCTTGTTTTGTGTTAGGGCTTTGCCTTTCTTATTGGACTTAGCAGCCCATGCTATTTTCTTAAACCCTAACCCAGCCTTACCCTTTTGAGATACAAACTCATCAATCAAGGGCAATACAGATTTTGGTTTAGAAAAACTAGTCACAATCTCCTTTTCTTTCTGAAGTCTATTCTCCAGACTTTTAATCTGATCATTCTTAAATGTGATAGTACCCATTTGAATAACAGTAATGTTTTTCAGTCTGGCCATCTCATTCAACTTCTGATCCAGCAACTTCTCTGAATCAGATGCATCCATCTTAAGATCTGCAATTTCCTTAGCCAGAGTTTTGGCCAGATTTTTGCTTTTCTTTAGTGCCTGCAACAAGTCCCCATATTCATATATCAGCTGATGAATATCACCTTTAGACTCAGACCCATCAACATCACTTGATGCAGATGTTGCTGACTTTGACCCAGTACTATAATCTGAATTATTGGAAAAATATTGTACCTTACTAGGACCAGGCTGATCCTGGCACTTGTCTTCTTCTAACACAGCCATCAGTCCCTTGCACTGATGGTCTTCTTGTGCATTGATAGAGTTCAGTACTTGCAGAAACTCTTCTTCTTCATCTGCTGCATATAGACCAATGTATGCCTCAGCTTCAGATTCTGACTCTGAAGAAGATTGGTCTGTCAAGCTCTTCTCCTTCTTAGCAACAAAGGATTTCTCCTTCTTACTCTGGTGTTGAATCTTTTTTTTATCAGTAAACTCTTTTCTTTTATCTGGACACTCAGCCACAACATGTCCAGGCCTATTACAGTAGTAGCAAACTATCTTTGATGTTGTAGATTTGCTTGGCTTAGACCTGCTCCTGTCCTTCCTGGATGACTTTCTCTTTTGATAATAGTCATCCTTAAGCTGAGATGTGGAAGGCTTAGACTTCCACTGCTTGTTCTTCAGGAACTTCTGAAACTGCCTTGTGAAGACAACAAAGTCTTGATCTGAGTCACTATTGTCTAAACTTTGGTTGTCTGAATTATCTGAAGCAATTTCAGCAACTATCTTAGGAGATGATGGAGAAATCCTCCTATTCTTCCTAGTGGCTTCAACCTTGAAGGCCACAGACTTTTCTCTATGCTCCCCTTTTACACTTTTCTGTTCCTCTTTCCTAGCCATCAGCTGCATCTCATATGACAACAATTTTTCAAACAAGTGTGTGGAGAGATATCTGCAAGTTTGACCACTTCCCTAATGACACAAATCTTAGTGTCCCAATCCTTTGTCAAGGATCTTAGGAATTTATCATTCAGTTCATAGGTACTGAAGATTCTTCCATAAGACATCAGCTCATTTACTATTCTATAGAACTTTTTATAACACTCAGTTATACTGTCAGACTTTCCTTGTCTGAAACTCTCATATTCCTGGTTCAGCATAAACTTTCTATCTTGTCTGACTTCTTCAGAACCCTCCATGTAGACTATTAAAATTGGTGTAGGGATTCGTCGGATTAAAATAGCGTACGGATTTTCTTACAACTCAAGCCCACGTAACACGTTCTAACGCGTCCTAACACAAACATTCTAGCCGCACAATTCGCCGTCATCCCGCACAAACACGCGGAGGGGAGTGGACTAAAAGCCACGATCTAATTACAGTCCAATCCTTTCCCACCGAAGATCGAAAGCAAAGGTCGCCACACCTTTTTGAGAGGAAGATCAATAACTATATGCCAAGATCTTCCTCAAGCAAAAGGATCCACCCGATCCGGCTTCTTGCAAGGTTTCGAAAATAAACGCAAGAAGGTTTTCGATTAAATCCAAAAGATCGTATTCAAGATCGCGGATAAAAAGCCATTGCATCCATTCCAAATCTCACAAGAACTCACAAAGGAAAGATGTAGATATTACCCTCCCCAAGATGGGGTGAAGATCACACAAGGAAAGTGGAAGAGTCACACGTCCACGCACCACCGGCGTCACACCGAGCGACAACCTTCTTCTTCGCCGGAGTCACACCGAGAAGCATCCGCCTCCGTATTTCACAAGCCTTGGATCACCCAAGCGATTGGCTAACAAGGAGGAGAAGGAGGATGAGGGGGGGGGGGGGGGGGGGCGGCAATCCCAAAGGGAGGTGGCCGAAATTCTCAAGAGAGGATTAATTTAGGTTTTCAAATAGCATGCCTTCATTTCTCATCAAATAAGCCTATATATAGGCAAGTCCCAAAACAAGCAAAATAAATCTTGCCATCCAATTTATCATCTATTGGATGGCTATGAGCACACCAAAAATTAAACATGTCCAAAATAAAAGACAACATGAAATAATGATAACAATAAACTAGGAAAATAAAGGTGCAAATAAGGAAAGGGCTTAAGCCCGCCGCGAACGAAGATTGTAGCCACCAAGGTCACAAGTCGCGGTAGAAGGTCGTCGAGCATCTTTATGTTGCGCCACATCAACTTGGTCACGAGCAACTTGATCATCATCCACAGCAACTTGATCACGAGCACTCTTAGCATCAACGGGCAAGGGGATGGGAGACGAGCCGGCATCAATCCTCCCCCCCTTAAAGTCACTCAACACCGATGAGTGGGCTGCAAGGTAGTGGCGGAGGAGGTCCTCATCCAAGCGAAAGAGATCCGACTCAATAACCCAGGAGTCATCGGAGGGCGGACGATCACGCCAACGAATGAGGAAGCGGCGATGGCCGCCATCAGCTGGAGAAGTGTAGCCATCTGCAAGTACCTGAACTGGGACAAGAAATGTACGGGGAAATCTAGGAAACATATCAGCATGTGGAAGCAAAGTAAAAGACTTACCACCCAGCGCTAGGCCTGTAGGTGCAATGGAAGAATGACTCACGGAACTACCACTCACCAACCCAGAAGAGACATTTGTGGAGGAAGAAATATTGGGGGAAAAAGAAGGCGTAGAAGTCAACTCAGTTGGAATGGAAACATACGGCGTTAAATCCGAAACATTGAAAATGGGTGAAATACCCCAATCCGTCGGCAAATCCAAAACAAACGCGTTATCTCCTAGCCTCTTAATAATTCGAAACGGGCCGGCTCGCTTTGGTGCCAACTTCTTAACGGTGCCAGAAGGCAGCCGCGTGGGAATAAGGCGCACTAAAACAAGATCGCCAACTTGGAAGTTAGACTCCCTCCGATGTAAATTCGCTTGGGATCGATACGACTCATACGTGGTAGCTAAAGTTGTTCGTATTTGGGCGTGTAAGTCATGTATGTGCTCGGCAAAAGATTGTGCAAATTGACTTGTATGATACGATGGAGGTAACAGAATCAAGTCAATGGGCACATTCGCAAGGTACCCGTGCACTACTTCATTTGGTGACATACCCGTAGACTGATTGGTAGAGTTGTTGTAGGCTAATTGGGCTTGGGGTAGGAGCAAATCCCAAGTGCCTTTGTGGTCACCCACAAGACAACGCAATAAGTTTCCCAAACTCCTATTTACCACTTCCGTCTGCCCATCAGTTTGTGGGTGATAGGCGGCGAAAAACAACAACTTCGTTCCCATTAATGTCCAAAGCGTCTTCCAAAAATAACTTGTGAATTTAACGTCGCGATCCGAGACAATGGTCTTAGGAACGTCGCGGTGACTCACCACCTCTTTAAAATATAATTTTGCAATGTGAGACACGTCATTAGTCTTACTACAGGGTATGAAATAAGCCATCTTAGAGAACCTATCAACCACCACAAAAATGGAATCGTGTCGTCACTGGGTTGGAGGAAGCCCCAAAATAAAGTCCATACTCACGTCCTCCCAAGGTCTAGATGGAATAGGCAACGGAGTGTATAATCCCACATTAGTCTTTCCCCCTTTAGACACTTGACAAACCCGACAGCTACTCACAATTTTCCCAACTAAAACGCGAAGTTTAGGCCAGTAGAATTTCTCCTCGACTAAGGCTATCGTTTTATCCCGCCCAAAATGGCCGCTCAACCCGCCACTATGTAGTTCCCATACTATGTGATGGCGTAGGGAGGTACGGGGAATACATAGCTTAGCGTTCCGAAATAAATAACCGTCTCTCAATACATATGCTGACACTATCATTGGTGAGTCATCGTGTGCCGCTAGATACACTTCTCCAAAATCAGGACACATGGCATATTCATCCTTTATTCTCTCAAATCCGACAACTTTTACTTCCATGATCAACAATAAAAGTGTCACTCTACTAAGCGCGTCGGCCATACGATTTTCAATGCCCTTAAGGTGTTTTAAGGTGAACGAAAACTCTTGCAGATAAGATACCCATTTTGCATGACGGGGGCTGATTTTTGATTGCCCATTAATGTGCCTAAGTGCATCATGGTCAGAGAGAATCACGAACTCCTTGGAAAGGAGGTAGTGTCTCCACTAGTGTAGGCATCTAATGATGGCATAGAACTCTCTATCGTAATTGGAATAATTAAGTTTTGCACCCGCCAATTTCTCGCTAAAATAACTTATTGGGTGTCCCTCTTGGCTTAAGAGACCTCCTACTCCTACTCCGGATGCGTCACATGTCAATTCAAATACTTTATTAAAATCTGGTAAGCGCAAAATAGGAGCCTCAGTCATCATCTTCTTAATGTGTTGGAATGCCTGGGTAGCTGCTGGCGTCCATTTAAACTCACCCCTTTTCATGCATTCCGTCACGGGAGCCATAATAGTACTAAAATCCCGAATAAATCGTCTATAAAATGAGGCTAACCTGTGGAAACTCCTAATGTCTCTCAAGCTTGTGGGTTCAGGCCACTCCAGAATTGCTTTCACCTTACTGGGGTCTACCTTTATTCCCTCAGATCCAACCAGGTAGCCCAAAAATTCCACTTCCTTTACGTAAAATATACACTTCTTTAAATTTAAATATAATTCTTCGTCCCGCAGTGTAGATAGAATAATCCGTAGGTGAGACACATGTCAGTCAAAAGTGGTGCTATAAATCAATATGTCATCAAAGTACACCACCACAAATCGTCCCATGTATGGTTGGAATACGTGGGTCATCATTCGTGAGAAGGTGCTTGGAGCATTTGACAACCCAAATGGTATGACCAACCACTCGTAGAGCCCGTCCTTAGATTTAAACGCAGTTTTCCATTCATCCCCATCACGTATCCAAATCTGATGGTAACCACTCCGCAAATCCAATTTTGTGAAGATCGAGGCACCAGACAACATATCCAAAAGATCGTCCAATCTAGGGATGGGAAACCTATACTTGATAGTGATCTTATTTATGGCTCTACTGTCTACACACATACGCCACGTTCCATCCTTTTTTAGAGCCAACAAAGCTGGTACTGCACATGGACTCTTGCTGTTCCTAATGAACCCCTTCGCCAATAAATCCGAAATTTGGGCTTGGAGCTCCTCATGGGCTGCGGAGTGCAACCTATAATGGGGCTGATTAGGCAATGAGGCGCCCGACATAAAGTCAATGGCATGTTGGATATCACGTAGAGGGGACAACGTAGGGGGCAACTCGTCCGGGTAGACATCCTCATTCTCTTCCAGCAGTTTTTTTAATTCTTTGGGTAAATCTTCTAAAACCCCATTTTCTTTATTATTATTCCAAAGAACCAATGCATAAATAATCCCATCCACAAAGGGGTCCCTCTCAAATTTTCTCCTACCCATTAGGCTTACCAATTTCTTCTCGACTGGGATTGTGGTATCCGTACTCGGGCTATTGGGTTCCTTTGGGGCCGTGGGTTTTAACGTGACTACCTTCCCATTATATTTGAACTCATAAGTGTTTGCCCTCCCGTAGTGGGTGACATCACGGTCATAGAGCCAAGGGCAGCCTAACAACACATGACAAGCATCCATAGGGATGACATCACACCACACCTCATCCGTATATGACTTGATCGTAAGTGGAACTAGGCAACGCTTGGTGACCGGGATGGTTACCTTGTTGACCCAAGCCACTTGGTAAGGGGTAGGATGAGGCTCGGTAGCCAAATGCATCCGCATAACGGCGTTCTCGGAAACAACGTTCATGCAGCTGCCGCTATCAATGATGAGCTTACAATATTTGTCCCCACTCTTAAAGATGAGGGAGAAAATAGTGGACCTCTTCCAATCGTCAAACGGGCGAGGGGTCGTCAGAATACAACGCATAACGCTAAGTAGGTGTCCATCCTCCATATCACTAGGCACACCATCCGTCTCATAACCCTCATCTGCATCAATCACTAAATCTGCAAAGTCACTAGTGGACTCGTCTAGAAGAGCTAAAGTAGCCTTGGCCTTGGTGGGGCACTCATAGGCATAGTGGCCTTGAATACCGCAAGAGTAACACGTGGTGTTAGCCTTGCTCACCTTGCCAATAGGGATTCTCTCACTATTAGGCTGCCTAGGGTTTCTCGCAGTCACGACAATTGGTTTGGACTCCCCAACCTTCGCCTTACCCTTATCATAATAAGTGGAGGAAAGGGCGCCTATGGGGGCCTTTCCCTTTTGTTGGGAGTAACGGGGTTGGGTTTTCATGGCCAGATGTTTTTCAATGTCCAAGGCGGCATTGAAAGTAGTATTAATATCAGTGTGGCCATATCGAAGAAGCTTCTTCTGAATGTCCGGATTAAGTCCCTTACGGAACCTAGAAAGCATAACCTCTGGCATCTCTTGGATCTCACACCGCACCATCTTAGCCTTTAACTCACCCATGTAATCAGCCACCGATTTTGGACCTTGCCGAAGGGTGGCAAGATCGTCGAACATTTGAGTTCGGTGGTAAGCGGGCACGTATTGGTCGGTGAGCAAATTTTTCATAACCGTCCAACCAACTAGGGGTACACCATGACCGGTCCCTAAACGTCGCTCCTCATTTAACCAAAAGGTCTTGGCCCTCCCGTTTAATTTCATACGAGCTACTTGAACCTTTTGCTCATCGGTAAGGTGATACCAATCAAAATAGCATTCTATGTCAACCACCCATGTAAGGAAGACTTGCGGGTCTCCCATACCATCGTAAGAGGGGGCTTCCATACGAATCGCTTTTGTTATATCGAACTCTCTTCCCAGATCGGGAACTTGACGGGCTACTCCGGGGAAGTACCCATCATGTTCCGCAACATGCACCGGGGGTGGTCGGGGGGCTTGTCCATGGTTAGGTGGTGGTGGTGTTTGAGCAGCTTGGTTCGCCAAAAGTTGTGTCAGCAAACCCCTCAACTCTCCTAATTCTTGCCTAAGCTCAGTGATAGTCGTAGGATTAGTTTCCTCATCAGGGTGATCAGCCATAGTGGTGGTAGACGGGTTCGTGTACTCCGTACCGTGCCGAGTACGCATTAACACCCTAAAAACCAAAGGCTAGAGCGCAGTTTTCTCTTTGTTTTTGTTTTTTTTGAAATTTGAAATTTGAAATTTTGAATTTTGAAAATTTGAAATTTGAAATTTGAAATTCGAAATTTGAAAAAAAAAATTGAAATTTGAAATTTAAAATTTGAAATTTTGAAATTTGAAATTTGAAATTTGAAATTCGAAATTTGAATTTTGAATTTTTTTTTGAAATTTGAAATTTAAAATTTGAAATTTGAAATTTGAAATTTGAAATTTGAATTTTTTTTTTAAAATTTGAAATTTTGAAATTTGAAATTTGAAATTCGAAATTTGAAATTCGAAATTTGAATTTTGAATTTTTTTTGAAATTTGAAATTTTAAATTTAAAATTTGAAATTCGAAATTTGGAATTCGAAATTTGAAATTTGAAATTTGAAATTTGAATTTTGAATTTTTTTTTTGAAATTTGAAATTTTGAAATTTGAAATTTGAAATTTGAAATTTGAAATTTGAAATTCGAATTTTGAATTTTGAATTTTTTTTGAAATGTGAAATTTAAAATTTGAAATTTGAAATTCGAAATTTGAATTTTGAATTTTTTTTTTTGAAATTTGAAATTTAAAATTTGAAATTTGAAATTCGAAATTTGAATCCCGAAATTTGAAATTTGAATTTTGAGCGGGGGAGGAGTGCCAATTAGGAAACTGACGAGAACCTCCCTCTCGATACCAAATTGGTGTAGGGATTCGTCGGATTAAAATAGCGTACGGATTTTCTTACAACTCAAGCCCACGTAACACGTTCTAACGCATCCTAACACAAACATTCTAGCCGCACGATTCGCCGTCATCCCGCACAAACACGCGGAGGGGAGTGGACTAAAAGCGACGATCTAATTACAGTCCAATCCTTTCCCACCGAAGATCGAAAGCAAAGGTCGCCACACATTTTTGAGAGGAAGATCAATAACTATATGCCAAGATCTTCCTCAAGCAAAAGGATCCACCCGATCCGGCTTCTTGCAAGGTTTCGAAAATAAACGCAAGAAGGTTTTCGATTAAATCCAAAAGATCGTATTCAAGATCGCGGATAAAAAGCCATTGCATCCATTCCAAATCTCACAAGAACTCACAAAGGAAAGATGTAGATATTACCCTCCCAAGATGGGGTGAAGATCACACAAGGAAAGTGGAAGAGTCACACGTCCACGCACCACCGGCGTCACACCGAGCGGCAACCTTCTTCTTCGCCGGATTCACACCGAGAAGCATCCGCCTCCGCGTTTCACAAGCCTTGGATCACCCAAGCGATTGGCTAACAAGGAGGAGAAGGAGGATGAGGGGGGCGGCAATCCCAAAGGGAGGTGGCCGAAATTCTCAAGAGAGGATTAATTTAGGTTTTCAAATAGCATGCCTTCATTTCTCATCAAATAAGCCTATATATAGGCAAGTCCCAAAACAAACAAAATAAATCTAGCCATCCAATTTATCATCTATTGGATGGCTATAAGCACACCAAAAATTAAACATGTCCAAAATAAAAGACAACATGAAATAATGATAACAATAAACTAGGAAAATAAAGGTGCAAATAAGGAAAGGGCTTAAGCCCGCCGCGAACGAAGATTGTAGCCACCAAGGTCACGAGTCGCGGTAGAAGGTCGTCGAGCATCTTTATGTTGCGCCGCATCAACTTGGTCACGTGCAACTTGATCATCATCCACAGCAACTTGATCACGAGCACTCTTAGCATCAACGGGCAAGGGGATGGGAGACGAGCCGTCATCAAAAATATCCCACATTTCCTTAGAGGTTTTGCAGTGTATTAGATTTTGGAAAGTTGCATCATCAATGACACTTACTATGATATTCTGGGCTCTTTTATCCAAAGTTATCAAAATGATCTCATCCTTGGTCATCTATGAATAATCCTTGGGAATTCTTTTGTTTGCATCTAGAACTGAAATCTTCTTTGGAATATAAGGACCTTTCTTACTGTAATGTAGATCCTTGGATCAGAAGCCTCCATAAACAGCCTGACCCTTTATTTCCAGATTCCAAATATCTCCTTCCTGCATATGAGTAATTTCATAGAACCTAGTTCCTTATGATTTTCTCCTGAACCCATTTTCTTGATCTTGAATCTGCCTTAAGGATCTAACTCAGACTGTTAAGTCCGTCTTTGAGGAACCTGGCTCTGATACAACTTGAAAGAATTAGTGCCTAACGACCTAGAGGGGGGTGAATAGGTGTAATTCCTTTTTCTTTTTAAGGCAGCAAATCTATTCAGTTATTTATTTAACAAAAGATAATTCTATAGCAAACATAGCACAGATTCACAGAATTACCATAACACAGATTGCACACAGATTTTTATAGTGGTTCCCCAAGGTCTGTGTACATCCACTTTCCCCCTTCGCCTATCTAGCAGTGTACTAGATTCAGCCTAACTTCTTCTCTTCACCTCAGATTCTCAGATCTTACAGTAGCTCAGAACCCCAACAGGGCTCCTACAACTCAGAGTGAGTCCACACTCCTACAGCTCAGGCACACAGCCCTACCTCAGCCTACACAAGGCCTACAACTCAGAGAAATCAATCTCCTATAACTCAGGCTCACAGCCCTACCTCAGCCTTCAACAAGGCCTACCACTCAGATAAAATATTCTCCTACACTCAGCCTTTATAAACACAGGCTTACAACTCAGATCTATAAAGATCTTACAGAAAATTAATTTAACAAAATATTTTACCAGCACCCTGGTAGAGAGAGAATGGATGGATGGCTTCTTGATCAGTTCTTGGAAGAATCTGATGGCAGAGAACAACCTCTCTTAGCTTTCTTCAAAGCTTCTTGAATCTGAACTCAGTAGGGTTGAACCCTTGAGAAGTTGATCTTCAATCAGCTTCTGACTTGAGATTCAGATCTCAATCTGAATCTTTCTTGGCAGCCTGGTTCAGCAACTGCACTTCAGTAGATGGAGCTATCTCTCTCCAACTTCTTCTTCTTAGATTTTCTGAAGAAAATCTTCTTTTGTCTTCTATTATAACTGTTGTGTCAAATGATCTGTTGTTGTTCTTGTTCTTTCCTATTTTGTTGAAGGAGTAAGCCTTTATATAGCCTTCCTTCATGGTAACCGGCTGATCCGATTTCTAACAAACTTCTGACAGCTTTGACAGTTGCAGTAGACCGGTTGGTAACGACAGCTGTCAAGTCATTCAGTCACTTCTTAAAATACTGTATCTGTCTGAAAGTGTCGAGACTGAACTTCATCATCTGTCGACACAAGTAGACTAAGTGTCGACACAAGTGGACTAAGTGTCGACACAAGCCTTGGTGGTGTCGACACATCTCCTTTGTTGTTGTTAATACTTCTCGACACAGACTTCTGTAGAATGTGTCGATACTAATTCTGTGTGTTGACACAATTACTTCTTATCTTTAACTTTGTTGAAGCTCTGCTGTGTGTCGACACAAGTCCTGTGTGTCGACACAGTTGATGTCGACAAAGTCTTCACTGGGTGTCGACATTACCTCTGCATGTCGACAAAGCTGATGTCGACTAAACTTCTCTGTGAGTTGACACTGCCTTTGTATGTCAACTTAGTTTCTTCAGGTGTCGAAACAGCCTTTTCAAGTGTCGACACAATTAGATCCAAGTGTCGATACAACTTTTCTCCAGTGTCGACACAAGCCTTCATAAGTGTCGACACAACTTTTCTTGGTGTCGACATGTGGACTTAGAGATTTTTCTGCATTCCTGCATTTACTTAACCTGCACATATAAACTCAAAACACATCAAATACACCTTGATGCATATCATTGAGTAGGGTGAGGCTTCTTCAAATTTGGTACACATTTTCCAATGTACCCAACACTTGATATACAGCTTTGAGGACCTGAGCAGGAGCTTTCAGCTGTGTTTCTCAACTTCGAAGAAGAGGAAGAAGAACCTAGAGTCGATCTTTTTGATTAAGCATAGGGCAGATAAGTCCCTAGTTCAGTATATAGACAGATTTCAAGAGTAGTTCTTGGATATTCAGGAGGTGCCTGGATTCGCCCTCCAGATGACCTTTACCATGGGACTGAAGGAAGGCTTCTTCAAGATGAGCCTCACCCGGAAAGCGCCACTATCCTCTAAGGGGTTGATGGAGAATGCTGCGAAGGAAATAACAATGGATGTGGTGAATCCAGCTTTTGCAAAAAAGCTAGCAAGACTGACTGAGGTTGAATAAAGAGAGTTCGGAGCGAGACAGCAAGAGGGGAGGAGAAGAGAAGAGTCGAGGGCACCAGCGTACCAGGAGTTAGGATGGAGGCAGCAGGGGGCCCTGCCCCAGGGCATGGGAGAGGATTTTCCTAGGGATGAAGGATCAACCAGGAGGGCTTGGAAGATTAAACCAACTAGGGTTGGGGTATGGTTATAGACCACCTCTACCCCCGCCGCCGCAAGCTATGGCCATCGGCCAAGGGAGAGGTAGAGGATGAGGGAGAGGAAGAGGAGCAGGAGCTGGAAGGAGGAGAAACCCTCAGGATGGGAGGCGAGGAGAGGAGGTAGAATTGCCATACTGTGACTTCCAAAAGGAGGAAGGTCACGCAATGGCTACCTACCCAGAATTTTTGGAAATGAAAAGATCTAGGGGAACAGGAGAGCAGTAGAGGCCGGTACGGATAGTGGAGGTGACCGGGACCGGATAGGAAGGTCGATGTGTGGATTGAGCGGACGTAGGAGACCGAGGGGGAATTGGAGTAATCCATGGGGGATGGGGTCGAGGCTGCCCGAAAGGCGATCCTTCATACTATATATCATCGAAGCGTAGCCTCGACGTCACAATCCCCTCCCCTGGATGAGAAAATCACCTTTTTCGAGAAAGGACATGCCAGACCATGAAGACCCCTTCTGTGACGCACTGGTGATCCAGACCGCCATTGAGAATTTCACGGTATCGCGGATCCTGGTTGAAAATGGGTGCTCAGTGAATGTTATTTTCAAAAAGGCATTTAATGAGATGAGGGTGTTGTTAAAATTTCAACAATTCAACAAACCCGCAGAGGCCTCATCGGATACCCTGTTGACAACTCAACAAACCGGAGGAGAACACCCCACTTATAATGTTGAACGTTTTCCCGGATCTTGGAGTTAGCAGGGGTTATCTCAACAAAGCAGTAACAACCAGCAACACATGCAACACAAGCTTCTTTATTGATCAAGAGCAAACTTCTTTATAAGGCGAGACATACATGGCGAGACATGCTTCACCAATAACCAACACAGGGAGAGCAGAGACAGTTACAAAGACAAGAACAAAAACAAGCCGCGCGGACTCAATCAACAAGCCACCGACCTACTGCTGTGGAGTCCACCCAGTCCGCCAGGTCGCCAGTCCGCAACCCAAGCCGCGCGTACTACCCCTTATCTAATGCTAGCACTTCACCGCCGATCTGCAGGCCTCCTGACTGCGAGGTCGCCTAGCCGCCAGACCGCACAAGCTGCGCCACCGAATGGAACAGTCCGCCTGAAGCAGGCGACTTCCTAAACCCCGAACCAAGTTACCAAAGAGAAGACCGCCTAGTCGCTATCCGCGACCTGCTGTTTACTGCATGTTGCTTAACCGCAGAGTCCGAACTGTCCATGACTGCAATCAGAGCTAAGTCCTGGCTTTCCAGCACTATCCGCACAACCTGCACAGCACAACCCGGTCAACTCTATCAAACCGCGCGGACACCGAAGTCCAGACCGCAACAACTTATGCGAGCTCAATTACTGTTCACTTACTTCAGTTCTCGTTGGTTATGTTGGGTATTGTATCCACAATCACCTGGATTTGAGGAAGCCACCTGTCAAGCTAAGATGAATTCACAATGTAGTTGATGAAACTTCTTAAGTTGTGCTTGCAGTTCTTCCACGCTAAGTGCACACCAATGTCAGGGTGCAGTAGGTCAATATACACGGGTCTGCACGACATAATCCCTCATTGAGCAGATCAGTGTGTTGGCCTACGTGTACTCTCTCTATTGGAGTGCACTTACTTTCAAGTATAGGGTCGTGTTTATGCAAGAGAAGACAAGGAACAAGGATGGGTCAAGGGGCAGCTCTTGGGTGGAAAGACGAAAATTCGTCTAAGTAAAAGTCGACGAGAATCACCAAGTGATTCTCGCCGAATCGTCGAGAATCATTCGTGATTCTCGCCGACTCCTTCCGGCTACCTCAAAATGGTGCCAAGTAAGATTCGGCCAGAATCACTAATGATTCTCGCCGAACCTGTCGCTGAGCAGGTCATGAATACCAAGTGAAGATCGTTGAGAATCAATAAGGGAATCGTCGAGAATTACTAGTGATTCTCGACGAATCGTCGAGAATCGTTAACTGATTCTCGCCGATTCGTCGAGAATCACCAATGATTCTCGACGAATTTTACTTGGTGTTTTCTCTGGATGCTGCTGGACCGGATTCTGCCGCTGGACTATTTTGAACCGGATTTCGGGTTTCTACTTATGGGACCCACAACAGTCATATTGTTAGTATCTACAGTGTATAAATACACGGGTATTTTTGAACAGTAAGCTAGCGAAAAAAAAGAAATACGCGAGCACGGACAAACCCTAAAATCTCCGCTTCTGCTCCGTCGCCGCCGCCGCCGCTCGCGACAAGGTGTTCGCTGGTTGATCGTGGTTTCGCCCAGATTCTCCTGCGACAGAAGCCTAGCTAAGCTTAGCGTCTCACGTGTCTATCCGGAGATCTCTTGTCTCTCGATTTGTAGATCGAGAAAATCTTCCCCATCCAAATCGATCGAGACGATTGATCCTAGTGTGACCGTTGGTAGACCTAGCTTGCTTCGCTACGAAGTTTGGATCAACAAAGAAGTGCAGCCTCACATCGTTGTTGCCGCCGATCCCGTGAACCTAGCCGCCGCTCATCTTGCCGCCGCCGGTTCCGGGGAGATCCTCTCCAAGAGAGATCTAAGGTCGTGGACTCCTTGTGGACGTCAAGAACACGTCGTCAACAAAGAGGGACATCTTAGTCTCCAAACGAAGTTTGTATCTCGTGTACATTCTATTTTACTTTTGTTGTAAAGGAACGTTTGTTCCGTGATTGTAAGGGTTGGGTGCAACCCGGTTTGTGGGAGTGTTGACTCCTACGTGTGGAAGGGTTCCTTCCGATAGTGCAAGGATTGGATTTAAATCCTGTTGGAGAAGTGACCGAGTCATCCCTTGTTGGGAGATAGGTCGAAGGGGGAAAGTGGTTGTACCCAAGTTGGGGAACCACTATAAATTGCCTGTGTATTCTGTGTGTTGTGCTGTTTATTTTCATTGTGCAGGTACATTCTTAGATTCCGCAAAAACACTACACGTCACCTATCCCCCCCCATAGGTGAACACAGTTGACACTAGGTGGACTTTCAAGTGGTATCAGAGGGAGGTTAGTCATCAAAAAGGTTAACACCTTGAGTAGAATCCTGCCACCAGTGTTAAAAGCATGGAGCTGGATTATGAGATATCGCCACTCAAACTCCCCGCATGCACAAAGGATTATTATCCCATCTGAAGGATGAGAGTGTCGTTTCACTTGGATGCTATCAATCCTCGAGCATCCTTCATCCTGGAAGAGGGTCCGTTTATTCCCATGAAGACCTCCGACTCTGGGATCCAAGTGCCCATGTGCATTACTGAGATGTCAGAGACGGAACTGTCACTATTTAACTTGGACGAGAGGATTCGTCAAATTATCTTGGATATCTGGTCTGGAGCTTCTCGCTCTAGATTAGAAAAATGTAGGATGGCTAAATCCATGTGGGTGATGATCTCAGAGTTGATGGGGGAGTCAGAGAAAGCTGGAATATGCTGTCAACCAGAGGATGAAGCCTATGTGGGGGTCCTCACCTCTGAAGATGAAGGGAAGCATCTCTCGGACAGCATCAGAGCTCTAGTGTCCTTGTCTGAGACTGAAGAGACCAGTGAGGAAAGCAGCTCTGATGAGGATGACGCAATGGTCACTGGCTCGAATGACAATAACACTGAAGAGCAGGTAACTTCCTCATCCTGCCCCATCTCTTTTGAACTTTCTGAAGACAGGAACTGCTTTCCTCCAGAAGATTCTGATTCTCTGAAGAGAGCCCTTCAGTCAAGCAACCTACTTGCTGAGGAGCAAGCTCAAGAGATTGCTCGACTGAAGATCTTGTTGGTTCTCCAATTGGCGTCCAACAAGGTCAATGACTCTAAGATCTCAGCTCTAGAGAGTAGTCTAGAGAATAAGAAACGAATAGTATCAAACTTTTCCAAAGTTGATGCTATAAAGAGAAAGCAAGAAAACGGGTGGATCTCCCGGATTATCAATGCGTGGAGAAATGGGGAAACGGTGTTCCGACCCCCCACTCCAAGCAGGAAGGCAACTCATCATGCCTTCAGGTATGACCACAGGAATAGTCGTGGTCACTGCAAGGGTGATCTGTCCCCATGTGGAGACACCCATAGTGCAAGGGCCGTCGTGGCAACCCATGAGAGAATACCTAAGGCTCATTCTGAGCACTTTGTATTCACTGCCACTGCCTCAACTCGGTGTGAATCTGCATGTCCCTGCTCACAAAAGACTTCTCACCACCCGAGGACACAGAATAGGGAGGATAGAAGTCATGGTGTAAGTTTTCATGGGGCCTCAGGAAGGGGGATGCCTGAAAGAAAGGCACCACCTTCCCGACCTCATGACGCTTACAACATGCATTCCTTCCACCCTTCCACGTGTCACGATGGAAGAGAAAATTTTGTGAGGCGATCATGCTCTATCCCGGTTAGACCTAGGACCGTGACTACCTCAGTCACTAGATCAGGTTGGAAACGGCGATACAACATTCACCCATGTTGGTGCTGTGGCAAAGTGGGGCACTTTGCCATCGACTGTTGGCACAACCCATCTGTGCCAACGACAAGGGCTTATCCACATTCACGGGACAGAGGTAGTCTTCCTGACAGGTTTTCTGAAGGAAGGCAGTTGCGTGCTTATGCTAACAGGAACCTAGGACCCAATATGATTTGGGTTCCTAAGGTAAAGTAATTCTTTCTTGCAGGGTAGTCTAGGTTCCCGTGAATATGATGGGAACCAGACAGTAGGTGGCTCAAGACTAAATTGGAACAAGCGTCTGCTATAACAGATGTGATATCGACTTGAGCATACTCACATTGAGCTCCTAATATGTTCTACCTGTGGGACTAAACGATGACTCTCAAAATCCCAGGTACTCATGATCAGTTCCAAGACTTGAGTCGTTTTCATTAGCAGTTACATATATATATATATATATCTTTATATACAGATACATCTTTGTATATACGTGTATGTATGCACATCCAAGGATAGGGTAACACGATGAATATAAACCTTAGATACATCATCAAAGAGTTATCGGAACTTCCACTGGTAGATTCGAGAACTAACATCTGCAGGCGTAAATTAATTTACTGAAAACTAACAAAGATACGTCGTTGGAAGACTTTCAAATTAACTTACGTCGTTACATTAATTCCACTGGCTCAATGTGTGTATCGAAAAGCCGGCTCAAGCCCTAATAGCTTGACTTTCAGGAGTATCTATATAGTTAGAAGACTTTCAAATTAACTTAGACAAACGAAAACCGTAAGAATCCCATTTAACTCGTCGAGCTTGGCATTTAAGGAGAATCCCATACTCGCCGAAGGATCAAGAAGAATCACATTTAAGGAAGAATTCCCGCCGACCCTTCACCTTCCATAAGAATCCCGCCGAAGGAGCAAACTATACGACTACCGCCGACTCCTCCCATTCCCACTGACTCGCAGAAGCACGCCGAATCTCGCCGACTCTCTCCGCAGGGAACTCTCTCCTTCTTCGCTGGAAACTCGCCGAGGGGCAACTCACCGACTCCCACAAAACTCACCGCCACAAGGGAAACTTACCGGAAGGGCAACTCGCCGACTCCTGCAGGAAAGCTCGCCGAATCGGTCTCCATCGAAGGTCTACCGCAAGAATCCCGCCGAAGCTCTCACCGACGATCTCTCCCAGTTTCGATTCTTCTCCGCTCGAACTAACTCACCGTCTACACCGCTAGGTATCCCCTCACCCTCACTTGGACTTGATCACTAGTATCGCTTCCTTTTTGATTTTTGATTAAGCGTAGAATAGGGCTTCTCTCCCTAGATCTGAAATGGCTCCAAGGACAACTGCTGGGTTGGTCTCTGGTTGCGAGCTTGTTCGAACTGGGTTCTCTCACGCCTCGGACGAATTCCGCAACATCATTCTGATGCTGGAAGAGGCTGGGTTAACATTCGTCCTGGAGCACCCTTGCAAAATCTTGGACAAAGAGGTGCTGGAGTTCTTCGCTACCGCAAGACTCCGAAATGGCGACTCACTAATCAAAAGCAAGGTGGCTGGGGCAAAGGTCAAGATGTCTGCCAGCAAGCTGACCCGCTTCCTGCAGCTTTCTAGCTCGGAGCATGAGGACTATCTGGAGGACGATTATAAAACCAGAACTCTCTTATTCTGCGGTCTCCCACGAGGAACTAGGTCAATAAAGAGAAAGGATATGAATGAAGAAGGGAAGCTCCTGTCTGACATAATTGGAAAGGTGCTCATCTGCAAGTCGGGCTCTCATGACCATATCTCAGCGGATATGTTCAAGATCTTAATAGCTATTGTCTGCCGTAAATGGTTCAACTGGGGGGCGTTGCTGTTCAAGAAGATAAAGGACACCTTGAGCTCTCCGAGTTTTGGCCGCATCATAAGTCTATATCTAAATCAGCTAAATGGAGACAAGTTTGATATGAGTAACGGTGTTCCTCTCCACTACTTGAAGAAGATGGACTCAAGTGTGTTTGACTGATGGGAGAGGCGTATTGGGCAGACTGCAGTGGAAGAACAACAGGGAGTATCTCCAGCAGTCTCCCCCAGTGAAATTCCTGATACCTTGACTACAGGAATCGAGGGGGAGCCTCTACCCCCTCATACTGATGTAGTATCTGACATCTCCCAGGTGGCCAGGGATGCTGTGGCCGAAATACAAGAAGAAAGTGACACTGTACTGGAGACTGCTGACAACGAATTGGAAGAGGCTGCTGATAAAGATGATTTCATGGATGATGACGAAGAGGATGACGGGAATAAGGGACATGAAGCATTGGAGGCTCCGGATCTCATTGAACCTCCATCTGACAAGCCTGCACCAGTGGAGGGGGAGTCTGAAAAATCTACAGAGGCCGCCAGCATTCCCCCATTAGATACTGTGCTTGTATCCAGCTCTACAGATGCGTCTGCTGAAGAGCAAGGCCAAGAAGTGCCTCCGACTCTTCCATTACGAGATGAGCTAGCCACTTACACTGTAAATGTCATTCAGGGCATAGTGAATGAACTTAAAGCCTCCTTTGATAAAGCTCAGTGTAAACTGCTGAAAAGGATCAAGACATCTGAAAATCTCATGCTCAAGAATATGGTGGAGATCAACCATAAACTTGACGCGATGGAGAAGAAATTTGAAGCAAAGTATACCGAGGCCGGCCAAGCTGTCACACTTCTCATGGCCGGATTGAAAAAGAACACTGATACTCTTGCTGTTGTAAATCAGAATGCTCATGTTGTCGCGAACAACATTCAAAAGTTTGACGGTAATATGGTCACCCTCAACGCCAATCAGCAGGCCTTGGTCACTGAATTCTCCCGGACCACCAAGCATATTGATGACTCCCTGCACTCCTATGCAAACTTCATCGCTGTCGAAGCCAAAAAGGGGGAGAAGGACTACATAGCTAAGATGGCTGAGCTCCGAGAAGTCATGATCAATAACTTCGAACAGTCAAACAAGTACGTATATGACAGCAACTGGTGGATGCTCCACCAGGCGTTAGGCGTCGCCGTGCCTGAAAATCCTGCGGATACTCATGCTCCTGAGACATCTACGACCGCTGAGGGAGTAAGTGCTGCTGAGGGAATAAGTGCAAGTGCTGTAGATGTTCCCATAAGTGAAGCTGATGCTAGGGCTATCTCCAAAGCTAAACTGAGGAGCATGTTTGACCAAGAGGCCCTAGCAAAAGCCAGGGGGAAGAGAAAAGCTCAGGAAGGGACCTCCAAGGAGACACTAGCTGAGAAGAGAATCAGAATGAGTGAGGAGGAAGTTCGAAACGAAAAGTGGAGTCCAGTTTCAAAGAACATCATCTTGGACACCTTCTGGCTACAAGAAAAAGGAGAACTCAATCGAAACGAAGTATACAGCCAGTATGAGTGGGAAAGGTACAAGACTTATGAAGCAAAACGAAACGACTTCTTCAAAAACAACATAGATGCAGATAAAGTTCCTCCTTCTAGATACTATCCGAAGCCTAAAGAGTACATGGAGAGACAAAGGAAGAAGTTTTTGGCGCAAAAACTCAAGGATGACTTAGCTAAGGAAAGATAGTCAACAACTTGTAGCTTGTCATTCTCTCCTAAGAACATTTAATGCTTATTGTTATGATATGAACAATTCTGAGATTATATATATATATATACATTTGTATTTGAATATGTGAATGACTCAAGTCCTGATCTGGTTGTTTATATTCTCTTGTGCTGCATGTTTAACTTCTGAATGCTGTTTTTTTATATAATTTGATTGGTGTTATTCATCTTAGCTAGTAGGGTTTTGGCTTCGTCAAATAGGGAGAGATTGTTGGGTATTATATCCACAATCACCTGGATTTGAGGAAGCCACCTGTCAAGCTAAGATGAATTCACAATGTAGTGATGAAACTTCTTATGTTGTTCTTGCAGTTCTTCCACGCTAAGTGCACACCAATGTCAGGGTGCAGTAGGTCAATATACACGGGTCTGCACGACGTAATCCCTCGTTGAGCAGATCAGTGTGTTGGCCTACATGTACTCTCTCTATTGGAGTGCACTTACTTTCAAGTACAGGGCCGTGTTTATGCAAGAGAAGACAAGGAGCAAGGATGGGTCAAGGGGCAGCTCTTGGGTGGAAAGACGAAAATTCGTTTAAGTAAAAGTCGACGAGAATCACCAAGTGATTCTCGCCGATTCGGCGAGAATCACTAGTGATTCTCGCCGAATCGTCGAGAATCATTAGTGATTCTCGCTGACTCCTTCCGACTACCTCAAAATGGTGCCAAGTAAGATTCGGCGAGAATCACTAATGATTCTCGCCGAACCCATCGCTGAGCAGGTCATGAATACCAAGTGAAGATCGTTGAGAATCAACAAGGGAATCGTCGAGAATCACTAGTGATTCTCGACGAATCGTCGAGAATCGTTAACTGATTCTCGCCGATTCGTCGAGAATCACCAATGATTCTCGACGAATTTTACTTGGCGTTTTCTCTGGATGCTGCTGGACCGGATTCTGCCGCTGGACTATTTTGAACCGGATTTCGGGTTTCTACTTATGGGATCCACAACGGTCATATTGTTAGTATCTACAGTGTATAAATACACGGGTATTTTTGAATAGTAAGCTAGCGAAAAAAAAAGAAATACGCGAGCACAGACAAACCCTAAAATCGCCGCTTCCGCTCCGTCGCCGCCGCCGCTGCTCGCGACAAGGTGTTCGCCGGTTGATCGTGGTTTCGCCCAGATTCTCCTGCGACAGAAGCCTAGCTAAGCTTAGCGTCTCACTTGTCTATCCGGAGATCTCTTGTCTCTCGATTTATAGATCGGGAAAATCTTCCCCATCCGAATCGATCGAGACGATTGATCCTAGTGTGACCGTTGGTAGACCTAGCTTGCTTCGCTACGAAGTTTGGATCAACAAAGAAGTGCAGCCTCACATCGTTGTTGCCACCGATCCCGTGAACCTAGCCGCCGCCGGTTCTGGGGAGATCCTCTCCAAGAGAGATCTAAGGTCGTGGACGCCTTGTGGACGTCAAGAACACGTCGTTAACAAAGAGGGACATCTTAGTCTCCAAACAAAGTTTGTATCTCGTGTACATTCTATTTTACTTTTGTTGTAAAGGAACGTTTGTTCCGTGATTGTAAGGGTTGGGTGCAACCCGGTTTGTGGGAGTGTTGACTCCTACGTGTGGAAGGGTTCCTTCCGATAGTGCAAGGATTGGATTTCAATCCTGTTGGAGAAGTGACCGAGTCGTCCCTTGTTGGGAGATAGGTCGAAGGGGGAAAGTGGATGTACCCAAGTTGGGTAACCACTATAAATTGCCTGTGTATTCTGTGTGCTATGCTGTTTATTTTCATTGTGCAGGTACATTCTTAGATTCCGCAAAAACACTACACGTCACCTATCCCCGCCCATAGGTGAACACAGTTGACACTAGGTGGACTTTCAGGTTACTCCTGATGTGACATGGGTCCTATTTATAGGCACGATGATGAGTATGGTCACCGCACTAGCTGATAGGATCACCGCCACATCCTGCAGCAAGAACAAGTGTATCCGGAAGCCCGCGGATACACATTCCAGTCCGCAGCTCCTGTGTAGATAGCCAGCCCGCCTAGCTTCTCCAAGGCCGGACACAAATCTCCAGTCCCCCTTGCCGCTGAGGGACAAGCCGCCAAGACATCACCAAGGCCGGACAGCATACCAGTCCGTCTTGCCGCCAAGGGCCAAACCAGGACCACCACAGCTGGACTCTGCAACATCTTTGTCCGCCAAACTACGGACACAGCACCAGCCCGCATAACCCGAGCCCGCAGCTTCGCCATCAAGGTGCATACCGGACTCAAGCGGACACCCGGCTTCCGTCCGCACATCCCGAGTCCATTGCCTCATCTCCAAGGCACCTCCGGACTCAGCGGACATGCAAATCCAGTTTGCTAACCCAGTAGACTCCAGTCCGCATACACTGCAGACTTCTCTAGTCCGCAACTCCTGCTGACTGCCTCAGTCCGCATCCCTGAGTCCATAACCTCATCATAAGGCTAAACCGGACTCAGCGGACTCTAGCTCCAGTCCGCACGCTCTTGCACATGCAATTCTCCAGTCCGCATCTCCCCAAGCTAGCAAACACGGCAACATCACTTCTACTATGCTTGGCGGACTGAGAAAACAGCCCGCGCTCCACTGCGCGATCTCCCTGGACTTAGCCAACCTGGACTTGGTCCAAAACTCACCAAGTCCAGTCCACTGGCCACAAGGGCTAGTCCGCACTTACTGGCGGACAATGGATCTAGCCCGCCATACCGTGCGACCTCCAGAACCTGTCCGCACTGACTGACGATCTCCGCGGTTTACCGCTGCACCAGAGCAAGACAATGGAAAGTGCCAAATCGGTCTACCGAGCTCCAGTTCTTCAGTCCACTTCATGCCGGACTCCGCGGATAGCATTTCTATCCGCCTGGTTACTTCCTGGGAGTCAACCGCCTGCTGAGTATACATCGGCCTGTTAGACCGTTGCTGCTATCCGCGTAGTCCGCGCGAACAGACCGCCCAGGCCGCCACAGAGCAAACCGCCTGCAACATCCCTGCCGACCTAGCAGTCCGCCAACCCTGTCCGCGTAGTCCGCGCGGATAGGTTTCCCAAGCCTTCCATTCACCCACTTTCACTTCACAGAATTCAACACTCCCCCTTGAAGTGAGAAGTGGTGAATAACTCCAGCAGCCCCCGTAACCTTGCACCTGGTCCCTCCGATAGCATTTACGAAGAGATGTCCAAGACATAGTCCTCGCCCCGCATATCATGGACCATGAGGGAGCCCTCCAGCATCTCCAAAAAGGAGCCATGCTTCCCTCTGCCTTCTTTAGCTTCAACCTCCACTCATGCATCACAGGAGTATCACCAACTACCTTGGGCACAAAAGTCCAAGCCTCATTGCCTCTGAGAGAAGTCACCTCTTCAGCCTTGGTGTCAACCACCTCCTTGATTCTAGTGTGGTCATCACAGCCAGAAGAACCTTGCTCGACCTGAGGGCTAACAAAGAAACACGAGATCAAGTCTGATGTGTTCCCTTCGCTATATCGAGCTGGTGGCTTACTGATCCTCTTCGATCTCTGAAGAACCTGATCATGGCTAACCACCTCTGCTGCTCCTGAACCAGCTCCGTTCCCGGGCAAACCCGGAACAATGCTTCCCTTGCTCCTGAACAAGACGGCTCCTTACTGGAACTAGAAGCACCTGGAGCAACGCTCCCCCTGCTACCTGAACCAGAAGACTCCCCTCTTGAACAAAAACTTCCTGGAACATCTCTCCCCCTGCTTCCTGAATTGGAAGCCTCCGCCTTCGAGCCAGAAGTACCTGGAGCATCGCTCCCCCTACTTCCTGACCCTGACGCCTTTGCCCCGGAGCTAGAACAACCTGGATCACCTGGTGACTCAGGCAACTCCACTTCCTTAGCAGCAGCCTCCTTCAGTCCAACATCTGACCTGCTTATCTCTAGCTCCACATAAGAGCTACCCCAATATGGCGTCAACTCATCAAATACAATGTCCCTTGACACAATGAGTTTCTTCGTCGCAGGATCCATACACCTCCATCTTCTCCTTTGCTCATCATACCCAACAAAGGCTAGCTTTGTCTTGAGAGCACCTGGAGAGCGTATGTAGCAGGTAGATCCAAACACCCGAAGGTGCTTCACGCTGGGCTTCACTCCGAACATCAGCTCATAAGGAGTCTTTACTATGATCGGACTAAGAGGCATCCGGTTGATAACATGAGCAGCACATGCCATTCCCTCCGCCCAAAGGGCCTTCAGAACACCTTTACTCTGAAGCCAACACGTGCAGGTCTCCGTTAACCAACGAATCATCTGAGCTGCAATACCGCCTTGCTGTGAAGTATGTCCACAAGAAAGCTCCTTCCGGATCCCTTGCTTCCTGCAAAAGTGTGTGAACTCGGTTAAGGCAAACTGACCACCGATACTTGTCCTCAACACCTTGATCCTCAAGCCAAGCTGGCCTTCCACAAGCTTCTTGAACTCCACAAACAAGCGCAACATGTTGGACTTCTTTTTCATGAAGTATACCCAAGTATACCTTGAATAGTCATCAACCAATATCAGCATGAACCTGCTGCCTCCAAGACTGGCTGTGACAGTCGGTCCCACCAGAGCACAATGGACAACTGCCAATGGTGCTTTACATATGGATTGTGCTTTATCAGCCATGAAGCGATAGGCTCCACTTCCCTAACATCCCGCACACCCCCGACCATCGCCATAGGATGACAATCTAGGCAGCCCTCTTACGAGTCTTCTTCCTGCCATTGCTTTCAGCTTGTCCATCCCTACATGCCCCAGTCTTTCATGCCAGATACCAGCACTATCACTAGCATTCCTCCGACCAAATCTAGAACTTGTTGATATCCCAATAAGGTTCTTCTCCTTCCTCCCTACCTGAGCAACGTTCGCCGAGAGCAAGGTAACCTTGCACTCTTTCCTGAGATGACCATGCTGCTTGCACTTATAGCACTTTGGTCCTTCATTCCTCTTCCTATCACGCCTAGGAAAACCACTCCTTTCTTCCTGATATGAAGTAGAGGGACCATCTTCCGCAGCAACCTTCACCTCCTTCCTGAACAACCCATCAAGGGAAGTCCAGACATCCGCAGCTGACCGAGATCCACTGATGTGGTCCAAGAGCTCCGATGAGATCACCTGCTTGAGAATAGACTCCGCTTTCGCATTTGTCTCCTTCCAAGCTCTCATCGCTTCTGCATTGCCAGCAGTAGCCTCTTGTCTTTCTGCTCCGCATACAACCTCCCAAAGGTCCGCGTCAAGAAGAAAGCGCTTCATACAAGACTTCCACCTTTCAAGGTTCGTCTTTGTAAGAAGATCAATACCAAGACAGCTTGCATCTTCCACTGCCATGGTTCTACCACCGGTTTCCTCTTCACAAGAGCAACTACTTCCGTTGAGCACTGGTTGACCACTCCAACCTCCCTCTGATATCATGTTAAAATTTCAACAATTCAACAAACCCGCAGAGGCCTCCTCGGATACCCTATTGACAACTCAACAAACCGGAGGAGAACACCCCAACTTATAATGTTGAACGTTTTCCCGGATCTTGGAGTTAGCAGGGGTTATCTCAACAAAGCAGTAACAACCAGCAACACATGCAGCACAAGCTTCTTTATTGATCAAGAGCAAACTTCTTTACAAGGCGAGACATACATGATGAGACATGCTTCACCAATAACCAACACAGGGAGAGCAAAGACAGTTACAAAGACAAGAACAAAAATAAGCCGCGCGGACTCAATCAACAAGCCGCCGACCTACTGTTGTGGAGTCCGCCCAGTCCGCCAGGTCGCCAGTCCGCAACCCAAGCCGCGCAGACTACCCCTTATCTAATGCTAGCTCTTCACCGCCGATCTGCAGGCCTCCTGACCGCGAGGTCGCCTAGCCGCCAGACCGCACAAGCTGCGCCACCGAATGGAACAGTCCGCCTGAAGCAGGCGACTTCCTGAACCCCGAACCAAGTTGCCAAAGAGAAGACCGCCTAGTCGTTATCCGCGACCTGCTGTTTACCGCCTGTTGCTTAACCGCAGAGTCCACACTGTCCCTGACAGCAATCAGAGCTAAGTCCTGGCTTTCCAGTGCTATCCGCACAACCTACACAGCACAACCCGGTCAACTCTATCAAACCGCGCGGACACCGAAGTCCAGACCGTAGCAACTTATGCGAGCTCAATTACTGTTCACTTACTTCAGTTCTCGTTGGTTACTCCTGATGTGACATGAGTCCTATTTATAGGCACGATGAAGAGTATGGTCACCGCCCTAGCCGATAGGATCACCGCCACATCCTGCAGCAAGAACAAGTGTATCCGCAAGCCCGCGGATACACATTCCAGTCCGCCACTCCTATGCAGATAGCCAGCCCGCCTAGCTTCTCAAAGGCCGGACACAAATCTCCAGTCCGCCTTGCCGCCAAGGGCCTAGCCGCCAAGACATCACCAAGGCCGGACAGCATACCAGTCCGCCTTGCCGCCAAGGGCCAAACCAGGACCACCACAGCCGGAATATGCAACAGCTTTGTCCGCCAAACCGCGGACACAACACCAGCCCGCATAACCCGAGCCCGCAGCTTCGCCACCAAGGCGCATGCCGGACTCAAGCGGACACCCGGCTTCCGTCCGCACATCCCAAGTCCATTGACCCATCTCCAAGGCACCTCCGGACTCAGCGGACACGCCAATCCAGTCTGCTAATCGATCAGACTCCAGTCCGCATACACTGCAGACTTATCCAGTCCGCAACTCCTGCTGACTGCCTCAGTCCGCATCCCTGAGTCCATAACCTCATCACAAGGCTAAACCGGACTCAGCGGACTCTAGCTCCAGTCCGCACGCTCTTGCACATGCAATTCTCCAGTCCGCATCTCCCCAAGCTAGCAAACAAGGCAACATCACTTCTACTATGCTTGGCGGACTGAGAAAACAGCCCGCGCTCCACTGCGCGATCTTCCTGGACTTAGCCAACCTGGACTTGGTCCAAAACTCACCAAGTCTAGTCCACTGTCCCCAAGGGCCAGTCCACACTTACTGGCGGACACTGGATCTAGCTCGCCATACCGGGTGACCTCCAGAACCTGTCCGCACTGACTGGCGATCTCCGCGGCTTCCCGCTGCACCAGAGCAAGACCATGGCAATTGCCAAACCGGTCTGCCGAGCTCCAGTTCTTCAGTCTGCTTCATGCCGGACTTCGCGGATAACATTTCTATCTGCCCGGTTACTTCCTGGGAGTCAACCGCCTGCTGAGTATACACCGGCCTGTTAGACCACTGCTGTTGTCTGCGTAGTCCGTGCGAACAGACCACCCAGGCCGCCACAGAGCAAACCGCCTGCAACATCCCTGCCGACCTAGCAGTCCGCTAACCCTGTCCGCGTAGTCCGCGCGGATAGGTTTCCCAAGCCTTCCATTCACCCACTTTTACTTCACAGAATTCAACAGGTGTAGGCCCGGAGGGTGCTGGCCGCAGACGGACCGTTGTTTGGATTCTCAGGAGAGAGGAAGGAGGTTGAGGGGGGAGTGGGACTCCAGGTAACCCTGGGGGGACTATCCAGGAACTGCCGTTTCGTCATAGTGGATGCCCCCAGCAGTTACAATGTCATTTTTGGGTGCCCCTTGATCAATGCTTTTAGATGTGTGCCATCCTCTTACCATCAGTTCCTGAAGCTCAATGCGGGAGGTACTCAAATCAGGGAATGGGGAGACCCTAAGGCAGCTAGGGAATGCTACGTGACGGCGGTAAACACCATATCATGGCAGGGAGAGGCTAAAGAGATGGAGAAGAGGATGGAACAATGCCAACATGAGTTTGGTAGTGAAGCAAAGGAGGAAGAAGAAAGAGAGGTTGGTAGAGAGGGAGAAGTGGTGATGGTAGGAGGCATTGCGGGGTAGCCGAAAACAGCGGGAGAGAAGGATGGAGAGACGGGGATGGAATAGGAGGAAGAAGAAAGAAAGGTTGGAGGAGAGGGAGAAGTGGTGATGGTAGGAGGCATTACGGGGGAGGCGGAAATGACGGGTGAGAAGGATGGAGAGACAGGGATGGAAGAGGAGGAAGAAGAAAGAGAGGTTGGAGGAGAGGGAGAAGTGGTGATGGTAGGAGGCATTGCGGGGGATCCGAAAATAGCAGGAGAGAATGATGGAGAGACGGGGATGGAAGAGGAGGAAGAAGAAAGAGAGGTTGGAGGAGAGGGAGAAGTGGTGATGGTAGGAGGCATTACGGGGGAGGCGGAAACGGCGGGCGAGAAGGATGGAGAGATGGAGGTGGAAGAGGAGAGGTGGTCGAAGTAAGGTGAGGGGAGGAAAGAAAAGAGAAAAATGGGGGAAGCAGGAGGGTCGCCTGGAAGGGAGGACCGGCTGGAAAAAGAAGATACGCTACTATAAGGAGGGAGCACTGGCGAGCTGGAGATGGAGAAGCTTGGGGAAGAAATGGTTATGACTGTTATGGAACACGAGGCAACAGGCCAGGAGGCGGGAGAACAGGATGTGCTGGGAGAACAGGAGAAAGAAGAGGAGTCGTCAAGGCTGAAGGCGGTCGTAGAGGTACTAGAGAAGGAGATCTTCACCAGAGAAGGAAGAAGAGATAAGATAAAGGTCAGCGGCGAGCTCAGTCCAGAAGACCAGGAGGAGACCAAGGCATGCGTATAGAGGAATATTGATGTCTTCGCTTGGATCATGGATGACATGCCGGGGATCGATGCGGATGTGGCCTCCCACTGTCTCAATCTCTACCACAACACTCGCCCAGTGCAACAGAAGAAGAGGGCCATAACCTCCAATATGGCCAGACCCATTAGAGAGGAGGTAGAAAAGCTGCTTAAGGCAGAGTTTGTGTCTGCCTGTAAGTATCTGGGATGGGTGAGCAATGTTGTAATGGTTAAAAATGGGAAGGGTAAGTGGATAATGTGTGTATATTTCTCTCTCTTAAATAAAGCATTCCCGAAGGATTACTACCCTCTGCCTCGAATCAACGCGCTGGTTGATTCAGCTATCGGTTTCTCACTAATGAGTTTTCTAGACGCGTTTTCAAAATATCACCAAATACGCATGCACCCTCCGGACGTCAAGGACATCACCTTCGTCACAGAGGATGGATGTTTCTGTTTTAACATGATGACATTTGGGTTAAAAAATGCGGGGGCGACCTATCAAAGAATGATGGATCGGATCTTCCGAGAGCAGAAGGGGCAGAACCTCGAGGTTTATATAGATTACATGATGATCAAAAGTCTGGACCTCAGATCTCACGTCTTGGATCTTGAGCAAACCTTTGGAACCTTAAGAAAATATAAAATGAGGCTCAACCCCCTGAAATGCGTTTTTGGAGCCAGTCGGGGAAAGTTCCTCGGGCATCTCCTTACCCCATCCGAAGTAGAGCCTAATCCCGACAAGGTGAAGGCAATTCTAGAGCTGGAATCTCCCAAGAATGCCAAGCAAGTTCAACGTATCACCGACACGCTGGCAGGACTAAGCAGGTTCCTCTCCTGAGCCAGAGAAAAATGCTCACCCTTCTCCCAGACGTTGAGGGGGGGGGGGGGTAAGAAGTTCGAATGGACACCGGAGTGTGAGGAGGCTTTTCAGGCGCTAAAGCAACAACTCACCCGAGCACCTCTACTCCAGGGACTGAGGGAAGGGAAGGTCTTGTTCTTATACATAGGAGTGGGGACCGGGGCCGTGAGTTTGGTTCTCATACAAGAGGAAGGGAAAAAGCAATTCCCAATCTATTACGTAAGCAGGGTCTTTAAGAAGGCAGAACTCGGATACCCAATCCTCAAAAAGCTGGCATTTGCTCTCCTTATATCGCCTAGGAAGCTTACGCCGTATTTTCAGGCCCATTCGATTCAAGTGGTGACGGATCAGCCCCTCCGTCGCAACTTGGAGGTGGTGGAACACTCTGAAAGGTTGGCCAAATGGTAAATAGAACTCAGTGAATTCGACCTCACTTTTACTCCTCGGCTTGCCATCAAAACACAAATGATGGTCGACTTCCTAGCGAATTACGTGGTTGAGATCCAAGATGCCGAAGCACCCCCTCGAGCGGCTTGAAAGATGCTGGTAGATGGAGCGTCAGAAAAAAATTCCTTTGGAGGAGGAATGATCTTGGTAAGTCTAGAGGGGACCAAAATTAAGCAAGCTTTGAAGACCACTTTACAATCACCAACAACCAAGAAGAATATGAGGCCATCATCGCAGGGCTCAGGTTGGCTCGGGAGTTGGGCATACAAGACATTAGGGTCTCCACAGACTCTATAGTGGTTGCAGGCCAGATCAAAGGGGAGTTCGAAGTGAGGAACCCACCATCCAGCTGTATCTAGGGAAGGTCAAAGACATCATCGGGCAGTTCCACAGTTTTTCATTTCAGCACGTTGTAAACCCGCCCTCCCAGATCCCAAAATGCGGCACGAAGGGGTGTCTTATGCCCGTAATAGCCGCCTTGCGGTAGCATTAGAACACGGGCTAACCTGTACCACAAAACGCCTATTCCGCCTGCTACAACCAATATCAATATAAACATGCCAACCCAGCCATAATATAAAGGAGATGAAGTCAAATCCACACTAAGCACATAGTCCAAATACACCAAATAAGAGAAGCTAAAACATGCTTCTACAATATAATAGTACAGCTATAAAATTGCCCAAACGGGCTACATCAAAATCTCACAACACTCACATCCGTAACTGACGGTAGCGGCGGTACCATCACTTCAGGCCCTGTCGTCCTAGCCTGGCTGTCCTGCTGCAAAGTCTGCGGCTGCTCTACCTGCGGGGTGACCTCCTAAAAAGGAAGACGTAGCAACCTTTAGTCGAAAAGACTCAGTGGCTTCACATCCGCTCCCCCAGCGACTCCTCGACACTGGGCGAAGAAAGGAACAAGGGTAATATATATACAAGTAGTAAAGCAGGTATAAGCAGGTGTTAATAGTACATGAATAACAATATTATAAGCTAGCAGTTCTACTTGAATAATAATATTATAATCTAGCAGTTTTACTTGAGCAATTAGTAAATCAACAAGTACAAGTAACTACAGTAGGAAGGTAACTTAACTTATAAGAATGCCCATACAAACTTATAAGTTAAGGATCCGTTTACATAAAGTAACTCATCGTATAGGAGTGCTCATACAAACTTGTACGATGAGGATCTTGTTGTGCTATGTTATGAAATGATATGTATGCTATGCACTGACTCACCCATGATTACACACATGCAATTGCCATGTCGACACAGACTATAGTTCCCACTATTCGAGCAGGTAGTTAACGTCTCAGGCGTCAGCCGCCGTGGCCAGAAGGTGACAGTAGAGCGGGCATCTCTACTACTAGGCGGGTATCCACACTACTTCACCTAGGCCTCCATATGCCTCAACTCTAAGAACACAATAGTGGAGCCCATGCGTAGTATGGCCCAGCGGGGTCTCGGGTAGATGTGCACTGAGAACACAGCCCGAACTGGCTTGGTGTGACCCGGAAGGGGCCTCAGAAGAAAGCACGAGGACACAGCCCAACCGTTCACTTGGCACGGAAGGGGCCTCGGGACGTGAACACCGAGGACACAGCCCAACCGCCCAAAGTCTAACTGTCAACTCTCGTCGGTGTGATGATCGGCGAGCCCGTAGACCTGCCACACTATCCTTAACCCAGGATTACGACACTGCGTGTCGACTCACACCACATGCAAATGCCACATCACCGTGGTATGGAAGGGGCCTCAGAAGTAAGCACGAAGACACAGCCCAACCATCCACCTATACCTCAATTCAACATTAACTCAACTAGTAACGGCCAATGCCGCACTTACATCCATCCACAATACTGCCCGTAGGGATACTACGCTCTAAGTATTGGACTACTACATTTCATTCTAACCATCATACATACTCATAACCATGGTTTATCCTTCTATTTGTCATTCCAAAAGATTTCAACATATTACAAACATGATGCGCATAAATAATAATCTACCCATTTGTATCTAGTCATTTCATTCATCATATTATAAACATGATGCGCATATAAAATAATCTATCAATTTTTAGCAAGTCATATCATGCCATAATGCTTGCTTCAAAATTCAGTTTTATGAAATCTGATTAACAAGATTCATCATTCATAGCACTACGGTGATTAGCATGAAATAGTTTATCAAAATCTCGAGTTAATTTGCAACATTGATTCCACCGAATTCAAATTCATATTATATAAAACCCCAGAATTTAAGCGCAGAATAAATCTGGACAACAACTTCGACCGGAGATTCCTGAAGCTACAGGAATCCGGTGAAAACATGTAACCCCTTGATGGAAAGGTCTTTCCATGGGTTACAACTTTTATATTCAGCCCACAACGCAGATTTGGCTGTATCCTATTTGAAATCGGCTTCAAAGTCTGCTGCGCACAGAACAACATTTCTGCATGAAGGATTTATCGGATGTCATTTTCATTCAGACTTTCCTATGGCTACAGACTTCGCATGAAGACTTACAACTACTCGTTGGAAAAGTATTTTCAAGGGCTTCAACTTTCATTTTTAGTCTAAAGCCCAGATCTGGCCATAGCCTACATGAAAATGGCCAAGAAGATCGCTGCGCGCAGAATACTGATTCTGCACGTGTCTTAAAGAGGAATGAACGACATCGGTTTATCTTCCTCTTCAAGTCGATCTTCCAAAATCACTCCAGAAATTCCTCCTACCTTATTCACCCTCAAAGGGGCCATGATTCTTCACGAAACCATCCACCCATAAACACATAGAAGAAAGGGGAGGTTGAAGAGATCTAAAACATAGAACACATGCCCTAGCATGGCCATCCCTAGAAAGCTCCTTCTCTCCATCAAGACTCTCTTGAGTTTATATCTCTCCTAATAAAATAACTAAAGATCTGTCACCAAGGGAGAGAGTAGGAAACTCACCTCATTTCCGGCGTTTCCACTATTTCCGGCCATAGATCGTGTAACTCTTCTCGGCGGCATCTTCTCCTTCACGGCGACGACGAATCTTTTGATCCAAAATTTTCTCCAGCAGTTTCCCTCTCTACAGAAGTTTCTCTCAGGAAATAGGGGATGAAATGTGCATGGAAACGGCTAGGGTTTTCTCCTCCCTTTATATATGAAAAGTGACACGGGTAGGGACACGCCCGTGTCTGTACCCGTGTCCTGCTTGGGCGAAACGACAACGATGGTTTCCCTGTTGGTTCAATACTCGACACGGGTAGGGACACGCTGGTGTCCCGACCCGTGTCCACATGACATGGTCGTGTTCCCTGGCTGTGTCCTTCTTTGGATGCATTTCGACGAACTCAACTCGACACAATGGAACACGGGTAGGGACACGCTTGTGTCTCTACCCGTGTCATACTTTTCATTGATATCGACAAATTCTGTTGAGTTAAAATGGTCACACACACACGGGTAGGCCCGTGTCTTGCATCATGGTGTCGACACCAGAGTGTCGACACCTCAACATCTGGGTGTCGACACACTGTGTCGACACCTGGTTCCAGTGTGTCGACACAGGATGTGTCGACATACGGTGTCGACACCAGTTTGTCGACACCTCCACCTGGGTGTCGACACACTGTGTTGAAACCTTGACCCAATGTGTCGACACAGTGTGTGTCGACACACGGTGTCGACACCAGTGTGTCGACACACTGTGTCGACACCATGACTCCAGTGTGTCAACACCTCGACACTAAAGTGTTGACCAATGACTCGGGTGATATAAATCCTATTCACACGTGCTGCCCAGTTGTCAGCACTCCCCCAAACCCAAGTCAGCTCTCCCGACTCAAAAACACGTGTGAGGGGCCTAGTGCGATTCAGGACGTTACAAATCCTATAAACAAAATAAAAGATTTCGTCCCCGAAATCAGGCTTAGGCTATGGGGAGAAAAACATAACAAAAAATACAATATGCTTTTAAAGAAAATTACCATGAGCAAACAACTCCGGATAGCGTTTTTGCATCAAATCCATTGGCTCCCATGTATATTCCTCCTTCTCGTGATTAGACCATAGCACCTTCACCAAGAGAACAATTTTGCGGCGTAACATTCTTGTCTCGTTATCTACGATCCGCACCGGCTCTAGTCGCACAGACCTATCAGACGCCACAGCACCATCAGTTGTGGGGATTTATTGATCGGGCGGCAACAACGCCTTCCGAAGCGACGACACATGGAACACGTCGTGGAGGTTCTCTAGCTCGGGCGGTAACTCCAACCGATAGGCCAACGGGCCAATCCTTTCCAATATAGTATAAGGCCCAACATACCTTGGGCTGAGCTTTTTCACACCACGCACACGTGACACTCCATGCATCGGTCGGATTTTCAGGAACACCTTATCACCCACTTGAAACTCCACCATCCGGTGCCTTGCATTATAATACTTCGCCTGCCGACTTTGAGCTTCCAACATGCGATCCCGAATCAGTCTAACCGCCGCATCGGTATCCTCAATATATTCAACACCCAAAGTCTTCGGGTCTTCATCTTGCACCCAAGACAAGGGGGTTCTACACCTCCTTCCATAAACAGCTTTATGAGGAGCCATGCCGATAATAGCCTGGTGGCTATTGTTGTAGGAGAATTCTACCAACGGTAAGAGTCTTTCCCACGGCTCTCCTCTATCCAACACACATAATCTCAACAAATCTTCCAACATCCAGATGGTCCTTTCAGATTGCCCGTCCGTCTAGGGATGAAACATGGTGCTGAAGGTGAGGCGCGAGCCCAAATACGCCTGTACTGCTTTGCACTCCTTGGAGGTGAACCAACCATCACGATCAGACACGATCGTCTTAGGCACGCCATGATACTTTACAAATTTCTCCACAAAGAGGCGTACTAAGACATCCAAATGAGCTTCTTTCTTCATTGGGATAAATCGGGCTACTTTCTTCAGGCGATCAACTATCACCCACACCGAATCATTTCCTGAGCATGAGCGAGGTAACCCATGGACAAAGTCCATGGAAATATCCTCAAACTTCCACTCGGGGATGGGCAACGATTGTAGCAAACCACCAGGACTCTTGCATTCCTCCTTCACCATTTGACAAGCTTCGCAATGTGTAACAAAATATCAGACATCCATTTTCATTCCCGGCCAACACATAGTCTTCCGTAAGACGGCGTACATCTTAGCAATACCCGGGTGCACTGAATATTGAGAGCAATGAGCCTCTCTCAAGATATCCTCCCGGCTTTTACCGCCTTTGGGAATTTAGAGCCGGCCGCGAAAATAAACGAGGCCATATTTTAGCGTATACTCATTCGTAGTCCCATCTTCGATTGACTTGATTGCCAGGGCTAGAGCCGCATCCATTCCTTGCTCCACTCTGATTCGGTCCCGGATATCATAAACTATGCTCATGCTTGCCAAGTACTCCGTATACTCTGCTGAAGGAGCCTTAAATATCAAAGTAATATCCATCTCCTCAATCATCCGTGCCAACTCCATACTCATCAAACGAGACTCTGGGATAGAACCTGGAACCTTTCTACTCAATGCATCGGCCACCGAGTTCGCCTTTCCGGAGTGGTAGTTCATGGTGAACTCATAGTCGCATAGAAATTCTAACCACCGCCGTTGCCTCAAGTTCAACTCCTTCTGAGTATGAACGTACTTCAAGTTTTTATGATATAAAAAGATCTCGTAGTGGACGCCGTATAGATAATGCCTCCAAATCTTCAAGGCGAACACCACTGCTCCAAGCTTGAAATCGTGAACCGGGTAATTAATTTCAGGTTTCTTTAGTTGTCTTGAAGCATAAGCAATCACGTGTCTGTGCTGCATCAATACCGCTCCCATCCCTTGATATGATGCGTCAGCGTACACTTGAAATCCTTCCTTCCTAGACGGAAGTGCAAGGATGGGGGCGGAGGTAAGTCTATTCTTCAGTTCTTGGAACGTCACTTCACATTGGGGTGTCCACTCAAATGGCACACCTTTCTTCATCAAAGAAGTAAAAGAAAGAGAAATCTTTGAAAATCCTTTTACGAATTTGCGGTAGTACCCAACAAGTCCAAGGAAACTCCTCACATCAGCCGCCGACTTCAAGGGTGACCACTCCTTCACGGCACGCACCTTGGCCGGATCCATCGCTAGTCCTACTCCACTGAGAACATGCCCTAAGAAAGCAACCTCTTTAAGCCAGAATTCGCATTTGCTGAACTTGCCGAACAAGGCGTGCTCCTTTAATTTCTTCAAAACTAAGGTCAAGTGCTCAACATGCTCCTCCTCCGTCTTTGAGTAGACCAAGATGTCATCGATGAAAACAATGATGAAGACATCCAAATAAGGTTCAAACACCTTGCTCATCAGACTCATGAAGGCTGAAGGGGCATTTGTGAGCCCAAACGTCATTACCATGAACTCGTATAGTCCATATCTTGAACTAAAGGCCATTTTCTAGATGTCACCTTCTTGTATTCTCAACTGATAATACCATGAGCGCAAGTCCAGCTTAGAAAACTAATGCGCTCCCACTAGTTGATCGAACAACTCGTCAATCCGAGGTAGCAGATAAGTGTTCCGCACCGTCAACCGGTTGAGTTCCCGATAGTCTATGCACAAACGTAGGTTTCCATCCTTCTTCTTCACGAACAATGCAGGGGCTCCCCAGGGTGACAAACTGGGGCGAACGAACCCTGACTCCACCAGTTCTTGCAGTTGAACTCTAAACTCTGCGAGTTCCTTCGGGGCCATTTGGTAAGGGGCCTTAGATACTGGCTTGGCACCCGGTACTAGATTAATCTGGAAGTCAACCTCTCTATGCGGGGGTAATCCTTGCACTTTCTCAGGATATACCTTGGGGAAGTCCCGCACTACTTGTACGTGTTTTATATCCAATGCTATCTCCTTCAACTCGAACCAGATCATGAAGACTTCATCCCCCTTCATATGGGCTTTTACTGTCTGAACTAAAGATAGCAACATGTGAGGTGCGAAGCTAATACCTTGGAAGATGACATCAGAGTCCCCATGTCTCAAGTAGATTCGTTTCTCTGCACAGTCAATCCTTAAAAAGTGCCAGTCCAACCATGCCATGCCAAAATGATGCCAAACTCTGGCATTCTCTGGACCGTGGCAGGTGTATCAAAGGACTTTCCTTCAATAAATATCTCAAAGTCGCACTTAGCGGTTACAATCATCTTCGATCCATCTGATAGATGCACTCGTCGGGCTATACCAGTAAAGTATTGTACGCCCTTCATGTCCTTAATGAAATCCTCAGACACAAAGGAGTGCGAGGCACCGGTATCGAACAGCGCATAGGCCGTCTTCCCGCCAACTATCACGGTGCCTAAGTACCAATAACCAAAATTTGTTGCTAGGTGTCTAGTATGTCTCAAGCAACTTTAAGTTTACAAAAAGAAAAACGTGATAATTACTTAAATCATACCTGCAATCACATCTTGGGGATTCCGTTCTTGCGCCATGTCCAGCGCGTACACTTGATCCCGAGCAGGGCCGGGGTTTCCTCCTCGCGGTCCTCATCCTCGACCACGCATATAACCACACCCCCGCGAAGCTGTCAGAGGGGGAGCAGGAGGGACATTCCCATACAACCGCGGGCAGAAACGTCAAATGTGGCCCGACTGGTTGCATCAAAACACACCAGACCGCGACGCCCTTCATGTTGTTGAAATTGTTGAGGCTGAGGTGATAATCTCTTTGCCATGTCGATAATCTCCGCCAAGCTAGCGTCCGCTGTAAACAAAAGGGCCTGCCTTAGGGGATCTCGCAGCCCTTTGTAGAAACGCTTGGCGTATCCTCTATCATCCAGGTCATATGAGTCCGCGAACCTTGCGAGATGCTGGAACTCTAGCTGGTATTCTGTAACCAATTTTGATCCCTGCTTCAGTAGTAGAAACCTCTGCTCGAGCTCGTCTTGAGCTGATGTAGGAATGAAGTGCTCCAAGAAGACACCCGAGAACTCGCTCCAACTTATCTCGGTATACACTCATCCTTGGAACTTGGAGCCCATGAGTGACTTCCACCACCTCTTAGCATGTAGATCCAAGACGGAAACTGCCAACGATACAACCATGTTGGCCGGGCAACGGATCCCCGCCAATAGCTCTAGTACCATGTAAAGCCATTCCTCTGTGCGTACAGCCGACTCCGTCCCGAGGTAGGCGGGAGGGGAGAGAGCACGAAAGGTGCTCAGCCAGTTAGAGCCCGGAGCCTGTTGTTGAACCGGAGACTGCTGCGCCATAAAGGCATCCAGGATGGCGGTGAGCGTCTGCCCCAACTCGGATTGTTGAAACTGAGTGGGTATGGAAGGGGCAGGAGTGCCCCCCATCGGCTCAACATAAACTGGAATCTACACGTAGAACACAAACTTATGGTCAGGTTGGCTAATCGTAAGGTCAAAGTTGGACAACTTAGTGTGAATTACATATGGGCACACCACTGCTTCCGCTAAGTCAGTTTGTACGCAAACTGACTAATCAAATGGGGGTGGTACCATTGTTGAATGACTTCTTTAGTTGAGGATCGTGGCAAACTGATACAATTTATAAGACCACCACCCCCCTCCCGGATCCCAAAACACGGCACGAAGGGGGGTCTTATGCCCGGAACAACCTCCTTGGGGTAACATTAGCACACGGGCTAACCTGTACCACAAGTCTCCTATTCCGCCAGCTACAACCAATATCAATATAAACATGCCAACCCAACCATAATATAAAGGAGAAGAAGTCAAATCCACACTAAGCACATAGTCCAAATACACCAAATAAGAGAAGCTAAAACATGCTTCTACAATATCAGAGTACAACTATAAAATTGCCCAAACGGGCTACATCAAAATCTCACAACACTCACATCCGTAACCGACAGTAGCGACGGTACCGTCACTGCAGGCCCTGTTGTCCTGGCCTGGCTGTCCTGCTGCAAAGTCTGCGGCTGCTCTACCTGTGGGGTGACCTCCTAAAAAGGAAGACGTAGCAACCGTTAGCCGAAAAGACTAAGTGGCTTCACATCCGCTCCCCCGGTGACTCCTCGGCACCGGGCGGACAAAGGAACAAGGGTAATATATATACAAGTAGTAAAGCAGGTACAAGCAGGTGGTAATAGTACATGAATAACAATATTATAAGCTAGCAGTTATACTTGAATAACAATATTATAATCTAGTAGTTATACTTGAGCAATTAGTAAATCAATAAGTACAAGTAACTACAGCAGGAAGGTAACTTAACTTATAAGAATGCTCATACAAACTTATAAGTTAAGGATCGGTTTACATAAAGTAACTCATCGTATAGGAGTGCCCATACAAACTTATACGATGAGGATCTTGTTGTGCTATGTTATGAAATGATATGTATGCTATGCAATGACTCACCCATGATCACACACATGCAATTGCCATGTCGACACAGACTATAGTTCCCACTATTCGAGCAGGTAGCTAACCTCTCAAGTGTCAGCCGCCGTGGCCAGACGGTGATAGTAGAGCGGGCATCTCTACTACTAGGTGGGTATCCACACTACTTCACCTAGGCCTCCATACGCCTCAACGCTAAGAACACAACAGCGGAGCCCATGCGTACTATGTCCCAGCGGGGTCTCGGGTAGATGTGCACTGAGAACACAGCTCAAACTGCCCTGGTGTGACCCAGAAGGGGCCTTGGAAGAAAGCACGAGAACACAGCCCAACTGTTCACTTGGCACAGAAGGGGCCTCAGGACGTGAACACCGAGGACACATCCCAACCGCCTAAAGTCTAACTGTCAACTCCCGTCAGTGTGATGATCGGTGAGCCCGTAGACCTGCCACACTATCCTTAACCCAGGATTTCGACAATGCGTGTTGACTCACACCGCATGTAAATGCCACATCACCGTGGTATGGAAGGGGCCTCAGAAGTAAGCACGAGAACACAACCCAACCATCCACCTATACCTCAATTCAACATTAACTCAACTAGTGACGGCCAACGCCGCACTTACATCCATCCACAATACTACCCGTAGGGAGACTACGCTCTAAGTATTGGACTACTACATTTCATTTTAACCCTCATACATACTCATGGCCATGGTTTATCCTTCTATTTGTCATTCCAAAAGATTTCAACATATTACAAACATGATGCGCATAAATAATAATCTACCCATTTGTATCTAGTCATTTCATTCATCAATTATAAACATGATGCGCGTATATAATAATCTATCAATTTTTAGCAAGTCATATCATGCCATAAAGCTTGCTTCACAATTCTGTTTTATGAAATCTGATTAACAAGATTCATCATTCATAGCACTATGATGGTTAGCATAAAATAGTTCATCAAAATCTCGAGTTAATTTGCAACATCGATTCCACCGAATTCAATTTCATATTATATAAAACCCCAGAATTTAAGCATAGAATAAATCTGGACAACAAATTCGACCGGAGATTACCGAAGCTACAGGAATCCAGTGAAGACTTGTAACCACTCAATGGAATGGTATTTCCATGGGTTACAACTTTCATATTTAGCCCACAACCCAGATTTGGCTGTATCCTATTTGAAATCGGCTTCAAATTCTGCTGCACACATAACAACATTTCTGCATGCAGGATTTATCGGATGTCATTTTCGTTCAGACTTTCCTGTGGCTACAGACTTCACATGAAGACATGTAACTACTCGTTGGAAATGTATTTTCAAGGGCTTCAACTTTCGTGTTTATCCAAAGGCCCAGATCTGGACATAGCCAACATGAAAATGGCCAAGAAGATTGCTGCATGCAGAATACAGATTTTGCACGTGTCTTAAAGAGGAATGAACGGCATCGGTTCATCTTCCTCTTCAAGTCAATCTTCCAAAATCACTCCAGAAATACCTCCTCCCTTATTCACCCTCAAAGGGGCCATGATTCTTCACGAAACCATCCACCCATCAACACGTAGAAGAAAGGGGAGGTTGAAGAGATCTAAAACCTAGAACACATGTCCTAGCATGGCCATCCCTAGAAAACTCCTTCTCTCCATCAAGACTCTCTTGAGTCGATATCTCTCCTAAGAAAATAACTAAAGATCTAGCAACAAGGGAGAGGGTAGGAAGCTCACCTCATTTCCGGCATTTCCACTATTTCCGGCCATGGATTGTGTAACTCTTCTCGGCGGCATCTTCTCCTTCACGGTGACGGTGGATCTTCTCCTCCAAAACTTTCTCCAGCACTTTCCCTCTTTACAGAAGTTTCTCTCAGGAAATAGGGGATGAAATGAGCATGAAAACGGCTAGGTGTACAACCCCGTGTACGGCGAGCAAGGTCATCAAGGGGCGAGTAGGCCAGACTGGGAGCAGCAGGCGAGCTCGGCAGCGGCAGGGGCGAGGCTGAGCTCGGCATCCGGCGACCGAAGTTCGTCGATCAGGCGACCCCGAGCCCGGCATTCGCCGAGCGGTCTGAGGCTCGCGCCCCCGCAGTGGAGCTCGGCAGCAGCTGGCGAGCAAAGCACGCCAAGGTGGCCAGGGGTCCCAGCTCGCCTGGGGGTCAGAGGTACTTTTTACTGTTTTACCCCTGCTGGTCTGCCCATAGCCCTTCAAAACAGCGGAGTTTGGCTGTTGGCAGGCCCAGCCAAGGGTTTCCTGGTAATTTCAGGTCAGTTATTTTGGTTATTGGTAGTCCGGATTTCAAAAACTATAAATAGGACCCAAGGGGTACCCCTGAAAGCAAGTTTTTCCCTGAGCTCCCCTCCCCAAATTCTCTAAGTGCTTTCTGTGGGTACCTTAGCTCGGCTTCAGGCTAAGGAGGAGAAGCGCTCTGAGATCTTCCGGGTTTGTGGTGGGACCTCCCCGCCGAGCCCTTGGGTCTGTTTCTCCTTGTCTTGTTGTTTTTTCTTGCAGGAACGAAGTAGGCGCGAGACCACCCCTTTCCCCAAGGGCGAGCTCCACAGGAAGCCGGGTTCCGGTTTCAACATTTTGGTACGGTGAGCGTGGAGCGTGGTCAGCGCAGAAAAGTTTCCGCGAGCTCGATGACGGGACAAGGATCTGACAGGCCGAGCTCGCCGCCCCCCCGCCTCTAGCAACGGTGGGAATGTTCGAAGACTTCAGAAGCGAGGTGCTGAATCTGGTCAAGTTCGCACTCGGCACGCGGGCCGAGTGCTCGACTCCGGCAAACCAGATCGCGGCCGCCGCCTCACTGGGCGAGGACGCTCCCGGCAGGCGAGCTGGGAAGGAGGTGGCCGAAGAAGGCCGAGGCTGCGAGCTCCCTGGGCGCGAGCTCTTCCCCGGATCGGCAGGCCGAGGTCGCTTCGGCGAGCTGGGCTCGCGAGACTCGCCAGCTCGCCCAGTGGGAGGAGGGAGCCCTTTCAGCGAGCTGGTCTCTTCAGCTCCAGTTCCAGATGGGTTCCGGGAGCCCGAGATGTCCTATTACACTGGGAAGGGAGACCCGGTACAGCATGTCCAATGGTTCGAGGACGTGGTCTCCATCCGTCAGATGTCGGACGGATTCAAGTGCCGGCTCTTCGCCATCACCCTCCGGGAAAAAGCGAGAGAATGGTTCCACCAGCTGCCGGCCAGCTCCATCTATTGCTTCAAGGACTTGCGCCGAGGATTCATGCTGAGATTCACCACTTCGAAGAAGAGGAAGAAGGAGTCCGAGTCCCTGTTTCACATCAAGCAGGGGGTAAACGAGACGTTGGGAAGCTATGTGGACCGATTCCAGGAGGAAGTTACTCAGGTTCAGGAGATGCCAGGCCATAGTCTGATGATGGCCTTCACCCTAGGCCTGCAGCAGGGCTTCTTCCGGATGGAGCTGAAGAGAGTTCCCCCCTTCTCCTATGAGGAGTTGATGGAAAGGGCGGCGAGAGAGGTTGACGGGGAGGCGTCAAACCCGGAATTCGCAAGGAAGTTGGCCAGGTGGGCCATAGAGGAGGAGAGAGAGTCGAAGGGAGGAAGAGGTCAGGAGGAGAGAAGAGGGGAGCCCAGGCAGAGGGAGCAGAGGCAGCTCCAAGGGCAGCAGCAGCCGGGGTGGGGGCGTCAGGAGCCCGACCGTCGGCTAGGCTGGAGGCCAGAGTGGCAGGGGCAGGGGCCACAGAGGGGAAACTTCGGAAGAGGTCACTTTCAGGGGAGGCAAGACCAATTCCAGCCCCCAGGCTGGAGGCAGGGCCAGAGGCCCTGGCTCCCCGATCAAGAGGAGGCCATGGCCATAGCCTTGGGGGCCAGGAGAGGAGCGTGGAGGAGAAGAAGGAGGGAGGTTAGGGTGGAGCTGCCCTACTGCGATTTCCATCAGGAAGAAGGGCACGCAACAGCCACGTGCCCGGAATTCTTGGAGATGAGGGGGAACAGGGAGCAGCAGCAGCAGCAGGGGGCGCGACAGGAAGTGAGGATCGAGGAGGTCCTGCCTCGGGTGGAGGAGGATCGGTGTGAAGACCGGGTGGACGTGGGGACCCGAGGAGGGATCAGGATGAGCCACGGGGGAGCAGGGATCGAGGCCTCCCGCAAGGCTAGTCTCCACACCATGTACCGGCGAAGCATCGCCTCTACATCCCAAACCCCGCCACCGGAGGAGAGGATCACCTTCTCCAGGAATGATCTACCAGACCACGAGGACCCGTTCTGTGATGCACTGGTCATCAAGACGGCCATCGAGAACTTCACCGTCTCACGGATCCTCGTGGACAACGGGAGTTCCGTCAACGTCGTCTTCAAAAAGGCATTTGACGCAATGAAGGTGGAGGCGAGAAGGGTGCTGGCCTTGGATGGCCCCCTGTTCGGGTTTTCAGGAGAGAGGAAGGAGGTAGAAGGAGGAGTCGGACTCCATATCACCTTGGGGGGGGCAGTCCCGAAACTGCAAGTTTGTCATTGTGGACGCCCCCAGCAGCTACAGCGCCATCTTTGGAAGGCCCCTGATCAGCGCCTTCCGCTGCGTCCCCTCATCTTTTCATCAATGCTTGAAGTTCAACACCGAGGGGGTCCAAGTCAGGGTTAGGGGAGACCCAAAGGTGGCGCGGGAGTGTTATGTCACTGCGGTGAACACCATCTCTTGGCAGGAGGGAGCCGAGGAGATGGGGCGAAGGATGGAGGGGGTCGAAGAGGAAGCAGAGGGGAAAGAGCTGGGAGAGAAGGGCTGCGCAGAGGAAGCGGCCGGAGGAAGTTTGGAGGTGACCGGGGTGAGGGTCGAGGAGGAGGCGATGGAGGTAGAGGTCCCCGCTCCAGAGGAAAGGGATGCCGAAGGATGGGCGGAGCAATCCAGGCTGGAGGCAGCTGAGGAGGTGGTGGAGCTGGAGGTGCTCACTCAAGGAGGAAGGGTGGAAAGGATCCGCGTCAGCGGGGGGCTGACCCCGGAAGACCAGGGCAGGATGCTGGAGTGCATCCAGAAGAACCTGGACATCTTCGCCTGGAACGCCGCGGAGATGCCGGGGGTTGACGCGGATGTGGCCTGCCACCGCCTCAACTTGGACCCGGGAACACGCCCCGTTCAACAGAAGAAAAGATCCACGGCGGACAAGCTGGCAGAATCCATCAGGGAGGAGGTGGCGAAGCTTCTCAAAGCTGGCTTCGTGTCCGAAATCCAGTACCCTGGCTGGGTCTCAAACGTTGTGATGGTCAAAAAAGGGGACGGCCGCTGGCGGTTGTGTATCGATTTTTCCCTTCTTAATAAAGCTTGTCCTAAGGATTGTTACCCCTTGCCTCGGATCGACGCGCTGGTTGACTCAGCCGTTGGTTTTTCTGTAATGAGTTTTTTAGATGCATTTTCAGGTTACCATCCGATCAGGATGCACCCCCCGGACATCAAGGATGTCTCATTCATCACAGGGGACAGCTGCTACTGCTACAAGATGATGCCGTTCGGGCTGAAGAACGCTGGGGCCACCTACCAAAAAATAATGGATAGGGTCTTCAAGGAACAGAGGGGGAGGAACTTGGAGGTATATGTAGATGACCTTATGATCAAGAGCCGGGATGTGGACTCCCACCTCTGGGACCTGGAGGAGACCTTCGCCACCCTACGCAAGTACAAGATGCGATTGAATCCACTAAAATGTGTCTTTGGGGCCGGCAGGGGAAAGTTCTTGGGGCATCTCCTCACCCCCGCAGGGGTCGAGCCAAACCCAGACAAGGTCAAGGCTATCCTTGAGCTGGGGTCCCCGCGGAACGTTAAGGAAGTCCAGCGGTTGACAGGGAAGCTAGCAGGGCTGAGTCGCTTCCTCTCTCGGGCAGGGGAGAAGTGCTCCCCCTTCTTTAAGATGCTAAGGGGGGGGGGGGTCAGAGGTTTGAATGGAGCAGGGAATGTGAAGAGGCCTTTCGGGCCCTCAAGGTGCAGTTGACACAGGCTCCACTGCTCCAAGGACCGAAGGAGGGCGAGGACTTGTTCTTGTATCTGGGGGTCGGGGCGGAGGCCTTGAGCTCGGTCCTGGTTCGAGAAGAGGGGAAGAGACAGCTCCCAGTCTATTATGTGAGCCGGGTCTTGAGGAAGGCCGAGCTCCGGTATCCGATCTTGGAGAAGCTTGCGTTCGCCCTAATCATCTCGGCTCGGAGGCTGCGACCTTACTTCCAAGCACACTCAATCCGAGTGGTGACCGACCATCCCCTCCGCAACATCTTCGAGGGGGTGGAGCATTCAGGCAGGTTGGCTAAGTGGTCGGTGGAGCTAAGCGAGTTCGACGTCTCTTTCGTTCCGCGGCTCTCGATCAAGGCTCAGGCGATGGCCGACTTTCTTGCTGACTATGTGGTTGAAGTAGCGGAAGAAGAACTCACTCGCCCGGATCCTTGGAAGGTGAGAGTGGATGGAGCATCGGTAAGACATTCCTTAGGAGTAGGAGTGATCCTAGAAAGCCCTCAAGGGACCCGGATCGAGCAGACAGTGGTGGTGCACTTTCCCATTACCAACAACCAGGCCGAGTACGAGGCCGTGATAGCAGGGCTTCGCCTGGCCAGAGAGCTTGGAGTGTCAGATGTGGAGGTCCTCACAGACTCCATGGTAGTAGCCTCCCAGATCAACGGGGAGTTCGAGGCAAGGGAGCCCACCCTACGATCGTATTTGGCCAAAGTAAAGGGGATCATTGGAACTTTCCAAACTTTCGCCATCCGACATGTGCCCAGGGAAGAGAATGAACAGGCCGATCAGTTGGCCAAGCATGGTCCCTAGGTGGGGGGCACCATCACCGACCTGTTTCGCCCCTCCATCGAAGAAGGAGAGCTCATGGAGATCGATCAGCAAGCCTCATGGATGGATCCAGTGGTGGTTTTTCTCTCCACAGGGGAGTATCCGGAGGGGGTAGACAAGAAGAAGCTGAGGCACAAGTCAGCATACTACCTCCTCCAGGACGGGCAGCTGTACAGAAAGACCCTCTCAGGGATGCTGGCCCGCTGCGTAACCGAGGGAGAAGCGCGGAGGATCTTGGAGGAGGTCCACTCCGAGGAATGTGGGAGTCACTCCGGAAGTCGGACCCTGGAAGGAAGGATAGTCAGGCAAGGTTATTTCTGGCCCACCCTGGGCCGGGACGCTGCAGAATTCGCAAGGAGATGTCACAAGTGCCAACTGTTTGCCCCTCTCCAGCTGCAGCCGGCCCAACAACTCCGTAGTATCACGGCCCCATGGCCCTTCGCAATCTGGGGAATGGATCTGGTTGGGCCGTTTCCCCAAGCCAGCGGTCAGAGAAGGTTCCTCCTAGTGATGATTGACTACTTCTCAAAGTGGATGAAGGTGAAAGCGTTGGCTAAGGTGACCTCCCAGGTGATCAGGAACTTTGTATGGGGGGAGATCATCTGTCGCCATGGGCTGCCCCAGGCCATCGTCACAGACAATGCGCCCCAGTTCGCCAGTGCCGAGTTCACCAGCTTTTGCGAACAGCTTGGGATCGATCTCAGGTTCGCCTCGGTCCATCACCCTAGGAGTAACGGGCAAGTGGAGGCCGCAAACAAGATCATCGTCAACCTCCTCAAGAAAAAGGTGGAGAACCTGAAAGGGAGCTGGGTGGAGCAGCTTCCCGCGGTCCTTTGGGCCCTGAGGACCACCCCCAACACAGCTACAGGAGAGACCCCCTTCAAACTCTCCTACGGGTGCGAGGCAGTGCTCCCCATTGAATTCGAAGTCCAAACGCCGCGAGTCGTGGCAGCAAAGGAAGACTGCGAGGAATGGCAGGCAGAGAATGAGGAGGAACTGAGGCTCTCCCTTGACATGGTAGAAGAAGTAAGAGACCTTTCCGCCATCCGACAGGAGGAGGTAAAAAGGAGAATGGCCAAGTACTTTGACAAGCATGTTAGGGTCAAGCAGTTCGTGGAGGGGGACTTGGTGCTGAAGAAAGTAGATGCAGCGGGGAGGTCAGCATCCGTGGGAAAGCTCAATCCCAGCTGGGAAGGACCGTTCATTATAAAGGTAGCCTTGGGGTCGGGGGCTATCGACTCCAAAATGTAGAAGGCGAGACCCTGAGTCTCACCTGGAGCGGTGACGACCTCAAACGCTTTTTTCCCTGAAGCATGTAAACAACACTTTGATTATAGTGAATTCCTTCAAGCTCTCTGATATCGCTGTAATTGGCCTGCATGGTGGAATGTGATGTATTGTGGACCCCGAGCAGATCCCGCTGTCAGGCTCTCACCTAGCCGACAGGGCTGGAAGTCACTCGGTGTCATCCTTGGCCTCGAGCAGATCCCGCTGTCAGGCTCTCACCTAGCTGACAGGGCTGGAAGTCACTCGACGGTAGTAGTAATGGACCCCGAGCAGATCCCGCTGTTAGGCTCTCACCTAGCTGGCAGGGCTGGAAGTCACTCGGTGTCATCCTCGGCCTCGAGCAGATCCCGCTGTCAGGCTCTCACCTAGCTGACAGGGCTGGAAGTCACTCGACGGTAGTAGTAATGGACCCCGAGCAGATCCCGCTGTCAGGCTCTCACCTAGCTGGCAGTGCTGGAAGTCACTCGGTGTCATCCTCGACCTCGAGTAAATCCCGTTGTCAGGCTCTCACCTAGCTGACAGGGCTGGAAGTCACTCGACGGTAGTAGTAATGGACCCCGAGCAGATCCCGCTGTCAGGCTCTCACCTAGCTGGTAGGGCTGGAAGTCACTCAGTGTCATCCTCGGCCTCGAGCAAATCCCGCTGTCAGGCTCTCACCTAGCTGACAGGGCTGGAAGTCACTCGACGGTAGTAGTAATGGACCCCGAGCAGATCCCGCTGTCAGGCTCTCACCTAGCTGGCAGGGCTGGAAGTCACTCGGTGTCATCCTCGGCCTCGAGCAGATCCCGCTGTCAGGCTCTCACCTAGCTGACAGGGCTGGAAGTCACTCGACGGTAGTAGTAATGGACCCCGAGCAGATCCCGCTGTCAGGCTCTCACCTAGCTGGCAGGGCTGGAAGTCACTCGGTGTCATCCTCGGCCTCGAGCAGATCCCGCTGTCAGGCTCTCACCTAGCTGACAGGGCTGGAAGTCACTCGACGGTAGTAGTAATGGACCCAGAGTAGATCCCGCTGTCAGGCTCTCACCTAGCTGGCAGGGCTGGAAGTCACTCGGTGTCATCCTCGGCCTCGAGCAGATCCCGCTGTCAGGCTCTCACCTAACTGACAGGGCTGGAAGTCACTCGACGGTAGTAGTAATGGACCCCGAGCAGATCCCGCTGACAGGCTTCCCTAGCTGGCAGAGCCGGAGGTCACTCTATGGTGCCGGCCTTAAAGTCGTTGGGAACAGGCCAAGGTCTGTCGCAGGGAGCAAGGGGAAAGGGTCCTGCCGGGGTGAGCTCGGGCTCGACAAACTCAGCTCGGCGTAATCGCGAAGGCAGGCCGGACTGGAGGGCTCGGCATAGGCGAGTTCGGGCTCATCATTTCCGACTTGGCATGGGGAAGCAGGCCGCGAGCCCGGGCCTCGCCAAAGACAAGCCAGATCGGGGCGCCTCGCACCCCAGGCCCATCACACTTCGAAAAATTTCTTCATCAATGGGCACCTGGGTGGCTCGCGTGCGAGTGAAGGTAGGCAGATAGAAGGCAGAAGGCCGCGCGCGAGTAATAACAGCGTAATAAGGGCAGAGGGTAACTCGCAGTGAAATCATTTGGGGGCTCGGCGAACACTCCAAACGCGCCTCGCTCGCATGCGCGCTCTCATAATCACTCTGCCCGCGGAATCTGTCTCTGCGAGGTCGCGGGAGAAAGCACTCACATACGTTCATAACACAACAAGAATAGTAAAGAACACCGGTATGATCACAAAACTTTCATTGATTATTCACAAATGTACAGGGAGCTCGCCACTGCAAGTAGTCAAAAAAGAAAAAAAGAAAAGGAAAAAAATACAAGGCTATCCGCTGGCCTCGCCCCCTCCGCCGTGCTGGTCCTCGCCGTCGCCCGAAGGATCCTGGAAGCTCTTCCCGAACATGGCGTCCAGGCTGTCTTCCTTCTTGCTGGGCGGCGTCGCTGGAAACAGACTCGACATCAGGTCCCGAGCGGAGATCTCCCCGCATCCTTCCACCAGCACACCTGAGTCCTTCATCATCGCGAGGGTGCACTCGGCGGTCTGGATGGCGTTGATCCGCAGTCTCTCGATGAGGCCCGCCTCGCCGAAGATGCGCGGGCTCTTGTAGGGGAGTGTGGGATCGATGTCGTGCCCCGGGAAGAAGATCTCCGCCTGGCGACGCACTTCGCCGAGAAGGTGCTGGTTCTCCCCCTTCAGCTTCGCGTTCGCACTCTCCAACTCGCCAAGGCGTGCGCGCAGTTGGACGATCTCCTCCCCTCGCTCGACGTCGCGAGCCTGGAGCTCCCCAGCAGCGTCGGCATCCACAGACAGCTGCGCGCGCAGGCGGCCGTTCTCCTCCTCTAGCTCAGTGTTGCGAGCCTGGAGCTCGCCCGCCGCCTTAGCATCCTGGAAAAAAGCTCACTTAGCAGCAGCACAAAGCTTTCTAAGTAAAAGAGAGGGGTGCGTGACACTTACCAGCCCGCCAGCAGTCTTGGCGAGAAGACTATCCGCGATACCGAGCCGTCTCGCCTGATCGGCAACCTGCTCCTTGGCGAGGTCGCGAGCCTGCTCGGCCTTTTCGAGCTGGTGGCTGATGGCGAAGCTGCGGCGCGCCAGCATATGGTGCAGCTCCAGGGTCCGCAGATGGGACTGCAGCCCCTCATGGCCGAGCTGCCGGAGGGTCGACCTCTTGTAGGCCTCGGCATCCTCCCGGCCATAAAGGCCGAAGCCGAGGGCGTAGGCATGACCGGTGGCGGGCTCGCGGTCGTGCCAGGACAGGTGCAGAGTGGAGACGGAGACTCGATGCGCGAGCTCGTCCCACTGAAGCATGGGCTCGCCCGCGGAATCCTTCCAGCGCACGTCGAAGTTGAAGAGGGGGTGCTGCTTCGGCGGCGCGCGCTCGCGGGCGGCCCTCTTCGTCGAAGGAGGAGGGGAGACCGCAGCCGAGGTGGAAGGACCCTTGCCACCCTTTCGGCCCTTGCTGGTCGTCTCCTTCAGCGGGCTCCCCGGTGACGCGTCGGGAGGAGTCTCCGACGAGCTGATGTACTTGGGGCTGGACTGATGTTGTTGTTGTTGTTGCCCCCGCGGAGCTAGCAGGGCTCTCCGCATCTTTTTCATTTGATGGGGGCCGGATGGCGGGTTCGACCCCGCGTCCTCAGAACGCCTCTTGCCGGAAGAGGGCTGCGAAAGGGCCGCCTCGTCTTGGCAGGCCGCTGCCGCCGCCCTCTCGCGAGCGAGAGGGTCAGTATCAAGCCCCGGGTCCGCAAAAGGCGGGTTCGTCGGGATTATCCGCTCCCCTGCAGGAAAGTACTTGGAAAGGTTAGAGAATTTAAATATGATGATGTGCCGAGCTCGCGAGTGGGCGAGCTCGGCAAGATGCGGAGAGTGTACCTTCGCCGGGCAGAACTGGAGGGAGCGCGTCGAGGCCCCTCCGCAGGAAGGCGACCTCGAAATCTTTGTGGAGGAAGAATTTGTGGAGCTCGGCGTCGTTGCCGGACACGGCCGGCGGGCGGTACACCTCCTCGCCTTTCTGTTGCGGCGAGTAGGGGATGTTGCCGAGATCGCCCTTGATAAAGGCGATCTTGGTCATCCAGGTGTGGTGCTTGTTCGCGATCTCGCGAACTTTGATCAAGGAGCCGCCGAAGTATGCGACCCCGTCCGTCGTCGCCTTATAGGAGAAGAGTTTCCTGAACACTGTCAGGTTGAACTCGATCCTCTCCCGCCGGAGGTAGCTCGCGAACGCCACCATCATGGCGATGGCGTTTGAGTTCAGCTGCGCGGGGACGGCCCCATAGTATTTCAGGATCTGCCGGATCTCCGGCCATAAGGGAAGTCGCAGCCCCACCTCGAAGTGCGAGATGGGGAATGCGAGCTCGTTCTCGTAGAACGTGTTGATGGCCTCGCCACGTCCCGGCCTGCGCACCTCAAAGCCCGGCGGCACATACAGGGCCTTGAATTCTGCGAGCTCCTCCTCGCTGGTGTGGCCGTCGAAGAAGCAGTAATCCGCGAAATGCTGCGCGCACTTGGAGCGGCCATCAGCGTCTGGGTTAGTCTTGCCCATGGTCGCAGGGAAGAAGCAAAGCGCGGCGCGAGCAGAAGAAGGAAAAAGCAGGGAAGGGAAGCAAAGCAATAAAGATAGTACTGGGGTAGGTGAGCTGGGGGGGGGGGGGCTATTTATAGGAAAAGGGATCTGGGGCAGGCTGTCACATCGGAGTAGCTCGCTGCCTCAGCTCGCCGCCCCAGCTCGCCGACCCAGCCCGCCGACTTCCAGCACATCCCAATCAAGGCTAAGCCAAGCATTACGGTTTCTTTTTATTTAAATAACGATTAAAAATGTTCTAAAAATTATTCATCCCAGCAGGGGAAAGTTCGAAACAGAAAACGGGGCGCGCGAGCAGGGAGGGCACCAGGATGCGAGCGCCGGTCGGCTCGGCAGAGGAGCCCGCGAATTTACCTACCCCGGCCTCGCGATCCCCGCCCCCCAAGCTGCCGCGCGCGGAGAAGCTCGCGGATCCTTCCAGAGTTCCTTTGCGCGACCAAGAGACCGTCATCTATCTCATCCAGGAGTCGGGAAGGAGACATCAACTCGCCAGGTCGGCCGAGGCGCACCTCCTCAGCAAGGCGCGCATAGTCGCGCTGCAACGTCTCGTTGACTCCTTGCACCTCGCACAGACCACCCACCAGCTTCTTGAGGAGCTTGACCTCCCTCCTCATCAGCTCGCCTTGATCCACCTCTGGGCCCAGGTAAGAGTCCAGCGAGCTCGGAGACGGGAGGGGAGAGTGATGAGCTGCCCGCGAGGACTCCTCGGCGGCCGATTGACTGGGAAGGGCTGTAAAGGCAGATGTCAGCAGAGCAAAAGCTTGCGAAGCACAGAGTTGAGCGAGGCAGACCTGAAAAGATCGGCGGCTCAAGGGAGATGCCAGGAGGGATGAACCTCAGGTCCTTCCCGCGACCTGGGCCGCGAGCCCCCGGCGAGACGGGCTCGAAGCCCGGGACAGGAATGGACCCCAGGCCCCCCCGGCGGCCACATCAATTTGCCGAGGAGGGGGGCCAGGTGGCGAGGCTGGCCTCTGCGAGCTCACAGGCAGGATCCCGAAGAGGAGCGGCGGATCCCGTAGATGGTTGCCCGGGGCCGGGAGTTGCGACGTGGCGAGCGTGACCTCGCCTCGCGGTGTAGGGACCCGCGGCGCGGTGCCCTCGTCATCTGGAAGGCAGCCCTGATCATCACCAACGGCAACGACCTCCCTATCATTCTCCAGAATAGTTCGAGTAGAAGAGCCGGTCTCGCGAGCCAAAGTGGCCCTCAGGTCGTGGAAGAAGGGCTCGACCGCCTCGGGGAATGGCTTTGTCCTCTTGGAGCTCGGCTCGGCGGGGTCAATTTGAGGAACCTTTGCGGGGACCGCCGTCAGCGCGGCAATACGAGCCTCGGAAGCCTGGCGGGCTCGATCTATGCGCTCTTGAATCTCCTTAGGAAGGGGCATCTTGGCAAGGCAGCAGGGGGAATGGCAAGAGACAGGCAGCAGAGCAGGTGCATATATATATAGCCGCAGGTGGCCCCCACCAGAAGATTCCCTTCAACTCGCCAGCCGGAGCTCGCCGCACACTTCGGGTTGGATGTTTCTTTCCGAGCTTTTTGACAAGCTCGGAAAGAGCGGGGATTGTGTACAACCCCGTGTCCGGAGAGCAAGGTCATCAAGGGGCGAGTAGGCCAGACTGGGAGCAGCAGGCGAGCTCGGCAGTGGCAGGGGCGAGGCTGAGCTCGGCATCCGGCGACCGAAGTTCGTCGATCAGGCGACCCCGAGCCCGGCATTCGCCGAGCGGTCTGAGGCTCGTGCCCCCGCAGTGGAGCTCGGCAGCAGCTGGCGAGCAAAGCACGCCGAGGTGGCCAGGGGTCCCAGCTCGCCTGGGGGTCAGAGGTACTTTTTACTGTTTTACCCCTGCTGGTCTGCCCATAGCCCTTCAAAACAGCGGAGTTTGGCTGTTGGCAGGCCCAACCAACGGTTTCCTGGTAATTTCAGGTCAGTTATTTTGGTTATTGGCAGTCCGGATTTCAAAAACTATAAATAGGACCCAAGGGGTACCCCTGAAAGCAAGTTTTTCCCTGAGCTCCCCTCCCCAAATTCTCTAAGTGCTTTCTGTGGGTACCTTAGCTCGTCTTCAGGCTAAGGAGAGGAAGTGCTCTGAGATCTTCCGGGTTTGTGGTGGGACCTCCCCGCCGAGCCCTTGGGTCTATTTCTCCTTGTCTTGTTGTTTTTTCTTGCAGGAACGAAGTAGGCGCGAGACCACCCCTTTCCCCAAGGGCGAGCTCCACAGGAAGCCGGGTTCCGGTTTCAACACTAGGGTTTTCTCTTCCCTTTATATATGAGAAGTGACACAGGTAGGGACATGCCCGTGTCCTTACCCGTGTCCTGCTTGGGCGAAACGCAATGACGGTTTCCGTGTCGGTTTAATAATCGACACAGGTAGGGACACGCCCGTGTCCCGACCCGTGTCCACATGACACGACCGTGTTCCCTGGCCGTGTCCTTCTCTGGATGCATTTCGACAAACTCAACTCGACACAATGACAGACGGGTAGGGACACGCCCGTGTCTCTACCCGTGTCATACTTTTCATCGATATCGACACGTTCTGTCGAGTTAAACTGGTCTCTCTCTCACACACACATGGGTAGGCCCGTGTCTTGCATCATGGTGTTGACACCTCAACATCTGGGTGTCGACACACTGTGTCGACACCTGGTTCCAGTGTGTCGACACAACATGTGTCGACACATGGTGTCGAAACCAGTGTGTCGACACCTCAACCTAGGTGTCGATACACTGTGTCGACACCTTGACCCAATGTGTCGACACAATGTGTGTCGATACACGGTGTCGACACCAGTGTGTCGACACCTCAACATCAGAGTGTCGACATATTGTGTCGACAACTTGACTCCAGTGTGTCAACACCTTGACACCAAAGTGTTGACCAATGACTCAGGTGATACAAATCCAATTCACATGTGATGCCTAGTTGTCAGCACTCCCCCGAACCCAAGTCAGCTCTCCTGACTCAAAAACACGTACGAGGGGCCTAGTGCGATTCATGACATTACAAATCACGTCCTAAGGGATGAAAGCACTCAAGCAGACCAACTCGCCAAATATGGCCCTCGAGCCAGAGGAACGGTGATGACGCTTTTCAGTCCATTCATAGAAGAGGGAGAACTCATGGAGATAAACCAGCAGGGGTCCTGGATGGACCCCTTCATCACCTTCTTGACCTCAGGACAACTTCCTCACGGCGATACCGATAAGAAGCGAGTCAGGTACAAATTGGTATACGGCCTGCTAAAAGATGGGGCATTGTACCGTAAGACGCTATCGGGTTTGCTAGCTCGATGTGTGTCAGAGGAGGCGGTTCCAAGGATTCTGGAAGAAATTCACTCAGGAGAATGTGGGAGTCACTCAGGGAGCCAGACTTTAGAGGGGATAGTGCTGAGACAGGGGTACTTATGGCCTACCCTTAGGAAAGACGCAAAAGAGTTCGCAAAAAGATGTCAAAAGTGCCAGGAGTTTGCCCCCCTCCAACTCCTTCCCGCACAAAGGCTACAAACGATCAAGGCTCCCTGGCCCTTCGCAATATGGGGGTTAGATCTAGTGGGTCCTTTTCCCCAGGCTAGTGGTCAGAGGAAGTTTCTTTTGGTCATGATAGATTACTTTTCAAAATGGCTGGAGGTGAAGGCATTGGCCAAGGTGACATCACATGTGGTCAAAAAATTCGTATGGGGAGAGATCATTTGTTGGCTTGGGCTACAGCTGGCCATTGTGACTGATAATGGACCATAATTTGCTAGTAGGGAATTCGTTTATTTCTGCATCCGTCTGGGCATAGACCTCCGTTTTGCCTTGGTTCATCATCCACGGAATAATGGACAGGTGGAAGCAGTGATGAGTCCAAATATTACACTGATTTTTGGACTCAACTAGGCCAGTTTTATCGTTTTAGCACTGCACTTGAGAGCTATAACTGCTTATATTTGCTTACTTGCCTATTTCATGATTAAGTGCACTTTAGGCCCATTTCTGTGTGCTTTAGATGTTTCTGTGTTTTTGTTGTTCTTTAGCCGTGTCTTGAGAATGTGGTGTGCACTTTTGGTGGCCTATCTGCCTCTTCTGCTGGTGCAGGGATCGTGTGCGTGCTCCGGAATCGCTTGGGAGACCCCGATGATACAGGAACATTGCGCACGATCACTGGACTTACCGCGTACGACCACTGGTCGTGCGCCACTGATCGTGCACATTACATTCTCCTTTTCCTAATTCTGCCCGGGTAATCGCACGAGCACTAGTCATAGTGCGCACGACCACTGGTCGTGCGCCACTGCTCGTGCGCGTTTACCCCCTGGTTTCTGTAAATCTGTCCTAGCCAATCGCACGATCAGCGGATTCAGTGCGCACGACCACCGATCATGCGCCACTGATCGTGCACATATCTGCTGATGTTTCTTTCCAAGTTGTAGGTTTAAGTGGAAATTGCGCACGATCATCGACCGATAGTGCGCACGACCACTGGTCGTGCGCACTGATCGTGCGCACTGCTATTGCTGCCTCCGTATTTAAGGGCCTGCTCCGTGATTTAGGTCAACAATCATCATTTCTGCGATCGGGGAGTGCGCGGGAAGTGCCATTCTACTCTCCAACTGCTCCATCCACCTCCACCTTCATCGGGAGTCCATAGCCGGTGATTCTGAAGCTTTCCAAACCCTCCGGCGAAGCTCCCGGCCATTGATGACCTCAACTCCAAGCTTTCCACCAGAGTTGGAGAAGAAGACAACCTAGAGAATGGACTCAAAGGCCTTCGAGGTGACAACTCGTTGGTACCGGAAGCCTCCTCGGACTGAGCCCGGAAGCGAATTGATAACTCGCTATTCCGACCACAACCTGCGGTGGACCTTCATCCTCTAGTGGTTTACTCTTCTTCCTCTTCCTCCATTATATGGAATAATTTGCTATTGTAATGAACTATATTTTCTACTATATGTCTAAGTGGATGTTTGTGGTTTGCATTTGCTTGTGAGTTGTGTGTGTGAATGCGCCTCGCCCACTGCACATCCACTCCATACCCTTGTTTCACTCGATTGCACTCCGCATAAGAACACTTCCACCCATTAGCTTTCCGTCCACTCGCCCAACCGAAGTTCAGCATCGCGACCGATACACTCACCTCACCTTGCGAAGCGGTGCCTTCGACCCTCACAACTTTAATTAGTTTAGTAGATCAAGAAACCACAGTCTCTCAAGCCCCCCTTTTTTACTCTTTTCTATGTATAACCCTCATAACAATATTTTCTGAATTGTTGCCGCTCTATGCTAATTGCATTCCTCAAGAGACCGACACTCGAGGATTTATTCCCAAATTTTTTTACTTGTGCGACTGGTGCTCTTGCCTATTTACACGCATCAAGTTTTTGGCGTCGTTGCCGGGGAATGCAACTATAGAGCGACTTAGGATGTCTGAAAATATTGTCATAAGAGTTAGTGTTTTTTTACTGCTGTTTCCTTGTCTAGTGTGTGTTTGCCGCAGTGAATGCATGGTCGAGCCACAAGAGATCTTGTAGCTTACGACCCAGAGATCGAACGTACTATCCTAGCGCGAAGACGAACCGCAGCTCTCACTTTAGCCCCAATGAGAGACCAGCTGAATATCGATGCCGGCAATCGAGTTGGAGGGATACCTCCTGGCGACCGAAATGGCGATGAACATGAGGTGAACCCTCCTCAGGTCTGCACCATGAGGGATTACACTACACCTACCGTCGGGAGCATATACCCCGGTTTCGGACCTGCTATCACCAACCAACAGTTCGAGATAAAACCAGCTATCCTGAATATCATCCAGAACAACGCTCAGTTCTCCGGAATGGCTACTGAAGATGCTCATCTTCACCTGGCGGAATTCTCCGAAATTTGCGCCACGTTCCGCTACACTGGAATCCCGGATGACATAGTCAAGCTCCGCCTCTTCCCTTTTTCACTAAGGGACAAAGCTAAGACATGGCTTCACTCCCTCCCTCCTGGAACAACCACCACCTGGGAGGCTTTGACCACACAATTCCTAGCTAAGTTCCACCTGGTAGATCAGATCGTGAGAATGAGGCGGTCAATAGCCAAATTTCGGCAAGACGATCAAGAAAGTTTAGCCGAAGTTTGGGAGCGTTTCAACGAGCTGCTGAGGAAGTGTCCTAACCATGGATTCCAAACGTGGAACCTCGTCGAAAGTTTCTACTTCGCTATTGATCCTCACCACCGAGCCATGATTGATGCCGCCTCCGGAGGAACAATCATGAACCTTGCTCCAGATGATGCTCTGAGAATCTTACAAAACACCGCCACCCACAACGCTTACTGGACCGCTGGAAGAAACATCCCACGAAGCACAAGGGAAGTATTTGCCATGGATATCCCCAAGCCCGCCGCCGCCGCCCCAGTGATGGCAATCTCATGCCAAGGTTGCGGAAGCACCGACCACCATAGCTTCGAATGCCTAGGAGTCGAGGTACCAGAAGAATCTTATTTTCTGAATGAGTCAGTTAATTTTGTAGCAAATCAAAACAGGGGAGTGCCTTATGGAAACACATACAATCCGGGGGTGCGAAACCACCCCAACGTTTCTTGGAATCCAAATGCATCTGGCCAAAGATGGCAACCGGGGCAGCATCAAAATGATGCGTAAGCCTCCGGAAGCAAACCGCAGCCGCCTCAACCAAATTATTCCCAAGGCCCCCCGTTGTTAAAAAAAGTTCTATGGAAGAGATGTTCGAGAAATTCGTTGAAATGTCCCAAACCAACATGACAAATCAAGCCACCTCGATGCGCAAACTGGAGGCACAATTGGGCCAATTGGCCCAAGTGGTCTCCGAGCGCACCCAAGGCACCTTACCTAGTAACACCGAAAAGAACCCCCATGAACAAGGTAAAAGCCTTGGGGAGGAAAATTTGGAAAAAAGCAACGAACTTGTCATCAATTGTAAAATAAACAACTTCGAAACCCCAGCATTATGTGACTCTGGGGCGTCTAGCAACATCCTCACCCTGCAAGACATTGTGAAGATACACCTACAAGTCGACACTGAAAACCGGAAGTCGCTTATCTTAGCGAATGGAAATTTGGTTGACACCAAGGGAGGTGTTTGGGAAGTCGAAATCGAGGTCAACGGAAAAAGTATAACCACTGACTTCCAGGTTTTGGGACCAAGGGAAAATAACTCTATTCCTATATTAGGAGTCCCATTCCTGAAGGCCAGCGACACATCCCTCGACTTTTCCAAAGGACGCGTCACTTGGCCTGCCGAAGATTCCGCCCACGATAACACATCCATACATCCCCTCACATCCAAAATAACAATTTTCTGAGTGTTACAGATACCAAGATAGATTCAGGACTCCCAACATTGGAAGAAGCACATCTGGAAGAGAAGACAAAGAAAGGACTTTCCTAGGAGATAGATGAGAATCAAGAGCTATTGGTCAAAGAAGAGATCGAGTGCATCAAAGCCACGACTGCCTTTCTACTTCTCGCCAACTTTGTTTTTCAGCATGGCGAACTGAGTTTTATCTGGGAGAAGTCCCTAGACACTTATTTGTATAACACTGCTGATAACTCTGTTAAACGATCTGTAGCTTGGGACGATCTGGTCGCCGTCACGGTACCGGAGAGGACGCCACCAACCACACAAAAACGAAAACCCGCAGACTACATCCATTGGAAGTCTCCCACGGTGGAGAAACTGAAAGAGGCAAAGCATTTACACAACGAGCACTACGCTGCCTTCTGGCGCGAGGAAGTGCGCAATCGGAGTAAGGGGAAACCCCCTTCCCCCAACGCAAAAAGACATTCTGTCGTCCCCTCGCACCCCACCGGCGAGACTTACCACAAATCCGCTTATAGCTGATTGCAATACCATCATTCTGCTTACCCTCCTCTTTCCGTTTTCTCGCTGCATATGGAACTCTTGTTCGCTCTATTTTATGTCTTCTTTTTTTTTAAAACTGCAAAGAACTCTTTTTTATAACTGCTAATACAAGTATTTGGTCCACCTTAAGGACGGTAAACAAAAGTGGCTTCTGGGAGACAACCCATGTTGGACCATTTGGTCCTGTGCTGTGTTTTGAGCCCTTTTCTATATATTTATATGTGTCCATATTTTGTTTTGCATATGTATTTAAATCGCAGGTGCAGGAATTTTTGAGGCGCGGCAACTTGGCCACACTTGGATATCTCGTCGCACGACCGGTATGCTCAATTTTGAGCATGGGTACTTCTTCCCCTAGTCTTTTATTGTTATTTCAATGTTTTACTTCTTTTTTGTATTGTCATATTCTAATCTGGGGGTGGAGTTGCCTGTGATCAATACACGTCATAGTTTCTTGCATACTAGTCTGCAGTTATTTATTTCATGATCACTGATTGCACATACTGAATCACCCACATGAGTGCGCACTTAAACATGCGCGCGGCTTAGGGCAAATGTTTTACTTTTGTGTAAACTCTAAAAAAGTGGTGTTGACTTAGGATTTTGGAATATAATAGTTCGAAACTCATGCAGTGCTCCTAATCGCGTACTCATGATTTGCATAGAAATAGTATAGGATTACTTTTTCTTCATGCTCGTAGACTTAAATTTATTCTGTAAAAGTAAATTTTGTTTGTGCTACTTAAAACTGTAGAATCTGTAGTAATCGAACGACAGTGTAGGGATGAGTTTAGCCGTCACTAGACTCGTATTGCTTGAGTCGGGGGGAAGGATCATCTTTCTCGGGGACTGAGAACTTGCTCTAAGCTACTCTCAAAGCATTGGTGCCCGGTTAGTCGAGTGTGAGCGTGAGGTAGGCCATCATTTTGGCTAGTTTGAGCCTTTTTGTACCTAGTCCTAGCAGCTGCAAGCCAAATTTGCGCCTACCCTCCTTTTGTTTCAGCTCCACCTATATTCACCAAAGCCTAAAAGCCAACCCTTTTGTCGCAACCAAAATCTTGAGCTTGATCAATTTCAAAAATTTGATATGTTGCGATAATTGGGATTCTTGTGATGTGGAGATGAATTCATGTTTGGGGATTGCTGAATGAAAAAGAAGAAAAAATAAAAAAGAAAAATAAAATGAATAAAAAGAAAAAAAAAGAGAAAATTTAAAATTATTACATGGAGAATTGCAATCCCCATTTTTGTGTTCGTTTTTGGTCGTGATAGGCCGTGTGCATACCCGTTTTTCCAACCAAGTCTGGGGGTGTGTCACACATGCATTTCTTAGTGGCTGTTTGGGTTAAGCTCTTGTTTGCTCACTTTGGTTGTGTGTAGCCTCCTTGTTTATTCTTGACTACCACACCTTAGCCTTAGCCCCATTCAAACCTACAAGTCCTGCTGATTCACATTTGAGTCTACTTAGCATCGTGGAGAGAGTGTGAAAGGGCAAGCTTATGGTTCCCGACATTGATGGATTTCTTTAGAGGTGATCACGAGCCCCGATCTTGGGCAATGCTCATCATAGTGGCCAGTCTACTTTCTCTGTACACATGACCGAACGATTCTACATAATTCTAATTTTAAGTAGACACAATATTTATTTACCTCTGTCGAATAATTTAAGCTCCGTAGTATAATTAAAACGTTTTTCTATTCTATTTTCTATGCACATGATGTATTTGATTTCTCGTCCTACTTTATTTTGAAGTTTCTAAGCCAGCTAGCTGTTTTTACGGTCCACAGAGTAATGATTTGCACGGGACGCGCAAATGGTTAAGTCCGGGGGTGTGATGAGTACAAAAATTACATTGAGTTTTGGACTCATCTGGGCCAGTTTTATCGTTTTAGCACTGCACTTGAGAGCTATAACTGCTTATATTTGCTTACTTGTCTATTTCTTGATTAAGTGCACTTTAGGCCCGTTTCTGTGTGCTTTAGATGTTTCTGTGTTTTTGTTATTCTTTAGCCGTGTCTTGAGAATGTGGTGTGCACTTTTGGTGATCTGCCTCTTCTATTGGTGCAGGGATCGTGTGCGTGCTCCGGAACCGCTCGGGAGACCCCGACGATACAGGAACACTGCACACGATTACTAGACTTACTGCGCACGACCACTGGTCGTGCTCTACTGATTGTGCACATTACATTCTCCTTTTCCTAATTCTGCCCAGGTAATTGCACGAGCATTGGTCATAGTGCGCACGACCACTGCTCGTGCGCGTTTACCCCTTGCTTTCTGCAAATCTGTCCTAGCCAATCGCACGATCAGCGGATTCAGTGAGCGCGACCACCGATCATGCGCCACTGATCGTGCGCATATCTGCTGATGTTTCTTTCTAAGTTACAAGTTTAATTGGAAATTGCGCACGATCATCGACCGATAGTGCGCACGACCACTGGTCGTGCGCCACTAATCGTGCGCACTGCTTTTGCTGCCTCTGTATTTAAGGGTCTGCTCCGCGATTTAGGTCAACACTCGTCATTTCTGCGATCGGGGAGTGCGCAGGAAGTGCCATTCTACTCTCCAGCTGCACCATCCACCTCCACCTTCATCGGGAGTCCATAGCCGGTGATTCTGAAGCTTTCCAAACCCTCCGGCGAAGCTCCTGGCCATTGATGACCTCAAATCCAAGCTTTCCACCAGAGTTGGAGAAGAAGACAACCTCGAGAATGGACTCAAAGGCCTTCGAGGTGACAGCTCGTTGGTACCGGAAGCCTCCTCGGACTGAGCCCGGAAGCATATTGACAACTCGCTATTCCGGCCACGACCTGCGGCGGACCTTCATCCTCTAGTGGTTTACTCTTCTTCCTCTTCCTCCATTGTATTGAATAATTTGCTATTGTAATGAACTACATTTTCTACTACATGTCTAAGTGGATGTTTGTGGTTTGCATTTGCTTGTGAGTTGTGTGTGTGAATGCGCCTCATCCACTCCATACCCTTATTTCACCCGATTGCACTCCGCACAAGAACACTTCCACCCATTAGCTTTCCGTCTACTCGCCCAACTGAAGTTCAGCATTGCGGTCGATACACTCACCTCACCTTGCGAAGAGGTGCCTTCGGCCTGCATAGTTTTAATTAGTTTAGTAGATCAAGAAACCACAATATCTCAAGCCCCCCTTTTTTACTCTTTTCTAAGTATAACCCTCATAACAATATTTTCTGAACTGTTGCCGCTCTATGCTAATTGCATTCCTCAAGATACCGACACTCGGGAATTTATTCCCAAATTTTATTACTTGTGCGACCGGTGTACTTGCCAATTTACACGCATCACACCTGCAAGCAACAATCCATCGCAACAGTGGCAAACAAAGGCAACGGTCAGCTATGCTGACTAAATTAGATTCAAGGTCGGTGCATATAGAAGTTATCCACATAAGAGCAATGCGGGACCGTGAGTGTCCTTATGCTTGAGTCTTGTGATTAGAGACTGATTCCTTGTTTTCTTGCTTTTCTTAGGAGTGCAAGCAACAAGGTGGGTACATCAATACCAAGAGAAGAGCTTTCGGCGAGCAGCGCCACTGCTCAAGGTCCTTTAGGCATGGGTGTAAACCCGACCGACTTCTGTCGCATGCTAGCAGAAGCAATGGTGGTAGCCCAAGCTGCAGCGACAGCTCAGGTAGCAACCCCTGCTGCACAAGATACGGCGACGGCCATGCCGGGCGGAGATGTTAGGCGAGTAGAGCCTTTGGAAGAAAGGGTGGTTGTAGGGCATGGAGACCGGCAGATGAAGTATTTTCTGAGCTTCCATCCCCCGACATTCAAAGGAGTCGGTACACCGACTGATGCGGAGGATTGGTGGGCAGAGGTGCAAGAGCTTCTGAGGGCGGCAGAGACGCTACAGGAGAAGAAATTTGAGTTTGTGGCCTTCATGTTGGAGGGAGACACAAAGTTGTGGTGGGTGAGCCATAGAGGCCTCCAATTTCCTGGACGCACCCCGTCCATGGAAGAATGTGGGGATGCATTCCTAAAGAAGTACATACCTATTTCAACAAGGTTGGCCATTCAGAGGCAATTTCTGCACTTGATGCATCGAGATAAGACGGTGGACGAGTATGTATAGGAGTTCACTCATTTGGGTCGTTACACGGGGACGACCATGGCGGATGATGAAGAGAGGGATAACCGCTTCTACCAGGGGCTGAGGGAGAATCTAAGGCAACCCCTCATCGCCATGAAGAGAGCCGGTTTCAATGAGTTGGTTGAGGCAGCCAGGACGTTGGAGAGTGATCTAGAGTGAAGCCAACGTCGCAAGGGTTTTGCGCCCAAGCAAGGAGAGGGGAAGACTTCTCAATCCCAAGGAAAGTCAGAAGGGAATAGATGGAGGAGGAAGCCTCACCCGTACAAGTCCGGTGAGAAAAGTAAGTGGACGTCCAGAGGGTCTCACTCTAAGGGGCCGCCGACGTGCTTCAACTGTGGTAAGGTGGGACATATTGCTCGTTTTTATAACCAAGGAGGTGCGGAGCAGGAGGCAAGGCAGGAGCAGACTGTGGCCTCCGGCCCTAGTGCCGCAGAAAAAAGGGAAGATGGAGGAGTCTAGCGCTTCTCGGTTCCAACCAGTGCAACCAAGGGCCTACAACCTTGGACAGCAGGAAGCGATCCGCCAACCTGATGTAGTGACAGGTATGAGGAAGTTTATGTTTAACCTTGTGCTTCATGCTTTTAGACCATTATGATTGATGTCTATGTTTTAGGCTTTGTGTTAGTTTCCAGATATCCCGCTAGGGTATTATTTGATATGGGAGTGCCACACTCCTTTCTTGCAGAAAGCTTCATCCGGAGGATTGGATTTGAATTATTTTCAGTGGACGCGGAGCTGAAGGTGCGCATGCCCAATGGGTCACTCATGACCACCGGGAAGAAAGGGCAAATTTGTTAGGAGCTAAGCGGAGTTGGCTTCATGTTAATAGCAGCGGTCCTACCGTTAGTCGAGTTTGACATGATTTTGGGAATGGACTGGATAGCAGAGCAGCATGCCAGTATTGATTGCCTATCCAAGGTGGTGACCCTAAGAAGCGAAGGGAAGACGGAGGTCAAGTTTGAGGGCCTTAATGGAGTGTCCTGTTCTCTGATATCGGCCTTGTAGTTGGTGCGGGTAGTTAATCAGGGGGGAGTAGCGCTTGTAGCATTATTGGAGGTTTGCCTTTCCAGGTTATCACTTGGGGAAGTACCAGTGGTGGCAGAGTTCGAGGATGTGTTTCCTGAAGACCTTCCTGGGGCACCTCCTCGGCAGGTGATCGATTTCTCAATTGAGTTAGTACCAGTGGCACGACCAGTATCACGTCCTCCGTTTAGGATGACACCAAAAGAGTTGGCTTAGCTCAAGGTACAGTTATAGGAACTGTTGGAGCAGGGGTATATCAGACCCAGTTCTTCACCGTAGAGCACGCCGGCGTTGTTCATAAATAAGAAAGACAGTAGTATGCGGCTGTGCACAGACTACCGAGAGTTGAATAAATTGACTGTCAAGAATAAGTATCTGATTCCTCGGATTGACGACCTGTTTGACCAGCTGGTGGGGTCAGTGGTGTATTCAAAGTTGAACTTAAAGTCAGGATACTATCAGTTGCGAATTCGAGATGAGGACATACCCAAAACAGCATTTGGTACGAGGTATGGTCACTTTGAGTTCTCGGTGATGCCGTCCGGGCTGGCGAACGCACCATCCGTATTCATGGATTTGATGAATCGAGTGTTTCGGAAATACTTGGACTCTTTTGTAGTTGTCTTTATTGATGACATCTTGGTATATTCCAAATCGGAGGTGGAGCATGAGACTCACTTGAGGGTAGTCTTGCAAGTGTTGCGGGAGAACCAGCTTTATGCAAAGTTCTCAAAGTGCGAGTTCTGGCTCGAGAAAGTGGCATTTTTAGGCCATGTGATCAGTGGGGATGGGTTGGCGGTAGATCCAACAAAAGTGGAGGCCATCAGAGATTGGCCGGTTTTGAGAACCGTGGCAGAAGTCCAAAGTTTTCTTGGACTAGCCTGGTACTATAGAAGATTTGTGGAAAACTTTTTGCGGATAGCTCTACCCCTCATGTCACTAACTCGTAAGGATCAGAAGTTTGTGTGAACTCAGGAGTGCAGTCAGACATTTGAGACACTGAAGGAAAGACTGATGACGGCTCCAATCCTAAGTCTACCGATCCGGACCGAGGATTTCAGATCTACAGTGACACATTAGGATGCGGTTTGGGTTGCATTTTGGTGCAGCATGGTAGCGTAATAGCCTTTGGGTCTAGGCAGCTGAAGCCTCATTAGAGGAATTAACCCGTCGATGACTTGGAGTTAGCGGCTATAATTTTCACGTTGAAATTGTGGCGGCACTATGTTTATGGTACGAAGGTGGAGATCTTCACGGATCACAAAAGCCTGACGTATCTCCTAGATCAGAAGGACTTGAATATGCGGCAGTACAGGTGGGTCGAGTTCCTTGGAGACTACGAGGTGGCGATTCAGTATACGCCAGGCAAAGCCAATGTGGTGGCAGATGCCTTGAGTGGTAAATACTCGGGGCAAGGGAATTTGATTGACGCTCATGATGAGCTATTGGTGAGGGAATGGGAGTCCCTCGGCTTAGAGTGCGTAGCAAGGGTCGAGTCTAGTGTGGCTCGGTTAAACTAGATTGACATGCAGAGCGACTTGTCCGATCGTATTCGGGAAGCGACTCGTTTGGATGTGGAGTTTCAGCCATTCGTGGTGGAAGCTCAAAAAGGCGAGAGCAGCGCCTGGGAGATGATTGCCGAGATTCTGAGGAAGGACGGAAGGATTTGGGTACCGTAGTTCGGCAAGCTCCGTGAGGAGTTGATGTTTGAGGCTCACTTCACAAAGTACTTCATTCATCCGGGCAGTACAAAGATGTACTTGTATATGAAGAGATCCTTTTGGTGGCCTGGACTGAAGCGGGACGTAGCTTTGTACGTGAATCAATGCCAAATCTGTGCCTTGGTGAAGGCCGAGTGTCAGAAGCCGAGCGGGTTCCTGAAGCCTCTTTTAATCCCCGAGTGGAAATTCGATGACATCGCTATGGATTTTTTGCATGGGTTACCTAGATCGCAGCAGGGTAACGACGCGATTTGGGTGATTGTTGATCGCTTAACCAAAGTGGCTCACTTCATCCCAAATCGGAAGAAGGACAGTGTGGAGAAGCTGGTGGAGTTGTATGTTCGCAACATTATGCGACTACATGGGATTCCTAAATGTATATTCAGCGATCGTGACGGACGTTTCATATCCAAGGACTGGAGGTTAGTTCAGAAGAGTCTAGGCATGAAGCTAAAGTTCAGGACGGCTTTCCATCCTCAAACTGACGGGCAAACCCAAAGAACGAACTATACTATGGAGGATATACTGAGGATGTGTGTTCTTGACTTCATCAAGAAATGGGAGGATCACCTCTTCATGGTGGAGTTCCCGTATAACAATAGTTACCAAGCAAGTATAAAGATGGCGCCATACGAAGCTTTGTATGGGAGGCGGTGTCGAACACCGATGTCGTGGACAGAGGCGGGAGACACCAAACTATTGGGAAAAGAAGTGGTAATTGATGCTTGTGAGTTGGTACGGACCATTCAAGAGCGCATGAAGGTGGCTCAAGATCGGCAAGCAAAATATTTTAATGCTCGCCATAGGAAGTTGGAGTTCGTGATAGGCGATTTGGTCTATTTGAAGATCAAGCAGTTCAAAGGCGTTTTGCGGATTCGCCGACTCAATAAGTTGAGTCCAAGGTTTTTGGGACATTTCGAGGTTGTTGAACGGGTGGGAGAAGCAGTGTACCGATTGGCGTTGTCCGCAGAGCTGAGTGGATTGCATGACGTCTTTCATGTCTCCGTCTTGAGAAAAGCCTTGGTAGAGGCTAGTGTGGTGATCGAATCGGCATCGGTGCCGATAGAGGAAAACTTGAGGATGTGAGTCCTTCCAATTGCTATATAAGATTCAGAAATTCGGCAGTTGCAGAACAAGGAGTTCAAACTCGTAAAAGTCTGATGGGACAACTGCGGCCGTGAGGAGCTCTCTTGGGAGCGAGAACAAACTATGCTGGAGGAGTATCCAGAGTTCTTCCGTTCAAGTATCATTTAAGTTTTGTGTACCTCGTTTTGCTTTTTGGTAATTTAGGGACAAAATTCTTTTAAGGGGGAGAGAGTTGTAACGCCCCAAAATTCAAAAGAAGGATGAGGAGCGTCGAGAGCCAAGTTTGGGTCTTGGTAAGGGTCACACGGCCTAGGACACGGGCATGTCCGTGGCCGTGTCTTGCCGGGTTCGTCGATAGCCCAGGAAGTCGATGATTTTTGCTCGATGATGTGTCGAGACAGGGAACGCGGCCTAGGACATGGGCGTGTCCATGGCCGTGTCGTGCCGGGTTCGTTGAGATCACGGGTGGTCGACAAACTGCGCTCGACGATTTGTCGAGATAGTGAACACGACCTGGGACACGGGCGTGTCCAAGGCCGTATCGAGCGTGTTCGATGAATTTTTTCTGCGAAGTCAACGAACAGGCAGTCGACAATCGTCGACACTTCATACACTGCCTGAGACACGGGCGTGTCCCAAGCCGTGTCCTTCTCGGGTTGTGTTTGGTCCTGTGTCGATGGATTAACACGCCCAGGCACACGGGCGTGTACTGCATGACACGGGCGTGTCAACTCTGACACGGGCATGTTCAGAGCCCATGTCCTGCTTTGGGTGCGACAGTTTCGGCATCGATTGGGGAACACGGGCGTGTCACAAGCCGTGTTAGGCCCAGGTGTTTTGATTTTCAGTCCGATCGTGGCCGTTCATTTCCTTCTTTTGTGATCTGATGGTCCAGGGTTGCCCTTGCTGAGTTAAGTCCGAGAATAGGGTATAGAAACCCTCATTATTCTTCAAACACTCTCTTTCTAAGATCTAGAGAGAAGGGAGAGCAAGGAAGAAGGTGAACGAGAGATCCGACTGCCGGTGCAGCTTCGGTGCTCCAAACTGCGAGCCGAGTCCAGATCCGTGGAGGCAAGACCGTTGTGAAGGTTTTCATCCGGCTAAGTTGCCATGGCTAGGAAGAGAGGTCAGAAGGTAACGATACTTCTCCTCTTTGTTTTAGGATGTATGTTTAACATCTTTTACTTTCTAGTTTTTGGACACCAAACTCTCAAATGAGAGGGGTTTGGGTCTCCAAGGTTCAAGAGGGACCTACGGGTCGATTGAGTCCGTCCCTGGCATGTTTTTGTATTAGAGATCCGCTCCGTTAGTGTATTATACATGGTGGGTGAAGCTGTAGTCGCGACCGTTAGTCTGACTCGGTGATGTTGCATACGAGCTTTAAGGATTCATAGAGATCCGATACGGCAGGATGCCGTTTGTGATGTTTGTGACGTTTTCCCCCTTTTCTCGAGTGAGTACGTGTAGTCGGAACCGGATAAGATTAGCTCCACAATGGCGGTAGATGGTTTCCTTGGTGGGCAAGGTTAGCTCTGCATTAGCGGTAGATGGTTTCCTTGGTGCGCAGAGACGTTGAAGTACGAATGTGGGATTAGGGTGGGAATGGTATTTTGATTGTAATGTGCTAAGGCATGGCTTTGTCTCCGTGGTCGGCTGGCTATCCCGTGACATGCAAGTCATGTGTGGAGAGTGTCCCGGCAAGACTAGTCCCCTTCTGTGAGACTGACGAGAATGCCAAGCATGGGGCAAGACTGGGAAATGAGGCTATGAGCGGGTGGGGTCCAACAAGGCTTCTTAGAATCGGTTAGTGTGTTAGACGGAGTCCTGACATGAGAAGTCAGAGCTTGCAGGCAAGCCCGGGTCTAAGACCATGAGCGGGTGGGGCCTTAGCAAGAGTTTCGTGTGACGGCTTGCATGTCGTTGGGGGAATTGCAGTGCCCCCTTTGTTTGCGGCATAATGCCAATGGGTAAATGATGAGTACCTAGATGATGTGATGATGTGCTAGATGCATACACGTTAGGGTGCCTTGGGTGAAGCCCGGGTTTTGCATTCATGCTGCATAGTAGGCCCCTTTTCTTTATATGCTCAACAGTAGAGAACGTGCATGTTGTTTGAGACATCTAATCCTGTTCATTAGTGCTATACTTATTTTTGTATATTGTATACGAAGTGCTGACTTGCAGGTTGGAGGGGTACCCCGGGGTCCGTTAGGGGCGGCCGGGAGGAGATGTGTTTGTTACATAGTTTGAGGTCAGCCTTTGCTGAACCACATTATAATCAAATTTTACAGGGCAAGGACCGCAAGCAGGAGCTAGCTCGCCGGCCAGAAAGGCCTAAGCCTCATGAAGTGTTACCATCCTTGCTATGGCTTTACTTTTGTGATTTTGTATGTTTGATGTTGTTGTCTTCCAGCTTGTATGTTAAGGAAGCATAGGAGTGCATATGCACTTTGATGTTTATGTATTGTTGGAGATTTGGACTCTCTTTTGTTGTAAGGCCATAAGGCTGTTTCGAGACTCTTGTGGATGTGGATAACTTCTAGTCTTGGTTGATGTTTCCGATGTATTTTGCTTATGAGTTATGAGTTTGGGTAGTTATATCATCTTATAATACTAAAGTTGTGGTATCTGTATGTTGTAGGGCCCTGGCCGGACCCATATTATACGGTCATTACAGGGGAGGTCTTACAGGGTGAGCTAATGGTTATTCTTATTAGGCGTCTCGCACACCTTGAGACCTTGGCCTGTGAAGTAGGATACGCCATCGTCCTTCGCATGGTAGATGAAAAAATTGTGGAAGATAGTCAGACTGAACTCGACGCGCTCACGGCGCAGGTAGCTAGCGAAAGCGACCAACATCGAGATGGAATTTGGGTTGAACTGTGCGGGTGTAATGCCCCAAAATTCGAAAGAGGGACGGACAACATTTAGAGCCAAGTTTGGGTCTTGGTGACGGTCACACGGAGTAGGACACGGGCGTGTTCCTGGCCGTGTCCTGCTCGGGTTCGATGAAGAACTCGGGTGGTCGGCGTGTTGGTCTCGACGAAGTGTCAAGACATTGAACACGGCCTAGGACACAAGCGTGTCCATGGTCGTGTCGTGCTCGGGTTCGTCGAGAGCCCAGGAAGTCGACGAACTGCGCTCGACGAAGTGTCAAGACAGTGAACACGGCCTAGGACACGGGCGTGTCCAAGGCCGTATCATGCGCGTGTTCGACGAATTTTCCGCGAAGTCGACAAAAAGGCAGTCGACGATTGTCGAGACTTCAAACACGGCCTGAGACACAGGCATGTCCCACACTGTGTCCTGCTCGGGTTGTTGGCCGAGCCGTGTGAGGGGATAGACACGGCCTGGATCCCAGGCATGTTCGTGTTGGACACGGGCGTGTCAAATGCGATACGGGTATGTCGAGTACCCGTGTTCTCCTCAGGCGGGGTTTGTTCCTGTGTCGATGGAGGAACCCGCCCAGACACACGGGCGTGTACTTAGTGACAAGGGCGTGTTCAGATCCCATGTCCTTTTCTGGGTGCGACGGTTTCAGCGTCGATTGAGGCACACAACCATGGACACGGGCGTGTCTCAAGTCGTGTTCGGCCCAGGAATTTTGGTTTTCAGTGCGAATCGAGGTCGTTCGTTTCCTTCTTTTGGGATCTGATGGTCTAGGGTTGTCCTTGCTGAGTTATGTCCGGGAATAGGGTTTGGAAACCCTCATTCTTCATCAAGTACTCTCTTTCTAAGTTCTAGAGAGAAGGGAGAGCAAGCAAGAAGGTGAAGGAGAGATCCGGCTGCCGGAGAAGCTTCAGAGCCCCAAATCGCGAGCCGAGTCCAGATCCGCGGAGGCTAATCCGTTGCGGTAGCTTTAATCCGGCTCAGTTCTCATGGCTAGGAAGAGGGGTCATAAGGTAACGACACTTCTCCTCTTAGTTTTAAGATGCATGTTTAGCATCTTTTCTTTCAAGCTTTTGGGCACCAAATCTCTCGAATGAGATGGGTTTGAGTCGTCATGGTTTAAGAGGAACCTCTGGGTCGATTGAGTCCGTCCCCGACATGTTTTTGCAATAGAGATCCGCTCCGTTAATGAATTAGGCATGGTGGGTGAAGCCATGGTCGTGACAGTTAGTCCGACTCGGTGATGTTGCATTACGAGCCTTTAGGATTTTGTAGAAATCCGTTGCGACAATATCCTGTTTGTGATGTTTATGCTTTCCCCCTTTTCTCGAGTGAGTACGTGTAGCCAGAACCGGACAAGGTTAGCTCTGCAGTGGCTGTAGATGGTTTCCTTGGTGGATAAGGTTAGCTCCTCATTGGCGGTAGATGGTTTCCTTGGTGTGCGGGGACGTTGTAGTACATACGATGGATTAGGGTGGGAATGTTTATGGATTGTTATGTGGTAAGGCGCGACTTTGTCTCTGTGGTCGGCTGGCTATCCCGTGACGTACAAGTCATGTGTGGAGAGTGTCTCGGCGAGACTAGTTCCCTTCTGTGAGATTGACGAGAATGCCAAGCATGGGGCAAGCCCGGGCATTGAGGCCATGAGCGGGTGGGGTCCAACAAGGGTTCTTAGAATCGGTCAGTGTGTTGGACAGAATCCTGACGTGAGAAGTCAGAGCTTGCAGGCAAGCCCGGTGAAAGAATTGGTTTCAAGATAACCTAAACACCTAGGGGGGGGGGGTGAATAGGTACAATTCTTTTTACACTAAGGCAGAATATTAATCCAGTTAATTAACTAGAATCAAACAGTTCTACAACTACCACAGCACAGAAATCACAATATCACACACAATCACAGATGACACACAGATTTATAGTGGTTCCCCAAATAATGGGTACATCCACTTTCCCCCTTCACCTATCTAGCAGTGTGCTAGATTCGGCCCAACTTCTTCCTTCCTTCTCAGATGAACAGATCTTACAGCTCAGAACCCAGTCAAGGTTCCTACAACTCAGAGTGAGTCCACACTCCTATAACTCATGCAATTAAGCCCTACCTCAACCTTCACCCAGGCCTACAACTCAGAGAATCAAATCGCCTACCTCTGGCACACAACCCTACCTCAGCCTTCCCAAGGCCTACAACTCAGAGATGTAATCTCCTACCTCAAGCACTCAGCCCTACCTCAGCCTTTATAAATTAGGCTTACAAATCAGATCAATAATGATCTTACAGAAAAAGATATAAAATAAGTTTTATCTTTCACCCAAGTTGAGAGAGAATGGGTAGAAATGTTTCTTGATCAGTTCTTGAAGAATCTGATTTCACAGAAATCAACCTGTCTTTGGCTTTCTTCAAAGCTTCTTGAATCTGAACACAATAAGGTTGAATTTCTTGACGATGATTTTCAATCAGCTTCCTTCTTAAAATCCAGAAATTAATCTGAATTCTTCTTTGCAAATTAGTTCAGGATCTGCTCTTAAGAGACTAGTTGATGATAGTATCTTTCTTCACTTGAATTGTTGGAGCTCTCTCTCTACAAATTCTTCTGAAGATACTTTGGAATTCTTCACTTAGATCCACTTGAAATCTCTGACTGGATTTCTTGTGTATATTGGATCTTTTGTTGTAATTGTGTGTTGTGTACTTCGTCTCCTTTTTTTTCTCGTTTTCTCAATTAATAGAATTTGTCTTTATATAGACTTCATCCAAGGTTACCGGCTGATCCGGTTACTAACCAACTTCTAATAGATCTGAGAGTTGCAGTAGACTTATTGGTAATGACAGCTGTCAAGTCTCCAGTCACTTCTTGAAACTTTGCCTCTGTCAGCAATATTTTGAATCTGAACTTCACATGCGTCGACACAAGTAGATTGAGTGTCGACACAATCTTTGGTGGTGTTGACACAGCTCTCATGGTGTCGACACTGCTTCTTGACATAACTTATGTAAGAATGTGTCGACACAAGTCCTGTGTGTCGACACAGTCACTTCTGGTCTTGGCACATTTAACTTTGAAGAATTCTAATGAGTTTGTCGACACAAGTCCTGAGTGTCGACACAGTTGATGTCGACTGAACTTTCTGTGTGTCGACACAAGTCCTGTGTATCAACACAGTTGATGCCGACTGAACTTTCTGTGTGTCGACACAAGTCCTATGTGTCGACACAATTTCTTTTGTTGTCGACATAGCTTTTCCAAGTGTCGACACAATTGACTCCAGGTGTCGACACAACTTTTCTCAAGTGTCGACACAAGTCTTCACAACTGTCGACACAGCTTCTTCTGGTGTCGACTTATGGACTTAGAAACTTTTCCTGCATATTCTTAACCTGTACATATAAACTCAAAACAACATCAAATACAACTTGATGCATATCATTGAGTTAGGTAAGGCTTCTCCAAATCTGGTACACATTTCCAATGTACCCAACAATCTCCCTCTTTTTGGAGAAGTCATAACCCTTAGTCAATGATATACACCATTTATAATAAACACACATTATGTTGTATATAAACATTACATAACAGGGTAACATATAAACAAAACATGTATAATATGTCATTACAGAATGATGCAAACATAGTGAGCATGAATCATTGTTTTGTTTAAACTATCAAAAGTTTGTCAACAATTAGTTTACATAGATTTTTTTAACAACTAAAGATTACATTGTTGTAAAATCTAGTTAATCTATTCTAAGGCTGATCAGGCTCCTGGATGACTATGCCTTTTCCGGGTTTGATCTGAGCCTGCATAGTAGGGTCAACATCATCAGCAGATTTCTTTCCTTTCAGATCTTTCCTTTTCTGTTCTTCAGCCCTTATCTTTTGCATTTCAAAATAATGAAAAGGCTTTGGGAAGTACTTGCTAGGCTCCAGAGCATTAGCAAGTAACTTCCCAGCTTTTGCTTTCCTTCTGTATTGAAGAATGGCTTCCTGCCTGGCTTCATACTTGTTCCATTCTTGCTCAGTGTACCATTTACCCCTTTCATGGGTCTTGTCCCTCACAACTTTCCAGGCAGTCAATATAATGTTCTTGGAAGTAGGACTCCATTGCTCAAAATCAGGCTTCAACTCTGCCTGTTCTCTAAACCTTTTCTTTGAGAGTTGAGCTTCTTGCTCTTTATTCAATGCTGCCCCTGAACTTTCCACTTTTTTAAATATAATATTCTTAGTAGCCTCTAGAGGGTTGTACATCTGATGAACCAGGTGTTGAATTTCCTCAAAGTTAGAAGGTGGATATATAATTTGAGCTACTTCCTGCTGACCCCCTTCATTTCTTGCTGCTTGAATTCCTGACTCATCTGTGTTATCATCATCACATAGGGGTGGATATCCCAAAGTTGCTCTAACAACATTTGTTATCCATTTGGCATGCTCTGAGCTAGCATTGACTATCAACCTCTTCCCCTTTATGACTTCTCTTTTAATATGATCCCTGAGTTCATTCTTGTGGAACCTGATTTGAGTATCCAGATAATTTGTTCCTTCTGTATAATAGGCTTTAAACTTTAGAAGCTGAGCAAATATAATCTTCTGAGATGCTTGAAGTACAGATTGGAAAGTGGCTAAATCCTCTTGAAGTTTCTTATCAAACTCAGATTTCTCTTTAGCCCTTGCCTCAGTCAGGGCAGTTGCAGTATTATTTAATTCTGTAACAATCACATTATATGATTCAGTTAGATTATCATTCATTCTAATTTGATTTTCAAGGACATAGCCTTGCTTGACCACTATATCATCAACTTTAGTCTTTATTATTCCTTCTTGTTGTTTTGCTAGGAAAACCACAACATTACCTCCTTTGTGAAAGCAATCTGTCATCTCCCTCTTATTCTGGTTTACCTCAAATCTAATTGATTTGATATCTTGAGCCATGGAGAATTGCAAATCTTTATGAGTTTCATCCATATATTTCTCCATGGCTATTCTTTGTTAATCTAATTTTACTTGCAAAGAAACCAATAAGGAGCTATAATCATGTGCAGGAGCTAGTTGTGGAGCAGTTTACAATGCCCTTTTATAGCTTTGGCTTCTTCTTCTGAAAACCATCAGCTTTCTCTTCTTTGCTTGAGATTATGCTTCATCAGCAGAAGCTGAGGTACTTGCTATATTAACTCTGTCCTGAGGTCTAGGAGGCAGTTCCTTTTCAGTCCTAGTTTGCTCCCCCTTAATTTCAGCTTGCTCCCCCTCAGTCCTGGATTGCTCCCCCTCAGTCCTGCCTTGCTCCCCCTCAGTCCTGGCTTACTCTATATCAGAGAATAACTCTTCAAGAGTAAACTCTTGTTGAGTATGTACTAGAGGCACCAGTAACTCGGGAGCATCAGCAGCTATAGATGTATCCTTCATGATAACATCCTGTGCTTGATTGTTGAGTTAAGTGGTCTGGTCAACATCAATCAAGGGCACATTTAGTGTTTCACACTCATTATTGAAAATTGTTTGATTAACTTCTTGGATTACCTCAAGAATAGTTTGATTAGCCATTTCACTTTCTAAGTATGTTGGCTCTTCCTCAAGATAAGGCTCCCCCTGCATCTGATCATCATGTCTAATGTCTTGAGCAGGTGATTTCTCAGTATTCTCTGGCCTCTCTTCATCAGCTATGTCTTTTACTAGCACTCTATCCCATCTAGAGATTATCCTTAGATCCATTCTTCTCATGTGATTGATCTTGGATCCAGTAGCCTGTTGCATCACTTCTGGAATTGCTCCAGCCAAGTATAAACTTAATATCCTTCCCAGATTTGATTTCTTGATGCTTTCTCTAATATTATCATATATGACTGCAGACCAATTGGTGTTGATTTTGTAGATGATCCTGGTCATGAGGCTGAACATGTAGGCTGAGACCCTATCATGTCCACCTGGTTTACATAAGATTACTTTGCCAACTACTTCAGAAAGGAATTTTCCTTGTACATTCATTCCTTTTCTATTCATGGATGATCCAATTTTCATGGTGGGATTTAATCCACACCACTGGAGTGCTTCCCTGGTCTTGGAAGAGGTAACTTCTTCGTCTTCTTGATTTTTGGGCAGATGAACAATTTTTCGTATGCTCTTCATGGTGAGTTTGATTTTATTACCTTGAACTGAAGACCTAATATTTAACCCAGTTGAATCCTGAGTTGTAGCTCCATAGAACTCAAGGATTTCCTTCTTCCATATTTTTATAGGTTTTGATGCCAAATATTACAAGCCATTTTCTGCAATTAGAGCTATCACAGCTTTAATTGCTGGTTCAGCATCGTCAAAAGCATTCCGTACCAGTGCATATCCCTCGTTCACATTTTCGTCAAGTTTTGGCGCCATTGGGATGGTGAGAAATCTTGAATGGAGAAGAGAGAGTTTGTCGACACAAGAATCTAGTCTCAATAAAGAAATCTGGAGAGCATGTCGACAGGGTTTGTGCTTGACCTATATATATGTGTCTAAACATAGAGGGTCAAAAGACGCGTCAAAATTTACTTAATGTGTCGACACTGTTGAGATGGTGTCGACACAGATAGCTAATGTCTCGACAGAAGTGTTGACTACTATGTGTCGACACCAATTAATGATGTGTTGACACAGACATACTTATTAGTTCAACAGAAAGTCTGTGTTGACTCTAGTTCTAAGTGTCGACACAACTTCTGGATATATCGACATAACTCCTTTGAAGTGTCGACACCAATTTTCTAGAAATGTCGACACAATTCCCCTGGTCGACATAGACCTCTTTTTGTGTTGACACAAAATTACTTAGACAAATTTGTCAATCTATACAATGTTCAGCATGCCTCATTCAATTTTAAAATTATTGAATTTTGTTTCATCCAAGGTCTTAGTGAACATGTCAGCAATTTGAAAACTTGTATTGACAAATTCTAAACATATATCCTCTTTTTCTACATGATCTCTAAGAAAATGATATCTTATTTCTATATGCTTTGTTCTACTATGAGAAACAGGATTATGAGCAATAGAAATAGCACTTGAAGAATCACAGAATAAAGGGGTTCTACTTACCTGGATACCATAATCTTTAAGCTGTTGCTGTATCCACAACAGCTGTGCACAGCAGCTCCCTGCAGCTACATACTCAGACTCAGCTATGGAGATTTCCACACTAGTCTGCTTCTTATAGCTCCAAGATACCAAACTCCCTCCTAGAAATTGACAGGTGCCAGTTTGTTGAAGTATTAGACCGGGCGGCTTAGCGGTCTGATCCAGCGGTTTGTTGACCGGGCGGCTTAGCGGTCTGATCCAGCGGTTTGTTGACCGAGCGGTCTGGCGGTCTCACTCTGAAGCCTGGAGACCGGGCGGTCTATCGGTCTACCATTGCGGCCCGTTCTATCCCGCTGGAGTTGCCGAGCGGTTAACCCATGTGTCTAACCGCGCGGCCTGTGCGGTCACCTTTATTCTAGCCGCTCAGTACTGTAAATGTTTAGTCCCACATTGTTTGTATTCTCTCTTTCTTATCTCCTCCATTCTATATAAGGGAGGTCATACCTTTGTAAATGATATCTTTTTTGGATAATAAAATTTCAATTATTCAAAAGTTTATCCGCTTGTTCTCTCTTTTTCGCTACTTTCTAACATGGCATCAGAGGACACGGTCATTTCCTCCTGATTCTGTGCGCTCTCTGTTGTTCGCGGCTTGTTTTCCGCTTTCTGCGACCTGTCTCACGACTTGCCTCCTCTTCTGTCCGCTACCCTATTCGTGCGGCTTGTTTCTGTCCGCTGCCCTGTTCGCGCGGCTTGCTTCTTCTTGGTTATCTTCTCCTACTACTATTCGTCGCAGCGACCTGTTCCTTGTCGCCGCGCTCCTTGTTCTTTCTTGCCTCTCCGACTTCCTAGTCGTTGCGGCCTGTCTCTGTCCGCGTGACTTGTCTCTACCCGTTGCGGACTTCTTCTCCCTGTCCGCTTCTGCTTCTGCTTTCCCCATTTCCGCTTGTCTCTATACTCGCGGTTTGCTGCTGTGATCTGCCTGACCATGCGGGTTGTTCCTTTCTCACCCGCATCTTGGTCGCGGTCACCTGCTCTTCTCCTCTCTTCTGTTCGCTCGGCATTTTCAGTCCGCGCGACCTCTTCCCCGCTGTGCCTTTGACCTCTTTCTAGCAGCTACTGTTCGCGCGGCTTCTTCTGTTTTCTAACCGCTACTGTTCGCACGGCTTCTTCTGCTTGCCGGGTTCTATGACTACCTCCGGTCTCACCACTACTCCTGCAGCTCCTTCTCCTCCTCCTCCTTCGGGCAACCTCGGCACCCTTTCCAAGCTTGTTGGCTCCAACTATCCCGATTGGAGCGTTTCTTTCACCTTTCTCCTTCGTTCTCAACGCAAGTGTCATCACCTCACCGATGACCCTCCTCCTCGCACCTCTCCTGAGTTTGATGACTGAGATGCGAGTGATGCTCTTGTCCGCACCTGGCTGGCCAACAACCTTTTTGATGTGTGCCTTCCTGTCATTCGCCATGATGAGACGGTCAAGGCCGCCTGGCTTCACCTCGCTGCTCTCTATTCTAAGGGGGGCCAGACGTCCCGCATTTATACTCTCTATGCGGACCTCTTCGCCCGCCCTTCCATGTCACCGGCTGCGGCTTATCAGCAGGTTCAGGCTCTTGGTGCTAAAATCCTCCAGAATCGCCCCTTCTCCGCGGACTTGGCCGACCAACACAAACACTTCCAGGAACTCCTGGTTGTTTGTTATCTTCTTCGTCTTCCAGACTCTTATGATATGATCCGCCAACAGATCTTGGGTGAGGCGGAATCTCCTACTTTGGATGCCACTACGGCTCGCTTTGCCGTTGTTACTTCGCTACTCCAGCGGCCTCTGTTGGCCTCCCCCCTTCCCAGGACTCCTTTGCTCACCAAGCTCAGAGGGGGGGCCCTAGTAGCCGCGGCTCCTCTGGCGGACGGGGTTCATCCCGGTTCCTCTGCTCTCACCGTGGTCGTACTGGCCATACTGTTGACCGCTGCTGGCAGAAACATCCTCATCTTCGCCCTTCCGGTGATGCTCCTTCTTCGGCCTCCGCCTCTTCTCGGCCGTCTGCCTCTGTGGCCACGACGTCAGGTAGTGCCCATGTCGTTACCCAAGGTAAATGGCTGATTGACTCCGGTGCCACAAATCATATGACGGGCAACCCTCATTGCTTCTCCCGTCTTGAGACCCATGACCGCTTACCCCCGGTTCGTGTGGCGGATGGTTCCCCGTCCCCGGTTCATGGGACGGGCATGGTTCAACTCACCCCATCGCTTTGCTTGGAGGATACCCTCTATGTCCCGAAGTTCCCGTGCAATTTGTTATCAGTTACTACTTTATGCCGGCAACTTCAGTGCTCCGTCTTATTCACTCCCACTACTTGTTCTTTTCAGGACCCGAGGACCCAGCGGACGATTGCTACTGGGACTGAGAGCGGCGACCTCTACTTCCTCGACGATGTTTCCGCTCTATCTGCCTACTCCTCCTCCACCGATCTCCTTCAGTGGCATCTTCGTCTTGGACATCCTCCTCCTCGGCTTATTCGCCAGCTTCTGCCCCACTTACCTCCTACCAGTTCTCCGCTCAACTGTGATGCGTGTCAGCTTGGCAAACATCATCGCTCCTCCTTCCCACCGAAGCAAGGCCGTGGCTCCTCTCGCATATTTGATCTTATTCATTCAGATGTATGGGGTCCTGCTCCTACCCTCACAGTTGGTCGGGGCAGTTCCTATTTTGTCACTTTTATCGATGATTTTTCTCGATGTACCTGGGTGTATCTGTTAAAAGATCGCTTTGAACTATTTTCTGTTTGGCAATCATTTTACTTTATGATTAAGACTCAATTTGCTATTTCTATTAAAGTCTTATGTTCTGATAATGCCAAGGAATATTTGACTCATGAGTTCTCCGCGTTCTTTCACCAACATGGCCTCCTTCATCAAACGACTTGTGTTTACACCTCCCAGCAGAATGGGGTGGCGGAGCGTAAAAACCGTCACCTGCTTGATGTTGCGCGTACTCTCATGACGCAGATGCACGTTCCTCGCTCCTACTGGGGCTACGCTGTGCTCCTCGCCTGCTATCTCATCAATCGCCTTCCCTCCGCGGTTCTCCATGGCCAGACTCCCTTCTCCCTTCTCTACCCCCACCAGGAACCTTTTCCTCTTCCTCTCCATGTCTTTGGCTGAACGGCCTTTGTTCACGCTCCCTCCGCTACCCGCGACAAGCTTTCCCCCCGTTCTACCAAGTGTGTCTTTTTGGGGTACTCTACCACTCAAAAAGGCTATTGCTGCTTTGACCCCCTTCTCCGCAAGCAGTTTGTCTCCACGGATGTGACTTTTTTCGAAAATGCTTCCTATTTCTCTCCTCCCTCTTCTCTTCCTTCTGATATCTTCGTTCCTTCCACACCTCTCCACGTTTTCCCACCTTCGTCTCCTCCTCCACCCACTCCTTCCCAGTCCGTCTCCCCACCCACCCCTCCACCCTCCTCTCCGCTGCCGTCTCTCTCTAGTCCCAGGCCAGCCTTCTCCGCCACGGACGCTCCGGTCGCTGACGCTCCCGTTGCTGACGCTCCCGTTGACCTGGATGTTCCCATTGCCCTTCGCAAAGGGGTGCGGGCGTGTACTCAACACCCGCTCACGGCTGTTGTTTCCTATGATCAGCTTTCTCCTTCTCGCAGGTGTTTTGCCTTGGCTATCTCTGCTACTTCTACTCTCCGTACCTACCAGGAGGCTCTTGCTCTCCCTCATTGGAAGTCTGCCATGGATGAGGAGATGGCTACTCTTACTGAACGGGGTACCTGGACCCTGGTTCCTCCTCCCGTGGGCACTGATGTGGTTGGCTGTCGCTGGGTCTTCGTTGTGAAGTTTCGCCCCGACGGCACTGTGGATCGCTATAAAGCCCGGCTAGTGGCCAAGGGCTTCACTCAGACTTACGGTGTTGATTACTTTGATACCTTCTCTCCGGTTGCTCGCCTCAGCACCATCCGGGTTCTCTTTTCTGTGGCTGTTAACCGGGCTTGGGCTATTTCTCAGCTTGATGTGAAGAATGCCTTTCTCTATGGCGATCTTCAGGAGGACGTCTATATGGAGCAACCTCCTGGGTATGTTGCTCCGGGGGAGACACGTGTATGTCATTTGAAGAAGGCCATTTATGGCCTAAAGCAGAGCCCTCGGGCATGGTTCGACAAATTCAGTGGTATTGTGGCTACCATCGGCTTTCAAAGGAGTTCGGCCGATCACTCCTTATTCATTCACAAAACGGCCTCGGGACTGGTGGTTTTGGTCGTATATGTGGATGATATTCTCCTTACTGGCGATGACCGAGATGGGGTGGACTTGACGAAGAAGCACCTCCGTCAGCACTTGGTCACGAAGGATATGGGCTCCCCAAAATACTTTTTGGGGATAGAAATCTCTCGGAAACTTGACTCCTTGGTTCTCTCTCAACGGAAGTATGCCCTTGATCTTCTACGAGAAGCAGGATTGACAGGTGCCAAACCAACTCGTTTTCCCATGGCTGTTGGAGAAGACAAAACGTGGACGGATGAGTCTCCTCTTCTATCTGATGTCACAAGGTACAGACGTTTGGTAGGCAAACTCATCTATCTCACGGTGACTAGACCCGACATCGCCTATGCTGTAGGCAAGGTCAGTCAGTTTATGCAAGCTCCCAGGGAGTGCCATCTTCAGTCCGCCCTGAAGATTTTAGAGTATATCAAAGCAGCACCGGGCAGAGGGTTACTCTTTCAGAAGAATGGTCATCTGAGGGTTGAGGCCTACTCAGATTCGAGTTATGCGGATGACAAAGGCGATCGTAAATCCACATCAGGTTTTTGTACCTTTGTTGGAGGTAATCTCGTGAGTTGGAAGAGCAAGAAACAGTCTGTTGTTTCCAGATCCAGTGCCGAAGCCGAATACCGGAGTATGGCGTCAACCACGTGTGAGTTAAAGTGGTTGCGGGCTCTCATGCTTGACCTGGGCAAGGTATATGACTGTCCTCTCCCTATGTTCTGTGACAACAAGGCCGCTATACACATATCCAGAAATCCGGTCTTCCATGAGAGAACAAAGCATATAGAGGTTGACTGTCACTTCATTCGGGAAGAGATTTTGAAGAAACAGATTTGTACTCCTTTTGTCACCTCTGACAAGGAATTGGCAGATATCTTCACCAAGCCGGTTTCTACTTCCTTCTTCAGCATTTGTGACAAGCTAGGCATGATTGATATCTATGCTCCAGCTTGAGGGGGAGTGTTGAAGTATTAGACCGGGCGGCTTAGCGGTCTGATCCAGCGGTTTGTTGACCGGGCGGCTTAGCGGTCTGATCCAGCGGTTTGTTGACCGAGCGGTCTCACTCTGAAGCCTGGAGACCGGGCGGTCTATCGGTCTACCATTACGGCCTGTTCTATCCTGCTGGAGTTGCCGAGCGGTTAACCTATGTGTCTAACCGTGCGGCCTGTGCGGTCACCTTTATTCTAGCCACTCAGTACTGTAAATGTTTAGTCCCACATTGTTTGTATTCTCTCTTTCTTATCTCCTCCATTCTATATAAGGGAGGTCATACCTTTGTAAATGATATCTTTTTTGGATAATAAAATTTCAATTATTCAAAAGTTTATCCGCTTGTTCTCTCTTTTTCGCTACTTTCTAACACAGTTGTGCTTTTTCTATCTTCTTCGCATCCTGCAAAGTCTGCATCTGAATATCCAGTCAGTAGAAAATCTCTATTCTTAGGGTACCAAAGACCTAAATTAGGTGTGCCCTTAAGATATCTCAAAATCCTCTTAATAAAAGTATAATGAGATTCTTTTGGGCAGGATTGGTACCTAGCACAGACACATGTAGCATACATGATGTCAGGTCTACTAGCAGTCAGATAAAGGAGGGAGCCAACTATACCTCTATACAAAGACTCATCTACAGGTTTTCCTGCATCATCTTTGCTTAGAGACATACTTGTCCCCATTGGAGTTCTCATGGTAGTGGATGACTCCATACCATACTTCTTAATTAAATACTGGGTGAACTTAGACTGGGATATGGACAGACCATCATCAGTCTATCTTACTTGGAGTCCCAAGAAGAACTTAAGTTCTCCCATGCTGCTCATTTCAAACTTCCCTCGCATAAGTTTAGCAAACTTCCTACAAAGGTTGTTTTCAGTAGAACCAAATATTATATAATCAACATATATTTGGACTTGAATTATCTTTCCTTTGGATTCCCTAAGGAATAGAGTTTTGTCTATTTTCCCCCTTGAGAATTTGTTCTCAATGAGGAAAGTAGACAATGTTTCATACCAAGCCCTTCGGGCTTGTTTTAAACCGTATAGGACTTTTCTAAGCCTATACACATAATTAGGATAGACTGGATCAATAAAACCTGATGGTTGTTCTACATAGACTTCCTTCTTTAAGTCTCCATTCAGGAATGCTGACTTAACATCCATTTGGAACACTTTGAAACCCTGATAAGCTTCATAGGCTAGGAATAGCCTGATTGCTTTCAACCTTGCCACAGGGGCAAATGTTTGATCAAAGTCTATGCCCTCTTCCTGCCTGTATCCTTTGGAAACCAGCCTTGCCTTGTTCTTAATTATGATCCCACTCTCATCTAGCTTGTTCCTGAAGATCCACTTAGTCCCTATGACATTGTGGTCTTTTGGTTTAAGAACTAACTTCCAAACCTTGCTGCTGAAACCAAAAAATCGGTCTCCTGTGGAGTTCGACCCTTGGGGAAGGGGTGACCGCGCACCTACTACCCTCAAGCGAACGATCTAGGCACAAGACTAGGAACACAAGGGACAGACCCAAGGTCTCAGTGTGGAGGACCCGCCGCATACCCGAAAGACTAACAATATCTTCCCCTCCCAAGCCAAGGGCTGAGCTAAGGCACCTTTGGAGGGCTCTCTTGGCTGATTGGGACATCTGAGGAGGATCTCAAGATCCACTCCTTAACTAAATGTGCCACCTCGGGTCTATGTAAAATGTTCCCCGCCCGCCTTACTATTGGCACAAAACCGCCCAGCAGCCCTACTCTACGCAACCCCAATTGGGCCGCTAACAGCGGAACTCTGCTATTCTGAAAGGATGACAACATGCCATCAGGGGCTTCCCGGCATCTATTCCTCGGGGCCCACACGGGGGGAGCGGTTCATTAACACGCCGCTCGCCCAAGACAGGAGTAAACTACATATTCACAGAGCATCACAAATATGAAAGAATATTACAGGAATATGAATTCCATACTCAGCACGCAGGCCGACAATATAAACATCGTTACCCTTGTCGCATGCTTGGCGGCGGGGCCGGGGGAGGAGCTCCGGGTCGATCCTATTGTATGCGGTCGCTTCGGTGGTCGATCTCCACTCTAGGCCGAGCCTTGCTCCAGGCCGAGCCTCGCTCCAGGCCGAGCCTCGCTCCAGGCCGAGCCTCGCTCCAGGCCGAGCCTCGCTCCAGGCCGAGCCTCGCTCCAGGACGAGCCTCGCTCCAGGCCGAGCTTGTTGCTGGGAGAGGGGGAGGTCGAGGTGTGCTGCTCTAGGCCGGGAAAAAGGGAGGGGGCCGGGTTGCTCCAGGCGGCTGGAAAAAGAGGGAGGTCGGGGTTGTGGTTGCTGCTCCAGGTCGGGAAAAAGAGGGAGAGGGGCGGGTTGTGGTTGCTGCTCCAGGTCGGGAAAAAGAGGGAGAGGGGCGTGGTTGTGGTTGCTGCTCCAAGTCGGGAAAAAATAGGGAGAGGGGCAGGGTTGTGGTTGCTGCTCCTGGTCGGGAAAAAGAGGGAGAGGGGCGGCCGTGTCCTGCCTTGCCGGCGACGGGAGAGAGGGGGAAAGGGGCGGCCGTGCCCTGCCTTGCCGGCAATGAGAGAGAGGGGGATGGTGGCCGGGTCCTGCTTTGCCGGCGACGGGAGAGAGGTGGAAAGGGGCGGCGGCGGCGGCTGGGCTCCAGGATCGACCAGGCTAGGGTTCCCGCCGTCTTTCCCGATTTCTCCCCTGCTTCGATTTCTTTCCTGCTTGCTGTTGTACCAGAGCCCCACCCATTTTTTCAATCCCCCTATCCCCCCTGCCTCCTTCTCCTCTCATATACATCTAATATCTACATATATAATCTAATCTATATTATATAATATAATATATATATTATATAGTATAATATATATATATATATATATATATATATATATATATAAATTCTAAGTCTAGGAACATAAGACCTCCGCACGCACGCACGAGGACCCACACGTCTTCGAACGTGGTCGCACCAACTCGTCGCCCAAAATACGCCGCTAGGCTGATATTTGGGGAGGGTCCCACTCGCCCGGCTACGGGGTTGTACACAATCCCCGCTCTTTTGGAGCTTGGCACAAGCTCGGAAAGAATCATCCAACCCAACGTATCCGGCGAGTGGGAGCCGACCCAAAAAACATTTTGAGAGAAACTGAAATCTGCGCTTGGAGCATCAATCTCTCCATGACCTTTCTGAACCTTTTGAATCACTCGATATCCTTTGGCTCACTGATATTGAATTGCTCTTATACCATTACTTACAACGAGTATATAATTTCTCGTGATATCGTGAAACAACAAAGCCGTATCTCCTGTATCCTCTCGTACACGCTGAGCTAATCCTTTCCCCCCAGGTGTGCCTACAGCTCTGCCAGCTAGTGAGAGCCTGACAGCGAGTCTACCCGGGGCCGAGCAGCACTGAGGGTCCCTTACCCCCCAGGCGAGCCTACGGACCTGCCAGCTAGTAGGAGCCAGGCGGCGGGTCTACCCGGGGCCGAGCATCACTCGGGGTCCTGTAAAAAGTCTCCACAAACCAACCCTTTCCCCCCAGCTGTGCCTATAGCCCTGCCAGCTAATGAGAGCCTGACAGAGAATCTACCCGGGGTCCACTACTACTGCCATCGAGTGACTTCCGACCCTGCCAGCTAGGTGAGAGCCTGACAGAGGGATCTGCTCGAGGCCCACGGATGACAACGAGTGACTTACGGCCCTGCCAGCTAGGTGAGAGCCTGACAGCGGGATCTGCTCGGGGTCTACTACTATTTCCATCGAGTGACTTCCGGCCCTGCCAGCTAGGTGAGAGCCTGACAGCGGGATCTGCTCGAGGCCCATGGATAACACCGAGTGACTTCCGGCCCTGCCAGCTAGGTGAGAGCCTGACAGCGGGATCTGCTCGGGGTCCACTACTACCGCCATCGAGTGACTTCCGGCCCTGCCAGCTAGGTGAGAGCCTGACAGAGGGATCTGCTCGAGGCCCACAGATGACACCGAGTGACTTCCGACCCTACCAGCTAGGTGAGAGCCTGACAGCGGGATCTGCTCGGGGTCCACTACTACCGCCATCGAGTGACTTCCGGCCCTGCCAGCTAGGTGAGACCCTAACAGCGGGATCTGCTCGAGGCCCACGGATGACACCGAGTGACTTCCGGCCCTGCCAGCTAGGTGAGAGCCTGACATCGGGATCTGCTCGGTGTCCACTACTACCGCCATCAAGTGACTTCCGGCCCTGCCAGCTAGGTGAGAGCCTGACAGTGGGATCTGCTCGAGGCCCACGGATGACACTGAGTGACTTCCGGCCCTGCCAGCTAGGTGAGAGCCTGGCAGCGGGATCTGCTCGGGGTCCAAACACATTCCATCGAGTGACTTCCGGCCCTGTCAGCTAGGTGAGAGCCTGACAATGAGATCTGCTCGAGGCCAAGGATGACACCGAGTGACTTCCGGCCCTGCCAGCTAGGTGAGTGCCTGGCAGCGGGATCTTCTCGGGGTCCAAACACATTCCATCGAGTGACTTCCGGCCCTGTCAGCTAGGTGAGAGCCTGACAGCAGGATCTACTCGAGGCCAAGGATGACACCGAGTGACTTCCGGCGCTGCCAGCTAGGTGAGAGCCTGGCAGCGGGATCTGCTCGAGGTCCACTACTACCGCCATCGAGTGACTTCCGGCCCTGCCAGCTAGGTGAGAGCCTGACAGCGGGATCTGCTCGAGGCCCATGGATGACACCGAGTGACTTCCGGCCCTGCCAGCTAGGTGAGAGCCAGACAGCGGGATTTGCTTGGGGTCCACTACTACCGCCATCGAGTGACTTCCGGCCCTGCCAGCTAGGTGAGAGCTTGACAGCGGGATCTTCTCGAGGCCCACGGATGACACCGAGTGACTTCCGGCCCTGCCATCTAGGTGAGAGCCTGACAGCGGGATCTGCTCGGGGTCCACTACTACCGCCATCGAGTGACTTCCGACCCTGCCAGCTAGGTGAGAGCCTGACAGCGAGATCTGCTCGAGGCCTACGGATGACACCGAGTGATTTCCCGCCTTGCCAGCTAGGTGAGAGCTTGACAGCGGGATCTGCTCGGGGTCCACTACTACCGCCATCGAGTGACTTCCAGCCCTGCCAGCTAGGTGAGAGCCTGACAGTGGGATCTGCTCGAGGCCAAGGATGACACCGAGTGAATTCCGGCCCTGCCAGCTAGGTGAGAGCCTGGCAGCAGGATCTACTCGGGGTCCAAACACATTCCATCGAGTGACTTCCAACCCTGTCCGCTAGGTGAGAGCCTGACAGCGGGGTCTGCTCGAGGTGGAAACATCATGTTTACCTAAGAGGTGTTGGAGAGCTAATTACACCGATGCTTTTACAAATGGAGGACGCATTCTTTTCATAAGATAGACGATCTGACAGTCGTCAAATCGAGAAGCTGGCATCCTAGCCTATTCCTAATAATTCCTCCAATCGGAAGAGAGATGCAATCGAGGGGACATAGGCCGACATGCAAGGGGGGAGCTGATCTCGGCCGTCAGTGCAGAGGCTCGGTCTTACAATTGCGCTTAGAGTCCCGAGGCATCGTACCATCATCCGAACTGGGCTATTTAGAAGGAACAGGTCGGCGGCTCGTATCCCGATCTAATGACAAAGATCACTTTCCGCCATGTCACTTGCGATTGCTTGGAGAGATCGACCCTTTATCAAATCTGGGAGGTTAGCGTCTAGGCTCGTCCCTGATAATTCCTCTAGTCGGAGGAGAGGTGAGATCAGGAGGACATAGGCCGGCGTGCAAGGGGGGAGCTGATCTCGGACGTCAGTGCAGAGGCTAGGTCTTACAATAGCGCTTAAAGTCCCGCGACACTGTCCCATCGTCCGAACTAGGCTATTTAAAAGGAACGGGTTGGACGTTTGGCTTCCGGAGTCGATCGCGAGGCTAATCCTTGAAGCCCTCAGAAGCTCGAGGCGAATTGGTAATAAAGAGAAAACTTGACCGCTACTGAATTACCAGGAAGAGATAACATATTACCGCTAGGGAGGGAACCCTTTCAGGTCACCCCGGCTCCTAATACCTCTCAGATGCTCTCTTACATGATCTTGAAGACAATAACCTCCAGGTTTCTCGTTGATGTAATAAGTGGGGATACACAGGTTTTCATAGGTAGAAGCGCTTCAAATAGGTGCAAATCCTACTCCAAATGCTATGGGATTCAAACAACAGCTATGGGAGGGGACAACTCTGAGTATGAGGACCTTACATACAAAGTATCAACGCATGACCCTGGTCGTCACCTGGTTCCACTTCTATAGCCATGACGCTCGCCAGAGTTCTTCTGTGCTGGTCACACTCCACGCTCACCGCACCAAAATGTTGAAACCGAAAAATCGGTCTCCTGTGGAGTTTGACCCTTGGGGAAGGGGTGACCGCGCACCTACTACCCTCAAGCGAACGATCTAGGCACAAGACTTGAAACACAAGGGACAGACCCAAGGTCTCAGCATGGTGGACCCGCCGCATACCCGGAAGACTAACAAACTCTTCCCCTCCCGAGCCAAGGGCTGAGCTAAGGCACCTTCGGAGGGCTCTCTTGGCCGACCGGGACATCTGAGGAGGATCTCAAGATCCACTCCTTAACTAAAGGTGCCACCTCAGGTCTATGTAAAATGTTCCCCGCCCGCCTTACTATTGGCACAAAACTGCCCAGCAGCCCTACTCTACGCAACCCCAATTGGGCCGCTAACGGCGGAACTCCGCTATTCTGAAAGGATGACAACATGCCATCAGGGGCTTCCCGGCATCTATTCCTCGGGGCCCACACGGGGAGAGCGGTTCACGAACACGCCGCTCGCCCAAGACAGGAGTAAACTACATATTCACAGAGCATCACAGATATGAAAGAATATTACAGGAATATGAATTCCATACTCAGCACGCAGGCCGGCAATATAAACAAAAAGGCCTTCGAGGGCCGGCACAAGTTTGGGCTTAAGCCTGCTACTCCCCGCCTGGTACTGCAACACCTGTACGCCAACGTCTCAACGAGCGGCAACCAACTAGGCATCGGTCGGCTAACAAAAGCGGGCCAAACATATTGCACACACCCCCTTTTTTGGGGCTTGTGGTGCGCATTCCCTGCAAACGGCCAATAAACAACTTCCTTAGAGTCTTCTCCGGGAACCCTAGAACATCACCAATCCGGCTCACACGTCCGGATGGGCTTCACACAGCATGCCTAAACCCGTACTCAGGATTCCGGTACTAATGCAATTAATTGCGGGGACGTACACGTCAACCCATCGGAAAGCTCCATTCCCCCCACCTGTTGGTGGAGAGGGGATTCCATGCAAATATGTAAACTGAGGGCTTCACCTGCCCAAGTAGAAACATCGTTACCCTTGTCGCGTGCTTGGCGGCGGGGCCGGGAGAGGAGCTCCGGGTCGATCCTACTGCATGCGGCCGCGTCGGTGGTCGATCTCCACTCTAGGCCGAGCCTTGCTCCAGGCCGAGCCTCGCTCCAGGCCGAGCCTCGCTCCAGGCCGAGCCTCGCTCCAGGCCGAGCCTCTCTCCAGGCCGAGCCTCGCTCCAGGCCGAGCCTCGCTCCAGGCCGAACCACGCTCCAGGACGAGCCTCGCTCCAGGTTGATCCTCCCTCCAGGCCGAGCCTCGATCCAGGCCGAGCCTAGCTCCAGGCCGAGCCTCGATCCAGGCCGAGCCTCGCTCCAGGCCGAGCCTCGCTCCAGGCCGAGCCTCGCTCCAGGCCGAGCCTCGCTCCAGGCCGAGCCTCTCTCTAGGCCGAGCTTGCTGCCGGGAGAGGGGGAGGTCGAGGTTTGCTACTCCAGGCCGGGAAAAAGGGAGGGGGGCCGGGTTGCTCCAGGCAGCTGGAAAAAGAGGGAGGTCGGGGTTATGGTTGCTGGTCCAGGTCGGGAAAAAGAGGGAGAGTGGCGGGTTGTGGTTGCTGCTCCAGGTTGGGAAAAAGAGGGAGAGGGGCGAGGTTGTGGTTGCTGCTCCAGGTCGGGAAAAAGAGGGAGAGGGGCGGGGTTGTGGTTGCTGCTCCAGGTCGGGAAAAAGAGGGAGAGGGGCGGCCGTGTCCTGCCTTGCCGGCGATGGGAGAGAGGGGGAAAGGGGTGGTCGTGCCCTGCCCTGCCGGCGACGAGAGAGAGAGGCGGATGGCGGCCGGGTCCTGCTTTGCCGGCAACGGGAGAGAGGTGGAAAGGGGCGGCGGTAGCTGGGCTCCAGGATCGACCGGGCTAGGGTTCCCGCCGTCTTTCCCGATTTCTACCCTGCTTCGATTTCTTTCCTACTTGCTGCTGTACCCGAGCCCCACCCATTTTTTCAATCGCCCTGTCCTCCCTGCCTCCTTCTCCTCTCATATACATCTAATATCTACATATATAATCTAATCTATATTATATAATATAATATATATATATATTATATAGTATAATATATATATATATATATATATATATATATATATATATATATATATATATATATATATATATATATATATATATATATATATATAAATTCTAAGTCTAGGAACATAAGACCTCCGCACGCACGCACAAGGACCCACACGTTTTCGAACGGGGTCGCACAAACCCGTCGCCCATAACACCCCCCTAGGCTGATATTTGGGGAGGGTCCCACTCGCCCGACTACGGGGTTGTACACTTGCATCTCCTGATTTGATTCAACTCCTCATGCATAGCATCAACCCAGTGTGGGTCTTGTATAGCTTCTTCAAATCTTTTAGGTTCCTCTTGAGACAAGAAGCTTGAGCATAGTACAGTGTTCAAGCTCTTGCTTCTAGTTTGAACCCCTTGTCTAGGATCACCAATAATTTGGTGTACATGATGATCCTTTAAATGTCTAACTGCTGGAGGAACTCTGTCTGTAGTTTGACTTTCTCCATTTTCTTCATTCTGCTGTACTTCATTGTCTTCTTCATCCAGAGAGACATGTTCTCCCCCTGGACAACAAGCATCTTTATCTTCATCTAGCCTTGCAGTTTGATCTTCTTTGATAGTCAACATGTCCATTTTCTCTTTTATACCTGTAGAGCTACAAGAACTACTTGGCAACTCACTGTTAATAAGTCTTGATTCATCAAATATAACATGAACAGACTCTTCTACAACTTGAGTAGTCAAGTTATAGACTCTATATGCCTTACTATTGTTGCTGTACACAACAAATATTCCATCTTGGGATTTGGCGGCAAACTTTGTCAGGTAAGACTTGCCATTGTTAAGCACATAGCACTTGCAACCAAAGATCCTAAAATAGGATAAGTTTGGTTTTCTGCCTTTCATAACCTCATAGTGTGTCTTTTTGTGGCTCTTAGTGATAGAAGCCCTATTGAGCACATGACATGCAATGTTTACTGCCTCAACCCAAAAATATTCTGGGATAGAAGTGTCACTCAATAGAGTTCTACCTGCCTCAATGAGAGTCCTATTCTTTCTTTCAGCAATTCTATTTTGCTGAGGAGTCCTAGGTGAGGAGAATTCCTGATGAATCCCAAATTCTTCACACAACTTTGTCATATTTTCAGATTGAAATTTAGTTCCATGGTCACTTCTGATTTTGACCACTGAATTGTTCAGTTCATTCTGAATTTGCTTAACAAAGTTACAAAAAACAGTTGGGATTTCAGATTTCTGCCTCAGAAAGAAAACCCATGAAAATCTAGAATAGTCATATACAACCACAAATGTGTAGACTTTCCTACCTAGGCTCTGAACTGGCATTGGACCAAATAAATCCATATGCAAGAGGTATAAACACTTCACTGACTCTTTGGTTTCTAGGCTATGAAAGGAGGACCTGGTCTGCTTGCCTTTTTGACAAGATGAGCATATTCCTTCCTTAATGCACTTAACTTGAGGACCATTCCTCACTAACTCTTTATTGAAGAGTTGACCAATAGTCTTGTAGTATAGATGAGCTAGCATCTTGTGCCATTTGACACAATGAGAGGCTTTCTCATCAGCTACCAGACAAATAGGAGAATCTTTATTCTCATTCACAAAGTTTTGGCAATACACATTTCCTTTCCTATAACTAGTCAACATGATCTTCTGATCACTTGACCTTTTAATATGACAACCATTCTTAATGAATGAAATGTCATATCCAAGATCACTCAGTTGACTTATGTTTATTAAGTTATGTTTCAAACCCTTCACATAAGCCACTTGAGTGATAGTAATTGAGCTGTTAGAAATGTTACCAAACCCTTTGATGACTCCTTTTTCAGAACCACCAAAGATTACTTTAGGTCCATTCAATATGGCGAGTAGTCCTTCAGCAATCCTCTTGTTCCAGTCATATATCTGGAACATCCACTGTCCAAGTACCATAGAGGGACATGGCCACTTGGACTTATCTGTAATAAATAATTACTTAACCTTAGAACCCAAATTGTTATTGGGTCTTTGGTTCAGGTTAGACTGAAATTTAGCATAATTTGTAGCAGCCCTTCTTCCAAGTAAGCTGACATTCATCCTGACACTAGTGTTGTGCCAACAATCAATGACAAAGTGTCCCACCTTGCCACAACACCAGCACTCATATTTATTATACCTTTGTTTAGGTACAGTTTTAACAGCTTTGCTGTCAGCTGTTCCTAATACTGTAGGTACAATGTTTCTTTGTTTGAGTGCTGGAGACCTCTTGTCATTCAAAATGTCAGGCTTACCATGACCATGTGTGATATCATGATCATATCTCTTGGTAGGCTGTTGCACATTTCTGAGAGCAATAGGGGGATTGAAGACAAGTGGCTTAACTGGAGCTTTCTTTTTTCTTTTGGAATTAGCTCCCCTAGTATTTCCCTTAAAACCCAAACCTGCCTTACCCTTTTTAGACACAAAGTCATCAATTAAGGGTATGACAGATTTTGGCTTAGAGAAACTAGGCACTAGATCCTTTTCCTTCTGAAGTCTGACTTCCAGACTTTTGATTTGATCATTCTTGAATGTGATTGTTCCCATCTGAATAACATTTATATTTTTCAGCTTGACAATCTCATTCATCTTCTGATCCAGCAGCTTTTCTGAATTAGATGCAGCCAACTTAAGAGCTGCAATTTCCTTAGCCTGAATTTTAGTCAGGTTTTTGCATCTCTTAAATGCCTGCAGCAAATCACCATATTCATCTATAAGTTGATGAATATCTTTTTCAGATTCAGATACATCTACATATCTTGATGCAAATACTTCTGATTCCGAGCCAGTGTAATAATCAGAGTCTTCAGATAAGCTTTTTATCATACTGGGATCAGGCTGATCCTGGCAATGATCTTCATCAGTCTGGGCCATCAACCCTTTGCACCGATGATCTTCAGTTCCATTTATTGAGTCCAGAAATTGCAAGAACTCAGTCTCTTCTTTTGTTGCAAGCAGACCAATATAAGCTTCAGCATCAGATTCAGAATCTGATGATGATGGATCTGTCCAGCTTTTCTCTTTCTTTGTTACAAAGGATTTCTCCTTCTTGTTCTTATACTGAGACTTATTCTTATCTGCAGATTCCTTTCTTTTGTCTGGACAATCAGCTACTACATGTCCAGCTCTGTTGCAGCAATATCACACAATCTTTATAGTTGTTGATTTGCTAGGTTTTGACCTACTCTTGTCCTTTCTAGATGACTTTCTTTTCTGATAATATTCATCCTACTGAGAGGAGGATGGATTAGTTCTCCACTGCTTCTTCTTCAAAAATTTCTGAAACTGCCTTGTGAACACAATAAAGTCCTCATCAGAATGATTGATGTCTGAGGTGTGACTATCATAACTTTCAGAGATCACTTCTGCAGCTTTCTTAGAAGGAGATGGAGACATCCTCCTGTCCTTTCTTGTGGCTTCTGCCTTGAAGGCCACTGACTTTTCTCTATGGTCAACTTTTGTACTTTTCTCTTCCTCCTTCCTGGTCATGAGTTGCATTTTATAAGAAAGCAATTTGCCATTTAGTGTTGGAGGAGAGATTTCTGCCAGTCTGGCCACTTTCTTGATGACACAGATTTTGGTGTCCCAATCCTTAGTCAGAGATCTAAGGAATTTATCATTCAACTCATATGTACTAAAGACCCTTCCATATGACATTAGTTCATTCACAATTCTGAAGAACTTCTTGTTACATTCAGTGATGCTGTCTGATTTGCTTTGTCTGAAGCTCTCATATTCCTGATTAAGCATTGACTTTCTATCTTGCCTAACTTCTTCTGATCCCTCCATGTAGACTATCAATGTGTCCCACATCTCCTTGGAGGTTTTACAGTGAATTAGATTTTGGAATGTTGAGTCATCTATGACACTCACTATAATATTCTGAGCTCTCTTGTCCATACTAGCCAAGATAATCTCTTCCTTAGTCATTTCTGAAAAGTCTTTTGGTGTCCTCTGATTAGCATCAAGAACTGAGACTTTCATTGGAATATAAGGCCCTTCCTTAACAGTTATATATATTCTTGGATCAGATGCTTCCATAAACAGTCTGACCCACTCTTTCCATATTCCAAAGATTTCTTTCCTGTAGATGGGCCACTTCATGGAACTAAGTTCCTTATGATTTTCTCCTGAACCCATCTTTTCTAATTTATTCTGCCTCACAGATCTTACTCAGACTGTTATGTCTATTTTTGAGCAACCTGCCTCTGATACCACTTGAAAGAATTGGTTTCAAGATAACCTAAACACCTAGGGGGGGGGGGGGTGAATAGGTACAATTCTTTTTACACTAAGGCAGAATATTAATTCAGTTAATTAACTAGAATCAAACAGTTCTACAGCTACCACGACACAGAAATCACAATATCAAACACAATCACAGATGACACACATATTTATAGTTGTTCCCCAAATGACGGATACATCCACTTTCCCCCTTCGCCTATCTAGCAGTGTGCTAGATTCGGCCCAACTTCTTCCTTCTTTCTCAGATCAACAGATCTTACAGCTCAGAACCCAGTTAAGGTTCCTACAACTCAGAGTGAGTCCACACTCCTACAACTCAAGCAATTAAGCCCTACCTCAGCCTTCACCCAGGCCTACAACTCAGAGAATCAAATCTCCTACCTCAGGCACACAGCCGTACCTCAGCCTTCCCAAGGCCTACAACTCAGAGATGTAATCTCCTACCTCAGGAACTCAGCCCTACCTCAGTCTTTATAAATTAGGCTTACAACTCAGATCAATAATGATCTTACAGAAAAAGATATAAAATAAGTTTTATCTTTCACCCAAGTTGAGAGAGAATGGGTAGAAATGTTTCTTGATCAGTTCTTCAAGAATCTGATTTCACAGAAATCAACCTGTCTTTGGCTTTCTTCAAAGCTTCTTGAATCTGAACACAATAAAGTTGAATTTCTTGAAGATGATCTTCAATCAGCTTCCTTCTTAAAATCCAGAAATTAATCTGAATTCTTCTTTGTAGATTAGTTCAGGATCTGATCATAAGAGACTAGTTGATGAGAGTCTCTTTCTTCACTTGAATTGTTGGAGCTCTTTCTCTCTACAAATTCTTCTGAAGATACTTTGGAATTCTTCACTTTGATCCACTTGAAATCTCTGACTGGATTTCTTGTGTATGTTGTATCTTCTATTGTAATTGTGTGTTGTGTACTTTGTCTCCTTTTGTTCTCGTTTTATCAATTGATAGAATCTGTCTTTATATAGACTTCATCCAAGGTTACCGGCTGATCCGCTTGCTAACAAAATTCTGACAGATCTGACAGTTGCAGCAGACTTGTTGGTAATGGCAGCTGTCAAGTCTCCAGTCACTTCTTGAAACTTTGTCTCTGTCAGCAATATGTCGAATCTGAACTTTACATGTGTCGACACAAGTAGATTGAGTGTCGAAACAATCTTTGGTGGTGTCGACACAGCTCTCATGGTGTCGACACTGCTTCTTGACATAGCTTCTGTAAGAATGTGTCGACACAAGTCCTGTGTGTCGACACAGTCACTTCTTGTCTTAGCACATTTAACTTTGAAGAATTCTGATGAGTGTGTCGACACAAGTCCTGAGTGTCGACATAGTTGATGTCGACTGAACTTTTTGTGTGTCGACACAAGTCCTGTGTGTCGACACAGTTGATGTCGGCTGAACTTTCTATGTGTTTACACAAGTCCTGTGTGTCGACACAATTTCTTTTGGTGTCGACACAGCTTTTCCAACTGTTGACACAATTGACTCCAGGTGTCGGCACAGCTTTTCTCAAGTGTCGACACAAGTCTTCACAACTGTCGACACAACTTCTTCTGGTGTTGACTTATGGACTTAGAAACTTTTCCTGCATATTCTTAACCTGCACATATAAACTCAAAACAACATCAAATACAACTTGATGCATATCATTGAGTTTGGTGAGGCTTCTCCAAATCTGGTACTCATTTTCCAATGTACCCAACACCCAGGTCTAAGACCATGAGCGGGTGGGTCCTTGGCAAGAGTTCTGTGTGGCGGATTGTATGCCGATAGGCGAATTGCAGTACCATTTTTGCTTGAGGCTTAATGCCAATGGGGAAATTGGAAGTACCCATATATTTGATGAAGTGCTAGATGCATACGCGATAGAGTGCCTTGGGTGAAACCCGGGTTTTGCATTCATGCTGCATAGTAGGCCCCTTTTTATTGTACGCTCAACAGTAGAAAATATGAATGTTGTTTGAGACATCCAAGCCTATTATTTTAGTGCTTTACTTGTTTATGTATATGGTATACGATGTGCTGACTTGCAGGTTGGAGGGGTACCCTAGGGTCCGTTAGGGGCGGCCAGGAGGAGATGTGTTTGTTACACAGTTTGAGGTCAGCCTTTGCTGACCCATGTTACAACCAATTTTTTCAGGGCAAGGATCGCAAGCAGGAGCTAGCTTGCCGGCCAATAAGGCCTAAGCCTCATGAAGTGTTTCAAGTTTTGTACTAGCACTATTTTGGTGGCCTTGTATGCTTGATGCGTTTGTTTTCTGGCTTGCATGCCGAGGTAGTCTAGGAGTGTTTATGCACATTGTTAATGATGTTAACTTTTGGAGTTTGGACTCTCTCTATTGTTGTAAGGCCATAAGGCTGTTTCGAAACTCATGTGTATGTGGATATCTTCTAATCTTATTTGCTGTTTCTGTTGTTATTTGGTTTTGGGTTTTGAGATTGGGTAGTTATATCATCTTTTAATGCTAAAGCTGTGGCATCTATATGTTGTGGGGCCTCGGCCGGACCCATATTATACGGTCATTACAGGGGAGGTGTTACAATTTTGTATCAGAGCCAGATTTAGATTCAAGCTCAGTGCGTATAGAAGTTATCCACATAGGAGTAATGCGAGACCATGTGTATCCTTATGTTTGAGTCTTGCGATTAAGAGACTGATTCCTTGTTACCTTGCTTTTATTAAGAGTGTAAGCAATGAGGCGGGTATGTCGAGACCAAGAGGAGAACTTTCGGCGAGCAGCGCCACTGTTCAGGGTCCTTTGGGCATGGGTGTAAACCCGGCCGACTTCTGCAGTATGCTTGCAGAAGCAATGGTGGCAGCCCAATCTGCAACAACAGCTCAGGTAGAAACTCCTGCTACCCCGGATACGACGACGACCGTGCCGGGCGGATAAGCTAGACGAGCAGAGCCGTTGGCCGAAAGGGTGGTTGTCGGGCATGGGGACCGGCAGATGAAGTATTTTCTGAGCTTCCATCCCCCGACATTTAAGGGAGTCGGTACGCCAACTGATGAGTATTGGTGGGCACGGATGCAAGAGCTTCTGAGGGAGGCCGAGACGCCAGAGGAGAAGAAATCTGAGTTTGCGGCCTTCATGTTGGAGGGAGATGCAAAGTTGTGGTGGGTGAGCCATAGCGGCTGCCAGTTTCCTGGACGCACCCCGTCCATGGAAGAGTTTTGGAATGCTTTCCTAAAGAAGTACATTACTGTTTCGACAAGGTTGGCCTTCCAAAGACAGTTTCTGCACTTGGTGCAGTGGGATAAGACGGTGGACGAGTATGTTCAGGAGTTCACTCGGTTGGGTCGTTATGCAGCAACGACAATGGCAGATGATGAGGAGAGGGATAACCTCTTCTACCAGGGGCTGAGGGAGAATCTAAGACAACCCCTCATCGCCATGAAGAGAGCTGGTTTCAATGAGTTGGTTGAGCTGCCAGAACATTATAGAGTGATCTGGAGCGAAGCCAACGTCGTAAGGGTTTTGCGCCCAAGAAAGGGGAAGGGAAGCCTTCTCAATCCCAAGGAAAGTCTGAAGGGATTAGGTGGAAGAAAAAGCCTCACCCATTCAAGTCTGGTGAGAAAAGTAAATGGACGTCCGGAGGGTCTCACTCTAGGGAACCATCGACGTGTTTCAATTGTGGTAAGGTGGGGCACATTACTCATTTTTGTAATCAAGGAGGTGCGAAGCAGGAGCCAAGGCAGGAGCAGACTGTGCGCTCCGGCCCTAGTATCGCAGAGAAAGGGAAGATGGTGGAGTCTAGTGATTCTAGTTTCCAACCAGTGCAACCAAGGGCCTACAACCTTGGGCAGCAGGAAGCGATCGGACAACCCGATGTGGTGACAGGTATGAGGAAGTTTAAATTTAATCTCATACTTCTTTCTTTGAAACCGTTTATGTTTGATGCCTCTATTGTTAGGCTTTGAGTCAGTTTCCGGATACCCCGTTAGGGTATTGTTTGATATGGGAGTGTCACACTCATTTATTGCGGAAAGCTTTATCCGGAGAATTGGAGTTGAGTCATGCTCGGCGGACGCAGAGCTGAAGGTGCGCTTGCCCAATGGGTCATCCATGACCACCGGGGAAAAAGGGCACATTTGTTGGATGCTAGGCGGAGTTGACTTCGTGTTGGTAGCAGCGGTCCTACCATTGGTTGAGTTTGATGTGATATTGGGAATAGACTGGCTAACAAGCAGTGTGCCAGTATTGATTGCCTATCCAAGGTGGTGACCCTGAGAGGCAAAGGGCAGACAAAAGTCAAGTTTGAGGGCCTTAATGGAGTGGCCTGTTCCCTGATTTCCATCATGCAGTTGGTGCGGGCAGTTAACCAGGGGGGAGTAGCCTTTGTAGCAATATTGGAGGTTCGCGTTTCCAAGTTATCACACGGGGAAGTGCCCGTAGTGGCAGAATTCAAGGATGTGTTTCCGGATGAACTTCCTAGAGCGCCTCCTCGGTGGGAGATTGATTTCTTAATTGAGTTAGTGCCAGGGGTTAGGTCGGTGTCACGTCCTCCGTTCAGGATGACACCAAACATGTTGGCCGAACTCAAGGTATAGTTGCAGGAGCTGTTGGAGCAGGGGTATATCAGACCCAGTTCTTCACCGTGGAGCGCGTCTGTGTTGTCCGTAAATAAGAAAGACAGTAGTATGCGGCTGTGCATAGACTACCGAGAGTTGAATAAATTGACTATCAAGAATAAGTATCCGATTCCTCAGATAGACGATTTGTTCGACCAGTCGGTGGGGTCGGTGGTGTATTCAAAGTTGGACTTGAAGTCCAGATACTATCAGTTGCGAATTCAAGACGAGGACATACCCAAGACAGCGTTTGGTATGGGGTATGGTCACTTTGGGTTCTCGATGATGCCGTTCGGGCTGACGAACGCACCATCTGCATTCATTGATCTGATGAATTGAGTATTTCAGGAATACTTGGACTCTTTTGTAGTTGTCTTTATTGAAGACATTCTGGCTTACTCCAAATCGGAGGTGGAGCAAGAGACTCACTTGAGAGTAGTCTTGCTGGTATTGAGAGAGAACCAGCTTTAAGCAAAGTTCTCGAAGTGCGAGTTCTGGCTAGAGAATGTGTCATTTTTGGGCCATGTGATTAGTAGGGATGGGGTGGCGGTAGATCCAACAAAAGTGGAAGCCATCAGAGATTGACCGATTTTGAGAACCGTGGCGAAAGTCCGAAGTTTCCTTGGACTAGCCGGGTACTATAGAAGATTTGTAGAAAACTTTTCGCGGATAGCTCTACCCCACACTTCACTAACTCGTAAGGATCAGAAGTTTGTGTGGACTCAGGAGTGTCATCAGGCATTTGAGACACTGAAGGAAAGGCTGATGATAGCTCCAATCCTAATTCTACCGAAGGGGACTGAAGGATTCCAAATTTTTAGTGACGCATCGGGATGCGGTATGGGTTGGGTTTTGGTGCAACATGGCATTGTGATAGACTATGGGTCTAGGCAACTGAAGCCTCACGAGAGGAATTACCCCGTCCATGACTTGGAATTGGCTGCGGTAATTTTCGCGTTAAAGTTGTGGCGGCACTACGTTTATGGTGCGAAGGTGGCGATCTTCACGGATCACAAACGCCTGAAGTATCTCCTGGATTAGAAGGACTTGAATATACGGCAACGCAGGTGGGTCGAGTTTCTTGGAGACTACGAGGTGGTGATTCATTATACGCCAGGCAAAGCCAATGTGGTGGCAGATGCCTTGAGTAGAAAATACTACGGGCAAGGGAATTGGATCGAAGCTCATGATGTGCGGTTGGTGCTGGACTGGGAGTCCTTTGGCATGGAATGTGTAGCAAGAGACGAGTCTAGCGTGGCTCGGCTGAACTGGATTGAAGTGCAGAACGACTTGTGCGATCGTATTCGGGAAGCAACTCGTTTGGATGAGTAGTTTCAGCCTTACGTGGCGGAAGTTCAAATGGGTGAGAGCGGTGCCTGGGAGATAATTGATGGGATTCTGAGGAAGGATGGACGGATTTGTGTACCACAGTTTGGCAAACTCCGTGAGGAGTTGATGTTTGAGGCACACTTCACAAAGTACTCCATTCACCCGGGCAATACAAAGATGTACCTGGATATGAAGAAATCCTTTTTGTGGCCTATACTAAAGCGGCACGTAGCTTTGTATGTGAATCGATGTCAAACTTGTGCCTTGGTGAAGGCCGAGTGTCAGAAGCCGGGCGGGTTCCTGAAGTCTTTTCCTATCCCCGAGTGGAAAATCGGTTACATCTCCATGGACTTTGTTCATGGGTTACCTAGACCGCAGCAAGGGTAACGACGCGATTTGGGTGATTGTGGATCTCTTAACCAAAGTGGCTCACTTCATCCCAAATCGGAAGGAGGACAGCGTGGAGAAGATGGTAGAGTTGTATGTGCGCAACATTGTACGACTACATGGGATTCCTAAGATTATAGTCAGTGATTGCGATGGATGTTTCATGTCCAAGGATTGGAGGTTCGTTCAGAAGAGTCTGGGCACGAAGCTAAAGTTCAGTACGACTTTCCACCCTCAAACTGATAGGCAAACCGAAAGAACGAACAGTACTATGGAAGATATACTGAGGATGTGTATTCTGGACTTCGACAAGAAGTGGGAGGATCACCTCTTCATGGTAGAGTTCGCTTATAACAACAGTTACCAAGCAAGTTGGCGCCATATGAAGCTTTGTATGGGAGGCGGTGTCGAACACCGATGTCTTGGACAGAGGAAAGATACACCAAAATTTTGGGAAAAGAAGTGGTAGCTGATGCATGTGAGCTAGTACGAACCATTTAAGAGCGCATGAAGGTGGCTCAAGATCAGCAAGCAAAATATTTTAATGCTCGCCACAAGAAGCGGGAGTTCGCGGTAGGCGATTGGGTCTATTCAAAGATCAAGCCGTTCAAAGGCGTTTCGCGGATTCACCGACTCAAGAGGTTGAGTACGAGGTTTTTGGTACCTTTTGAGGTTGTAGAACGGGTGGGAGAAGCAGCATACCGGTTAGCGTTGTCCACGGAGCTGAGTGGATTGCACGACGTCTTCCATGTCTACGTTTTGAGGAAAGCCTTGGTAGAGGCTAGTGTGGTGATCGAATCGACATTGGTGCCAATAAAGGAAGACTTGAAGACGCGAGTTCGTCCCGTTGCTATAGAGGATTCAAAAATTCGACAGTTGCGGAGCAAAGAGTTTAAACTCATAAAAGTCTAATGGGACAACTGAGGTCATAAGGAGCTCTCGTGGGAGCGAGAACAGACCATACTGGAGGAGTATCCAGACTTATTCCTTTCAGGTATAATTTAAGTTTTGTGTACCCTTTTTGCTTTCTATTATTTCGGGACGAAATTCTTTTAAGGGGGAGAGAGTTGTAATGCCCCAAAATTTGAAAGAGGGACGAACAATGTTCAAAGCCAAGTTTGGGTCTTGGTGAGGGTCACACGGCCTTGGACACGAGCATGTCCCGGGCCATGTCCTGCTCGGGTTCGACGAAGAACTCGGGTGGTCGACGTGTTGGTATCGACAAAGTGTCGAGACATTGAACACGACCTAGGACATGGGCGTGTCCAGGGCCGTGTTGTGCTCGGGTTCATCGACAGCCCGGGAAGTCGACGAATTGCGCTCGATGAAGTGTCGAGACAGTGAACACGGCTTGGGACACGGGCGTGTCCAAGGCCGTGTCATGCGCGTGTTCGACAAATCTTCCGCGAAGTCGACAAAAAGGCAGTTGACGATCGTCGAGACTTCAAACACGGCCTGAGAGACGGGCATGTCCCACGCCGTGTCCTGCTCGGGTTGTTGGCCGAGCCGTATAAGGGGATAGACACGACCTAGAGCCCAGGCATGTTCATGTTGGACACGGGCGTGTCAAATGCGACACTGGCGTGTCGAGTACCTGTGTTCTCCTCGGGTGGGGTTTGTTCCTGTGTCGATGGAGGAACCCACCTAGACACACAAGCGTGTACTGAGTGACACGGGTGTGTCAACTTTGACACGGGAGTGTTCAGAGCCCGTGTCCTTTTCTGGGTGCGACGGTTTTAGCATCGATTGAGGCACACGACCATGGACATGGGCGTGTCTCAAGCCATGTTCGGCCCAGGAATTTTGGTTTTCAGTGCGAATCGAGGCCGTTCGTTTCCTTCTTTTGGGATCTGATGATCCAGGGCTATACTTGCTGAGTTATGTCAGGTAATAGGGTTTGGAAACCCTCATTCTTCATCAAGTACTCTCTTTCTAAGTTCTAGAGAGAAGCGAGAGCAAGGAAGAAGGTGAAGGAGAGATCCGGATGCCGGAGAAGCTTCGAAGCCCCAAATCGCGAGCCGAGTCCAGATCCGCGGAGGAAAATCCGTTGAGGTAGGCTTCATCCGGCTAAGTTCTCATGGCTAGGAAGAGGGGCTGTGAGGTAATGACACTTCTCCTCTTGGTTTTAGGATGTGTGTTTAGCATCTTTTCTTTCAAGCTTTTGGGCACCAAATCTCTCAAATGAGAGGGGTTTGGGTCTCCATGGTTCAAGAGGAACCACCGGGTCGATTGCGTTCGTGCCCGACATGTTTTTGCATTAGAGATCCGCTCCGTTAGTGGTTTAGGCATGGTGGGTGAAGCCGTGGTCGTGACCGTTAGTACAACTCGGTGATGTTGCATTACGAGCCTTTAGGATTTTGTATAAATCCATTGTGGCAAGATGTCGTTTGTGATGTTTGCACTTTCCCCTTTTCTCGAGTGAGTACGTGTAGCCAGAACCAGACAAGGTTAGCTCCGCAGTGGCGGTAGATGGTTTTCTTGGTGGACAAGGTTAGCTTCGCATTGACGGTAGATGGTTTCCTTGGTGCACGGGGACGTTGCAGTACAAACGATGGATTAGGTGGGAATGTTTATGGATTGTGATGTGCTAAGGCGCGGCTTTGTCTCTGTGGTCAACTCACTATCCCGTGACGTGCAAGTCATGTGTGTAGAGTGTCCCGGCAAGACTAGTCCCCTTTTGTGAGACTGACGAGAACTCCAAGCATGGGGCAAGCCCGGGCATTGATGCCTTGAGTGAGTGGGGTCCAACAAGGGTTCTTAGAATCAGTCAGTGTGTTGGACGGAATCCTGACATGAGAAATCAGAGCTTGCAGGCAAGCCCGGGTCTAAGACCATGAGCGGGTGGGGCCTTGACAAGTATTCCATGTGGCGGCTTGTATGCCGATAGGGGAATTGCAGTACCCTTTTTGCTTGAGGCTTAATGACAATGGGGAAATTGGAAGTATCTAGATGTTTGATGATGAGCTAGATGCATACGCGATAGGGTGCCTTGGGTGAAGCCCAGGTTTTGCATACAAGCTGCATAGTAGGACCCTTTTTATTATATGCTCAACAGTAGAAAACGTGCATGTTGTTTGAGATATCCAAGCCTATTCTTTTAGTTCTTTACTTGTTTATGTATATGGTATACAAAGTGCTGACTTGCAGGTTGGAGGGGTACCCTGGGGTCCGTTAGGGGCGGCCGGGAGGAGATGTGTTTGTTATACAGTTTGAGGTCAGCCTTTGCTGACCCGTTACAACCAGTTTTTACAGGGCAAGGATCGCAAGCAAAAGCTAGCTCGCCGACCAATAAGGCCTAAGCCCCACGAAGTGTTTCAAGTTTTGTACTAGCTCTATTTTGGTGGCCTTGTATGCTTGATGTGTTTGTTTTCCGGCTTGCATGCCGAGGTAGTCTAGGAGTGTTTATGCACATTGTTAATGATGTTAACTTTTGAAGTTTGGACTCTCTCTATTGTTGTAAGGCCATAAGGCCGTTTCGATACTCATGTGTATGTGGATAACTTCTAGTCTTGTTTGTTGATTCCACTGTTGTTTGGTTTTGGGTTTTCAGATTCGGTAGTTATATCATCTTTTAATGCTAAAGCTGTGGCGTTTGTATATTGTGGGGCCCCGGCCGGACCCATATTAAATGGTCATTGCAGGGGAGGTGTTACAACTTGGTATCAGAGCCAGGTTTAGATTCAAGGTCAGTGTGTATAGAAGTTATCCACATAGGAGTAGCGCGGGACCATGTGTGTCCTTATGTTTGGGTCTTGCGATCAAGCGACTGATTCCCTGTTACCTTGCTTTTCTTAAGAGTGCAAGCAACGAGGCGGGTACGTCGAGACCAAGAGAATAGCTTTCGGTGAGCAGCGCCACTGCTCAGGGTCCTTTGGGCATGGGTGTAAACCCGACCGACTTCTATCACATGCTTGTAGAAGCAATGGTAGCAGCCCAAGCTGCAGCAACAGCTCAGGTAGCAACTCTTGCTACCCCGGATACGACAACGACAGTGACGGGCGGAGAAGCCAGGCGAGCAGAGCTGTTGGCCGAAAGGGTGGTTGCCGGGCATGGAGACTGGCAGATGAAGTATTTTCTGAGCTTCCATCCGCCGACGTTTAAGGTAGTCGGTACGCCGACTAATGCGGAGGATTGGTGGGCACGGATGCAAGAGCTTCTGAGGGCGGCAGAGACGCTAGAGGAGAAGAAATCTGTGTTTGCGGCCTTCATGTTGGAGGGAGATGCAAAGTTGTGGTGGGTGAGCCATAGTGGCCGCCGGTTTCCTGGACGCACCCCGTCTATGGAAGAGTTTGGGAATGCTTTCCTAAAGAAGTAAATTCCTGTTTCGATAAGGTTGGACCTCCAAAGACAGTTTCTGTACTTGATGCAGTGGGATAAGATGGTGGACGAGTATGTTCAGGAGTTCACTCGAATTGGTCGTTATGCAGGAATGATAAGGCAGATGATGAGGAGAGGGATAACCTCTTCTACCTAGGGCAGAGGGAGAATCTAAGACAACCCCTCATCGCCATGAAGAGAGCCGGTTTCAATGAGTTGGTTGAGCTGCCAGAACATTGGAGAGTGATCTGGAGCGAAGCCAACATCGTAAGTGTTTTGCGCCCAAGCAAGGGAAAGAGAATCCTTCTCAATCCCAAGGAAAGTCTGAAGGGAATAGGTGGAAGAAAAAGCCTCACCCATTCAAGTCCGGTGAGAAAAGTAAATGGACGTTCGAAGGTTCTCACTCTAGGGGACCACCGACGTGCTTCAATTATGGTAAGGTGGGGCACATTGCTCATTTTTGTAATCAAGGAGGTGCAGAGAAGGAGCCAAGGCAGGAGCAGACTGTGCGCTCCGGCCCTAGTGACGCAGAGAAAGGGAAGATGGTGGAGTCTAGCGCTTCTCAATTCCAACCGGTGCAACCAAGGGCCTACAACCTTGGGCAGCAGGAAGCGATCCGATAACCCGATGTGGTGACAGGTATGAGGAAGTTTAAATTTAATCTCATACTTCTTTCTTTCAAACCGTTTATGTTTGATGCCTCTATTGTTAGGCTTTGTGTTAGTTTCCAGATACCCCGCTAGGGTATTGTTTGATACGGGAGCTTCACACTCATTTCTTGCGGAAAGCTTTATCCGGAGAATTGGAGTTGAGTCGTTCTCGGTGGACGTAGAGCTGAAGGTGCGCATGCACAATGGGTCATCCATGACCATCGAGGCGAAAGGGCGCATTTGTTGGACGCTAGACAGAGTTGACTTCGTGTTGATAGCAGCGGTCCTACTGTTGGTTGAGTTTGATGTGATATTGGGAATGGACTGGCTAGTAGAGCAGTGTACCAGTATTGATTTCCTATCCAAGGTGGTGACCCTGAGAGGCAAAGGGCAGACAGAAGACAAGTTTAAGTGCCTTAATGGAGTGGCCTGTTCCCTGATTTCGGCCATGCAGTTGGTGCGGGCAGTTAACCAGGGGGAGTAGCCTTTGTAGCGTTATTAGAGGTTCGCCTTTCCAAGTTATCACTTGGGGAAGTGCCCGTAGTGGCAGAATTCAAGGATGTGTTTCCGGATGAACTTACTGGAGCTCCTCCTCGGCGGGAGATTGATTTCTTAATTGAGTTAGTGTCAGGGGCTAGGCCGGTGTCACGTGCTCCATTCAGGATGACACCAAAGGAATTGGCTGAACTCAAGGTACAGTTATAGGAGTTGTTGGAGCAGGGGTATATCAGACCCAGTTCTTAACCGTGGAGCGTGCCTGTGTTGTTCGTAAAGAAGAAATACGGTAGTATGCGGCTGTGCATGGACTACCGAGATTTAAATAAATTGACTATCAAGAATAAGTATCTGATTCCTCGGATAGACGACCTGTTCGACCAGTTGGTGGGGTCGGTGGTGTATTCAAAGTTGGACTTGAAGTCATGATACTATCATTTGCAAATTCGAGACGAGGACATACCCAAGACAGCGCTTGGTATGAGGTATGATCACTTTGAGTTCTCGATGTTTCCGTTCGGGCTGACGAACGCACCATCTGCATTCATTGATCTGATGAATTGAGTATTTCGGGAATACTTGGACTCTTTTGTAGTTGTCTTTATTGACGACATTCTGGCTTACTCCAAATCGGAGGTGGAGCAAGAGACTCACTTGAGAGTAGTCTTGCTGGTATTGAGAGAGAACCAGCTTTAAGCAAAGTTCTCGAAATGCGAGTTCTGGCTAGAGAATGTGTCATTTTTGGGCCATGTGATTAGTAGGGATGGGGTGGCGGTATATCCAACAAAAGTGGAAGCCATCAAAGATTGGCCGATTTTGAGAACCGTGGCGAAAGTCCGAAGTTTCCTTGGACTAGCCGGGTACTATAGAAGATTCGTAGAAAACTTTTTGTGGATAGCTCTACCCCTCACTTCACTAACTCGTAAGGATCAAAAGTTTGTGTGGATTCAGGTGTGCCATCAAGCATTTGAGATACTGAAGGAAAGGCTGATGATAGCTCCAATCCTAAGTCTACCGATGGGGACTAAAGGATTCCAAATTTTTAGTGACGCATCGGGATGTGATTTGGGTTGCGTTTTGGTGCAACATGACAATGTGATAGCCTATGGGTTTAGGGAGCTGAAGCCTCACGAGAGGAATTACCTCGTCCATGACCTGGAATTGGCGGCGTTAATTTTCGCGTTAAAATTTTGGCGGCACTACGTTTATGGTGTGAAGGTGGAGATCTTCACGGATCACAAAAGCCTGAAGTATCTCCTGGATCAGAAGGACTTGAATATGAGGCAGCACAGGTGGGTCGAGTTCCTTGGAGACTACGAGGTGGCGATTCAGTATACGCCAGGCAAAGCCAATGTGGTGGCAGATGCCTTGAGTAGAAAATACTCTGGGTAAGGGAATTGGATTGAAGCTCATGATAAGCTGTTGGTGCTGTACTGGGAGTCCCTTGGCATGGAATGTGTAGAAGAGATGAGTCTAGCGTGGCTCGGCTGAATTGGATTGAAGTGCAGATCAACTTGTCTGATCGTATTCGGGAAGTGACTCATTTGGATGTGGAGTTTCAGCCTTACATTGCGGAAGCTCAAACGGGCGAGAGCGGCGCCTGGGAGATAATTGATGGGATTCTGGGGAAGGACGAAGGGATTTGTGTACCGTAGTTTGGCAAACTCCATGAGGAGTTGATGTTTGAGGCTCACTTCACAAAGTACTTCATTCACCCGGGCAGTACAAAGATGTACTTGGATATGAAGAAATCCTTTTGGTGGCCTGGACTGAAGCGGGACGTAGCTTTGTACATGAATCGATATCAAACTTGTGCCTTGGTGAAGGTCGAGTGTCAGAAGCCGGGCGTGTTCCTGAAGCCTCTTCCTATCCCCGAGTGTAAATTCGATGACATCTCCATGGACTTTGTTCATGGGTTACCTAGATCGTAGCAGGGTAATGACGCGATTTGGGTGATTGTGGATCGCTTAACCAAAGTGGCTCACTTCATCCCAAATCGGAAGGAGGACAGTGTGGAGAACTGGTAGAGTTGTATGTGCGCAACATTGTGCGACTACATGGGATTACAAAGAGTATAGTCAGTGATCGCGATGGACGTTTCACGTCCAAGGATTGGCGGTTAGTTCAAAAGAGTCTGGGCACGAAGCTAAAGTTCAGTATGGCTTTCCACCCTCAAACTGACGGGCAAACCGAAAGAACGAACTATACTATGGAGGATATGCTAAGGATGTGTATTCTGGACTTCAACAATAAGTGGGAGGATCACCTCTTCATGGTAGAGTTCGCTTATAACAACAGTTACCAAGCAAGTATCAATTTGGCGCAATATGAAGCTTTGTATGGGAGGCGGTGTCGAACACCGATGTCCTGGACAAAGGCGGGAGACACCAAAATTTAGGGAAAAGAAGTGGTAGATGATGCATGCGAGCTGGTGGGAACCATTCAAGAGCGCATGAAGGTGGCTTAAGATCGGCAAGCAGAATATTTTAATGCTCGCCACAGGAAGCTGGAGTTCGCGGTAGGTGATTGGGTCTATTTAAAGATCAAGCTGTTCAAAGGCGTTTCGCGGATTCGCCGAATCAAGAAGTTGAGTATGAGGTTTTTGGGACCTTTCAAGGTTGTAGAACGGGTAGGAGAAGCAGCGTATCGGTTAGCGTTGTCCACGGAGCAGAGTGGATTGCACGACGTCTTCCATGTCTTCGTTTTGAGGAAAGCCTTGGTAGAGGCTAGTGTGGTGATCGAATCAGCATAAGTGCTAATAGAGGAAGACTTGAGGACACGAGTTCGTCCCGTTGCTATAGAGGATTCAGAAATTTGGCAGTTGCGGAACAAAGAGGTCAAACTCGTAAAAGTCCGATGGGACAACTACGGTCGTGATGAGCTCTTGTGGAAGCGAGAACAGACCATGCTGGAGGAGTATCCAGAGTTATTCCTTTCAGGTATAATTTAAGTTTTGTGTAGCCTTTTTGCTTTCTATAATTTCATGACGAAATTTTTTTAAGGGGGAGAGAGTTGTAACGCCTCAAAATTTGAAAGAGGGACAAACAACATTCAGAGCCAAGTTTGGGTCTTGGTGAGGATCACACGGCCTAGGACACAGGAGTGTCCCTGGCAGTGTCCTGCTCGGGTTCGACGAAGAACTCGGGTGGTCGACGTGTTTGTCTCGACGAACTGTCGAGACATTAAACACGGCCTAGGACACGGGCGTGTCCATGGCCATGTCGTGCTCGGGTTCGTCGAGATCCTGGGAAGTCGATGAACTACGCTCGACGAAGTGTCGAGACAGTGAACACGGCCTGGGACACGGGTGTGTAAGGCCGTGTCGTGCGCGTGTTCGACGAATTTTCTGCGAAGTCGATAAAAAGGCAGTCGCCAATCGTCGAGACTTCGAACACGGCCTGAGACACGGGCGTGTCCCATGCTGTTTCCTGCTCGGGTTGTTGGCCGAGCCGTGTGAGGGGATAAACATAGCCTGTAGCCCAGGCGTGTTCGTGTTGGACACGGGCGTGTCAAATGCGACACGGGCGTGTCGAGTACCCATGTTCTCCTCGGGTGGGGTTGGTTCCTTTGTCGATTGAGGAATGATGAATTGTAAATATACCTATATTTATGTACATTAAATAAGTTGTTTTAGTTTATTTTTGCTATTTTTGTTTATTTTTCTTTAATAAATTGCTTCTTTTTTGTAAATATTATTCTAACATAAGTTATTTTTGTTTCCTGAATTTTTCAGGAAAAATTGCAAAAAAAATACAAGTACACGCCCGTGTACTGTTGGTCACGACCGTGACCAGGGCGTGACACGTCAACTTCCAGTGAAACAACCATTTTTGACGAAAAATCATGTGACACGCCCGGCCACACGCCCGTGTCAACCCGACACGCCACGTGACCAATGTCGTGTCACTCCCGCTCGATGTTTTCTGCTCGACGATCGTCAACCAACCCGACACGCCCAGCGTCACGCCCGTGACCTAGGGCGTGACTTCTCCACCTAACTCGACGAAAACGTGCTCGACGTTTTCCGCTCGACGAATGTCGACTCAACCCGACACGCCTGTGTCAAGATGCGACACTGGCGTGTACTCCTTAACTTGGCCGACAAGACGCTGCCAGCAACGTTTTACGCAATCCGCGCCGATTACACCTCCCCGACACACCCAAAGTCATACCCGTTAACTGGGGCGTGACCTCCACATGTCCAGCCCGAAGTCAACTAAGCCGTCACCTCGCCGGATCGAATCAATGAATAGTGCTGACACGCCCCCTGACACGCCCGTGATAGAGGGCGTGTCCCATGAAATTTTTTGTTTATAAATTCCAGCATTCTGCTTGAGTTCCTGTTCCACTTTTTGGTCCATTTTGTATAGGGGAAATGCTGCTTAGATGATTTCAAATGCGTTGTAAGGGAATTTCTCCCCCTCTCCTTTATTTTGGTTTTAGCTTTGTAATGTTCATTTTAGCTTAATAAAATTGTAGATTTTCTCCCTTTCTATGGATTTGGATTTCATATTTGTGCCCTCTCTCTTATACAATCTTATTTCTACTTTGTTTTTCTTTTCTTTAAAAAGTGTGTATCTGTGTATGAGAGTAAATGTTATGTTTTCATTTTTATTGATAAGTAATTGTTATATTAGCTTTTCATCTTATGCCCCTTGCCTTGACTTTTTTTATAGTAGTTATATTGTTTTTGTTCTAACATTCATCCTTATGAAACTATAAAAACGATCATAAAGTGTTTTTTGATTTTTTTTTACTTAGTCTTTTTAGATCGTAAAACTTTTTGTTCTTTTCCCTTTTCTTCCATGTTTTAAGCGTTTTTATAGCAATATAAGAATGGATAAGTAGTTACTTTAATTTTTCAAACACTTCCATTTTCGCTTTTATTTAAAGATCCGTTTTGCTCGTTTAATTTTTCTGTTCTTTTTTTACGCATTTCTACCATATTCTAACGGTAGAAATGTAGTTGTTTTAATTTTTAGATAACTTTCATTTTGCGTTTATTTGCAAAACTTCTGGCTCATTTAATTTTTATTTCAGCTTTTTATGCATTTCTACCGCATTCTAGCGGTAGAAATGCAGTTGTTTTAATTTTTCATTAACTTAGTTTTTATTCATTTCTGTAGGTGTGCGCATTTATTTCCGCCTACTCGTTAAGAGTTAAATGGCGCATTGTTTTACTTTCTTCAAGTAGAGTGTGTGGAGTGTGTTTAATTTTCTGTCGAGTGAGTGTGTTTTACTTTCTGTAGAGTGGGTGCATTTATTTAGTCCTACTCGTTTGAGTAGGACCCGCATTTATTTTCTCCTACTCATTTGAGTAGGACTTGTGTGCGTGCGTATTTCATTTCATGTTGAGTGTGTGTGTGAGAGTTTTAATTTATGTCAAGTGTGTGCGTGCGTTGTATTTATTTTCTCCTACTCGTTTGAGTAGGACTCGCTTTCATTTCTCCTGCCCACGCATTTGCGTCGGGACTCGCACTTTACTGCTTTCATTTCAGTACTACTTGTTTGAGTAGGACTTGCAATTTTCTGCTTTCTTTACAACTTTCCTTTACTGCTTTATTTCCTGATTTCATTTTACTGCTTTATTTTATTGCTTTCACCGCCTGCCATCCTCATTCCGATGAGTGGCTAATTGTTCTTAGCCCTCAGTATCAAAGAGCATTAGGACAGAAAAAATAGCTTTAAATAATTAAAGGTCCTTAATTTCTAACTAATTAAATTACTTAAGGTTTGCCTAGTGTTTACGACGTATAGAACCATATATCGATGTGTGGGCTCTATTTCCGTAGTCCATACGCTAGCTAGCCGAGAGGTCGTGCGTATGTACCGATCACCCCTTGGTAAAGAGAGTTTCACACTAACCCTCGAGAGAGGAGGCGCGCCAACTCTACCAGATTGGGTTCCCCACCCAATAACGGGGTTCTTAGCATATTGCGGGCGTTAAGAGGAATCCTTTGTCGGACTAACGTTCGGTCGAATAGTCTTAGCGTTCAGGTGTGCGATAGTCCTAGAGATAAGCGAGCTCTTTCTTGTGGAACTTCCACGGCCAAGTCTCCGCCTTAATTAATTTGAAATTTAAGATCCCTTTTTATTAAAAGTTTATTTTAGTTCTAATTTTGATTCAATGCGGTCGCGTAAAGCTCGTCATCGACTCCATCTTTTATGCTTTCATTTTTTGTCTTTTTGCCTTTTATATATATAAAAAATACCCGACAAGTAATTATCGGTAAAATAATAGTCCCCTCCAGGGAAGAGTAGAAATAATCAAACCGACCCCGAAAATAATATGACCTCGATATTCCACACAGGAATATCCTGTACTACACGCGATAGGTGCACTTGCCTCCTTTCATTAAAACTCGATCACATCTTTTTATATCCAAAATAATAAATCCGCGTGCCCCGTTTTCTAAATAAAACCACATCCGCCTTTTTCCTTAAATAAATCGCCCGGGGCGCCGCGGGAATTCTCACCATTTTTTGGAGTTTTAACCGCATCAAGTTTTCAGACCCGATGCAAAATCATCAATCAAGTTTTTTGCGTTGTTGCCGTGGAATTTTCGAGTCGTTATTTTGAACCCTGGAAATCTATTAATTTTACCTATATATATATATATATATATATATATATATATATATATATATATATATATATATATATATATATATATATATACAAAAATTTAAAATAGCCAACAAAAAACAAAATAATACTAATAATACTAATACTAATACTAATAATAATAATAATAATAATAATAATAATAAAACTACCAAAAAAACCTCACAAAAAAAACATATAAAAATAAAAAACTTGAAAACCTAAAAAACCAAAAAAAATCAAATACATAAAAATAACTTAAAATTTTTTTTTATTTTTATGAAAAAAATACTCAAACACAAAAAAGAAACAAAAACCTAAAAATCAAAAAACTCTAAAAAAAATCAAAAACAACCTAACCGCCCCAAAACAAATCTTAAAAAAAAACTAAAAATTCAAAACCCCCCAAAAAATCTAAAAACCAAAAACCTTTAAAACAAAACAAAACCTACCTAAAAAATAACTAAAAAAATAAAACAAATCTACTTAAAAACACCCAAAAAATATAATAATTTGATTTAAAAAAAATATTTTGTTTAACTTATTTTATTATAACTTGTTTTGTTTTAATTCGGCGCGTTTCACACTTTTGTGTGCGAGTTTAGGGGATTGCCTTTATGTACACGCTCATATGCTAAGACGTTAGCTTCGAGTCACACACTCACTTGCCCTCTACCGCCCAAACACTTTAGGCCGAGTTTATCTTCTTCATTTTATTTTTTCTATTATATTTTTGCTACTTCTTCTACAATAATGCAGGGTTCCATATGGGCCTCCCCGAACTCGTCTGAGGGAAGCTTCTACCCTCTCTTTTAATTTTTGTGCATACTTTTGATTTTGTACATTATTCGTTCCGCAGACTTAGATAGCAACATTGGGGACAATGTTGAGTTTAATTGTGGGGGTGTTTTCCTATACTGTATTTTTTATATTCTGTACTTAGCAAAAACTACAAAAAAAATACAAAAAAAATTAATTAAAATCTCAAAATTTTTTTTATTATTTTTATAATAATAAAAAAACTTCAAAAAAATTCATAAAACCACAAAATTCAAAAAAAATTATAAAACAAAAAGTTCAAAAAATTTCATAAAATAGAAATTCAAAAAAAAAACAAATTTTTTTTCTTTTACTTTGTGAATACTTTTTGTAAAAAATAATCTTTCTCTCCCCCCTCTTCTTTTTTGCAAAACTCGCTTTTTAGCAAGTCGCGACGTTTGACTCATCGAACCAACCACCTAAATAAGAGTTTGTTCGCGGGCCAAAAATAAAAAAATTCCAAAAATTATTTTTACTTTGTAAAATTTTTGTAAAAAATTTTCTCTTTTCCACCTCTCTTCTTTATAAATAACATTTCTTTCTCTCCCCTTCTTGTAAATAATTTGATAAAAAACTTAAAAATAAAAAAAACCTTGAAAATCCAAAAACCCTAAAAAAATAAAAATAAAAAATCCTAAAAAGATGATAAACAAAAAAAAAACAGATAATAATCACAAAAAATACAAAAAAAATGATAAAAACCCTAAAAAAATCCAAAAATATGTTGTTAATTATGTAACAAAATTAATCGAATATATCATGTCTTAACCCTTTTTGCTCTCCAAAAATCTAGTTGCGAGTTTATTTATAAGCAAATTTTACTTATTTTTTGCTTACTATTCGTTTATTAATTAAAGTTCGATGGATTTAAGTGTCTGGGGTTAAGATTTAAAGAATTTTTTATGTCTTTTTCTTATAATAGAGAACTTGTTTTCACCACCACTTCTAATTTATATAAATAAAAGCTCGTCTTTTATGTTAGAAAATAACAATCATGGATTTACATTATTTCTACTTCATGCTTTTAGAAACATAGGAACGTTCATTTTAAAAAGGTTGCTCTCAAAACTTTTTTATTAAAATCTAGTTTTCTTTTTGAAAAAATAAATCCACCTCCATTTTTTCATGTCTTACTTGGCATGCTTACGCATACTTTATCCCTCAAAAGATCTTATGTTAATGAGAATAAGATTTCATTCCGTAAATATATGCACCCAATATTTAAAAAGATTATATGTTATGAAGTAAGAGGATAAAATTAATTACTCTTATACATATACATTGGGTTATTTATTATTTATGAAGAAAGAAAAAAATTTATATGTTAGGAAAATAAGATTTCATTTTTCTAATACTCCAAAAAGAAAAAAATATAGAGGTTCGAGAAAAAATTACCTCGCCTCTAAATCCAAGCCCTCTTCATAAACCACCAAACCACTTATCCTATTTCAATGATTCTACAGTTAATTTAAAATTTTTTGATTGCATAATTTTTAAATTGCATTATTTCCTTTAACTTCTTTTAAGCTAAAGTTTTTTATATAATTTCAATCCATCTTTGTTAAACTAACAAAAATAAACTTTTGCTTTCTATTTGTTTTATCTAGAAGTCTTTTTGAAACTCTTTCTCTATTTATAACATTTTCATAAATTAGGATTTAACTCTAGTACCCCGGATGTTTATTTTGATCTTACTTTTAATTAAGTGAAGCGGTAGCTAAACTTAGTGAAAGTCCACCTAGTGTCAACTATGTGCACCTATGGGGGGGGGGGAATAGGTGACGAGTAGCGCTTTTGCGGAATTTACGAATGTACCAGCACAATAAAAATAAAAAGCACAGCACACAGAATACACAGGCAATTTATAGTGGTTCCCCGACTTGGGTACATCCACTTTCCCCCTTCGACCTATCTCCCAACAAGGGACGACTCGGTCTCTTCTCCAACAGGATTGAAATCCAATCCCTGCACTAACGGAAGGAACCCTTCCACACGTGAGAGTCAACACTCCCACAAAACGGGTTGCACCCAACCCTTACAACACAGAACAAAAGTTCCTTTACAACAAAGGTAAATATAGAATGTATACGAGATACAAACTTCGTTTGGAGACTGAGGTGTTCCTCTTCGTTCGACGACGTGTTCGTGAAGTCAACAAAGAGTCTACAACCTTGGTCTCTCTTGGAGAGGATCTCCCCGGAACCGGCGGCGACAACACGAGCGGCGGCTAGCTTCGGGATCGGCGGCTACGATGATGAGCGGCTGCTGAAAATAGAGATCAAATCTTCGTAGCGAAGCAGACTAGGTCTACCAACGGTCACACGAGGATCGGTCGTCTCGATCGATTCGGATGGGAAGTTTTTCCCGGTCAACAAATCGAGAGACAAGAGATCTCTGGATAGACACATGAGACTCAATCTTTGCTAAGCTTCTGTCGCCGGAGATCACGAAGGATTCTCGATTGTTGACGGCGACCAACTTGCCCGAGCGCGACGGCGGCGACGAAGAGGAATCGCGATTTTAGGGTTACGTCGCCGCTCGGTTTCTGATTCTTTGTCTCTCTTTTTACTGTTCAAAATACCCGAATATATATACTGTAGATAACTCCAATATGACCGTTTGTGGGACCCACAATAGAAATCCCTAAATCCGGTTCAAACTAGTCCAGCGGCAGAATTCGGTCCAGCAGCATCCCGAGAAATCGCTAAGTGAAAATCGGCGAGAATCGCAGGTGATTCTCGACGAATCGGCGAGAATCACCAAGTGATTCTCGACGATTCGTCGAGAATCTCTAGTGATTCTCGCCGAATCACTTATTGATTCTCAACGATTTTCACTTGGTATTCATGATCTGCTTAACCACTGGTTCGGCGAGAATCACTTGTGATTCTCGCCGAATCTTACTTGGCACCGTTGTGAGGTAGCCTGGAGGAGTCGGCGAGAATCACTAATGATTCTCGTCGATTCGGCGAGAATCACTAGTCGAATCGGCGAGAATCACTTGGTGATTCTCGTCGAATTTTCCTTGGACGAATTTTCGTCTTTCCACCCAGGAGCTGCTCCTTGACCCATCCATGCTCCTTGTCTTCTCTTGCATATGAACGGCCCTGTACTTGAAAGTAAGTGCACTCCAATAGAGAGAGTACACGTAGGCCAACACACTGATCTGCTCAACGAGGGATTACGTCGTGCAGACCCGTGTATATTGACCTACTGCACCCTGACATTGGTGTGCACTTAACGTGGAGGAACTGCAAGCACAACTTAAGAGGATTCATCAAATACATTGTGAATTCATCTTAGCTTGACAGGTGGCTTCCTCAAATCCAGGTAATTGTGGATACAATACCCAACAATCTCCCCCTATTTGACGAAGCCAAAACCCTACTAGCTAAGATGAATAACACCAATCAAATAATAAATATAGTATTCAGAATCTAAACACACAGCACAAGAGAGTATGAGCAAACAGATCAGGACTTGAGTCATTCACAAATTCAAAGATATATACCAATATAAATATATACACATATAATCTCAGAATTGTTTATATGATAACAATAATCATTAAGTGTTCTTAAGACAAAGTGACAAGCTATAAATTATTGACTATTTTTCCTTAGCTAAGTCACCCTTAAGATTTTGAGCCAAGTACTTCTTGCTTTGCCTCTCCATGTATTCTTTGGGCTTCGGGTAATACCTAGGAGGAGGAACTTTATCTGCATCCGAGTTGTTTCTGAAAAAGATGTTGCGTTTCGCTTCAAACGTTTTGTGCAATTCCCACTCATACTGGCTGTATACTTCGTTCCGATTGATCTCTCCTCTTTCTTGCAGCCAGAAGGTGTCTAAGATGATGTTCCTTGAAACTGGACTCCACTTTTCGTTTCGTACATCCTCCTCACTCATTCGAGTTCTCTTTTCAGCCTGTGTCTCCTTGGAGGTCCCTTCCTGAGCTTTTCTCTTTCCCCTGGCTTTTACTAAAGCCTCTTGGTCAAACATGCTCCTCAGTTTAGCTTTGGAGAGAGCCCTAGCATCAGCTTCATTTGTGGGAACATCTGCAGCACTTGCACTTATTCCGTCAGCAGCACCTACTCCCTCAGCGGCCGTAGATGTCTCAGGAACATAAATACCTGCAGGATTGTCAGGCAGAACGATGCCTAACATACCTAACGCCTGTTGGAGCATCCACCAGCAGCTCTCATAGACATATTTGCTTGATTGTGCGAAGTTTGTGCTCATGCTTTCTTGAAGCTCGGCCAACTTAGCTATATACTCTTTCTCCCCCTTTTTGGCTTCGACAGCGATGCAGTTTGCATATGAGTGCAGGGAGTCATCAATATGCTTGGTGGTCCGGGAGAACTCAGTAACTAAGGCTTGCTGATTGGCGTTAAGAGTTACCATATTACCGTAAAACTTTTGAATGTTGTTGGCGACAACATGTGCATTCTGATTTACGACAGCAAGAGTATCAGTATTCTTCTTCAATCCGGCCATGAGAAGTGTGACAGCTTGGCCGGCCTCGGTGTACTTTTCTTCGAATTTCTTCTCCATTACGTCCAGCTTATGGTTGATCTCCACCATATTCTTAAGCATGAGATTTTCAGAAGTCTTAATCCTTTTCAGCAGTGTTTTCTGAGCTTTATCAAAAGAGGCTTTAAGTTCATTCACTATACCCTGAATGACATTGACAGTGTGAGTGGCTAGCTCATCCCGTAACGGAATAGCCGGAGGCACTTGTGGGCCTTGCATTTCAGCAGACGCATCTGTAGAGCTGGATATAATCACAGTCTCTAAAGGAGGAATACTGGCGGCCTCTGGAGATTTATCTGACTCCCCCTCCACTGGTGCATGCTTTTCAGATGGAGGTTCAACAAGATCCGGACCCTCCAATACTTCATGTCCCTCATTCTCATCTTCCTCTCCGTCATCATCCAAGAAATCATCTATATCAGCAGCCTCTTCCAATTCTTGGTCAGCAGTCTCCAATACAGTGTCACTTTCTTCTTGAATTTCGGCCACAGCATCCCTGGCCACCTGGGCGATTTCAGATATTACATCCGTATGAGGGGGTAGAGGCTCCCCCTCGATTCCTGTAGTCAAGGTATCAGGAATTTCACCGGGGGTGACTGCTGGAGATACTCCCTATTGCTCTTCCAATGCAGGCTGCCCAATACGCCTCTCCCATCGATCAAACACACTTGTATCCATCTTCTTCAAGTAGTGGAGAGGGACACCTTTGCTCATGTCGAACTTGTCTCCATTTAGCTGGTTTAGATATATACTTATGATGCGGCCAAAACTCGGAGTGCCCAAGGCGTCCTTGATCTTCTCGAACAGCAACTCCCCCCAGTTGAACCTCTTACGGCAGACAACAGCTATCAGGATCTTGAACATATCTCCTGAGATATGGTCATGAGAGCCCGGCTTGCAGATGAGCACCTTTCCAACAATGTCTGACAGGAGCTTTCCTTCTTCATTCATATCCTTTCTCTTTATTGACCGAGTTCCTCGTGGGATACCGCAGAAAAGAAGAGTTCTGGTTTTGTCCTCGTCCTCCAGATAGTCCTCCTGCTCCGAGCTAGAAAGCTGCTGGTAGCGAGTCAGCTTGCTGACAGACAGCTTGACCTTTGCCCCAGCAACCTTGCTTTTGATTAGTGAGTCGCCTTTTCGGAGTCTTGCGGTGGCAAAGAACTCCAGTACCTCTTTGTCCAAAACTTTGCAAGGGTGCTCCAAGATGAATGTTAGCCCAGCCTCTTCCAGCATCAGAATGATGTTGCGGAATTCGTCCGAGGCGTGAGAGAACCCAGTCCGAACAAGCTCGCAACCAGTGATCAACCCAGCAGTTGTCCTTGGAGCCATCGTAGATCTAGAGAGAGACGCCCTACTCTAAGCGTTAATGAACATTCAAAAAGAAAGCGTCACTAGTGAGAGCGTCCAAGTACGGGTGAGGAAGAGGTTACCTAAGGGCGTATACGGTGAGTTAGTTCGAGTGGAGAAGAATCGAAACTTGAAGAGTTCGTCGGTGAAAGCTTCGGCGAGATTCTTGCGGGAAACCTTTGATGGAGACGGATTTGGCGAGCTTTCCAGCAGGAGTCGGTGAGGTGTGCTTCCGGTAAGTGTCCCTTGCGGCGGTTAGTTGCCCCTCGGCGAGTGTCCAGCGGAGGAGAGTCGGCGAGGTTTGGCGTAGGCGGTGCGACGAGCTTCCTGCGGGTCGGCGGAAGAAACCCTGTGACTTGGCGTGATTTCTGTGAAGGTCGGCGGGATTCGTGTGGCTTGCCCCTTCGGCGGGATACTTAAGGAAGTTGAACGGTCGGCGAGCTCCTTCGGCGGGATTCGGCGGGATTCTTCGGCGGGATTCTTAGTATATAAGGTGAAATTGAAGGGTTTTCTTTGAAAGGTTCCGAGGTTCCGAAATTGAAGGGTTTCCGGCGGTTTTCTTTACTAAGTATAAAAATGATACCAAGATTCCGAGTATATAATGGGTCAGCGGGATTTGTCTAATCCGAACTTGAAAGGTTTCTCTACTGGGAATTTCCACGTTAGGAAGCATTGCAACATTTTCGAATTCTTCTGATGTCAAGTCAATATAAGAACGATAAATACATATTTATTGTAAAGACAATCTATTTGGATTTGAGCGAGGCTTCTCCAAACACTTCTTGATGTCAATTGTGAGTTGTCGAGATTCACAATGACATATCTTTGTTAACTTTTTATTGATGTTAAAGGTTTGCATGTATCGAGTTAACCTATCCTTAGATGTGCATGCATACACTAATATACAAAGATGTATCTGTATATAAGGATATATATATATAGGTAATTGTCAATTGAAAATGACTCAAGTCTTGGAACTGATCATGAGTACCTGGGATTTTGAGAGTCAACGTTTAAGTCCCACAGGTAGAACATATTAGGAGCTCAATGTGAGTATGCTCAAGTAGATATCACATTTGTTATTGCAGACGCTTGTTCCAATTTAGTCTTGAGCCACCTACTATCTAGTTCCCATCATATTCACGGGAACCCAGACTACCCTGCAAGAAAGAATTACTTTACCTTAGGAACCCAAATCATATTGGGTCCTAGGTTCCTGTTAGCATAAGCACGCAACTGCCTTCCTTCAAAAAACCTGTCTGGAAGACTACCTCTGTCCCGAGAATGTTGATAAGCCCTTGCCGTGGGCACAAAGGGGTTGTGCCAACAGTCGATGGCAAAGTGCCCCACTTTGCCGCAGCACCAACATGGGTGAATGTTGTATCGCCGTTTCCGACCTGATCTAGTGACTGATGTAGTCACGGTCCTAGGTCTAAACGGGATAGGGCATGATCTTGTCACAAAAATTCCTCTTCCATCGTGACTACTCTCTAGAGCTGAGATCTTAGAGTCCTTGGCCTTGTTGGACGCCAATTGGAGAACCAACAAGATCTTCAGTCGAGCGATCTCTTGAGCTTGCTCCTCAACAAGTAGGTTGCTTGACTAAAGGGCTCTCTTCAGGGGATCTGCATTTTCTGAAGGAGGGCAGTTCCTATCTTCAGAAATTTCAAGAGATACGGGGCAGGATGAAGAAGTTACCTGCTCTTCTGTGTTATTGTCATTAGATCCAGTGAACATTATTTCATCCACATCTGAGCTGCTTTCCTCACTGTCCTCTTCAGTCTCTGACACAGACACTGGAGCTCTGATGCAATCCGAGGGATCCTTGCCTTCATCTTCAGAAGTGAGGACCCCCACATATGCTTCATCCTCTGATTGACAGCATATTCCAGCTTTCTCTGACCCCCCCATCAGCTCTGAGATCATCATCCACAGAGATTTAGCCGTTCTACATTTTTCCAATCTAGAGCGAGAGGCTCCAGACCAGATATCCATGATAATTTGACAAATCCTCTCGTCCAAGTGAAATAGTGATAGTTCCGTCTCTGACATCTCAGCAATGCCCATGGGCACTTGGATCCCAGAGTCGGAAGTCTTCATGGGAATAAACGGACCCTCTTCCAGGATGAAGGATGCTCGAGGATCGATAGCATCAAGGTGAAATGGCACTCTCATTCTCCAGATGGGATAATAATCTTTGTGCATGCGGGGAGTTTGAGTGGCGGTATCTCATAATCTAGCTCCATGCTTCTGACACTGGTGGCAGGATTCTACTCAAGGTGTTAACCTTTTTGATGAGTAACCTCCCTCTGATACCACTTGAAAGTCCACCTAGTGTCAACTATGTGCACCTATGGGGGGGGGGAATAGGTGACGAGTAGCGCTTTTGCGGAATTTACGAATGTACCTGCACAATAAAAATAAAAAGCACAGCACACAGAATACACAGGCAATTTATAGTGGTTCCCCGACTTGGGTACATCCACTTTCCCCCTTCGACCTATCTCCCAACAAGGGACGACTCGGTCTCTTCTCCAACAGGATTGAAATCCAATCCCTGCACTAACGGAAGGAACCCTTCCACACGTGAGAGTCAACACTCCCACAAAACGGGTTGCACCCAACCCTTACAACACGGAACAAAAGTTCCTTTACAACAAAGGTAAATATAGAATGTATACGAGATACAAACTTCGTTTGGAGACTGCGGTGTTCCTCTTCGTTCGACGACGTGTTCGTGAAGTCAACAAAGAGTCTACAACCTTGGTCTCTCTTGGAGAGGATCTCCCCGGAACCGGCGGCGACAACACGAGCGGCGGCTAGCTTCGGGATCGGCGGCTACGATGATGAGCGGCTGCTGAAAATAGAGATCCAATCTTCGTAGCGAAGCAGACTCGGTCTACCAACGGTCATACGAGGATCGGTCGTCTCGATCGATTCGGATGGGAAGTTTTTCCCGGTCAACAAATCGAGAGACAAGAGATCTCTGGATAGACACGTGAGACTCAATCTTTGCTAAGCTTCTGTCGCCGGAGATCACGAAGGATTCTCGATTGTTGACGGCGACCAACTTGCCCGAGCGCGACGGCGGCGGCGGAGAGGAATCACGATTTTAGGGTTACGTCGCCGCTCGGTTTCTGATTCTCTGTCTCTCTTTTTACTGTTCAAAATACCCGAATATATATACTGTAGATAACTCCAATATGACCGTTTGTGGGACCCACAATAGAAATCCCTAAATCCGGTTCAAACTAGTCCAGCGGCAGAATCCGGTCCAGCAGCATCCCGAGAAATCGCTAAGTGAAAATCGGCGAGAATCGCAGGTGATTCTCGACGAATCGGCGAGAATCACCAAGTGATTCTCGACGATTCGTCGAGAATCGCTAGTGATTCTCGCCGAATCACTTATTGATTCTCAACGATTTTCACTTGGTATTCATGATCTGCTTAACCACTGGTTCGGCGAGAATCACTTGTGATTTTCGCAGAATCTTACTTGGCACCGTTGTGAGGTAGCCTGGAGGAGTCGGCGAGAATCACTAATGATTCTCGTCGATTCAGCGAGAATCACTAGTGATTCTCGTCGAATCGGCGAGAATCACTTGGTGATTCTCGTCGAATTTTCCTTGGACGAATTTTCGTCTTTCCACCCAGGAGCTGCTCCTTGACCCATCCATGCTCCTTGTCTTCTCTTGCATATGAACGGCCCTGTACTTGAAAGTAAGTGCACTCCAATAGAGAGAGTACACGTAGGCCAACACACTGATCTGCTCAACGAGGGATTACGTCGTGCAGACCCGTGTATATTGACCTACTGCACCCTGACATTGGTGTGCACTTAGCGTGGAGGAACTGCAAGCACAACTTAAGAGGATTCATCAAATACATTGTGAATTCATCTTAGCTTGATAGGTGGCTTCCTCAAATCCAGGTAATTGTGGATACAGTACCCAACACTTAGGATTTCTTTAATTCCTTATAAGTTCATCTCCAACTTTTGCTCTGGAATAGCAAAAGCTTAAGTATGGGGGTATTTGATGGATTATAAATATACCTATATTTATGTACATTAAATAAGTTCTTTTAGTTTATTTTTGCTATTTTTGTTTATTTTTCTTTAATAAATTGCTTCTTTTTTGTAATTATTATTCTAACATAAGTTATTTTTGTTTCCTGAATTTTTCAGGAAAAATTGCAAAAAAATACAAGTACACGCTCGTGTACTATTGGTCACGCCTGTGACCAGGGCGTGACACGTCAACTTCCAGTGAAACAGCCATTTTTGACGAAAAATAATGTGACACGCCCGTCCAAACGCCCGTGTCAACCCGACACGCCCCGTGTCAACCCGACACGCCCCGTGAACAATGCCGTGTCACTCCCGCTCGACATTTTCCATTCGACGATTGTCGACCAACCCGACACGCCCAGCGTCACGCCCGTGACCTGGGGCGTGACTTCTCCAACTTACTCGACAAAAACGCGCTAGACATTTTCCACTCGACGAATGTCGACACAACCTGACACGCCCGTGTCTAGATGCGATACGGGCGTGTACTCCTCCACTTGGCCGACAAGACGCTGCTAGTAACTTTTTACGCAACCCGCGCCGGTTCCACCTCCTCGACATGCCCAGAGTCACGCCCGTGACCCGGGGTATGACTTCCACGTGTCCAACCCAAAGTCAAATAAGCCGTTACCTCGCCGGATCGAATCAATGAATAGTGCTGACACGCCCCCTAACATGCCCGTGATAGAGGGCGTGTCCCATGAAATTTTTTGTCTATAAATTCCAGCCTTCTTCTTGAGTTCTTGTTCCACTTTTTGGGCCATTTTGTATAGGGGAAATGCTTCTTAGATGATTCCAAATGCGGTGTAAGGGAATTTCTCCCCCTCTCCTTTATTTTGGTTTTAGCCTTGTAATCTTCATTTTAGCTTAATAAAATTGTAGATTTTCTTCCTTTCTATGGATTTAGATTTCATCTTTGTGCCCTCTCTCTTATACAATCTTATTTCTACTTTGTTTTTCTTTTCTTTAAAAAGTGTGTGTGTGTGTGTATGAGAGTAAATGTTATATTTTCATTTTTATTGATAAGTAATTATTATATTAGTTTTTCATCTTATGCCCCTTGCCTTGACTTTCTTTAAAGTAGTTATATTGTTTTTGTTCTAACATTCATCCTTATGAAATTATAAAAACGATCATAAAGTGGTTTTTGATTTTTTTTACTTAGTCTTTTTAGATCGTAAAACTTTTCGTTTTTTCCCTTTTCTTCCACTTTTTAAGCGTTTTTATACCATTATAAGAATGGATAAGTAGTTATTTTAATTTTTCAAACACTTCCATTTTCGCTTTTATTTAAAAATTCGTTTTGCTCGTATAATTTTTCTGTTCTTTTTTACGCATTTCTACCATATTCAAATGGCAGAAATGTAGTCGTTTTAATTTTTAGATAACTTTCATTTTGCGTTTATTTGAAAAACTTCTGGCTCGTTTAATTTTTATTTCAGCTTTTTATGCATTTCTATTGCATTCTAGCGGTAGAAATGCAGTTGTTTTATTTTTTCATTAACTTAATTTTTATTCATTTTTGTACGTGTGCGCATTTATTTCCGCCTACTCATTAAGAGTTAAATGACGCATTGTTTTACTTTCTTCAAGTAGAGTGTGTGGAGTTTGTTTAATTTTCTGTCGAGTGAGTATGTTTTACTTTCTGTACAGTGGGTGCATTTATTTAGTCCTACACATTTGAGTAGGACCCGCTTTTATTTTCTCATACTCATTTGAGTAGGACTTGTGTGCATGCGAATTTCATTTCATGTCGAGTGTGTGCGTGAGTTTTAATTTATGTCGAGTGTGTGCGTGCGTTGCATTTATTTTCTCCTACTCGTTTGAGTAGGACTTACTTTCATTTCTCCCGCCCACGCATTTGCGCTGGGACCCACACTTTACTGCTTTCATTTCAGTCCTACTCGTTTGAGAAGAACTTGCAATTTTCTACTTTCTTTACAGCTTTCCTTTACTGCTTTATTTCCTGCTTTCATTTTACTGCTTTATTTTATTGCTTTATTTTATTGCTTTCACCGCCTGCCGTCCCCATTCCGATGTGTGGCTAATCATTCTTAGCCCTCAGTATCGAAGAGCATTGGGACAGAAAAAATAGCTTTAAATAATTAAAGGTCTTTAATTTCTAACTAATTAATTACTTAAGGTTTGCCTAAGGTTTATGACGCGTAGAACCACATATCGATGTGTGAGCTCTATTTCCGTAGTCCATACCCTAGCTAGCCGAGAGGCCGTGCATATGGACCGATCACCCCCTTGGTAAAGAGAGTTCCGCACTAACCCTCGAGAGAGGAGGCGCGCCAACTTTACTGGATTGTGTTCCCCACCCAATAGCGTGGTTCTTAGCGTAATGCGGGCGTTAAGAGGAATCCTTCATCGGAATAACGTTTGGTCGAATAGTCTTAGCGTTCAGGTGAGCGATAGTCCTAGAGATAAGTGAGCTCATTCGAGTGGAACCTCCACGGCCAAGTATCCGCCTTAATTAATTTGAAATTTAGGATCTCTTTTTATTAAAAGTTTATTTTAGTTCTAATTTCGATTCGATGCGGTCACGCTAAGCTCATCATCAGCTCCACTTTTTATGTTTTCATTTTCTTTCTTTTTGCTTTTTATATATATAAAAAATACCCGACAAGTAATTATCGGTAAAATAATAGTCCCCTCCAGGGAAGAGTAAAAATAATCGAACCGACCCCGAGAATAATAAGACCTCGATATTCCACACCGGAATATCCTGTACTATACGCGATATGTGCACTTGCCTCCTTTCATTAAAACTCGATCTCATCTTTTTATATCCAAAATAATAAATCCGTGCGGCCCGTTTTCTAAATAAAAACCACGTCCGCCTTTTTCCTTAAATAAACCGCCCGGGGCGCCGCGGGAATTCTCACCAATTTTTGGAGTTTTAACCGCATCAAGTTTTCGGACCCGATGCGAAATCATCAATCAAGTTTTTGGCGCCGTTGTTGGGGAATTTTCGAGTCGTTATTTTGAACCATGGAAATCTATTAATTTTAGCTATATATATATAACAAAAATTTAAAATGGCCAACAAAAACAAAATAATACTAATAATACTACTACTAATAATAATAATAATAAAACTACCAAAAAAACCTCACAAAAAATAAAAAACCTATAAAAATAAAAACTTGAAAAACCTATAAAACCAAAAAAAAATCTAAAACATAAAAATAACTTAATTTTTTTTTCATTATTTTTATGAAAAAAAACTCAAACACAAAAAAACAACAAAAACCTAAAAATCTAAAAACTAAAAAACTCTAAAAAAAATCTAAAAAAACCTAACCGCCCAAAAAACAAATCTTTAAAAAACAAAAAACTCAAAACCCACAAAAAATCTAAAAACCAAAAACCCTAAAAACAAAACAAAACCTACCTAAAAAACAACTAAAAAATAAAAAAAATCTACTTTAAAACACCCAAAAAAATATAATAATTTGATTTAAAAAAAAATATATTTTGTTTAACTTATTTTATTATAAATTGTTTTGTTTTAATTCAGCGCGCTTCACACTTTTGTGCGCGAGTTTAGGGGATCGCCTTTCTGTACACGCTCATATGCTAAGACGTTTGCTTCGAGTCACACACACACACTTGTCTCCCTACCGCCCGCACACTTTAGGCCGAGTTTATCTTTTTCATTTTATTTTTTCTATTATATTTTAGCTATTTCTTCTACAATAATGCAGGGTTCCATATGGGCCTCCCCGAACTCGTCTGAGAGAAGCTTCTACCCTCTCTTTTAATTTTTGTGCATATTTTCTTTTGTACATTATTCGTTCCTCATACTTAGATAGCAACATTGGAGATAATGTTGGGTTTAAGTATGTGAGTGTTTTCCTATTCTGCATTTTTTAGATTCTGTACTTACCAAAAACTACGAATAAATACAAAAAAAAATGTCAATTTTTTTATTATTTTTTATAATAATCAAAAAATTCAAAAAAAATCATAAAACCACAAAATTCAAAAAAAAATTATAAAATAAAAAGTTCAAAAATAATTTCATAAAACAAAACTTCAAAATTTTTTTTCTTTTACTTTGTAAATACTTTTTGTAAAATATAATCTTTCTCTTCCCCCCTATCTTCTTTTTTGCAAAACACGCTTTTTAGCAAATCCGCGGCGTTGGATTCATCGAACTAACCACCTAAATAAGAGTCTGTTCGCGAGCCAATAACAAAAAAATTTCAAAAAAGTTTTTTTACATTGTAAAATTTTTGTAAAAAGTTTTCTCTTTTCCCCCTCTCTTCTTTATAAATAACACTTCTTTCTCTCCCACTTCTTGTAAATAATTTGATAAAAAATTAAAAATAAAATAAAAAAAAATTGAAAAATCCAAAAACCCTAAAAAAATAAAATCAAAAATTCTAAAAAGATAATGACCAAATTTTTTTTAAAAAAGATAATAATCACTAAAAAAACACAAAAAAATAATAAAAACCCTAAAAAATCCAAAAATATGTTGTTAATTATGTAACAAAATAAATCAAATATACCATGTCCTAACCCTTTTCGCTCTCCAAAAATCTAGTTGCGAGTTTATTTATACGCGAATTTTACTTATTCTTTGCTTACTATTCGTTTATTAATTAAAGTTCGATAGATTTAAGTGTTTGGGGTTAAGATTTAAAGAATTTTTTATGTCTTTTCCTTATAATAGAGAACTTATTTTTCACCACCACTTCTAATTTTTATAAATAGAAGCTCGTCTTTTATGTTAGAAAATAACAACCATGAAGTTCATTTTAAAAAGGTTGCTCTCAAAACATTTTTTTATTTAAATCTAGTTTTATTTTTGAAAAAATAAACCCACCTCCATTTTTTCATGTCTTACTTGGCATGCTTACCCATACTTTATCTCTTAAAAGATCTTATGTCAATGAGAATAAGATTTCATTCCGTAAACATAGACACCCAATATTTAAAATGATTATATGTTACGGAGTAAGATGATAAAATTCATTACTCATATACATATACATTGGGTTATTTATTATTTATGAAGAAAGAAAAAAATTTTATATGATAGGAAAATAAGATTTCATTTTCCTAATACTCCAAAAAGAAAAAAATATATAGTGGTTTGAGAAAAAATTATCTCGCCTCTAAATCCAAGCCCTCTTCATAAACCACCAAACCACTTATCCTATTTCAATGATTCTAGAATTAATTTAAAATTTTTTGAGAGCATAATTTTTAAATTGCATTATTTCCTTTAACTTATTTTAAGCTAAAGTTTTTTATATAATTTCAATCCATCTTTGTTAAACTAACAAAAATAAACTTTTTCTTTCTATTTGTTTTATCTAGAAGTCTTTTTGAAACTCTTCCTCTATTTATAACATTTTCATAAATTAGGATTTAACTCTAGTATCCCGGATGTTTATTTTGATCTTACTTTTAATTAAGTCATGCGGTAGGTAAACTTAAGATTTCTTTAATTCCTTACAAGTTCATCTCCAACTTTTGCTCTGGAATAGCAAAAGTTTAAGTATGGGGGTATTTGATGAATTGTAAATATACCTATATTTATGTACATTAAATAAGTTGTTTTAGTTTATTTTTGCTATTTTTGTTTATTTTTCTTTAATAAATTGCTTCTTTTTTTGTAAATATTATTCTAACAAAAGTTATTTTTGTTTCCTGAATTTTTCAGGAAAAATTGCAAAAAAATACAAGTACACGCCCGTGTACTGTTGGTCACACCCGTGACCAGGGTATAGCACGTAAACTTCCAGTGAAACATCCATTTTTGACGAAAAATCATGTGACACGCCCGGCCACATGCCCGTGTCAACCCGACATGGCCCGTGACCAATGTCGTGTCACTCCCGCTCAATGTTTTCCGCTCGACGATCGTAGACCAACCTGATATGCCCAGCGTCATGCCCGTGACCTAGGGCGTGACTTCTCCACCTGACTCGACGAAAACGCGCTCGACGTTTTCCACTCGACGAATGTCGACTCAACCCGACACGCCCGTGTCAAGATGCGACACGGGCGTGTACTCCTCCACTTTGCCGACAAGACGCTGCCAGCAACGTTTTACGCAACCTGCACCGGTTCCACCTCCCCGACATGCCTAGAGTCACGCCCGTGACTTGGGGCATGACCTCCACGTGTCCAGCCCGAAGTTAACTAAGTCATCACCTCACCGGATCGAATAAATGAATAGTGCTGACACGCCCCCTGACATGCCCGTGACAGAGGGCGTGTCCCATGAAATGTTTTTTCTATAAATTCCAGCCTTCAGCTTGAGTTCCTATTCCACTTTTTGGGCCATTTTGTATAAGGGAAATGCTGCTTAGATGATTCCAAATGCGTTGTAAGGGAATTTCTCCCCCTCTCCTTTATTTTGGTTTTAGCTTTGTAATCTTCGTTTTATCTTAATAAAATTGTAGATTTTCTGCCTTTCTATGGATTTGGATGTCATCTTTGTGCCCTCTCTCTTACACAATCTTATTTCTACTTTGTTTTTCTTTTCTTTAAAAAGTGTGTGTGTGTGTGTGTGTGAGAGAGAGAGAGAGAGAGAGAGAGAGTAAATGTTATATTTTCATTTTTATTGATAAGTAATTGTTATATTAGCTTTTCATCTTATGCCCCTTGCCATGACTTTCTTTATAGCTTATGAGTTTGGTTAGATGAGCATTCTAAACTATTCACTGAAGGGTTATAAAGAGAATAAGAAGAAAATCAAGATAACCTAATATTAGAAAAGTTACTATAAATAAACACACTCATACTCATCCAAACACATAATGAAGAGACAGAAATAAAACTAAGTTACAAGTAAGAGAGAGTTGCATAATTGAAATTGCAAGTCCCACTCAAACGAGTGAGCAGGAAATATAAGCTGAACATTTGCAAGTCCTACTCAAACGAGTAGGACTGAAATGAAAGCAAGTCCTACTCAAACGAGTAGGCGGAAATAAATGCGATTAAAAGTCCTCAAATATTTTCAGGGAAATAAAGTCCGGTCATTTAACTTCTAGCGAGTAGGCGGAAGATAAAAACCTGTCATTTAACTCAAATGTGTAGGCGGTAAATAGAAACTGAAAATTACACGTCCTACTTAAACGAGTTGGAGGGAAATGAAGTCCGGCCATTTAACTCCTAGCGAGTTGGCGGAAGATAAAAACAACAAGTCCAACTTAAATAAAGTCCAGCCATTTAACTCTTGGCGAGTAGGCGGAAAATAGAAACCTGCCATTTAACTCAAATGAGTAGGCGGTAAATAAAAAACAACACACACTTGCTGAAATTAAAACACACACTTGCATTAATAAAAACACACACACACACACACACACACACACACACACACACACACACACACACACACACACACACACACACACACACACACACACACACACACACACACACACACACACACACACACACACACACACGACAGAAAATTAGATACTCACACTGCAAAAGTAAATACTCACACTTGCAAATCCTACTCAAATGAGTATGTGAAAAATTAAAGAAATGTCATTTAACTCTTAACGAGTAGACAGAAATAAATGCGCACACGCACACACTCTACATAATTGGAGAAAGCAATAAAACTTATCTCTTACATGCACACACGCAGGTGAAAAATTTTAAAAAAAACAAAGTTATCAAAAAATTAAAACAACTGCATTTCTAATGCTGTAATGCCGTAGAAATGCATAAAAGGTTGAAATAAAAATTGTTTGAGCAAAAAGTTTTCAAATTAATGTGAGAAAAGCAAGTGCTTGAAAAATTAAAACATTTACTTTTTTACTGTTAGTTTTTGCTAGAAATGAATAAAAAGTTGAAATAAAAATTGTTTGAGCAAAAATCTTTTTATGTAATTGCGAAAATCAAAGTTGTTGAAAAATTAAAATAAAACATTATACATTCTTATAGCTTTGTAAAACAGTTAAAAAAGTGTAAGAAAGCTAAAAAGAAGCAACAATTTTATAATCAAAACGAAGAAAAATGAAAGTTAAGAGGAATGAAAACCACCTTTTTTTTGTTTTACAAGTTCATAAGAACGAATTTTGAAGCATAAAAATCCTAAGTCTAACCAATTCAAAAGAGTATGATAACAAAAATGGCTATAATAACAGCTAGAAATTTGGATAGAAATGAAAGTAAAACAAAAGGTTTTTCGATTTAAAACATAAATTTCACAATTTTAACTCATACACGGACAATATGAAAATGAAAACATAAATACATAAGATTGGTGAAAAGGAGGCCATCAGAGATAATTCAGAGCATGTAAGGTTGAAAAACTAACGATTTTTATTACAAAAGTAGTTGATTTCAAAAACATAAACAAACAAACTTAAGAAGGAGGGTGGGGGGGGGGGGGGGGGTTCCTTACATAGCACTAAAGCAAGCTCCAAACAACAGCCCTTGTCAACAAAATGGTTCAAAAATTTGGAACCCTTAACTCATACAACACCTAGACTTTTATAGGCAAAATTTTCCAAGTACACGCCTTCTAACACGGGCGTGTCACTACTATTCAAATGGAGGCGGTGATTCGACTGGAGATTTGATTTTGCGGCTGAAAATGCGGCAGTCACGCCCCAGGTTACGGGCGTGACAGTGGGCGTGTCGCCACTATTCATCATCTGGTTTCGACAATTTGATGGTGTTGTTGACTTCGGGAGGTCCACGTGGACGTCACGCCGCATGTCACGGGCGTGACTGTGCACATGTCGGGGAGGTTGACGTGGGCACCGTTTGCGCCGAAAAGTCACCGGCGGCGGTTTGTCGGCCAGGTGGAGGAGTCATGCTCTAGGTCACGGGCGTGATTGGGGGCGTGTCGGGTTGGTCGACGATTGTCGAGCGAATTTCATCGAGCTTGAGTGTCACAGCCATGGTCACGGGGCGTGTCAAATGACACGGGCATGACCACGGGCGTGTGAAACTTTTCTTATCAAATTCTTCTGATTCCATGGGAAATGAAGTGTCACGGCCTGGTCATGGGCGTGACCCAAAGTACACGGGCGTGTCAGGTCATTTTTTGACCTTTTCCTGAAAAATTTCAGTAAAACAAAATTAAGCTAAGTTAAGTAAATATTTACAAAAAGGAGCAATTTATTAAATAAAACTAACTTAAAAAGGCAAATCTAAACTAAAATATCATAATAAAAACATAGAAAAATGCGTATAATTACAACTTATCAATCTTCGAGTATCATTATAAACTCAATGAATCGTCGAGTATCCATATGATACACAATGAACTTAATACCTACCTCCAGCCGAATCAACATTTGACATCGACGAAGGCGTTGAATAGACTCAACGTTGTCAATGCTTTTTACTCCATGGCATTGAGTGCACTCAATACACTCAATGCCTAAGGCCATATTTGTCGAATGATGTCAAGTGAACTCAAAGCACACAACGCCTAAGGCCAAATTCGTCGAATGGCGTTGAGTGAACTCAAAAAACTCAACGCCTAAGACTCAGATCCGTCAAGTCAACACTTTGACTCGACAAATCGTTGAATGGTCTCAATGCACTCAACGCTTAAGTGCAATACTCGATGAATCAACTCCTTCACTCGATGAATCGTTGAGTTCACTCAACTCACTTAATGCCACCATTTGATGATTCAACTCTTAACTCGATGAAGGCGTCGAGTGGTCTCGACACACTCAACGCTTTTGCCCTAGAATATTTTAAGCCCTTTTCAACTCATCATATGAGCAAACTATATAGATCCAATCTCTCAATTTCTCCACAATCTTATGTGTGACTCTAATTGGCTCATACTGAGTTGGCAGTGAGGAAACATGCTTGATCACTTCCAGATCACAATGATAATACCAACAAACTAATCTATTGGTGTACAGCTCTGTAAGCTATCGCCCGACGTTTGTAATACCTTGGGCGATAGCCCTGCTGAATTATTTGGTTTGTTGCTCGGTGAGATATCACGTGGAGGTAGAAGAATACTCTGCGATAGTAGTAGTACAGGTGGAGGAACCTGAGTAGGCAGTTTGGATGGTGGCTTGAGTAGGAAGTCACTTTTGGAGTTACCGTGTGGTGGTAGCTCCCTGATCGGGAAATCCCTAGATCTATTTGGCCGCTCCTTTTATATACGTTGTCCAAGTCTTGGCCGCCAGTATTCTTCTCCAATTTTGCTCTGATAGAACGAAGTGTGTGGAGCTTTTATTGGAAGGACAAGGAACAGGACTGACTTTCTCTCATAGTAGAAGAGCGAGAGCCAAGGTCAACTCCGCCATGCCACCAAGGAGAATAACAATATCTATGGCCGGAAATGTAATATCCCTGATTTTTTGATATTTATTTAATTTCTTTAGCGACGTATTTATGATGTCAGGGTGTTACATTGACGTGTAGTTAACGACTATCATTATTGGAGCGTGATTTTTCTCATCAGAATCCGAGGTTTTGATTTGGGAAAATTTGTACGGCTAATTTTTGTTGTGTTTGTAAGGTTTCCCTTGTGAACCACGTTTATTTGGGGACTCGGTGGAGCTTTTCTAGGGTTGTTGGTGTTTTGAATTTGGGGAATTTTACCCGAGTTTGGTTTGTCAGATTCTAATTTTGACTTCATTGTTGGATTCGTAGCATCGATATTTAGCTTCAGTGCAAATTTCGTGTAAATTCGAGTTTATTCAAGTTTTTGGTCATTTGGACATTTAACTATTTTTATAATAATATATTATATATATACTTATATATTATAGCGGAAAACCTTATTCATCGCCTTCTTCCCAAGCCGTCAGACCGAATCACGGAAAAGAGAAAGCGGGGAACATCGCAAAGCTCTCGTTCGTCGACTGTAGGAGTTCTGGTGCACGAAATTGTTGGCGGAGGGTAGATTCGAAAAGCTCTTGCTGAGATCTTCACATGCACAGTGAGTTTTTCTCGTTTCTTGGATTTTTTGGCATTAGGTTATTTGCTTTTGACCCTCGTTTACCCCAAAAAGTTTTAGGAAGTTTAGAAATGTGTTCTTGCGGCCAAATTCTTGAAGAGGAGCGCTTGCGTGGCAGTATTTTGGGAGGTTTGAGGCAAGTGGTGAATTCTTTCGCTTGCAACGTTCTTTGTGTATATTGTTTCTTCTTCTTTCCTCCTTAAAAGGTAGGAGTAGTGTAGGGTTTCACTAGGTCAGAATCTGCTCGGTAGTGTAGAAGACCGACTGACTTGTATTCGTCGAGTATGAGTTTTGTACTGAGTAAAATTCGTCGATTATGTATGAGCTAGCGTGAGTCGAACTCGTTGGATAAGGATTGAGTCCGGTTAAGTAGGATTCGGTTCAAATTAAATTCGTCGAGTCAAATTGTCGAGATCCTTTGATTTGTCGAGTGAAGCCTTGACGTTGAGTGACTTTAGATTCGTTGAGTAATAGCATCAAGATCGTCGAGTGAGATCGAATGGCGTTGAGTGAAGTAAAATTTGTCGAGTATTCTCGATGAATTCGTCGATTGTCAGTTTTGTCATCAAGTGCGTCGAGTGAAACTAGATGGTGTTGAGTGTTTTGAGTGAGACAGCCTTGGAGTCAAGTGTGTTGAGTGAACTCAGCTAGGCGTTGAGTGAACTCAGTTATGTGTTGAGTGAACTTAGGTAGGCATTGAGTGAACTCTGGTAGGCGTTGAGTGAACTCAGCAAGGCATTGAAAGAATTCAGCTAGGGGTTGAGTGAAGTAAAATTCGCCGAGTTAAGTTCAGGCATTGAGTGAGACGGCCTTAGCATCGAGTGCGTTGAATGAACTCCAAATTCGTCGAGTATACTCGAAGAAGTACCCATGGACTTGGATTATTTGCTCCGTTTCGTCGAGTATCGACGTAAGGTTAGCCAATTCGTCGAGTATCGATGTAAGGTTAGCTGATTCGTCGAGTATCGCAATATAGCCAAATTTTGCTAAGTAGAAATCATTGAGTATCTCCTGTATTCGTCGAGTATACTTGATGAATCAGTGTGGACTTAGATTTCTCTCGCCGAATGAATACAATTTGTCTAGTATTTTCCTTAGGGTGATTTTTGGGATTTTTCTTACTTTTTGTCGTTGGAAAAATATTGTGTTTTGGTGAGGGTTTTATCAGTGTTTATGGATGTTTAGGTGTGATCCATGGTTGGCAGTGGATAAAGGACAACCAATATAATGCTGACTCATGAGTCATTACACTTGGTGGGTGATAATACATTTTGTACCCTTATTTAATATCGTATTTTCTAGTTTATAATGTGCAAATCATGTCTTATTTGCTTATTTTTGATCTTTATTATGTAAATATTATTGCCACTAACATTTTCTTATGTTTTTGCAGGTTTCCAGAAAATTGGCCAAAAATGACCTGTAACGCCCCCCATGTCACGCCCTCCCTAGGCATGTCACAGGGCGTGTCTGCTGATCCCGAGGAAGCCTGCTGACTGAGACAAAAATACAGAGAAAATGCCTGTCACGCCCCCTTAACACGCCCTCCCAGGGCCCGTCGCAGGGCATGACACGGGCGTGTCTTCCACTGCCCAAACCAGCCGCATCATTAAATGGACTTCCCATCGCTACATGTCAACAGTACTGTCATGCCCCCCTACACTGCCGTTACCATGGGCATGACCCGCGATTTCCAGCATTTGATGGCTTCCGACCAGCGATTGAAGATTGACGTGCCTGTCATGCCCCCAAGTCACGGGCGTGACCATGGGCGTGACCACCGACGTACACATCAATTCAGCAATTCTGTCAGTTCTCTGCACCCAAAGTATTTGACGTGCCTGTCATGCCCCTAGTCACGGGCGTGATATGGGGCATGACCAACCAGTGAAAATGCTATATAAATTCAGACCCCCCCTCTTCCATTTCAGGATGTTTTGGGCTGAGAGGGGGAGGTGCTGCCCCTTTGTTTCTTGTTCTTTTTAATGCTTTTTCTCTTTTTATCTCTCTCTTTCTCATGCTAGTTTAGTTTAGTTTAATGCTAATTTAGTTTAAGCTTTTCTAATAGCTCTTGTATTTGCTCCAGTTGCTAATGATAGGGCCAGAATAGGATTTTCAATTCCATGCACTTGTAATCTTTTTATTTTCATGTTGTAAGCTCTCTTTAATTTTAATATAAAAGTGTTCTTCTTTCTTCTCTTTAGTACTTGTGTTCTTTATGCTTTACTACTCATTCCCCCCTCCTCCACTTCATTATGATTAACTAATCCTCCTTGTACTCGATCTTGATGATTCGAGGTTCGACTGATTAAGGGTCTGTTTGGGACAGCTCTGGCGGATTGAAAAGCTGCTGTCCGGATAGAGCTGTTTTGAAATAGATTTCTGGGGAGCAGTTTTGAAAAGCTGCAGAGTGTTTGGGTGTTATGTGCAGAAGTGCGATTTGAAGAGCGATTTTCTCTTTTTTCTGTTTGGAGAAACAGCTTTTGGAAGCTGTTTTTTAAAAAACGAAAATACATAAATATTTAGAAACAACTGATAACATGCGTCTTTTACATAGTTATAGCAAATAGAAAAAAAGATCTTGCAACATCCGGCGACTCCTTTTTTCAATCATTTCGATCACCTGTTCGAAAATAAATTGATATGAATCAAACTTTTGATATTTTTAACCCTTTCAATTTTTAGTAAGCGTTGGATCGAATTTTTACCTGCGCGCGCTGTATATCTCTTCGGCAATGTTATCTCATAGTGTAGACATATGTTCTTCTCCATCAGCATCACGCATATCGCTTTCAATTTCATCATCTGCCGCAGGTTCCTCAACCTCTGAGGGAACGAAAGAAGACTCATCAGCATCACAAGCATTAAACTCAGGGTCCCAGTGAGACGGATGTCTCCGAAAGAAGTTATGTAGGGGTATTGTCGCTAGCACAATGGAACGTTGTTTCTTGAAGTTGTACTGTGGCATTGTGCTCAAAATATGCCACTCCTTTTTCCACACTCCAAACGTTTGCTCGATCACACTGCGAAGAGATGAATGCGCCTTATTGAAATGTTCTTGCCTTCCTTGTACAGGCCGACTCCCACGGGCAAAGTCAGCCAAGTGATATCTTGTTTCTGGATACGGCTTCAGATAACCCTTCTTTAACAGGTAACCAGCATCCACTAAATAATATTTACCCGCATTTATTTGGTTTGTTAAGCAGGTAAACTTTATGAAATACAAACAATTAGAATGAATGTAAACATATTGATTATGATACCTTGTGGGGGATGCGGAAAGTGCAATCTATCGTCGACCAATGCCCGTGCAAAGATGTGACTGTCATGAGCAGATCCTTCCCATCCAGCGAGGGCAAATGTAAAGCACATGTTAAAATCACAGACTGCCATTACATTTTGGGTCGTCGTGCCATGACGTCCTATGTATCGTACTTGATCTTCTACGGGTATCCTCGCATCAACATGTATACCGTCAATGGCACCAATGCAATCCTTGAAAAATGGCATGTAACGAGGATCATACCTTATCTCACCCGGAATCTCTTTGAATTGACAGTCAGTAGGCTTTATAGCATCAATTGACAGTAATAGAAGAGATCTAAGCCCTTTCGAAAAATATCTACTTATTGTTTCAGTCGAGTGCTGGAACCGTTCTTTCGTCAATCTAACGGAACCTCCTTGTGCTAAGATATACAATGTAATCCCTAGGATTTCTCTTGAAGACGTCCGCTGTGATCCTTGAAGTTCAGCATCTGCTTCTAGTTTATGGAGTAAATCTATGAAAATGCGTTTAGACATCCTAAATGCGTCATGTATTCTATCTGGATGTCCTTCTAGTAACTCTTTGATCCATTTCGAACCAGTTTGGGTAGATGTCGTGCATGGACGTGTATCTCGAACATGATAATTCATCCTCTCGATCGATGACATAACTACACTGCAATATTCTATATATTGTCTCCGCTCTGGCGAAAGACTGGTTGAATCCCCAGAATCTTCAGGGGAGGAGTCATGTGCTTCCATTATTAGTACCTGCATTCGAAGCATAATAAAACATAAACATTATATATATGCGAAGATGATAACAAAAAAACTATTACAGAAGTGCGCTAGTAGTACTCAAAATAGATGGACGACATTAAAAAGTAAACATAAACATTATAGTGTTTTACATGCAACACATAAAAGGAGATTTCGATCAAGGTAAGCTCGTATCACTGAGCCCTCTTCTCGTACGCCTTCATAATCCACCAAACCCTCATATCTTCTGGGATACTCATGAAGATCTCCCTAGTGGTCTTGTCCCTGATGTGCTCGAGAGCAAAGTAATATAGATCCAGGTTTGCCCGTAGCTCTGGGCTGCTGGAAATCAACTCCACAACCTCTTTGACCGTGACAACTGGCAGCGGCTTCAATGCTAGAGTGGATTGATGTAAATCTGAAATTAGAGAAAATGCCAGTCCTTTATTCCTCCCTATCTTCCTTTTTTTACTCGCCGAAGAGGACGCATTCCCAGGAGGTGTTGTAGCTCCCCCGTACTCTTCAGGTCCACCTTGATTGTTCTCCATGTTATCTGCCACATCATCGTCTTCCAACTGTATCCTCCCCACATCAGGCGGCAAACTCCCAACTGAAGGAGCCCAAGAGTCTTCTCCAGTTGCGACTACCTGACTGAACATAGTATTCAATTTCTCCTCCAACTCTGGTGTAATACCTCCGCACCGAAATTTTTTCTCCGCTGGAACAACCTGTTGCAATCAATGTATCAATGTTAAAATATGGAAAAATATGAACTTATTTATTGAAATGAAATTTGAATTTGATCGGACCTTAATCTTCTCTGCCCACCATTCCTCTGAGGCAGCAATAGTTCTCTTCTCTGGATCCCAGCCTAAACCAGTCTCACCATGTTTCAGTTCCTTCCATAACTTCCAATCCTTCTTCAGATGATCCCATTTATTTTTCATTTGAATTCGATCGTAGCTTTTCCCCGTGCGTTCTTTAAACCCTGTAATCAGATTTTTCCACCCTTCTTTGCTGAAGTGGGTGGTTGGCCGATTCCCCAAACCAATCTCTTTAATGCAGAGATGACAAAATAAAGTCACTTCACCTGACTCCCAACTCGCTACGATTCCTCCTTCCTTTGGTTTTACCATTGTACTATAAACTAATCAAATTAAAGTAAGAACTACTAATAATACACATGTACAACCCAAAAAAAACACACAACACACATACACATTCACACTCATACACATACATACACACACACATAATACATACCCAAACCCAAAACACACACACACACACACACACACAACCATACACACTCATGTACACATACACACATAATACAACCATAAACGTTTCTTATACATACCCAAACCCAAAAAAAAACACACAACCATAAACTTTTCATATGCATACCCAAACCCAAAAAAAAACACACACACATAAATCTGTTTTTGAACAAATGCCAATATCCCTAATTATAACACACTTTAATTATCATAAGTATGGGCTAATGTATTAAGTTTCACCTACATACATCCATATTATCATATAAAACTACACAATTATTTGAACACATTTCAAATTCCAACAGATCTAACTCAAACCAATGAAAATTTGATCCTGCCAGTATTTTAAAAGCCTGCAAATCAATATAGAACCACGGTTTTGAGTAGTAGAAATTTGTTGATGCTTCAATCCAACACAGTGATTATAGAGAGGAGCTTAACTGCTTAAAAATTTAAAATCACAACCGTTTTGATGTGTAAATGATGATACTTCATCTAAAACACAAATTTTTTCCGTTCAATTTATTCGGTCATACACACACACAAACAAACATACATACATACACACATACACACAAACACACATACATACAACCCTAAACCAAAAAAAAAATCACACACACACACACATTCATATACATACCCAAATCATATAAAGAAATTTGGTATGAGAGAAGGAATTTGGTATACCTAACCGGAAGAAGAAAATGGGCCACAGAGAAGGAAGAAAGTCTTGTAGACGCTGGAGGAAGAACCTCCTCGTTGTTGTCTCCGGAGAGGAGGAAGAAACCTTCTCTGTGAGCTAGGGTTTGTGCGATCGGGAAAGAGGAGGAAGAGGAATCGCGAATGGGTTACAGGCGATCGGTTATAGGAGGCGGCTACTGCTGCGTGCTGGAACTTCTGCGGCGAGGTCTGCGATCGGGAGAAGGCGTCGGCGTCAACGATCGGGAGAAGCCGGCGGCATCTGCGATCGGGAGAAGGCGGAAGGAGAGGCAACTCACGATCGTGAATGCGGAGTAGCCGCGGGATCGGGATCGGGAAAGAGGCGGAAGAGAGGAATCACGAATGGGGCAGACGCGGGATTTCGCGGAAGAAGAATCTGGATTTCGCGGAAGAAGAAACGCTGGGGGGGGGGGGGACTGCTTCCCAAAAATAGCTCCCAGAGCTGTTTTTTAAAAAGTGATTTTATTGGGAAGCTGTCCCAAACAGATCCAATACCTGCTCTGACGGCTGGAAAAGAGCTTCTCCGGCCGCCAGAGCTGTCCCAAACAGACCCTAAGTTATCATGCTTTGAGTTCACATTTTCTTTTTAGGGTATAGGCCTTGAATTACTCTTGATTTATCATGGGTTGGAGATATATCATCGATATATATTCTCCACCTTTGCTTTCATTCCTGGCTAGCCGAGAGACCGATGGTTTGAAGTGAGTACTCAAGAGTAAAGGGAGTTGTACGCACCCCTTGAGAGAGACAGACGTCCAAATCTCCCGGATTGGAGAAAAATCCAATTGTGGGGTTCACCGCGTAAAGCAAGTTTTAGGCCTCCGATTTAGGCAAAAGTCGGTCGGACCTTCCTAAACTCAGGTGGGCATATCTTCGAGAGAATTGTGTTCATGCTTATGGAACCTCCACGGTCAAGGACTTTCACCCTATTAAGCTTAGGTTTATTTTTCGTATTTTTAATCAACTCTTGCAGAGGTGATTCTCGATCGAGTGCATTTTTATCTCATCGTTCCAACCCTTTTAGTGTAATCATTTTTTATGCTCTTTCTTATTACAAGTAGCTCTCTTTCTTTGCAAGTTGTTTTCTTTTAAACCCTATGATTTCCGTCGACAAAATAATAGCATTCATGTGAGTAAGCTTACTCAACAGTTCCCGGATTTATATACGACACTTGTGTCCCCTTACTACGATTCGATAGGTATACTTGCCTAGTTGGATTGCTAATTCGGGTGCTTGCTTTTCGTAAGCATTGGCCGGGCCATCAAGTTTTTGGTGCCATTGCCGGGGAGCAACGCTCGTTGATAAATTGAAAACACGAATCTATTAGTTTTATTATTTCTCTTTCTCATCTCCCTTCTAAAATTTTTTAAAAAAATCAAAAAAATTTATTTTACCGCTCTTAATAGAAACCCACTTCACAATTTTTCTACGCCACCTAAATCTCTTGAAAAGGGCAAAGAGGTTTTAAGTGCCGCTATCTTGTCTAGTACCTAGCAAACCATTCACTGGGTAGTCATTGGGAAGTTCGGGAGCTTAGCTACATAAAAAAAATCTATTTCAAAAAAAATTCTTAGCTCTCTTTTTCTAGTTTATTTTTATTTCTCTTTCTTCTCTTCTCTTCTTTTAGTGTATGACCCGCGGGAGTCCGTCGGTTCTTTTGGACCTGGACCACGAAATTGAGCGTACTCTTCGGAGAAGATCGTGATTTCAAGGTCCTACTATCCAAATACTGGTTGAGGATTCTGAGTTATTTTCCACTTTAAGAATGGAAGAACACAATGTGGAGGAAGCCGTGCAAAGGCCTATGTCTTATTATTCTCGGCCGAATCTCTAGGGTACTAAATCTAGCATAGTTCACCCTACGATAGCAAATAACAATTTCAAACTGAAGCCCAACATAATTCAAATGATGCAGCAGTATGTGCAATTTGATGAAGATCCGAACACACATATTGCAAGCTTTCTTGAGATTTGTGACACCTTCAAGATAAATGGTGTCACAAATGATGCTATTAGGCTAAGATTATTTCCTTTCTCTCTTAGAACTAAGGCTAAGCAGTGACTGAACACTCTACCTAAAAATAGCATCACAACCTGGAGGCAATTAACTGAAAAAATTTTGGCGAAGTATTTTCCGCCTGCTAAAACTGCAAAACTTATGAACGACATTTTTGCCTTTGGACAAATATTCTCTGAAACCCTTTATGAAACTTGGGAAAGATTTAAAAAATTATTAAGACGATGCCCACATCATGCTCTGCCTGTACGGTTGCAGGTGCAGACGTTTTATAATGGGCTAAATCAAAGCACGAAGCAAATGATAGACGCAGCTTCTGGTGTTACTTTAAACCATAAGACCCTGGAAGCTTCTCTTGAGCTTTTTGAGGACATGGCCATGAACACTTACCAGTGGAATGTGCCTAGGTTCCACCCGAACAACCCTGCATGTATCTTTGAAGTGGACAAAGTCTCCCAGCTCGCGCTGCAAGTTGAAATATTAAGCAAAAAAATTACGGAGATGACTGCTGCCTCCGCCCCTCAGGTATGGGAATCTGCAACTCCTCCCCCAGAATATTTGGATTATGTTAATAGTATACCTAGAACTGCTTTTAATAATTTTTCTGCTGCAAATTTTCATCCTCCTGGTTTTAATTTTTCGAATAGTTATAATCCTGCTTTAAGAAATCACCCTAATTTTTCGTGGAGTAATCCATCGAATGTTGTGCAGCCGCCACCACAAATTGATTTTTCTGCACCACCACCACCTCCTCAAAGTTTTCCAAAACCTCCAAGTTTGGAGGAGATATTTTCAAAATACATGAATGTTAATGACGCTACGATTAGAACCTTAACTGGAAGCGTTAAAAATTTAGAGAATCAAGTAGGACAGCTCGCTAAAATAATTTCTTGGCGACCCGTAGGGTCTCTTCCTTCCAATACCGAACCCAACCCGAGAGAGCAAGTGAAAGATATAACTCTTCGGAGTGGGAAGCAAGTTCCTGGTATGGTAAGTGAAGAGCCCGAGGCAAGCTCCGCTCCCGCGTTAAAAAAATCAAATCTCCGCTCCCGTTTTAAAAATTCCACCCTCTACTGAAGAAGTTATCACCCCTGTTTTAGAAAAAGAACCCACTCCACCACCCACCTTTAAAAAAATCCATACCCGCCATACCCTTCCGAACTTAATAAAAAATGTTAGGATTATCAATACACCCGTCTCTTAGAGATGTTTAAACAAATCCACATAAATATGCCCTTCCACGAAGCCATATCTCAGATACCGAAGTAAGCTAAGTATCTTAAGGAACTCCTGACCAACAAGAAGAAGTTAGAGAACCTTTCGCATATCACGTTAAATGCTGAGTGCTCGGCTGTCTTAACAAACAGATTACCAAAGAAAATCAGTGACCCGGGTAGTTTTTCTATCCCGTGTGTCTTTGGTGATCTTTTTGTCAAGCACGCATTAGCCGACCTAGGTGCGAGTATTAATCTTATGCCCCTCTCATTGTTTAAAAAATTAGGAATTGGTAGTATCAACCCCACACGCATGAGTATCTAGCTCGCCGACAGATCAGTCAAATACCCGTTAGGTATAGTGGAGGACGTCCTAGTCAAAGTCGACAAGTTAATCTTCCCGGTGGACTTTGTCATATTGGACAACGAAGAAGACGTCGAGGTTCCCCTAATCCTTGGCCGACCCTTCCTTACCACCTCCCGAGCTATCATTGATGTAAGCAATGGCAATCTCTTCCTTCGAGTAGGCGACGACAAAGTAACTTTCTCTGTCACCCCCTCGATGAAGAACACCCTAGCCAATGATGACTCCTGCTTTTTCATAGATGTCATAAGTGAAGAATCCTCCTCTCACCTCTCTGATTTTGAAAAAGAATTTTCTCATTTTTGTACCTCTTCTACTACTCCAACTGAATCGCTACACATAAGTTAAGAATCCTCCTATCGCCTTCCTGATTTTGAAAAAGAATTTTCTGATTTTTGTTCGTCTTCTACACTTCCAACAGAATCACTGCAAGAAGCAGCCTTGGCCGCTAGCCCCACCCCTTTTAATTTTACATATAAAAAGTTACGAGGACATAGTTTTTGAAAAAGAACAGATTTCTAAAAACTCGTATGATGACCCCCCTACCCTGGAACTGAAAGAACTACCAGAGCATCTTAGATACGCTTTCTTAGAAAAGGACTCCAAGCTGCTTGTCATAGTTTCGGCCTACCTCACGGATGCACAAAATGATAAACTTCTTTCCATTTTACATAAACATCGGCGAGCTATTGCTTGGCAGATATCTGATGTCAAGGGCATAAGCCCATCTTTCTGCACTCACAAGATCTTAATGGAAGATAATTCACGTAACTCTATACAACCTCAGCCGTATAAACCCGAACATGAAAGAAGTAATTAAGGGCGAGGTTATGAAATTGTTAGACGCAGGAATTATCTACCATATATCATACAGTAAGTGGGTTAACCCAGTCTAGGTAGTACCAAAGAAGGGAGGGATAACGGTAGTAAGTAATGAAAATAATGAATTAATCCCGACACAGATTGTGACCGGATGGCGAATGTGTATAGATTATCGTAAGTTAAATGATGCCACCCGCAAGGATCATTTTCCCTTGCCATTCATCGACCAGATTTTAGAACGATTATCTGGACATAGCTTTTATTGTTTTCTCGATGGACTCTCGGGGTATTTTCAAATCCCCATCTCCCCCGAGGACCAGGAGAAAACTACGTTTACTTATCCCTTCGGCACCTTTGCCTACCGAAGAATGCCGTTTGGATTGTGCAATGCGCCAGCTACATTTCAGCGATGTATGCTCGCTATCTTTGACAAGTACATAGAAAGCATTATAGAGGTATTCATGGATGATTTCTCCGTGTTCGGTGACGCATTCGATAGTTGTTTAGAGAACCTTGAAAAAGTCTTAGAACGATGTGAAGAAACTAACCTTGCCCTAAATTGGGAAAAATTCCATTTTATGGTGACGGAAGGGTTAGTTTTGGGCCATAAAATTTCTGCAAGAGGTATTGAGGTAGACGTTGCTAAGATAGAAGTTATCGAGAAGCTGACGCCCCTACGAACATAAAAGCTATAAGAAGTTTTCTAGGTCACGCTGGCTTCTACCGTCGCTTCATAAAGGACTTTTCCAAGATTACCAAGCCCCTTACCCACCTCTTAGAAAAAGACGCCCCGTTCATCTTTGATGACCTTTGCTTAGCTGCTTTTAATTTAATAAAAGAAAAATTTATTAATGCCCCAATTATGATAGCTCCGGTGTGGGAGTTTCCATTTGAGATAAAGTGTGATGCGAGTAGTTATGTGGTGGGAGCCGTTTTAGGTCAATGCATAATAAAAAACTTCCACCGCATTTATTACGCTAGTAAGACACTCACATCTGCACAGGAAAATTACACCACGACCGAGAAGGAGCTCCTAGCTGTAGTATTCACTTTTGACAAATTCCGCCCTTATATTACACTTTCAAAAATTATCGTTTTTACGGACTACTCGGCCCTTAAATATCTTCTTTCTAAAACGGATGCCAAGCCGCGCTTGATTCACTGGGTCTTACTCCTCCAGGAGTATGACTTAGAGATCCGCGATAAGCGAGGAGTCGAGAAGTTTGCCGCCGACCACCTCTCGCGCCAAGATAATCCCTTTATTGAAAAATTAGACGAAAAATCTTTTAACGATTATTTTCCCGAAGAGTAGCTGTTTTCGATTAACACATCTACTTATCCTTAGTTTGCATGCATCACCAACAATCTAGTGGCTCGTGTGCTTCCAAAAGGGTTCTCATCTCAGCAAAAGAAGAAATTCTTTTCTGTGTTGAAAAACTATTTTTGGGAGGACCCGCATCTTTTCAGAGTCTGTGTAGACCAAGTGATAAGGAGGTGTGTTTCTTATGAAGAAGGTTTAGACACTATTAAGCATTTGCATGAAGGACCGACAGGTGGGCACTATCAAGCTGCTCGCACCTCTCACAAAGTGCTAAGCGCAAGTTTTTACTGGTCTAGCCTGCTTAAAGACGCGCAGGCCTTTGTGAGTAGGTGTGATAGTTGCCAACGGTCGGGTAATATTTGTAATAAAAATGAAATACAGCAGAATTATTTCCAAGAGTGTGAAGTTTTCGACCTCTGGGGAATTGATTTTGTTGGCCCTCTTCCTTCTAGTTTTGGGAATAAGTATATTTTAGTTGTCGTTGATTATGTTTCACGGTGGGCCGAAGCCCAAGCTCTTCCTCCGAACGATGCCCGAGTCGTCGTTACTTTCTTTTAAAAAAATTATTCTCTCGATTCGGTACGCCGCACGCCATTGTTAGTGATAGGGGTTCCCAATTCTGTAACACACAGTTTTCTAAAATCCTTTCTAAATATGACATTACTCATAAGCTTTCCACTGCCTACCACCCCCAAATTAACGGCCAAGTCGAAGTAGTGAATAGAGAAATAAAAAGAATTTTAGAAAAGACTGTTTCCACATCTAGAAAATACTGGTCAGCCAAATTAGATGATGCTCTATGGGCTTACCGAACAACGTACAAAACCGCCCTCAGATGTACGCCATATTGGTTGGTTTATGAAAAATCGTGCCATTTACACGTAGAATTAGAACACCGCGCTTTTTGGGCCTTAAGATTTCTAATCTTCAATCCCCACTCTGTCGGCGATTTTAGAAAAGTTTAACTCAAAGAACTAGACGAGTGGCGCTCTTATGCGTATGAGAATAACAAACTTTATAAAGAGCAGATGTAGCATTTGCACGATAAAAACCTTAGGCACCCAAAAACCTTTAAGCCGGGCGACCAAGTTCTTCTTTATAACTCTCGTTTACGTTTATTTTCAGGCAAATTAAAATCACGTTGGTTTGGGCCTTTTTCTGTTTTAGAAGTTTTTCCTTATGGTACTGTTTTGATTTCTCACCCTGATAAGGGTAATTTCAAAGTGAATGGTTAGCGTCTTAAACTGTATTTCTGTGATGATGTCAGGCCTAACTCTGTTAACTCTACCCTTCATCATCTAACATTTGATTAATCTGAACTTTGTTTTTCTTAAAATTTTGAACTATTTAATCGAACTTTGTTTTAAACAATATTTTTGGACAATATTATTTTGATGCGTCGAGCTCAAACGACGTTTTAAACAAAGGGTGTTCTTGGGAGGCAACCCAAGTTATCTTTTCCTGTTTTCTTTATTTTATAATTTTTGCCCCGGATGGCTCCGACAAGCTGAAACTTCTACGATCGCCTGCTCCAATGGTGCTGATTCCATGACGAAGTCCAAAGAAGATGTTTCATGAAGATCCAAAGAGCTAGCACGGGGGAGCGACATCACTCAGCTTTCGCGGTAAATAATTCTAGGAAAGTACCTGTTTTTCAATTCTGTTTTTCAATTATGTACTTTAATTTTCTCTCTCTCTAACCTCATTCTCCATTGAGGACAATCTCCATTTTAAGCTTGTGGGAGGACTTCCTTCTTCTTTTTGCTTTTTGTGAATATCTTTTTCTTTACTTTTTGTGAATATTTTTCATTCAAAAATCCAAAAAAGTGAATATCTTAAAATTCCAAAAAAAGAAAATATTTCCAAAATTCAAAAAAAGAGAAAATGTCAAAATAAAAAAAATATATATTTGTATAATAATTTATGAATTTTGGTATTTCAATAGTACCCCTTGTTTTTGTTTTATTTTTCTCAAAATTCCTTATAAACAACTTAGTTAATTATAATTTTTCTAATCGTTTTTTTAATTATGTTTCACAAGTAAAATGTTGGCCATACTGTGTTTCTAATTCACGGTAGCATGTTATGGTGAAATATTTTTTCTAAAACTCGCATTTCAATTATGGCGTTTCGTTATTTATCTTCTTTACTTTCTCAAAAATTTATCATCCACTATTTTCTTTTTCGTTTTTAGATAATTTTTGTAAGGTCAACTTTTGAATAGCGTAGTAGATGTGAACAATCCAAGTCACCTATTATTTTTTTTTTTTCAAGATAATTTCATCAATCTTCTTTTATTATCTAGGACGTGCTTTTTGAAAATTTTCAAATCTCCGTTTTAAATAAATTTTAAAAGCGTGAAAATGATTTAGGGCGTTTTTGTTTTCGTTTGAGCTTTCCTGCTAACCTAAAAATTTTCACCACTAGTTAGCCGTTTTGAGCCTTTTTTGCAATTTCATTTGATAACTCTACATATCATATCATCTTCACCAAAGCCAAATTTCCAACCTATCTAATCACGCTAACATTTTTGAGTTTCATAAATATATTTTCTTGATTATGATAGGATATTTTGTGTTATTTTTGGAGAAATGATTGAAAAAAGTATGCTTAAAAGAAATGTTTATTTTTATTTGGCCAATTCAAATGAAAAATAAAAATATTTATGGCCTTTGTTTTGAAAAAAAGAAAAAAAATGGAAAAGAAAAGAAGAAAAAGAAAGAAAAAAATATATTTGGTTTAAAATAATTTTTTTTTGAAACTCTTTGTTTTGGTTTAGTGTGATTTTAAGCCTCCATGTTTATCTTTGAATTCCGCTCCTATTCATAATCCTAAACCAAATGTTTCGGTCCTATTAAGTCCTTTTGATTCATGCCTTTTTAAATTTTATTTAATAACTAAGAAAAGAAGAAAAGTAAATCAGTATTAGTTTTGGATTTAAACTTAGATTTTTGTTATTTAATTGATTTAACTATAATATGTTGCTTGGATCTAGTAATAACTCAATGCGTTTTTTTCATTTTTGTTGCTTTACTTAAACATATTTAAATAATTTCGTTAAAATTTTGGATGATTTATTTTCATTAAGTAAAGTTTATAAAAGTTAAACCATACCTAAATAATTATTTTAGATTCACGTTTCACCCTTTCCCTACTTAGAATTTCGCATAGTACTTGTGTAAGCATAATTAGAAATTTTTGATTAGCCTTATTTTATGTTTATCTAGTTTTTATATTTTTGTTTGGGGACACGCAAAGCCTAAGCTTAGGGGAATTTGATAATACATTTTATACCCTTATTTAATATCGTATTTTCTAGTTTATAATGTGCAAATCATGTCTTATTTGCTTATTTTTGATCTTTATTATGTAAATATTATTGCCACTAACATTTTCTTATATTTTTACAGGTTTCCAGAAAATTGGCCAAAAATGATGTGTCACGCCCCCTATCACGCCCTCCCTGGGCGTGTCACAGGGTGTGTCTGCTGATCCCGAGGAAGCCTGCTGACTGAGACAAAAATCCAGAGAAAATGCCTATCACGTCCCCTTGACACGCCCTCCCAGGGAGTGTCGTAGGGCGTGATACTGGGCGTGTCGCCCACTGCCCAAAACCAACCGTCGCATTAAATGGACTTCCCATCATCACACATCAACAGTACTGTCACGCCGCCCTACACGGCCGTGACCATGTGCGTGACCCGCGATTTCCGACATTTGATGGATTTCGGACCAGCGATTGAAGATTGACGTGCCTGTCATGCCCATAAGTCACGGGCGTGACCATGGGCATGACCACCGACATACACATCAATTCAGCAATTCTGCCAGTTCTCTGCACCCAAAGTATTTGACGTGCCTGTCACGCCCCTAGTCACGGGCATGATATGGGGCGTGATCAACCAGTGAAAATGCTCTATAAATTCAGAACCCCCCTCTTCCATTTCAGGAAGTTTTTGGCTGAGAGGGGGAGGTGCTGCCTCTTTGTTTCTTATTCTTTTTCATGCATTTTCTCTCTCTTTCTCATGCTAGTTTAGTTTAGTTTAATGCTAATTTAGTTTAAGCTTTTGTAATATCTCTTGTATTTGCTCTAATTGCTAATAATAGGGCCAGAATAGGATTTTCAATTCCATGCACTTGTAATCTTTTTATTTTCATGTTATAAGCTCTCTTTAATTTTAATATAAAAGTGTTCTTTTTTTCTTCTCTTTAGTACTAGTGTTCTTTATGCTTTACTACTCATTCCCCCTCCTCCACTTCATTATGATTAACTAATCCTCCTTGTACTCGATCTTGATGATCCGAGGTTCGAGTGATTAAGTTATGATGCTTTGAGTTCACCTTTTCTTTTTAGGGTTTAGGCCTTGAGTTACTCTTGATTTATCATGGGTTGGAGATATATCATCGATATATATTCTCCACCTTTGCTTTCATTCCTGGCTAGCCGAGAGGCCGATGGATTGAAGTGAGCACTGTAACATACCATTTCCAACTAGACCCCTAAGAGTAGTTTTGGCCATGACTAGGTCATGACCAAACCCTAGGAAACCCAAGAAGACCAAGAAAACCTAAGAATGTGGGTGAGACCACTATTGTCTGCAAATAGTAAATTCCTGAACCTTAGTTTAAGATAACCATGGGGCTTCACCAAGACTTCAAGACCCCACCATGGTCTCATCAACCCATTGTAAGATCCATTAGAGCACTAAGGACCCATGGAGGGCAGTCAAAAGGGTTAAGTTGACCCAAGTCAACCCTAACCCTAAATGGGTCAAACTAACCTACTTAGGGTCAATTGACCACCCCCAAGCCAAGTGAACCCCACCCAAGCCCACCTAACCCTAGGAAGAGGTCAATGGGTCACATAGGACCCATTAGGGTCCACCCAAGAGGCTAAGTTGTCAAAGTCAACTCTAACCCTAAATGGGTCAACCTAACCTATATTGGGTCAAACTAATCTACACAAGGGCCAATTGAAGTTCCCTTAGCCAAGTGGACCCCACACATACCTTCATAACCCTAGTGAGAGGCCAATGGGTCACCAAGGACACATTGGGGCCAACCAAAAAGGCTAAGTTGACCAAAATCAACTCTAGCCCTAAAGTAGTCAAGGTACCCTGCTTAATGGTCAGGTGACCTCCAAAGGGCCAAGACAACCCCACCTAGACCTTAGGGGAGGCCAATGGGTCGCCAAGGAACCATTTGGGCCAACCTCAAATACCAAATTGACCTAAGTCAACCCTAGCCTAGGTTTGGGTCAAGCTAGCCCAAATGGGCTAACTCAAGCTCAAGCCCAACTCACTTGGGCTAACCATGTTTTGGTGGATGAAATGGACATGTGGGCTGCCAATAGACTAGAGGGTTGACTAGCCAACTCAGTGACTAGGAGAGAGAGAGAATATCAAAATGAAGAATAATTAGGAGAGAGAAAGGGGTATATTTAAGGGTGTTTATGGGAATGAGCCACTTGGACCCATGCCATCAGACCCCACTTGGGCTGGCCGACCCTTGGAGTCATTGAGGAGGAGGTGGATGGAGTGGGGCCCACCCATGCATGCATGGTGACAAGAACAAGGCTAGCCCGCCACCTCTCACATAGGAATTATCACCCCCCCTCTATACTTCATCTTCTCATTTCCCCCACCCCCTCTCTCCTTTCAGTTCATTACCCTCAGGACCAGGAGAGTAGCAGAGAGAGAGAGAAACCGAGATCGAGCCATGAAACCGAGGATCAACGCCGCCGCCGCCGCAATGGCTCTCCGCCGCTCCTCACATCGCAAGGCCGCTGGGAAGGACCTCCCTCACCTCTCTCTTCGAGCCCTAACCCAGTTTCTTCATTTCTCCATTAATGGCAGTTTTGGAAGCTTTCGGGTGAGGTGGCGCCGCCACCTCCCGCCGCCCTAGCCACCGACAAAAGCTTGCCCCCACCACCATGAGGGGGGAGGTGATGTTTGTCGGTGGAAGCGCTGCCAGTAGTCGCAGGGAAATCCCCCGTGAAGTTCGGGATGGAATCCAGGCATTTGGGGAAGAAACACAGCAGCTGTCCGATGGCGTCAAGATCCGTGCCATGCAATATTATAAATCCTGGAATTATTTAATTACTTGAATAGTATATTTCCTGTCTCCTATAATCTGACTTTTGGATGTCAATATTAAGGGCCGTTACATCCTTTTTCATAACATGTACTCAACATGTAAATTGTAGGTCTTGACGTTACCTTCAATTTGATATGTTACACTTAAATTTCGGTTAGGTCTACTGCCTTATAGAACCATTTTCCTAGGGCTGGTCCTAGGGTAGGTCAAAAACTAAAATGAGTGCCCTGCCAAAACCCCAAGTCCAAATGGACTGAAAGTTTGGGCATGTGGCTTAATTAGGCATATCTAGGCACTCCCCAAAAATGGGAATTTTTGGGGAAAATAATTCTATAGTTTTAGTCAGAATTTGATAAATTGAATTTTGTAGATTTGTGGAGCATATCAACTCCAAAATGCCCCAAAATTTGGTGGCCTGCCCTTAGGGGTATAATAGACCTATGGTAGCAACATTAGTCAATTTGGCCCTCTGCATGGTGAGATATCTCACTTGCAAGATCTGAAAAGGTGAATGGTCTTGGGCTGCAAATAACAAAAATGTTGAAATTGGAAGAGATGCCCAAGACCATCCAGAGGCCTAAATGATCTGGGAGTTTGGGAAGTAACTGCTTTAGGGCATAATTAGGCCCTTCCCAAAAATGGGATTAATTGGAATTAAAATTAGGGTGAAATTACTAAAATACCCCTAGGCTTGTTTAGGTGATTCTTGGAGTAGTTCAACTCCAAAAGGCCCCAATTTTTGGTGGCATATCCATGGGTACATTATTAAGGCATGGTTAAAGTTTTAGCCCATAAGGACCATAACAAGTTAGGTAAACCCCCTTGCATGTGTGGCTTGTAAAGGGCTTGGTATGCTTATAGCCAAAAAATGAAATAATGAATGCACAGCCCTTTTTGGACCACTGACTTAGTATTACCTTAAGTATCCTCCCCTCTTTGAGAAAAATGGATGAATTAGGGTTGATTTACCCTTGTACCCAAGTTCATACCCTAAGGAAGGACCTTTGGGGGTTGTGAAGGACATAGGGGCAAATGCCCTTGTATGCCCTTGTAATTTAGTAAAAAGATAGCTTATGTATATTTAAGCCTCGGGTTGAAATGTTAGGGAATTTAGAAGTAGTAAAGTACCTCAAAAGTCAAACCATAGCTTTAGGGTAGAAGCACTACTAGGTCAAAACAGTAACTTAACATCATCTAAAAATTGTGAAGATGGGGTAGAATGAAATTTAGGGTGAGTTGAACCCCCATATATTTTTAGTGGAATTTTATAGATTATATTCATGGTAGTTCCTTTGTTAAATATCAAAGTGTCCAATTTAATAATTGATTTAATTTGATCATTTGGTTTAAATGGAATCTAGTAAAATTTGGTCAGTAGAGATTATTGACCTAAATAGAGGTCCCTGAATTTTATTATAATTTTTAAAGGAATTTATATATTGCTTCCTTCATAAATTTTGTAAAGGCCATACTTTGTAAATAAATAATTTAAAGAATAATTTAACTTGTAAAAATATGAATTTTGGCCACTGATGATTTTAGGATGATATATACTGTTAGGAATTTAATTAGGAATTTTGGAAGTATATTCATAGTTCTTGATTCATAATTATGCCCTTTGTAGATTTTTGTATGGAATTTATTTAGAATTAAATATTCTGTGAAAAATCACGAAAGATGGTCAGTGATAATTTTAGGACTGTAGTAGTGTAATATATTTAACTCAAATTATTTGGATGATAATTTCAAGTAGTTGATTTACAAATCTTGGAATATGGGAATTACTGCTAAAATAATTTTAGGACCCTTAAATATTTGTAGAAAATGTCAAATTTGGAAATTGTCACTTTTAGATATATGAAATATGATCATGAATTTATGAAACATTAATCATGTCTAAAATGTATACTTCATGATCAACTTGACAATAATTGACTCTTTTAAGAAATTATTTTAATAGAAGATTAATTGAGGAAAATACAATATTCTGGAATTAAATCATTTATGTCATGATAGGACTCCAGTAATAACCTAGGTCATTCGGATGAAAACTTGAAGGACATCCTATCATGAACATCGCTTAGTATAGGTTGGTCTACAAATAGTTATTTGGGGAAAGGTTGTATTAGGATAAGAGTTGGAATAGTGTAGAGTTAGCCATTTTGGATAGATGAGCATGAGTTCACCATAGAAGAATTGGAAGTGTGGTGAGGAATTGGTTTGGCTAGAGTTTAGAGGCGCTCGGGTTCGACGAAAGATCGTCCTTCCCGAGTTGAGGTAAGGTCTAAACTACCATAGGATTAGCCTATCGCAATATGAGAAGGTAAGGGTAAGGGAATCAACCAATAATAATAATAAGTACCTTGCGAAAGGGAACGTTGGGCATAATCCCAACATAGTTCCTAGTGCCCCTTGAGAGCCCTACACAGGGAATACCGGGGGCAGTCCTGGGTTAACGTAAACTGAATTAACAAGCTGAAAAGAGTAACTTAGTAATTAGGGTTGCACATTTCACGATCACAGATAGCACGGGAAGATAGTTGGGAGCTTCGGCTTGGATGGTTATGAGACAGACATTTTGGTCCGGCGAGCTTTGGCTCGGTTGATACAGACGTTTTGGTCCGGCGAGCTTTGGCTCGGTTGATACTTATGACGGACGGGATGGTCCGGGGAGCTTTGGCTCAGTACTGTTATGATAAAATTGTATGTGCATGAAAGGAAAGAAAATTAAGGTTGTGGGTCTTCGGTATGGGTTAGTCGTTGCACCGACGCCTATACGATGGCTCGGCAAGTGTGGTTTAACACTTCGCCAAACTTAAGTCCGGCGGTCCAGTCGGCAAGAGTACGCAGTAGTACGCTTAGTGCACCAAGCGTTGAGGCATATGATAGGTCAGACCGGTAGTGCTATTACTGGTTTTGAGGTGGGCGAGGCCCAACCCACCGCTTCCGTCTGCCACTACGGAGGTATCCTGGGAGGTAACAGCTCCGAAAGGGGGAACTAAAGGTCTGTGTGCACAGAGTCGGGTGTGTGTGTTGCACTTACATGTTCCATTATACCCACCATATAGATACATATCATAATCATTCATAATAACCCCTGACACCTAAAGTATAAGTGGAATTGGATGCTTATACATTAGGACCTGCAAAACGACCCCTTGGTCTATAAGCTTGTGTGGGCAAGTTTATAAATTAAGGTCAATTTTGATATTTATATATATATACTGCTTGTGATAACCGACACCCCAACGTATAAAGTGGCATGGGACATTTTATACGATGGGAGCCTTATAGAAGATCCCTTAGCTTATGTGTACTCACATAAGTGAAGGTTAAATTCTTTTCTTACTTTACCTATTATAACATGATTATAAATTACTAGCTAGGTCCCCATGTCACATGTTCTTGATAACTCTCCACTTTCACGTCCTTTCCTTTCTTCCTCACCGCTTGGTTCCTAGGAGCATGGGATAAGGGGTGGGGGACGATAGGGCTTAGTATTTTAGACTAATGGTTTTCGAACCACATCATATTAGGGGATCGTGGAGCCCAGCATGGAGGAGCAGCCCAGGAGACCGATGCGATTAGAGACAGGGCAGTCTAGCTCAGGAGTACAGCCAGCTGGAACCGTGAGTTCCGACTTCTAGTAGTTGTTTTATTTTGCATCCGCATGAGAGATCTGTAGTGAGGATATTGATGTACCGGGCTTTAGCCCTTCATTTCTGTACTCTTTTACTATTCTGTGGACACTCCCTTCCTGGAGATTTTATATATATGTGATTTGTTGTGGGCTTACATGTCTTTACTCTTGTACTGCTATTTTTGTGATCAATAAGGCCGACAAAATCAGCATTTTGTAGTGACGATATTCCCGGGTGCGAAGGTGTCACCCCAAAGCGGCGGTTCTGTAACAACCCCATCCGTTCATATGATATATTCTAGAAGGTCCGGCCGGGGCCCCACAGGATATATCACAAAACAGTCGGTGAAGGTACAGGATGATACCAGAGTAACGCATCGCACCTATCACAAAGCATTCTAGCGGAAGCCTAGACTACAACTGGAACTCCTCTTGAATGTCCAAATATAAAACTCCATATTTTATAACGTATAGGAATGTCTTACAACAAGTATACAGCGTTGGCCTTATGGCCTTACATGGCTTTCAAACAGTGGCCTAAACAGATTGGCGCGCAGGCCGGCCACAACAAAAGAAAACACCCAAAAGAGCACTCTTAGCCTTCAAGGGCTAACATCAGCAGCAGCACCAGCAGGAACATTAACCTATATGCGTTCCGCTCGGCTCTCCAGCACCTGTAAAGGGACAATCCACCCACCGGTGGCAAACAAAAGCAACGGTCAGCATTCAGCTGACCAAATTATAACGACCCTACCCCTTCTCTCGGGGCAGCGGTATTTTTCCCTGCAGGCATATCATATCACAAGTATGGCAAGCTATATCATCAAAAGGTGCTTTCACGCACACAAGCCATCACAACCGTTCGCCGCCCGGCCCAACGGTCCGTGCACTCAGGGCACATTCTTGGTGTTCTGGCAACCTCTTGCCCACCACCGTATCAGGGTTCCAACCCAACGGTAAAGCTCTTGAGCATTTACTCCATGGCGTGCAGCCGGAGTCAGTCTTCAGACACCGGGATGGCCCATAGCCCCCCATTGTGTCATGGCGCGCAGGCCGAAGACTCTTGCTATGCGCTCCAACAGACCGCACTTTTTGGTCTCACGTCAGACGGACATAGCGCAGGTCGGATCCTCCACCCCCCGTTGCTCAAATCGCCTTGCCTTCTCCGAGTACAGCGTACTCATGGCTATGTCAAAGGCGCGGGTCGGTCTCACCAATCCTGTTCTTGGCATTCAAGCCTGGGTATTTCACTATACCCATTTACTCATCGCAACAGCGGGTCTTTCCTGAGCACACCAGTACTTCCTGTGACTCTCTCCACAGGTGGACACCGCACAAGCACAAATGTCAGGTGTCTTTCCTAGCTATCATGCCAGTACTTCCTGTTAATCGCTTCAGAGGTGGACACCTTACGACATCAAGCATCACAAAAGGGCCTTTCCTGGTCCCACCAGTACTTCCTGTACCTCAATCACAGGTTGGACCCAAAACCATCACATGGCTATTTTCCTGGGCTACCACCCCAGTACTTCCTGCTACTCCTTTTCGCAGGCACAACCCGTAGACTCCTTACACTACACGTTTAATCACGGAGTCTTCTCCGGTTCGTATGCAACATCACCAATCCAGACCAACCTGTCCAGATGGGCTTCACACAGCATGCCTATTCCGTACTCCATTTCCAGATCTATATGCTAACTAAGGGGATTTCAAGAATCACCCAAACGACTCCCAAAAGCAGCCACCTCTTGGTGGGGGAATCACAAATATGCCAAAAAGGAAGACTTCACATGGCTAGGAAGAAACGTCGTTACCCTTGACGACTGCTTTGGTGCCATGGCCTCCAAGCAAGCTTGCAAGACTCGCAAGATCGTCTCCTCCGCAACGCTGGCTTCGGATCTCTCGTCGGTAAACCGCAGCACCACCAACAGCAGCCACCTTTCCTTCTTCCTCCTCCTTTCTCTCTCTCTTTCTCTCTTCACTTGAAGAAAGTTCAAGGCCAAAGAAATGAGAATTCTTTCTCTGATTTCGGCCCTTAAGGAAAAAGAAGAAGAAGCTTCACCCCTTGGATCCAGACTGAAGGAATGGACGACCACGATTCTGCCAAAAACACAGATTTTGACCCGACACGGCCTCGAACACGGCCGTGTGCCAGGCCGTGTGCCTCAAGCGGTGGTCAACCGACTTATCCAAACCAGTGACACGCCCATGGGACACGCCCGTGTCATGGGCCGTGTCACCAACACGCCTTCAGACACGCCCGTGTCTGTGGCCGTGTACCTGGGGAAAAAAATCCCAAATCATCCCGAGACTTCACACGGCCTGTGACACGCCCGTGTCCCAGGCCGTGTGCCCAGACACGGCACAAAGACACGCCCTGTCGAAAACCTCGGCGGGCTGAGTTCGTCGCATGATTTGACACGCCCTGTGACACGCCCGTGTCACAGGCCGTGTTCAACACTCAACACTTACGTACCATACCGACCGTCTTGTTCCGCAACTGTTTCTCGGCTCGATCTTCGATCTGAATGGATCTAACTCTCGTTGTTAGCCCATACTCCACTGGCACACGATCATCCGTGATCACTTGAGCTGGATCTTTCACGGCCTTCCGAAGCACCGAGATGTGAAAAACATCATGTAACCCACCCAAGTCCGCCGACAGAGCTAGCCGATAAGCCGCTTCGCCAATTCGCTCAACCACTTCAAAAGGACCTACATATCTTGGACTCAACTTTTTCAATCGTCGAATCCTGGAGACACCTTTGAATGGCTTGATCTTCAAGTAGACCCAATCGCCAACCGCAAATTCTACGTTCCTGTGCTTGGCGTTGTAGTACTTCGCTTGTCGATCTTGAGCAATCAGCAATCTCTCTCGAATAGTCCGAATGGTTGAGTTTGCTTCATCCACCTCATTTGGTTTAACAACCCGGGCTTCACCCGCATCTACCAAAGCCAAGGGAGTACGACACTTCCTTCCATATAGGGCTTCATATGGTGCCATCCCAATGCTCGCCTGGTAGCTGTTATTATAAGCAAACCCGACCATATAGAGATGATCTTCCCATCTCTTTCCGAAGTCAAGGGCGCACATTCGGAGCATGTCCTCCATTGTTCTGTTGGTACGTTCAGTTTGGCCATCCGTTTGAGGATGAAAGGCCGTACTGAAAGTCAACTTCGTGCCCAACAGTCGGTGAACTAGCCTCCAATCCTTTGATGTGAACCTCCCATCTCGATCACTTACGATGCTTCGAGGAACATCGTGAAGCCGCACAATCTGGTCAACATATAACTTTGCCAAACTTTCAACCGAATCATCCCGCCTGTTAGGGAGAAAATGTGCTACTTTTGTTAGCCGGTCAACTATCAACCAAATGGAATCATTTCCTCGCTGCGATCTTGGCAATCCATGCACAAAATCCATGGAAATATCATCAAATTTCCACACTGGGATCGGCAGTGACTTTAAATAACCGCCCGGCTTTTGGCATTCCGCCTTCACCATCGCACATGTTTGGCATTTGGATACATAAAGGGCAACATCTTTTGGTGTTCTGGCAACCTCTTGCCCACCACCATATCAGGGTTCCAACCCAACGGTAAAGCTCTTGAGCATTTACTCCATTGCGTGCAGCCGGAGTCAGTCTTCAGACACCGGGATGGCCCGTAGCCCCCCATTGTGTCATGGCGCGCAGGCCGAAGACTCTTGCTATGCGCTCCAATAGACCGCACTTTTTGGTCTCACGTCAGACGGACATAGCACAGGTCGGATCCTCCACCCCCCGTTGCTCAAATCGCCTTTCCTTCTCCGAGTACAACGTACTCATGGCTATGTCAAAGGCGCGGGTCGGTCTCACCAATCCTGTTCTTGGCATTCAAGCCTGGGTATTTCACTATACCCATTTACTCATCGCAACAGCGGGTCTTTCCTGGGCACACCAGTACTTCCTGTGACTCTCTCCACAGGTGGACACCGCACAAGCACAAATGTCAGGGGTCTTTCCTAGCTATCATGCCAGTACTTCCTGTTAATCGCTTCACAGGTGGACACCTTACGACATCAAGCATCATAAAAGGGCCTTTCCTGGTCCCACCAGTACTTCCTGTGCCTCAATCACAGGTTGGACCCAAAACCATCACATGGCTATTTTCCTGGGCTACCACCCCAGTACTTCCTGCTACTCCTTTTCGCAGGCATAACCTTTAGACTCCTTACACTACACGTTTAATCACGGAGTCTTCTCCGGTTCGTATGCAACATCACCAATCCAGACCAACCTGTCCAGATGGGCTTCACACAGCATGCCTATTCCGTACTCCATTTCCGAATCTATATGCTAACTAAGGGGATTTCAAGAATCACCCAAACGACTCCCAAAAGCAGCCATCTCTTGGTGGGGGAATCACAAATATGCCAAAAAGGAAGCCTTCACATGGCTAGGAAGAAAAGTCGTTACCCTTGACGACCGCTTTGGTGCCATGGCCTCCAAGCAAGCTTGCAAGACTCGCAAGATCGTCTCCTCCGCAACGCTGGCTTCGGATCTCTCGTCGGTAAACCGCAGCACCACCAACAGCAGCCCCCTTTCCTTCTTCCTCCTCCTTTCTCTCTCTCTTTCTCTCTTCACTTGAAGAAAGTTCAAGGCCAAAGAAATGAGAATTCTTTCTCTGATTTCGGCCCTTAAGGAAAAAGAAGAAGAAGCTTCAGCCCTTGGATCCAGACTGAAGGAATGGACGACCACGATTCTGCCAAAAACACAGATTTTGACCCGACACGGCCTCGAACACGGCCGTGTGCCAGGCCGTGTGCCTCAAGCGGTGGTCAACCGACTTATCCAAACCAGTGACACGCCCATGGGACACGCCCGTGTCATGGGCCGTGTCACCAACACGCCTTCAGACACGCCCGTGTCTGTGGCTGTGTACCCGGGGAAAAAAAATCCCAAATCATCCCGAGACTTCACACGGCCTGTGACACGCCCGTGTCCCAGGCCATGTGCCCAGACACGGCACAAAGACACGCCCTGTCGAAAACCTCGGCGGGCTGAGTTCGTCGCCTGATTTGACACGCCCTGTGACACGCCCGTGTCACAGGCCGTGTTCAACACTCAACACTTACGTCTCGACACTCGACGATCGTCGAGTAAAAATCGTCGAGCATGCGACACGGCCTTGGACACGCCCGTGTCCTGGGCCGTGTGCCTCCTCTCGACGCATCGCCGAGAGCAAAAATCATCGAGACAAAGCCCAATCGTCGACACAACCTCGACACGCCCTGCGAAATGCCCGTGTCGCAGGCCGTGTCACCTGACACGCCCTGGGACACGCCCGTGTCCCAGGCCGTGTCACCCAAAAATGCCTGTTTCAGAACTTTGGGCTGTTACAGGTTCTGGGCATAAGACCCTGGTGTTTTAAAATAAAAGGGGGGGTGGGGGGGGTGGGGGGGGGGGGGGGGGGGGGGGTGGGGGGTCTTACAAGTGGTATCAGAGCAGACCTCGATCGAAAAGTAACAGTCCACAACCCTCGGGTCACCCCCTCGCGAGTTTAGTTTGGGGACAAACTAAGCAGCGGAAGCTGTGGTGTGCCCATGTGGGGATCACATATATAATTGTCCATTTTAGTTAAGATTGAAAAATTTCTGACGATAAATTTTGTGGCGCAGCCTCCAACACTGCCTACACCACCGGGTGGAACCCCACAGATTCCGAAAGTTGCACCACCGCCGCCGGTTCCCACTGAATTCCTACAGTCTGACATGGGACAGACTCTGATGGCTATCTTGGAAGCCTTCAGGAACCAACAGGCCCCGGCTCCACAGCCTATTCTGGGAGCCAACTGGCTCAGCATCTTTCGAGGACTCTCTCCCCCGTCCTACTTGGCGACAGAGATGGTAGTTCAAATAGAGGAATGGCTAGAAATCATGGAGGAGATGCTGATAGGGATACGGAGCCCTTGGGAGGAAAGGGTGCTACTGGTTGTTTCCTGCTTGGAGTCCCATGGCAAGCAGTGGTGGAAGACAGTTCTATAGACTACCTTTGCTGATAGGGAGGCTGCCGAGGTGATGTGGGAGGAGTTCAGGCCCATGCTGTCGGTGCACTTTGTTCCGCAGTCGGCCCGAGATGAGCTGGAAGACCGCTTCTTGCAGTTAAAGCAAGGTTCTAGGACGGTCGTGGAGTACCATGGAGAGTTCAACCATCTGGCCCGTTTTGCAGACTCTTACCGGCTAGATGAGGCAGCATACACCAAGAGGTTCTACAAAGGTTTATGGGAAGACATGAGGGATGCCCTTCTTTTCATTTCGTACGGGCCTATCACTCGTATTCTGGAGATGGAAAAAAGTTTAGAGGCAGATTGGCTCACCACCAGAGGCCGGAAGCGCCCAACGGAGGATCAGAGCCGGGGAGCCCGGAACGATCAGCCGCGAGGTCGTGCGCTAGAGGTACGAAAGGTGGAGGATCAACCTCGACGGGAGGTGAGGCAGGAGCTGAGGGAGCAGGTGACGCTGGCCCATCAGCCTATTCAGATGCGAGATGAGCAGAGACCGGGAGGTGGGGCTTACACTCCACCGGAATGTTACCACTGCCATCAGGTGGGGCACATCAAGAGAAACTATCCCATGAGAGGGATGCCTCCACCAGCACCGCAGATTGCCCCACCGACTTAGCATTATGGAGGCCGAGGACGTGGCCAAGGACGTAGATATCAGGGTAGAGACCGCAGGCCGGAAGGACATCAGATTTATGCACTGGACCTGGCTCAACCCAGGAACCCAGAGCAAGTGATCACATGTATGACCGAAAAATTTTCTTTTACTTAAGTTCTTTCCTTTCCTAGAAAAGTAGTTTCATGAACTTGAATTATTAAGACTAGGCAGGAAAACCAAAAATTGAACTCTAAGCAAATTTACAATCTCAGGCATCATCTTCATTTGCGGTAAGCCCGCACACACTCTCTTCGACATGGGTGCTTTGCACTTGTTTGTGTCGAAGACCTTTATCCAAGGGTTGGGAGGCGTGGAGAGGATCACAGCCAAGACGCTACGGATACGGCTACCTGACGGGTCGGAGCTGTTCGCATCATCCCATTGCAACCTGGAGGCATGGATAGGAGGAAAACCCTTCGAAGCTCCAGCGACAATTCTGTTGCTGTCTGATTATGATCTGATTCTGCGTATGACATGGATCCATTGGAACCATGCCCAGATTGACTGCTTGGCCAAGAGGATTACCCTGAGACATGGGCACTCGTTTGTCGTGATGGAAGGTATTAGACCCGCCTCCCATATATGCTTATCGTCTATTCAGGCCGTCAAGGCCCACATGCAGGGTGACGAGATTTATCAGATTCTCTTCGAGATGGCGGAGGTCACAGGATCTATATCCGACATTCCCGTGGTACGAGATTTTGCGGACATCTTCCCGGAGAAACTACCAGGGCTACCCCCGCACAGAGAACAGGATTTCCAGATAGTGCTTATGCCAGGGGCTAAGCCGGTATCTAGAGCTCCCTACCGAATGGCCCCAAGGGAGCTGACAGAGTTCTGGAGTGAGCTGCAGGAGTTGGTGGAAGCCGGGTTTGTCCGGCCGAGCTCTTTGCCATGGGGAGGCCCAGTGTTGTTTGTCAAGAAGAAAGATGAAACACTCAGGTTGTGTATCGATTACCGGGCGTTGAACCGGCTAACAGTCAGGAATACCTATCTTCTGCCCAGGATAGATGAGCTGTTCGACCAGTTGGAGGGAGCCCACTTCTTCTCGAAGTTGGACTTGCGATCGAGCTATTATCAGTTGAGGATCCGAGTGGAGGATATACAGAAGACTGCTTTTAACAGCAGGTATGGACTCTACGAGTTTACCGTGATGCCCTTTGGGTTCACGAATGCGCCGTCAGCATTCATGACTCTCATGAACCGGGTCTTTGAGACATATCTAGATGTGTTTGTCATCATTTTCATCGATGACATCCTCATTTAATCGAGGACCGAGGAGGATCACGAGAGGCATCTGACACTGACCTTGGAGAAGTTACGGGAGCATCAGTTATATGCCAAATTCAACAAATTCCAGTTCTGGTTGAAGGAGGTGGCCTTCCATGGACACGTTATTAGTGGAGCAGGGTTGGCAGTAGATTCGACCAAGATTCAGGCAGTCCGAGATTGGCTACAGTTGAAGACAACTGCGGACGTACGAAGCTTCCTAGGACTTGTCGGCTACTATCGGAAGTTCGTTGAGGGTTTTTCTAGACTTGCCCTCCCACTTACCTCTTTGACAAGGAAGGATGTACCGTTTGTTTGGACACCACAGTGCGAGTCGACATTCAAAGAGCTGAAAAGTCGACTGACTTCGGCTCCGATACTTGCCCTCCCCTCGGGGAGAGAAGGATTTCAGGTTTATGTGGATGCCTCCTACCAGGGCATGGGAGCAGTTTTGATGCAAAAGGGACATGTGATCGCTTATGTCTCCCGCCAGCTGAAGAAACATGAGCAGAACTACCCAGTTCATGATTTGGAGATGGGAGCAGTTATATTTGCATTGAAGGTCTGGCAGCACTACCTCTATGGTGTCCACAGCGATATATTTTCAGATCAAAAAAATCTGAAATATGTGGATACGCAGAAGGAGCTGAATATCCGACAACGCAGATGGGTGGAGTTTCTGGCGGACTATCAGTACGAGATGCACTACCATCCGGGTAAGGCAAACTTGGTGGCCGATGCACTGAGCCGGAGAGCTTCCACTTCTGGAGCAGGGCCCCAACTTATGTCCATAAAGCTACTACGGAGTTTTGAAGAGATGCATATCACTCTGGTATCATCTGATGACCCTGAGCGGTACAACGAGTACCTAGCCACTACGAGCACCACCTATGATATACATGACAGAGTCAGAGATTGGCAGAGGCGGGATGCCAAGCTAGAGCTGATTTTCCGGGCCTTGGAGGCATGCTCAGCTGGGGACTACACGATACGAGATGATCTGATATGTTTCAGAGGTCAGACTTACATACCGGATGGAGGCCAGATTCGGGAGGACATCATGGCCGAGGCTCATCATAGCAGATATTCTATACATCCCGGGATCACTAAGATGACATCAGATTTGAAGAACACTCTATACTGTCCAGGCATGAAGAAGTACATCGCCTAATTCGTTACCCACTACTAGTTAGTGAAGGCAGAGTGTAGACATCCTGCTGGTTTATTGCAGCCACTCCCGGTAAAGGAGTGGAAATATGAGGATATCGCGATGGACTTCATCCATGGCCTCCCTCGATCACATGCGGGAAATGATTCTATCTGGGTAATCATTGACCGACTGACGAAGGTGGCTAGGTTCATCCCGATCAAGAAGGAGGATGCTGTCGGAGTACTGGCACGAATGTTCATAGAGCAGTTTGTGCGATATCATGGGTTGCCAAAGACGATCGTGTCAGATCGAGATGGAAGATTCACGTCCAAGGAGTGGAGGACAGTACAGGCATATTTGGGTACTCGACTGACTTTCAGTACGACCTTCCACCCCCAGACAGATGGGCAGACAAAGTGGAGGACCTGCTGAGACTGTGTATTGTGGACCGTGGAGAGCCCTGGGAGAGGATGTTGCCCCTAGTGGAGTTCTCGTACAATAACAGTCATCAGTCTAGTATACGGATGGCTCCGTATGAGGCGTTGTATGGGCGGAAGCGTAGGACTCCATTGTCTTGGATACAAGATGAGGATCCGAAGACTGTGGGCACGGACTTTATCGAGGATACTGAGGCACAGGTACGGCTGATACGGGATAGAATGCTGGAGGCGCAGAGCAGGCATGTGAAATATTATGACGCTCGGCATCGCCTAGTGGAGTTTCAGGTAGGGGATCAGGTGTTCTTGAAGATCCAACCGATGCATGGGCTTTGACGAGTACGTGGTCGGCGGAAGAAGCTTAGCCCGAGGTACATGGGGCCGTTCAAGATCCTGGAGCGGATCGGTCCCCTAGCTTACCGGCTGGAGCTGTCACCGGAGCTGGCAGGCTTGCATGACGTCTTTCACGTGTCTTCACTCAGGAGGGCTCTACTATGCCCAGAGTTGCAGATTACGACCATTGATGGGCGGGTAGCTTCGGATCAATCTGTACATTTGGAGCCGATACGGATCGACGACTAGGGGATACGAGTCTTGCAACGCAAGAAGATCCCGCTAGCCAAGGTCCTGTGGAGGAGCCACAGACGAGAGGAGCATACTTGGGAACCTCAGGACCTGATGCAGGATAGATATCCGAAGCTATTCAGTCAGGTATATCTCACAACCTCTCAACATGTTCAATTTACTTTCTTGTTTTTTTTAACTAGTAGGGCTGCTCTAGGAAGAGTAGAGGCTAATCTTTTGTTTATTGGGATCTTGGCTTTGCCAATTGGGCGAATTGGTCATATATTTAGGTTTTTCCTTTAAACCCCACTTAGCAACCGTGGTGTCGAGATGTAATATATCACTTCTCATGGGATGTTACAAGTTTTCTCTTTCTTCGATAGAAATTCCTGTAGGCTTAGCCTTGATTTCGTGGACGAAATCTTTGTTTTGTTTATTGGGATTTGTAACATCCCATTTCCAACTAGACCCCTAAGAGTAGTTTTGGCCATGACTAGGTCATCACCAAACCCTAGGAAGCCCAAGAAGACCAAGAAAACCTAAGAATGTGGGAGAGATCACTATGGTCTGCAAATAGTAAATTCCTAAACCTTAGTTTAAGATAACCATGGGGCTTCACCAAGACTTCAAGACCCCACCATGGTCTCATCAACCCATTGTAAGATCCATTAGAGAACTAAGGACCTATGGAGGGCAGTCAAAAGGGTTAAGTTGACCCAAGTCAACCCTAACCCTAAATGAGTCAAACTAACCTACTTAGGGTCAATTGACCATTCCCAAGCCAAGTGGACCCCATCCAAGCCCACCTAACCCTAGGGTGAGGTCAATGGGTCACCTAGGACCCATTGGGGTCCACCCAAGAGGCTAAGTTGACCAAAGTCAACTCTAACCCTAAATGGGTCAACCTAACCTATATTGGGTCAAACTGACCTGCACAAGGGCCAATTGAAGTTCCCTTAGCCAAGTGGACCCCATACATACCTTCATAACCCTAGTGAGAGGCCAATGTGTCACCAAGGACCCATTGGGGCCAACCAAAAAGGCTAAGTTGACCAAAGTCAACTCTAGCCCTAAAGTAGTCAAGGTACCCTGCTTAAGGGTCAAGTGAGCTCCAAAGGGCCAAGACAACCCCACCTAGACCTTAGGGGAGGCCAATGGGTCACCAAGGACCCATTTGGGCCAACCTCAGGGACCAAATTGACCTAAGTCAACCGTAGCCTATGTTTGGGTCAAGCTAGCCCAAATGCGCTAACTCAAGCTCAAGCCCAACTCACTTGGGCTAACCATGTTTTGGTGGATGAGATGGACATGTGGGCTGCCAATAGACTAGAGGGTTGACTAGCCAACTTAGTGACTAGGAGAGAGAGAGAATCTCAAAATGAAGAATAATTAGGAGAGAGAAAGGGGTATATTTAAGGGTGTTTATGAGAATGAGCCACTTGGACCCATGCCATCAGCCCCTGAAAGATATTGTACCTAATCACCTAGAGGGGTGGGGGCTGAATAGGTGACTTGAATCTTTTTAACTTTTTAGGCAGCAATCAGATAATATCACTGAATTTTAGCTACTTTATCACAGCACACATTCAGCAATCACAGCAAATCACAGTCACACAGTAGACACAGAGTTTTATAGTGGTTCCCCAAGCTTTGGGTACATTCACTTTCCCCCTTCACCTATCTAGCAGTGTACTAGATTCGGCCAAATTTCTCCACTATCTCAGAACCCCAAACATGTTCCTACACCTCAGGCCCAAGGCCCTACAACTCAGCTTTTCCACAAAGCTTACACTCAGCCACCAAGGCCTACACTCAGCCACCAAGGCCTACACTCAGCCACAAAAGGCCTACACTCAGAGATTCCAATCTCCTACACTCAGGCTCTCAAGCCCTACACTCAGCCTTTATAATTACAGGCTTACAAAACTCAGATCCCTAAGGACCCTACAAGATAAAAAATGAATACAATAATATTAACTCAACAACTCAGAGAATAGAGAGATGAGATGTGAGTTTCTTGATGAGTTCTTGGAAGAACTCAGCTGAAATCAATCTGACTTGGCTTTCTTCAAAGCTTCTTGAAAGTAGAACATAATGAGACTGATTCCTTTGCAGTTGATCCTTGATCACTACTTCTTAATATTCAGAACAATCTGAATCCTTCTTCTCAGCTGGGTTCCAACAGCTGATTTCTTGGATGGAGCTCTCTCTCTCCAATTTCTTAGATCTTCACTTGAAAGCTAGATCTTCTTCTTGTTAATGAACACTTGCACTTGTTTTCAATCAATCATCTCTTTCTGTAGACAGTGTAAGCCTATTTATAGGCCTTCTTCATGGTAACCGGCTGGTCCGGTTCATAACTGATTTTTGACAACTCTGACAGGTGCTGTAGACCGGCTGGAATGACAGTTGTCAAGTCATCCAGTCAGTTCTTGAAAATTCTCTAACTGTCTAAAAGTGTCGAGACTTTCTGTCTTTAAGTGTCGACACAAGATGTCTAAGTGTCGACACTAGCTACAAGGTGTCGACACAATTCCTTGTGTTGTAGATATAATATCTCGACACTGCTTCTTCTTCATGTGTCGACACTGATAACGTGTGTCGACACAAGTCCTTGTACTTCAGTATTTTGCTGAATTCTTCTAAGTGTCGACACATCTCCTTTGTGTCGACACATCTTCATGTGTTGAATCTGTTAAGTGTCGATGCTGCTTCTTGGTGTCGACACATGTCTTCAGTGTTGATACTTGCTGAGTGTCGACACAGCTCCTTGTGTCGACACTTTCTTCTTCTGTTGAGACTTCAGCTGTGTGTCGACACATCCCCTTAGTGTCGACACTTGTACTTAGAATAATTTGTTGAACTTGCTGATCTTTGCTAAGTGTCGAGTCTTCAGCTGAGTGTCGACACATACTTTCTTGTGTCAACACTTCTGTTGTGTGTCGACACATTGTTCTGGGTGTCGACACTTTCTTCAAGTGTTGACTCTTCTGTTGTGTGTCGACACATTGTTCTGGGTGTCGACACTTATACTTAGTCTCTGCTGACTTTTGCTGAGTGTCGACACAGCCTCTAAGTGTCGACACTTTCTGATGTAGACACAGTTTCACTGAGTGTCGACACAGCTCCTTGTGTCGACACTGCTTTTCTGCACTTTTCTTCATTGAGTGTCGACACAGCTCCAAGTGTCGACACTTTGTGTCTGGTGTCGACTCTGCATCCCTGGTGTCGACACAATGACTCCAAGTGTCGACACTGCTTGTCTGGGTGTTGACACAAGTCTTCTTAAGTGTCGACACTTTCCCTCTGGGTGTCGACACATGGACTTAGAAACTTTTTGCTTCAGTCCTGCAAATACTTAACCTGCACAAGTAACTCAAAATACATCAAATACATTTTGATGTATATCTTTGAGTAGGGTGAGGCTTCTTCAAATCAGGTACATTTAAACCAATATACCCAACAATCTCCCCCTATTTGGAGAAGTCATAACCCTTAGTCAATGATATACACCATTCTTAATTAAGTTACAAAATGATGTAAAGCAGGATTATATATAGCATGGCAAACATAAACATGTATCAATCACACATGTATACATAGACATCATTACAGAACAATTATGAAACAAATTTATTACACAACAAATTTATCACACAAGACATTGTTCCAATACTTTGTCATATTCATAATTCTAAAGTTTACAGAATGTTTTACATCAAAAGAATACATAGTAAACTTAAGAAATATCTAAGCTATTTCTGTTCAGCCTCGTTAATGACTATTCCTTTTCCTGACTGAATCTTGGCTTGCATAGGAGCTTCAGCATCTTCAGTTTCAGCAGGCTTCTTCCCTTTTAGTTCCTTCTTCTTGAGTTCCTCAGCCTTAATCTTTTGCCTTTCAAAATAGTGATAAGGCTTAGGAAAGTACTTGCTAGGCTCCTAAGCAGTAGGAGGTAGCTTTCCCATCTTGGCCTTCCTTCTGTATTGGACTATGGCCTCCTGCCTTGACTCATGTTTCCTCCATTCAGTTTCAGAAAACCATTTGTTCCTGTCTTGCACATTATCTTTTGCAGCTTTCCAGGCAGTCAAAATAATGTTCCTTGAGGTGGGGATCCACTGCTCAAAGTCTGGTCTTTGTTCAGCTTGCTCCCTGAACCTCTTTTTAGATAATCAGGTTTCTTCTTCCTTCTGCATAGCTTCTTGCATAGCTTCAGATATTGGCTGAACAACTTTCTCTATAATTACATTGTCATTACCCCCAGGTGGGCTATATATGGACTGTATATCAGTATGTATCATGTCAAAATCTGGAGGAGGGTAGATAACTTGAGCCACTTCTGGTTGCTCCCCTCCTAAATATGCAGAATGAATTCCAGATTCAGCAACATTACCATCATCACAAAGAGGAGGATAACCCAATGTAGCTCTGATAGAATTAGATATCCACTTGGCATGATCAGAGCTGGCTTTGACTAAAACCATCTCCCCCTTTATGACTTCTCTAGCTATATGATCTCTAACATCAACTTTTTGAAATCTAACCTGGTTATCCAAATAATTGACTCCATCTTTAAAATAAGGCTTTAACCTTTGGAGTTTGTTAGTAATGATCTTCTGAGAGTCTAGTATAGCAGTCTTAATAGCAGTTATGCTCTCTTGCAGTGCTTTGTCAAAATCTGCTTTAGCAATATCAGTAGAGGTTGAAGGTCCAGCAGCTATGTTCTTTATTTCTGTGACAATTGCATTATGAGATTCTGTCAAGTTGTCATTCATTCTTATTTGATTTTCAAGGACATATCCTTGCTTGACTGCAATGTCATCAACTTGAGCTTTGATCTGTTCTTGATGAGTAGCCAAGTATACCACTGCATTCCCTCCCTTGTGGAAGAAGTCTATCATCTCCTTCTTATTAAGATTCATTTCAAATCTTATTGACTTAATATCCTGGGCCAAATCAAACTGCAATGATTTCTGCCCTTCATCCACATACTTCTCAATGGACTGCCTGTGCTCATCAAGTTTAATTTTCATTGCAACCATTAAAGCACTATAATCAACAGTTGGAGCTGGCTGTGATATAGGCTGTGGAGCAACAGTTTGGAGAGCCTTCTTATAAGTCTGGCTCCTTCTTCTGAATACATGAAATTTCTTTTTCTTTGCCCTTGTAGCCTACTCATCTTCAGAAACTGAGGAGATAGCAATTTCAACCCTCTCCTTAGGGCTTGGGGGCCTTTCAGTCTGCACATCTGGTGCCTTCTCAGTTTCTTGTCTTGCAGGCTCTTCAAGAATTACAACTTGCTCCCCCTCAACTGGAGCATTCTCTTCTTCAGCAGCTGCATCTTTGTCATTCTCAAGGTCTACCTGATCTAGATTTAGAAATAAATCTTCCATTGTAAATTCTTGTGGTGAATGAGCTGGAGAAATTCTTGGCTCTTCAACCACTGGATCGGTAATTATAACTTCAACAGATGTGTCTTCCATGACAGCATCTCGAACTTGACTATCAGGCTGTGGTTGTTGATAAACATCAGACAAATTAGTATCCACTTTAAGGAAATCTAAAGCATTAAGCTCAGAGATTACCTCTAGGATGATGTTGGTTGCTTGCTCACTCTCAAGAGGAGTGGGTTCTTCCATAACTAGTGGCTCCCCCTGGATTTGAGCCTGGTGTAAGGGGCTAGCTGATGGTAGCTCCCCCTGCTTCTCAGCAACTTCTTGTTGAGCTGTAGATGTCTCTTCTTCATTCTCATCAGGTGAGAAAACCACATGCTCCTCACTACCAGAGCTGCTAGTGGAAACCTGAGCCACTGGAGCAGTTTTCCTTTTCTTCCTTTGAGGTGATACTTTTTCAGAAGTTTTCTTTTCAGGGGTTGGCATCTCCTTAGACAACACCCTGTCCCATCTGGAGAATATCCTCATATCCATTTTTCTGATATGATTTATTTTTGTACCTGCAGTTTGACTCATTACCTCTGGAATACTTCCAGCAAGGTATAGACTTAAGATCCTGCCCAAGTTGGGCTTCTTCAGGCTTTCCTTGATCTTTTCAGACACTATAACAGACCAGTCAGTGTTCAGATTGAAGATAATCCTGGTCATAATGCTGAACATAGAGGCAAATACCCTATCATGCCCTCCTGGCTTACTGAGGATTACTTTGCCAACAATCTCAGACAGAAATTTCCCTTGGCTGTTCATACCTTTTCTGTTAAACACAGATCCAATTTTCATCTTAGAATCTAGTCCACACCAAGTTAGAGCTTCTCTGGTCTTTGAAGCAGTAACTTCATCTTCTTCTTTAGTTCTTGGTAACTGTAATACTTTCCTCAGACTTTTAGGTGAAACCTTAACCTTCTCACCATGAACCCTGGATTTGATCTTGAATCCAGTTTCGTCTACCTTAGCTCCATTGAGGAATTCTAAGACTTCCTTCTTCCAGATTTTAGTAGGCTTTCCAACCCCGATTCAGCAACTAGGGTTATCACATTCTTGATTTCTTGGTCGGCATCACCAAACGCGTCGCGCACCAGTTCATAGCCCTCATTTACGTTCTCCTCAAGCTTTGGCGCCATTAGGGTTTGAAGAATTTGACTTGAGAGAAGAGAGGTGTCGACACAGAAGTTTGGTATCGAAACTTTTGAAAGCGTGTCGACAAACAAAGGCAAAATCTTATTTATACCTTTCTAGATTTGAAGATGAAAAGGCGGGCAGCTAACTTAAATTGTGTCGACACTGTCGATAAGTGTCGACACTGACTTATAATGTCTCGACACTTATGTGTCGACACAGGTTTTAGTCAACATATATATGTGTCGACACTTGGTTATGTGTCGACACCACTTAACTCGACAAATAGTCGAGTCTTTACTTAGATAATTCTGAGTAAAACCTAAGTGTTGACACCACCTTGGATGTGTCGACACCTACTTGTCATGTGTCGACACTAATTTTCTGAAGTGTCGACACTAACTTCCTATATGTGTCGACACCTTTTCCCTGAAGTGTCGACACCATTTTTTTGTCTCGACACAGACAACTCTGTGTGTCGACACTATTTTACTTAGCCAATACTATAAACTTATTCTAATTTTATCATTCCTAGTTCAATTTTAAACCTATTGAACTTAGCTTCTTCTAGGGGCTTAGTATACATATCAGCTATTTGATTATCTGTCCTAACATATTCCAGTAAAATATCTTCTCTTTCTACATGTTCTCTAAAAAAATGATACTTTATCTCAATATGTTTTGTTCTACTATGGGATACAGGATTATTGGCTATTGAAATAGCACTAGTAGAATCACAAAAGAGTGGAGTTCTACTTACCTGAATTCCATAGTCTTCAAGATGATGCTGTATCCATAGAAGTTGAGCACAACAACTTCCAGCAGCCACATATTCTGACTATGCAGTGGAGATAGCCACACTTGTTTGCTTCTTGCTACTCCATGAAATTAGACTTCCACCTAGGAATTGACAGGTTCCAGTAGTGCTGTTTCTATCTTCTTTGCATCCTGCAAAGTCTGCATCTGAATAACCTGTTAGTTCAAAATCCCCATTCCTAGGGTACCAGAGGCTTAGATAGGGAGTGCCCTTTAGATATCTCAATATTTTTTGACTGCTGTCAAATGAGACTCTTTAGGATAGGCTTGATACCTTGCACAGACACATGTAGCATACATGATATCTGGTCTACTTGCAGTCAAATAGAGTAAGGAGCCAACTATCCCTCTATACAAAGTCTCATCTACAGGTTTCCCTGCATCATCTTTGCTTAGAGACATACTTGACCCCATAGGAGTCTTCATGGTACTGGATGACTCCATACCATACTTCCTTATGAGTTCTAGGGTGAACTTAGACTGACATATGGATAAACCATTCTCAGTCTGTTTAACTTGGAGACCCAAGAAAAACTTAAGCTCTCCCATACTACTCATCTGAAATTGTCCTTGCATAAGTTTTGCAAACTTTTTGCAAAGACTACTTTCAGTAGACCCAAATATTATGTCATCTACATATATTTGGACTAGTATAACTTTGCCTCTAGATTTCCTAAGGAATAGAGTCTTGTATATTTTCCCCCTTGTGAACTTGTTCTCAATGAGGAAACTAGACAGGGTTTCATACCAAGCCCTAGGGGCTTGCTTTAACCCATATAAAGCTTTCCTAAGTCTATAGACATGATTAGGTAGAGTTGAATCAACAAAACCTGATGGCTGTTCCACATAGACTTCCTCTTTTAGATTACCATTCAAAAATGCTGACTTGACATCCATTTGGTAAACTTTGAATCCTTGAAAGGTTGCATAGGCCAGGAACATCCTTATGGCTTCCAGTCTGGCTACTGGAGCAAAGGTTTGATCAAAGTCAATACCTTCTTCCTGCCTATATCCTTTAGCAACCAATCTTGCTTTGTTCTTAATGATGACTCCATGTTCATCCATCTTATTCCTGTAGATCCACTTGGTTCCTATTATATTGTGGTCTTTGGGTTTAGGAACAAGTTCCCAGACCTTGCACCTCTTGAACTGGTTCAGCTCTTCTTGCATTGCTTCAGTCCATTGTGGATCTAGAATGGCTTCTTCAAACTTCTTAGGTTCAACTTGAGATAGAAAAATGGAGTAAATTGCTGCATTTAGATTTCTGCTCCTTGTTTGTACCCCTTGTCTTGGATCACCAATGATCTGCTCTACTGGATGATCTCTAAGATGCCTATTGGCTGGAGGCATCCTGACTTCTGGTTGAACCTCTTCGGTTCCTTCATCTTGCTGCACTCCTTGTACTTCTTCTGCATCAGGTACATGTAGTACTCCCCCTGGACAGCAGCAACTATCTTCTACTTGCTGTTTTGCAGCAGATCCTTCTTCTATAGTGAGCTTGTCCATCTTCTTTGTTAAACCTGTGGAGCTGCATACACTACTAGACAACTCATTGTTAATAAGTTTAGTCTCATCAAATACTACATGTACAGATTCTTCTACAACTTGTGTAGACAAGTTGTAGACTCTATATGCCTTACTGTTGTTGCTGTACCCAACAAAAATTCCCTCTTGGGACTTGGCAGTAAACTTAGTCAAGTAAGACTTTCCATTGTTAAGTATGAAGCACTTACAACCAAAGATCCTGAAGTAGGATAGGTTTGGTTTCCTGCCTTTCACAACCTCATAGGGGGTCTTATTTAGGCTTTTAGTGATGGTAGCCCTATTAATAACATGGCATGCAGTATTAACTGCTTCAGCCCAGAAATATTCTGGTAGTGATGTATCACTTAATATGGTCCTACCAGCCTCAATCAAGGTTCTATTCTTCCTCTCAGCAATGCCATTTTGCTGAGGTGTTTTAGGTGAAGAAAACTCTTGAAATATCCCAAAGTCTTCACATATTTTTGCCATACTCTCAGACTGAAATTCAGTACCATGGTCACTTCTAATATTGACCACTGTACTGTCTAGTTCATTCTGAATTTGCTTGACAAAGCTATAGAAGATACTAGGTGTTTCAGATTTCTGTCTTAAGAAGAACACCCAGGAAAACCTTGAGTAGTCATCTACAACTACAAAGGTATAGACCTTCCTACCTAGGCTGTGAACTGGCATTGGACCAAAGAGATCCATATGCAAGAGGTATAAACACCTCACAGCATCTTTGTTTTCTATGCTTCTAAAGGTGGATCTTGTCTGCTTGCCCTTTTGACAAGCTGAGCAAATACCATCTTTAACACACTTAACTTGAGGACCATTCCTCACTAACTCTTTGCTAAAGAGTTTGCCAATTATCTTGTAGTTAAGATGGGCTAGCCTCTTATGCCATTTGACACAATGAGAGACTGTCTCATCAGCTACAAGACACACTTGAGAACCATTGGTCTCACACATAATGTCTAGGGAGTAGACATTCCTCTTTCTATAACCTGTCAAAATGATCTCTTGATCATTTGACCTCTTGATATGACAACCATCCTTAATAAATGAGATGTCATACCCTACATCACTTAATTGACTTATACTTATTAGGTTGTGTTTCAACCCTTTAACATAAGCCACTTGAGTAATGGTAACCAAGTTGCTAGAAATGTTACCAAATCCTTTGATGATTCCTTTTTCAGAACCACCAAAGGTGACTTTTGGACCATCTTTGATTGGAATGTAGTCCCTTAGTAATCCTCCAGTTCCAGTCATATGTCTGGAACATCCACTGTCCAAGTACCATATTGGGGCATGACCACTTGGACTCACCTGCAAAACAGATTAGTGAACCTTAGAACCCAAAGAATTCTTGGGTCCTTGGTACTTGTTAGTTTGCATCCTGACAAAGCTACCTATTGGTTTTCCAATAGGCAGTTTGCTACTAACTTTGGCACTAGCATTGTGCCAACAGTCCATTGCAAAGTGGCCTACCTTGCCACAACACCAACACTCAAACTTATTGTACCTTTGCTTAGGTACTTTCTTAGCTGTATCATCTACAGCTGACGTGTTGAGTGTTGGGGATTTGCCCTTGGACTTGGACTTGACAGTCCTTGCAGGTTTAGTAAATCCCAGCCCAGCCTTGCCTTTGTGATGAACAAATTCATCAATTAAAGGTAAAACTGACTTAGGTTTAGAAAACCTAGCAACTAGATCTCTCTCCTTCTGAACATTACTCTCCAGACTCTTGATTTGATCATTCTTATATGTGATAGTCCCTATCTGAATCACAGTTATGTGCTTCAGTCTGGCTATCTCATTAAGCTTTTGATCAAACAACTTCTCAAAATCAGTTGCCATAGCTTTGAGATTAGCAATTTCTTTTGCCTGACTTTTGGCTAGGGACTTGCTCTTCTTATAAGCTTGCAACAGAACTTTATATTCATCTATCAACTGATGAATATCTTCTTCAGACTCAGATACACTCTCATCACTTGATGATGATGAATCTGATTCTGTACTGGCACAAGAAATTGAACTGGAAGAACAATGTTGTACCTTACTAGGTCCTGGCTGCTCCAGGATTTTGTCACTTTCTATCAATGCCATTTGCCCTTGGCATTGACTGTCTTCTTGTTCATATATAGAATTCATAATCTGCATGAACTCTTCTTCTTCTTCTTCAGCAAACAGCCCTATATATGCCTCAGCATCTGACTCAGTTTCTGATGAATAGATATCTGATAGTGTCTTCTCCTTTTTGGCAACAAATGACTTTTCTTTCTTGCCTTTGAAATGAGTCTTCTTCTTGTCACTAGACTCCTTTCTTTTTTCTGGACAATCAACAACAACATGACCTTGTCTATTACAGCAATAGCAAACTATTTTTGAAAGAGTTTCCTTGCTAGACTTAGTCTTTTTCCTGTCTTTCTTTGAAGACTTTCTATTCTGATAAAAGTCTTCTTTTCCCTGTGAAGTAGAAGGCCTTGTACTCCACTGTTTCTTCTTCAAGAACTTCTGAAAATGTCTAGTGAAGGCAGCAAAGTCCTCATCACTTTCACTACTTTCAGACTTTGCACTTGCTGACTCATCTTATTCAGTTTCAGCAACCTTTGAAGGTGGAGTTGGTGACTTACCTCTGTACTTTCTGGGGGCTTCTGTTTTGAAGGCCACTGTCCTTTCCTTATGGTCAACTCTTGTTGATTTCTCCTCTTCTTTTCTCACTGTCAACTGCATTTCATAAGACAACAGTTTGCCAAACAGTGTAGGTGGAGGAATTTCTGCCAACTTAGCCATTTCTCTAATGGCACAGATCTTGGTGTCCCAATCTTTTGTTAGGGACCTTAGAAACTTATCATTGAGTTCATAATTACTGAACTCTCTGCCATAGGACATGAGCTCATTCACAATCCTGTAAAACTTCTTATAGTACTCAGTTATGCTATCAGCTTTTCCTTGTCTAAAACTTTCATATTCTTGGTTTAGCAAGGATTTCCTGTCTTGCCTTACTTCTTCAGAACCCTCCATGTACACAATAAGAGTTTCCCACATCTCTTTGGCTGTCTTACAGTGTATCAAATTCTGAAAAGTTGCATCATCTATGACACTCACTATTATGTTCTGAGCCCTCTTATCCATAGTGGCTAGAACAATTTCATCCTTTGTCATTTCAGAGAAATCCTTTGGTGTTCTCTGATTTGCATCTAAGACTGACACCTTCATGGGCACATATGGCCCTTCTTTTAATGTGATATAAATCCTAGGGTCTGAGGCTTCCATAAAAACTCTCACCCTTTCCTTCCATATCCCAAAGATCTCTTTCCTACATATAGGTAGTTTCATGGATCCCAATTCCTTGTGATTTTCAGTGGAACCCATGGTTCTTGATTTTTTTGAATCTGTAATTTGACTTAGACTGAATCTGCCAACATGATCTACTCAGACTGTTAGTCCTTTTTGAGTAACCTCCCTCTGATACCACTTGAAAGATATTGTACTAATCACCTAGAGGGGGGGGGGGGGGTGAATAGGTTACTTGAATCTTTTTAACTTTTTAGGCAGCAATCAGATAATATCACTGAATTTTAGCTACTTTATCACATCACACATTCAGCAATCACAGCAAATCACAATCACACAGTAGGCACAGAGTTTTATAGTGGTTTCCCAAGCTTTGGGTACATCCACTTTCCCCCTTCGCCTATCTAGCAGTGTACTAGATTCGGCCAAACTTCTCCACTATCTCAGAACCCCAAACAAGTTCCTACACCTCAGGCCCAAGGCCCTACAACTCAGCTTTTTCACAAAGCTTACACTCAGCCACCAAGGCCTACACTCAGCCACAAAAGGCCTACACTCAGAGATTACAATCTCCTACACTCAGGCTCTTAAGCCCTACACTCAGCCTTTATAATTACAGGCTTACAAAACTCAGATCCCTAAGGATCCTACAAGATAAAAAATGAATACAATAATGTTAACTCAACAACTCAGAGAATAGAGAGATGAGATGTGAGTTTCTTGATGAGTTCTTGGAAGAACTCAACTGAAATCAATCTGACTTGGCTTTCTTCAAAGCTTCTTGAAAGTAGAACACAATGAGACTGATTCCTCTGCAATTGATCCTTGATCTCTGCTTCTTAAGATTCAGAACAATCTGAATCCTTCTTCTCAACTGGGTTCCAACAGCTGATTTCTTGGATGGAGCTCTCTCTCCAACTTCTTAGATCTTCACTTGAAAGCTAGATCTTCTTCTTATTAATGAACACTTGGACTTGTTTTCAATCAATCATCTCTTTCTTTAGACAGTATAAGCCTATTTATAGGCCTTCTTCGTGGTAACCGGCTGGTCTGGTTCATAACTGATTTCTGACAACTCTGACAGGTGCTGTAGACCGGCTGGAATGGCAGCTGTCAAGTCATCCAGTCAGTTCTTGAAAATTCTCTAACTGTCTGAAAGTGTCGAGACTTTCTGTCTTTAAGTGTCGACACTTATAGACCAAGTGTCGACACAAGATGTCTAAGTGTCGACAATAGCCTACAAGGTGTCGACACAATTCCTTGTGTTGTAGATTTAATATCTCGACACTGCTTCTTCTTCATGTGTCGACACTGATAACGTGTGTCGACACAAGTCCTTGTACTTCAGTATTTTGCTGAATTCTTCTAAGTGTCGACACATCTCCTTTGTGTCGACACATCTTCATATGTTGAAACTGTTAAGTGTCGACACTGCTTCTTGGTGTCGACACATGGCTTCAGTGTTGATACTTGCTGAGTGTCGACACAGCTCCTTGTGTCGACACTTTCTTCTTCTGTTGAGACTTCAGCTGTGTGTCGACACATCCCCTTAGTGTCGACACTTGTACTTAGAATAATTTGTTAAACTTGCTGATCTTTGCTAAGTGTCGAGTCTTCAGCTGAGTGTCGACACATACTTTCTTGTGTCGACACTTCTGTTGTGTGTCGACACATTATTCTGGGTGTCGAAACTTTCTTCAAGTGTTGACTCTTCTGTTGTGTGTCGACACATTGTTCTGCGTGTCGACACTTATACTTAGTCTCTGCTGACTTTTGCTGAGTGTCGACACAACCTCCAAGTGTCGAGACTTTCTGATGTAGACACAGTTTTACTGAGTGTCGACACAGCTCCTTGTGTCGACACTGCTTTTCTGTACTTTTCTTCATTGAGTGTCGACACAGCTCCAAGTGTCGACACTTTGTGTCTGGTGTCGACTCTGCATCCCTGGTGTCGACACAATGACTCCAAGTGTCGACACTGCTTGTCTGGGTGTCGACACAAGTCTTCTTAAGTGTCGACACTTTCACTCTGGGTGTCGACACATGGACTTAGAAACGTTTTGCTTCAGTCCTGCAAATACTTAACCTGCACAAGTAACTCAAAATACATCAAATACATTTTGATGTATATCATTGAGTAGGGTGAGGCTTCTTCAAATCAGGTACATTTAAACTAATGTACCCAACAGCCCCCACTTGGGCTGGCTGACCCTTGGAGTCATTGAGGAGGAGGTGGATGGAGTGGGGCCCACCCATGCATGCATGGTGACAAGAACAAGGCTAGCCCGCCACCTCTCGCATAGGAATTATCACCCCCCTCTATACTTCATCTTCTCATTTCCCCCCTCTCTCCTTTCAGTTCATTACCCTCAGGACCAGGAGAGCAGCAGAGAGAGAGAGAGAGAGAGAGAGAGAAACCGAGCTGGAGCCGTGAAACCGAGGATCAACGCCACCGCCGCCGCAATGGCTCTCCGCCGCTCCTCACGTCGCAAGGCCGCCGGGAAGGTCCTCCCCCACCTCTCTCTTCATGCCTAGATCTTAGCAGTATTTAGGGTAGGGTTCAGGATCGAATGAGCCCGAACCCAGTTTCTTCATTTCTCCATTAATGGAGATTTTGGAAGCTTTCGGGTGACGTAGCGCCGCCACCTCCCGCCGCCGACAAAAGCTTGCCCCCACCACCGTGAGGGGGGAGGTGATGTTTGCCGGTGGAAGCGCCGCCGGTAGCCACCGGGAAAGCCCCCGTGAAGTTCGGGCTGGAATCCAGGCATTTTGGGAAGAAACACAGCAGCCGTCCGATGGCGTCAAGATCCGTGCCATGCAATATTATAAATCCTGGAATTATTTAATTACATGAATAGTGTATTTCCTGTCTCCTATAATCCGACTTTTGCATGTCAATAGTTAGAGCACTTACATTCTTTTTCATAAAATATACTCAACATGAAAATTGTAGGTCTTGAAGTTACCTTTAATTTGGTATCTTACACTTAAATTTTGGTTAGGTCGACTGCCTTATAGAGAAATTTTCCTAGGGCTGGTCCTAGGGTAGGTCAGAAACTAAAATGAGTGCCCTGCCCAAAACCTAAGTCCAAATGGACTGAAAGTTTGGGCATGTGGCTTAATTAGGCATGTCTAGGACCTCCCTAAAAATGGAAATTGTTTGGGAAAATAATCCTATAGGTTTAGTCAGAATTTAATAAATTAAATTTTCTTGATTTTTGGAGCATATCAACTCCAAAATGCCCCAAATATTGGTGGCCTGCCCTTAGGTGTATAATAGACCTATGGTAGAAACATTAGTCAATTTGGCCCTCTGCATGTTGAGATATCTAACTTGCAAGATCTGAAAAAGTGAATGGTCTTGGGCTGCAAATAACAAAAATGCTGAAATGGGAAGAGATGCCCAAGCCCATACAGAGGCCCAAATGACCTGGCATTTTGGGAAGTAACTGGTTTAGGGCATAATTAGGCTCTGCCCAAAAATGGGATTAATTGGAATTAAAATTAGGGTGAAATTACTAAAATACCCCTAGGCTTGTTTAGGTGATTCTTGGAGTAGTTCAACTCCAAAAGGCACCAATTTTTGGTGGCCTGTCCATGGGGACATTATTAAGGCATGGTTAAAGTTTCAGCCCATAAGGACCAAAAAAGTTAGGTAAACCCCTTGCATGTGTGGCTTGTAAAGGGCTTGGTGTGCTTATAGCCAAAAAATGAAATAATGAATGCACAACCCTTTTTGGACCACTGACTTAGTATTACCTTAAATATCCTCCCCTCTTTGAGAAAAATGGATGAATTAGGGTTGATTTACCCTTGGACCCAAGTTCACACCCTAAGGAAGGACCTTTGGGGGTTGTGAAGGACATAAGGGCAAATACCCTTGTATGGCCTTGTAATTTAGTAGAAAGATAGCTTATATATATTTAAGCCTCTGGTTGAAATGTTAGGGAATTTAGAAGTAGTTAAGTACCTCAAAAGTCAAACCCTAGCTTTAGGGTAGAAGCACTACTAGGTCAAAACAGTAACTTAACATCATCTAAAAATTGTGAAGATGGGGTAGAATGAATCTTAGGGTGAGTTGAACCCCTAGATATTTTTAGTGGAATTTTATATATTATATTCATGGTAGTTCCTTTGTTAAATATCAAAGTGTCCAATTTAGTAATTGATTTAATTTGGTCATTTGGTTTAAATGGAATCTAGTAAAATTTAGTTAGTAGAGGTTTTTGACCTAAATAGAGGTACCTGAATTTTATTATAATTTTTAAAGGAATTTATATATTGCTTCCTTCATAAATTTTGTAAATGCCATACTTGGTAAATAAATCATTTAAAAAATAATTTAACTTGTAAAAATGTGAATTTTGGCCACTGATGATTTTAGGATGATATTTACTATTAGGAATTTAATTAGGAATTTTGAAAGTATATTCATAGTACTTGATTCACAATTATGCCCTTTGTAGATTTTTGTATTGAATTTATTTAGAATTAAATATTTTGTGAAAAATCACGAAAGTTGGCCAGTGATAATTTTAGGACTGTAGTAGTGTAATATATTTAACTCAAATTATTTGGATGATAATTTCAAGTAGTTGATTTGCAAATCTTGGAATATGAGAATTACTGTTTAAACAATTTTAGGACCCTTAAATGTTTGTAGAAAATGTCAAATTTGGAATTTATCACTTTTAGATATATGGAATATGATCATGAATTTATGAAACATTAATCATGTCTAAAATGTATACTTCATGATCAACTTGACAATAATTGGCTCTTTTAAGAAATTATTTAAATAGAAGATTAATTGAGGAAAATACAATATTCTGGAATTAAATCATTTATGTCATGATAGGACTCGAGTAATAACCTAGGTCATTCGGATGAAAACTTGAAGGACATCCTATCATGAACATCGCTTAGTATAGGTTGGTCTGCAAATAGTTATTTGGGGAAAGGTTGTATTAGGATAAGAGTTGGAATAGTGTAAAGTTAGCCATTTTGGATAGATGAGGATGAGTTCACCATAGAAGAATAGGAAGTGTGGTGAGGAATTGGTTCGGCTAGAGTTTAGAGGCGCTCGGGTTCGACGAAAGATCGTCCTTCCCGAGGTGAGGTAAGGTCTAAACTACCCTAGGATTAGCCTATCACAATATGAGAAGGTAATGGGTAAGGGAATTAACCAACAATAATAATAAGTACTTTGCGAAAGGAAACATTGGGCGTAATCCCAACATAGTTCCTAGTGCCCCTTGAGAGCCCTTCACATGGAATACCGGGGGCAGTCCTGGGTTAACGTAAACTGAATTAACAAGCTGAAAATAGTAACTTAGTAATTAGGGTTGAACATTTCATGATCACAGATAGCACAGGAAGATAGTTGGGAGCTTTATCTTGGATGGTTATGAGACAGACGTTTTGGTCCGGCGAGCTTTGGCTCGGTTGATACTTGTGACGGACGTTTTTGTCCGACAAGCTTTGGCTCGGTTGATACTTGTGACAGACGGGATGGTCCGGGGAGCTTTGGCTCGGTACTGTTACGATAAAATTGTATGTGCATGAAAGGAAAGAAAATTAAGGTGGTGGGTCTTCGATATGGGTTAGTCGTTGCACCGACGCCTATACGATGGCTCGGCAAGTGTGGTTTAACACTTCGCCAAACTTAAGTCCGGCGGTCCAGTCGGCAAGACTACGCGTTAGTCCGCTTAGTGCACCAAGCATTGAGGCATAAATAGGTCAGACCGGTAGTGCTATTACTAGTTTTGAGGTGGGCGAGGCCCAACCCACCGCTTCCGTCTGCCACTAGGGAGGTATCCTGGGAGGTAATGGCTCCGAAAGGGGGAACTAAAGGTCTGTGTGCACAAAGTCGGGTGTGTGTGTTGCACTTGCATTAATCCTTTTACCTAGTGGATTATTCCTCCTAGGAGATATCATCCACTAGGTTATAAGGACCAACCTAAATTTTCATATATTTTTAGTTATAAATTTGAAAGAAATCAAGGACCCAAGGTTACATGGGTCAAGAACAACTAATCTTGTTTTCTACAGGTAAAGAACTATCCTACCACAGAGGAATAATGGTATTTGTATAATGGATGTTCAAAACACATGACAATATGTAAAGACAACCTGACTGATTTTAAAGCAAAGCTTGGACCAAAAGATATTTTTGGAGACTCCAAATATGGACAAACAGAAGGATTTGGAAATGTCAAAGTTGGAGCAGTTACCTTTAGGAAGGTAGCCAATTATGTGATGAAGGTTATTAGGTATCAATCAATCAGTCATCTTGCATCATTGCTTCTGATAAAAACAAAACTATTTTAATTGGAATTAGACAATGAAACATATATGTTGTTAATTTCAAATCTGCTAATTCAGAAATTTGTTTATTTAACAAAATTAATAAATTTAATGATTTATGGTATGAGAGACTAGGTCATGTAAATCTTAGGAATATTGCTAAATTATCTAGGGACAAACTTGTCAGAGGACTGCCTTCTGGTTCTTACAAGAAGGAAGGAATCTATAGGGCTTGTCAATTATCAAACAAAGTAAAAATAGTTTCAAATCCATTAATAAAGTGATTCACCCAAGATTTTGTGCTTGCTACATATGGACCTCTTTGGCTATATAACTGTACAAAGTTTGGGAGGACAGTCATACACACTAGTTATTATTAATGATTTCTCTAGATTCGCTTGGTTGTTTTTTCCGATAAACAAGTCAGATAACTTTAAAGTTCTTACATATTTTCTTAAGAGTAAAAGATTGAGTACTCTACTCCGGTTACATTGATAAGAAGTGAATATGGCACCGATTTTGAATCTCTTCTCATGCAAGAATTTTGTGAGAAGGAAGGTATAAGGAATTATTTTTCTGCTCCTAGAACTCCTCAACAAAATGGGGTAGCTGAAAGGAAAAATAGAACCCTTATTGAACCTGCTAGGACATTGCTTGTAGATGCTTATTTTCCCCTATCCTTTTGGGCAGAGGCTGTAAGTACAACAAATTATGTTCGAAACAGAAGTTTAATACATAAACTTAATGGTAAGACCCCCTATTAATTACTTAAATGGGAGTAACCTAAAGTAGATTGCTTTAAAGTATTTGGATGCAAGTGCTATATTCATAACAATAACAAGAAACACCTAAGAAAATTTGAAGCCAAGGCTGCAGAGGGAATCTTCCTTGGATATTCCCAAGTCAGCAAGGCCTATAGTGTCACAACCACAATTTCTCAACATTTAAGTTATATCAGAGCAATAGAAAATACGTGTCGTGATGCCACGCCGTGTAAGGGATAGCTGCAGGTGCTCAGGCAAAACCCCAAACTCTATAGTTTATATGAAATCCATAAGTTATTAAGTAAAACCATCTTAAATTGGATGGTCGTATCCCTCGGTATAGTGGATCAACTAGTCCACGAGTAAAAGTATAGTTATGTGCTACGGAAAAAATACTTTTTGTTATGTTGATTAACACCCTACATGAGTATAAAACATCCCCAAGGGACAACTCATGGCATGCATGACCCTAGTTTTATTATAAGTATAGAAATAATTTTACGTTAGCTAAAAAATAGTATTTTAATTTTAGAAATATGAGATGTATGAAGTACAAGAAGTAATGCTTTTATGAGTGAAAATACCTAACATGCAACCTAGCATAAAATATTCCCAGAGAGCAAGTAAAAACAACCACAAAAGGCAAAACAAAAAGTTTAGCAGAGTATTCAACAATTCAAAAGAAAACCACCGGTGGGCGTCAACAAACTGACATGAACCCACTAGTCAGTATGAGTGTCTGTACTAAAAAGAAAATAACAAGGAACTACCTCTCAACGTAGTGGAAACCTCTACAACACTGCGGTCCACAAGCAAACACCAAACATAGTCGCTCAACTGGCTACTGCTCAGAACCTGAGGCATTCAAAGAAAGAACACCTCAGCAAGAAACATACAAGTGGAAAACAAAACTGCCTGTAAAGAAGGAGTAGCAAGATTACTATTTCCAAAACTGAATAGCTGTCAAAATAAAACACAACAAACTAACTAAAGATTTAGAACAAAGAGTTAACTTATAAAGTTAAAAGGTAAAGAAATTTGCACCAAGTGCGAATGGAGTTATACTCTGAAAACAATCTGTGAGAAAAGGCAGAAGTAGCATAAGTTTAATCCATAGGAAACGAAAATGAGGTAAAGGCTCAATAAACAAGTGAAACATTAACACCGTAAGGCAACCGGATCTAAGTCGGGACCAAACCGGTCAAACCCGAACTAACAGACCCAAACATCTCAAAAATAGGACTGCAGTGGTGGACATCTGCTCCAACACAACCCAACAACAAAAAAACGAGACTCAAACATGACCGGGTGTAATGATTCACAAAACTAAGCCAACCAAACCAATTCCATATATAAAAATACCCAAAAAACAAAACTCATCAAATTCAGTAGAAAACCGACGAGTCTAGCTTTGTAAGACTAAGCCTTAGTGATACAAGTCAAATCGGTGAAAGGACGCAAAGCTAAGGAAAAAAGTGTCGAGTACACTTGACGCCGCATCGAGTGCAGTCGACACACTCGATGCCATAAAACAGCACACTCAACGCTTAAACACAACAACAAGAACAGATGATGGTGTTGAGTGAGTTCAGCACACTAAACACTTAAATACAGGGCGATGGCGTTGAGTGAGTTCAGCTCACTTAACACTGTCGATGCTTTTACACTTAGACTCCAAGATTCCTGATGGCATCGAGTGTATATAACACACTCAAAGTCGCGTTGAGTGTATGCAGCACACTCAACGCCTTCTAACTTATCGTCAAATTCTGATGGCATTGAGTGTATACAACACACTCAATGCTATGCTAGGTGCAATCAACGCACTCAATGCTTTTACAAGTGTCGCAGACCTCACAGTAAGGCATTGAGTGTATTCATCACACTCAATGCGACATTGAGTGCACTCAACGCACTCAACTCTTTTGGACTTAGGCTTGAAACTGGATTCAGTGCTAAGGCTACACTCAACGCTTAAGGGCTATACTCAACGCCTACAGGCTATAATCAACACCTAGGGTTGCACTCAGCAAATCCGCGTTGTTTGATTAATTGGCTCAGTTCGACGAACTGAGTTCGACGATTTAGCTTCTATTCGACGAACTCTGACCTCTCCAAATCGACAGCTACACAATGAAATAGAACAATGAGTCATATAATTGTTTGAACTTGGCCGGACAAATGACACCATAAAGCTGTTTGGCAAAAGGCCGGATCTAACCCTAATCCAAAAACTACAACAAGGGAAGAACTGTATAGAAAATAAATAAGAAAAAGACAAGCTTGGCAAGGGGAATAAGTCACCACTTTCCTCAAATCGCCGAAACCAGCCACAAAAACGCTCCTCCTCAAAGATCTGGCCGCAAAAATACCAGAGCAAAACTTCCTGAAACTTTTCAGGATGAAAAAGGGTCAAAACCGCATACCTAGACCTCTAAAAATCCAAGAAACTGGAAAAGAATACCGTAGAAACGTAGATCTAGTTGAGATCTACATGAATCCACTGTCCAAAGAAGAAATCGAGCATCAAAACTCCAGAAATTGGCGCCCGAGAGCTTAGGGAAGTCCGCTGCTCTCGTTCTTCCACAACAAGACGACAGTTTCATGAGGGAGACAAGTGAATAGGGTTTGAAGCAATGGGTTTCTATTTTTACTAATTTATCTGATTATTTTAATATAGAATAACATAATTAATTAAATAAAACGTCAAAACGACCCGAAAACCAAACTTACCCGAAATTTAACAAAAATGACACTATAGCTAAATACCGATGCTACGAACCCAACGACGTAGCCAAAATTAAGAATCAATGAACCAAACTCGGGTAAACACCTCCCGAAGATAAAACACAAGCATTCCCAAAAACGCTCCACCGAGTCACCAAAACAGACTCGGCTCGCTAGGAATTCTTGCAAACATGCTAAACCAAGCCACACACACAGAAAACCTAAGAGCTAAAACCACGCTCTGACAATGGCAAATGTCGAAAATGCGTCAACGTAATTCCCTGACGTCATAAACACGCCAGATAATGAATTAAACCAAATATCCAAAAATCGGGGGCGTTACAGTCACTCCCCCTAAAAAGAAGTTTCGTCCCAAAACTTTACGCACCAAAAGATTTCACAAAAAGAATATAATCAAAGATTATAGAAGGGGAAATACATACCGTAAGAATTTAGGAGAACATATGAGGATGATTCTCCCTCATCGCTGACTCCAACTCCCAAGTGGTGCTTTCCACGTCCTGGTTTTGCCACAAAGCTTTAAACATTGGTATGATTTTCCTCCGCAACACTCGATCTTGAGCATCCAGAATGCGGACAAGCATCTCAACAAAGGAATGATTGGGCTCCAACTGGGGCACAACATCAAGAATCTGATGGTTGTTGAGCACACATTTCTGCAATTGGCTCAGATGAAACACGTTGTGAACACCATGGAAATTTGCGGGCAAATCCAGCCTATAAGTTGATAGACCAATACTCTCAACAACCGTAAAATGTCCCACATACCTCAGGTCCAACTTATGATTCTTTCCAAACCTATTATCTCCAGACATCGGGGAAACTTTGAGAAACACCAAGTCCCTACAATAATCTCTAAATCAGACCTACACCGATTGGGGTTCTTCTCATATCGTTCCTGTGCTATCCGATGCTTTTACCGAATAGTCTTCAAAGAAACATCCATTTCTTATAACGCTTTAGGACCCAGCAACGGTTTCTCACCGACCTCGGCCCAAAACAAAAGAGTTCTGCATTGCCTCCCATACAAGGCCTCAAACGGGCCATCTACAAACTTTCTTGATAACTATTATTGTATGCAAACTACATCAATCTGAGTCGCTTATCTCACGCTCCTCCGCTGTCCAAAATGTAACATCTGCTCATATCCTCCACGATCTGGTTCACTCTTTCAATTTGACCATTTGTCTGTGGATGATAGGCTGTGGAATACCACAGATCAGTACACAAATGTCCTGTAAACTATTACAAAAGCGAGATGTAAACCTGGATTCTCGATATGATACAATACTAATTGACACTCTATGTAATCTAATGACTTCATCTAAATATAGCTCAGCTATCTTCTTCATGGGGTAATCAATATTAAAAGGCACGAAGTGAGCACAGTTCATTATTCCATCAACAATAACCCAAACTGAATCATGTCCTCGTGGCGATCTCGGTAACCCAGTAATGAAATCCATTGAGATACTCTCCCACTTCCAACTCAGAATTTCCAAGGGCGTTAGCTTGCCACCAGGCCTATCATGATCGGCCTTTACTTGCTTGCACATAAAACATTCTGAAATGAACTTCGCTATATCACCTTTCATTCTAAACCACTAGACGATCTGATTCAAATCTTGGTACATCTTAGTTGAACCTGGGTGGTAAGCAACACTGGAACCGTGAGCCTCACTACACAACTTAACTTGAATATCTTCAAGTTACCCGCATCATCGATCGAAAAATCTGGCAACTCTCCTTTCTCAGTCCTCTTGTAAAGGTGCAACAACTTAGGGTCTTCCATCTGATGCAATCTTGTGAGTGCAATCCATAAAGGCTCTGCTACCTTCAAACTACTTGACGAGTTTGTTGGAACACCCTATTACTAATTTGGGTCAGGATCACTATGTCTCTAGGAAACCTTTGCTTGACCTACTGTATAGCTCAAAAGGTCAATTAGAATTGAGTCTAAGGGTTAGAAGTCTAGGTTTGGAAGCTGCCCTCAAGACCAGGATTTTCTGTTTGGAGACTAAGTCATATCGTCGAGCTCAGCACGACGATTCGTCGAACTCCGATCGACGATCGTCTAGCTCAACTTCGATAGATCGTCGAACTCCATTCGACGATCGCTGAGCTCAACTTCATCATATCGTCGAACTCCATTCGACGATCGGTGAGCTCAGGTTGACGATTTTGACTCTGCTTTGGATCTTTATCTCTGAGCTCAGTTTGACGATCTTTGAGCTCAGATCGACGATATTTTGCTGACTGTATATCTCTAGATCGCTGAGCTCAGCTCGACGATAGTAGAGCTCAGTTCGACGATTTCAGATAACTTCAAGGATGTTTCTAGATTCAAATTCAAATCAGTTAAGGAGTTATTCTGCAATTAAATCAGAGATTTCCTATCCGTTTTCATTCATTTCTGGACCAAGTTTCAAGGGATTTTTCAAGGAATATTTCTATGGACTTTCCTCCAGAAGAGATTCTGCAAATAATTATGCAATTAATGTAGGCCAACGACTATACTTGACAGAGAATGTTATTCTATTCTGTACCAGAGAATAAAAGATAGAATTTTTTTTGTTTTTGGGTATCATAGAGAATACAGAGAGAGACACACAGATTACAGAGATACATTCAAAAATATTCTGTCTCAAAGAATTCTCAAGAACACTTATCCAAGGAGATCAATCTTTTCAGAAATCTTCAGATCTCTTTAGTTTCAAAGTGTTCAAGGCCAACATATTTCAAGACTCTAGACATTCAACATTTCAGCTATTGCTGAAATTATCTATTGCTGGAGTTCAATCTCTGAAGGCCTATCACACTCAGCAAAGCTTTTCTTCCTGAAGATCTCAAGGATTCAGGGGGAGCTTTGACATCAACAATCCACATAGTCTTCTCAGTTGTTTGAGAAAGAGAAGACTTCCATCACTCTCTCACCCCCTCTTTGTAAAGGGTTTCTCAAGCTCCCTTCAAAAGTTTGAACTTGGTTTTTGAGCACCTTGTCGAAAGCTCATTGGTGGCAAGACACCTGATCAAAAAATCTGATTTGGTTTTTGAGCACCTTATCAAAAGCTCATTGGTGCCCAGGACACCTGATCAACTCTTCCTGCAGTGGATTCCTACCTAGGGTGGTAGAAGAGTGGATGTACCCAAGTTTAGGGGAACCACTATATTTCCTTGTGTCTTCTGGTTTTGCTTGTTTTTATGTTTGTTTCTGGCCTTGATTACTCTGTGATTAGCTTTTGTTTAACTTAGTGCTGTGATTAGTTTTATTACTGCTTCCCTGCTCACACATATTACAACAACTGTTGTAAAACGTTTCAAAGCACCATATACTCTATTCACCCCCCCTCTAGAGTATATCAGATCTAACTGCACTTTCAATTGGTATTAGAGCCAGGTTGGTTAAACATACCATACCTAATTGGTTGTACAGGCTAACACCTGAACCCAAAGATCCCAAGTTAGATCTGTGTTTCTTTTGTATTTTATTATTAGATTTTGCTTTCACAAATCATGGCACAAAACAAAGATTATGCTAGCACCAGACCTCCAGTGTGCAATCTATCCAAGTTTGCATATTGGAAAGCAAGGATCAGACTGTACATGAATTCTATTGACGAAGATATTGTTAACTCTGTTTTGACAGTGTGTCCAAGACCCCCAGAGAACACAAGTACAAATGTTGTTCCACCTCCGTCAGGAACAGATGCTGATATCAAAAGATGGAAGGTAGCTAATGCCAAGGCTATGAACATCTTGGCCCAGACAATGTCTGATGACATATTCCAAAAGGTGGCTGAATGTAATTAGCAAAGGAAATTTGGGACAAACTCTCAGAAATAGTCTCAGGCTCAGCTGATAAGAGAAAGGATAGGAGATCCCATCTCATCTCTCAATATGAGAATTTCAAAAAGGGGGAAACTGAGTCAGTGGGAGATATGTACAACAGGCTAAGTCTAATTGTCAGTGAACTCAGGACATTGGACAAAGAGATCTCTCTAACTGAACTCAATGACAAGATCCTAATGTGCTTCCCTAGCACTTGGGATTCAAGAATCTGGCCAATTAAGGATGCCAGAAGTCTGAATGAGATCACCACTGAAGCTCTATTGGGTAAGCTCAAATCTTATGAGCTACTCATCAAAAATAGAGAAGAAGAACAGAAGGCTGCCTTACCAGCCATAAGAAAAGAGAAGACCATAGCCTTCAAGGCAACTGAAGATCTGCCTGAAGATAAAGCCACAGGCAATGATGAACTACTCAGTTTGTTGGCCAAAAGATTTTATAAGATGGCCAGAAAGGACTTCAGAAGGAGATCATACAAGGAGCAGGATAAGCCAAGGTATGACAAGTCCACTAATAATAATAATGGAGACATTATTTGCTTTGGTTGCAGAAAACCAGGGCACATAGTTCCTGACTGTCCAGAGAACAAGAACAAGGACAGAAGGGACAGGAAAGAAAGAAGAAAGGAGAAAGACTCCAAGAGGAATGGCAATGGCAAACCCTCATCAAGCAAAAACAAACATACAAGAAAGGGGTTTGTTGTTGAATCCTGGAGTGAGACTGAAGAAGAGTCAGAAGCATCATCCAACTCCAGTGATGATGAAGATGATGCAGAAGAAAAAGAATTCTGCATGATGGCAATCAATGCCTCACAACACAATTCAGAAGAAGAAGAGTCAGAGTCAGATTCAGAGACTCAACCTGAAGAAGATCAGGTAATTTGTTCTTTTGATTTTAGTTCAGAGGATTTTAAATCTGAATTTAAAGCACTGTGTTTAGATCTGCTAAAGTCTGAGAAAGAAATTATCTCTCTCATAAATCAATTATCTGAACACAATACTTTTAAGTCAGAAAACCTCAAACTCTCTCAGGAGTTGGAGTGCTGTAGGGAACAGATAGCTTCACTGAAAAGTGAGCTCTCTGAGGCCAAGAAGCTTGAAGAATCCCTTAATGGGAGAAGCATCAAGCTGATGGACATCACAAGCACAGTGAACTCCAGAATCAATAGTACACTGGGCTTGGGTACTTCATCCAGCCAACCCATAGTTTTAACAACTCCAATTAAATTCATTTCTGACAAAGGAAAGGGAGTTGTAGAAGTTTCTAGGAAAAATTCTAATCTGCCTCAGAAAACCAAGTCCCAGCAGAAATTGTCGAACGGAGCTCGACGATCGCCGAACGGAGCTCGACGATCGCCGAACGCAGATCGACGATCTCAGGCAAAATCGTCGAACGAAGATCGACGATCTCAGCCAAAATCGTCGAACGCAGCTCGACGATCTCAAGTACCTGATCTCAGCCACAGTCGACAGTCGAACGGAGCTCGACGGTTAGATCGTCGAACGCAGCTCCAAGATCGTCGAACAGAGGTCAGAGCTCTGGAAACGTTTTCAAAGGCAAATCAAAATTGAATCCTAAGGGTCCTTCATCCCAAATCTTTAACCCTTATACTGAATGGATTATACCTCCAAGGAGATATCATCCTGAAGGATATAAGAGTCAACCTGGGATGTCTTTCATTTCAGAATTTAAAGGTTATCAACCTAGGCCCAAGGTAAACTGGGTCAAAAACAAGTGAATTGTCTTATGTGCAGGTGAAGACCTATCTAACATCTAACTAGCAATAATACTTGGATAGTGGGTGCTCTAAGCACATGACAGGGAACAAGGACAACCTCACTTCCTTTAGAGCCAAGCTTGGACCCAAAGTCATCTTTGGTGATTCAAACTTTGGACAGACTAAAGGATATGGTGCAGTCCAGATTGGATCAGTAACTTTCAAGAAGGTAGCTTATGTGGAAGGACTGAAGCACAACCTAATTAGCATCAGTCAGCTGTGTGATGAAGGCTACCAGGTGACCTTCAACAAAGCGTTATGCAAAATCAAGTCAGAGGACAACACAACTGTGTTGACAGGTAAAAGAAAAGGTAACATCTACCTAATAGATTTTCTTTCAACTAATGTAGATATCTGCTTGTTCAATTCTGTCTGTAGACCAAATATTTTATGGCATAAGAGACTAGGACACCTAAACCTTAGAACTATTGCTAGGCTATCCAAGGACAACCTTGTTAGAGGACTACCTTCTGGCCCCTACAAGAAGGAAGGACTCTGCAGGGCTTGTCAATTAGTCAAGCAAACTAAAAATAGCTTTAAGTCACTTAATAAGAGTGATTCACCTAGGATATTGTATCTGTTACACATGGATCTTTTTGGACCCATCACAGTACAAAGCCTAGGAGGGAAATCCTACACTTTAGTAGTTGTAGATGACTTCTCTAGATTCACTTTAGTGTTCTTTCTAAGGAAGAAGTCTGATAACTTTAAGTGTCTGACAGAGTTTCTCAAATGTATACAGATTGAGTTCAATACTCACATTGCCCTGATCAGAAGTGATCATGGGACAGAGTTTGATTCTCTTCTTATGCAAGAGTTCTGTCAGAGTGAAGGGATCAGGCATACTTTCTCAGCTCCTAGAACTCCTCAACAAAATGGGGTAGCTGAAAGGAAAAATAGAACCCTTATTGAATCTGCCACTACATTGTTGTCAGATGCTCATCTACCTCTATCCTTTTGGGCAGAGGCAGTGAACACCTCCAACTATGTGCTGAATAGAAGTTTGATACATAAACTAAAGGGAAAGACTCCCTATGAATTACTCAAAGGGAAGAAACCTAAAGTTGACTATTTTAGAGTCTTTGGTTGTATTTGCTACATTCACAACAATGACAAGAAATATTTAGCAAAATTTCAAGCCAAAGCTGATGAAGGAGTATTTCTGGGATACTCCATGATCAGCAAGGCTTATAGGGTCTATAATAAATCATCTTTAAAAATTGAGGAATCTGTTCACACTTCATTTGATGAATCTAACATGTCTTTCAAGGAGAAGACTTCTTCTACCATAGAACCTTTGCAGGAACATTCTCTAGTTGAAGACTTGAACAAGTTACAGGTTACTCAAGAGGATGAAAGCAGTGGAGATGAAGAAAATGCTCAACATATTGAAGAACAACTTGAAGAGCCAGTTGTTGTACCACAAGAGGAAATAACAACACAGGTTGGTGAACAATCAACACCCCCTGTTGATTTAGTAACATCAAGAGACCATCCAATTTCCCAAATAATTGGAGAAATCTCAGCTGGTGTGCAAACCAGAAATCAGGTCAACCAAAACCTGTTGCACACCTGCTTCCTATCTCAAATTGAACCTCAGTCCATTCAAGATGCAGAGCAAGATCCACACTGGATCATTACAATGCAAGAGGAGTTGCATCAATTTGAGAGGAACAAAGTATGGGAACTAGTGCCAAAGCCTAAGGATCATTCCATTGTTGGAACAAAATGGGTATTCAGAAACAAATTGGATGATCAAGGATTAATTGTAAGAAACAAGGCAAGGCTAGTTGCTCAGGGATATTCTCAAGAAGAAGGGATAGACTACGACCAGACCTTTGCACCAGTTGCAAGATTAGAAGCCATCAGAATATTCTTAGCTTATGCAGCACACAAAGGCTTCAAGGTATATCAGATGGATGTCAAAAGTGCATTTCTAAATGGAGACATCAAAGAGGAAGTTTATGTCAGACAACCTCCAGGTTTTATCTCTCCAACTTTTCCTGATTATGTTTTTAGACTGAACAAAGCATTATATGGTCTCAAGCAAGCTCCTAGAGCATGGTATGAGACCCTAGCATGCTTTCTTTTGGAAAATGGTTTTATAAGGGGTAGAGTAGACCAAACTCTTTTCATTAGAACCCATAAGTCCCATACCCTACAAGTACAAATTTATGTAGACGATATTATTTTTGGTTCTACCGACTCCAAGTTGTGCAGAAGGTTTTCTAACTTGATGCATTCTAAATTTGAGATGAGTAGCATGGGTGAGCTATCCTTCTTCCTAGGATTGCAAGTCAAGCAGCATGCTGAAGGCATCTTCATTTCTCAAATCAAGTATGCAAATGAATTGGTTAAGAAATTTGGTATGTCTGAAGCATCTTGTATGAAAACACCCATGCCTACTAATGCTGTATTGGATGCTGATGAACATGGGAAACCTGTTGATCAGACAACATATAAAGCAATGATTGGCTCTTTACTGTATCTTACAGCTAGTAGAACAGATATAATGTTTGCTACATGTATATGTGCTAGGTTCCAAGTAAGCCCTAGAGAGACACCTAACTCTAGTAAAGAGGATTCTCAGGTATGTTAAAAGTTGTCCAAATCTAGGTCTCTGGTATCCAAAAGATTCAGCATTTGATTTAACTGGATTCTCTGATGCTGACTGTTAGAAAGTAGCGAAAAAGAGAGAACAAGCGAATAAACTTTTGAATAATTGAAATTTTATTATCCAAAAAAGATATCTATTACAAAGGTATGCCCTCCCTTATATAGAATGGAGGAGAGATGAGAGAATACAAATAAGAGATGTGGGACTAAAAATTACAGGACTAAGCGGACTATACAAGACAAACCGCACAAACCGCGCGGTTAGACAGCAGGGCTAACAGCACGGCTACCACCAGAGAGGAAGCGAGATTGCCAGGGTAGACCGCCAGACCGCCCGGTCTCCAAGCCGGCTGAGACAGACCGCCAGACCGCGCGGTCTTTAACCCGCCAAGACAAACCGCCAGGCCACCCGGTCACCAACTTCAACACTCCCCCTCAAGCTGGAGCATATATATCGATCATGCCCAGCTTGTCGCAGATGTGGAAAAAGGAAGCGGACACCGGCTTGGTGAAGACATCTGCCAACTCGTTGTCGGACGTGACAAATGGAGTGCAAATCTGTTTCTTCAATATTTCTTCCCGAATAAAATGACAGTCGACTTCTATGTGTTTTGTTCTCTCATGAAAGACCGGATTTTTGGAAATGTGTATTGCGGCCTTATTGTCACAGAACATAGGAAGAGGATAGTTGTAAACCTCTCCTAAGTCAAGCATGATAGCCCTCAACCACTTCAACTCACATGTAGTCGATGCCATGCTACGATATTTCGCCTCTGCACTAGACCTGGAAACGACAGACTGTTTCTTGCTCTTCCAACTCACAAGATTGCCTCCAACAAATGTGTAGAAACCTGGAGTCGATTTGCAGTCCCCTTTGTCATCCGCATAGCTTGAATCAGAGTAAGCTTCAACCCTTAGGTGACCATTCTTCTGAAATAGGAGTCCTTTCCCTAGAGCAGCTTTAATATACTCTAATATCCTCAGAACAGATTGTAGATGACATTCCCTCGGAGCTTGCATGAACTGGCTCACCTTGCCAATAGCATAAGAGATGTCGGGTCTGGTTACCGTGAGATATATGAGCTTGCCCACCAGACGCAGGTATCTCGTAAGATCAGAGAGAATAGGTGAGTCATCTGTCCAAGTTTTGTCTTCTCCAGCAGCCATAGGACAATGTGCAGGTTTAGCACCAGTGAGTCCTGCCTCCTTTAAAAGATCAAGAGCATACTTCCGTTGTGAAAGGACCATGGAGTTGGGCTTTCTAGAGATTTCAATCCCCAGAAAGTATTTCGGGGAGCCCATATCTTTTGTAACCAGATGTTGACGAAGGTGTTTCTTGGTCATCAATACCCCATCCTGGTCATCGCCAGTAAGAAGAATGTCATCAACATAAACTGCAAGAACAACAAGACCAGAGGCGGTTTTCCGAAAAAACAAGGAGTGATCTGCTGAGCTTCGTGTAAAACCAATGGCCGCAACAATGCCACTGAACTTGTCAAACCAGGCACGACGACTCTGCTTGAGGCCATAGATAGCCTTCTTTAGCCGGCATACCCGTGTCTCCCCCTGAGCAACATACCCAGGAGGTTGCTCCATGTAAACATCTTCCTGCAGATCACCATAGAGGAAGGCATTCTTAACATCTAGCTGCGAGATGGGCCAATCCCTGTTGACAGCCACAGAGAGAAGAACCCGAATAGTGCTGAGGCGAGCCACGGGAGAGAAAGTGTCAAAGTAATCAATCCCATAAGTTTGGGTAAAACCCTTGGCAATCATGCAAGCCTTATAACGATCCACACTGCCATCCGGGAGAAACTTCACCACGAAGACCCAGCGACAACCAACAACATCTGCGCCGAAAGGAGGCGGAACAAGGGTCCAGGTACCCCGTTCAGTGAGAGTAGCAATCTCCTCATCCATGGCAACTTTCCAGTGAGGAATAGTAAGGGCCTCCTGGTAGGAACGGGGGTGGCAGTGGCCGAGATAGCCAGTGCAAAAGCTCGGCGAGCAGGGGTAAGACGATCGTAGGAAACAACCGCAGTAAGCGGATGGTGGGTACAGGCCCGAAACCCTTTGCGAAGAGCAATCGGGAGATCCAGGTCAGCAGGTGCCTCAGTATCCGGAGTATCCGTGGTGGAGAGAGCTGGCCTGGGAGTAGAGAGAGATGGCAGCGGAGTGGAGGGAGAAAGCGGAGTAGAGGGTGGAGATGAGGAGGATGGGGAAGAGGGTGGAGTGGGTGGAGAGGGCAGAACATCAGTGGGAGCAGAGGGAATGGATGGGTTGGTAGGAGAAGTAGGAGCAGGAGGAGTAGAAGAGGAAGCGGGAGAGAAGTAAGATGCATTGGCAAAGAAGGTGACATCCGCAGAGACAAATTGCTTGCGGGTAATAGGGTCAAAGCAACAATATCCTTTCTGAGTGGGAGAGTAGCCCAGAAAGACACATTTGGTGGCACGTGGTGAGAGTTTATCACGGGTGGCAGCGGGAGAGTGCACAAAAGCGGTGCACCCAAAGATGTGCAGAGGAAGAGGAAAGGGATCCTTGTCCGGATAAAGAATGGAGAAGGGGGTAGCACCGTGGAGAACGGTGGAGGGAAGGCCATTGATGAGATAGCAGGAGAGGAGGACAGCATAGCCCCAATAGGAGCGAGGAACATGCATTTGAGTCATCATAGTGCGAGCGACATCAAGGAGGTGACGGTTTTTGCATTCCGCCACCCCATTTTGTTGTGAGGTGTAGACACAGCTGGTTTGACGAATAACACCATGGTGAGTACAAAAGGAGGAAAAGTCGTGGCTAAGATACTCCTTAGCATTGTCAAAACGAAGGAGTTTAATAGACGTAGCAAACTGAGTTTTAACCATAGAATAAAAGGAGGTCCAAAAAGAGAACAACTCGGAGCGATCTTTGAGAAGATATACCCACGTACATCGAGAGAAATCATCAATGAAGGTGACAAAGTAGGAACTACCCCGACCGATGGTGAGGTTAGGAGCGGGACCCCATATGTCAGAGTGAACGAGGTCGAACGGATGGGAAGAGCCCCGACTTTGCGTTGGTGGGAAGGAGGAGCGGTGATGTTTGCCAAGTTGACATGCATCACAGTTTAGAGGAGGATGATGAGGAGGGAGGTGCGGCAGGAGCTGTTGTAGAATTCGGGGAGGAGCATGTCCAAGGCGAAGATGCCATTGGATAAGATCTGTAGAGGAGGAGGAGAAGGCGGATAGAGCAGAAACGTTGTCGAGGAAGTAGAGGCCACAACTCTCAATCCCGGTAGCAATCGTCCGTTGGGAGTCTGGATCCTGAAAAACACAAGAGGTAGGGGTGAATATGACAGAACACCGTAGTTGCTTGCATAAAGAAGTAACCGATAATAAATTGCACGGAAACTTGGGCACATAGAGGGTATCAGCCAAGCAGAGAGATGGAGTGACTTGAACCATGCCCGTCCCATGGACCGGGGAGCGAGATCCATCAACAACAATGACCGGGGGCAACTGAGCCTGTGTGTCAAGAAGAGAGAAACATTGAGGGTTGCCTGTCATATGATTTGTTGCACCAGAGTCGATGAGCCATCGTCCGCGAGTCACAACATGAGCACTACCAGAAGAGGTGACCACGGAGGCGGACAGGCTGGAGGAGAGGAAAGCCATGGAAGCAAGAGAGGAGCAAACCGCGACGAGAAGAACAAGCCGCGAGAAGAGAAAAGAGCACCAAGCCGAGCGACCAGAAAACAGGTCGGGCGGCTAGGAAGGCCGCTACCAAGAAGCCGAGCAAAGCAGAGGGAAAGAAGTCGCACGGCTTGAAAAAGTCGGGCGAACAGAGGAAAACAAGTCGCACGGCCAAAGATGAGGCCGGGACGACTAGCAAGCAGGAGCGGGTAGAAGGCAACAAGAAGTAGAGCACGGCGAATAGAGGAGATCGCAAAAAAGGTCGCGAAAAAGAAGGGGCAAGCCGCGCGGACAGGTCGCGCGGGCAGACGAAGAATCAAGCGACTAAAAAGCAGGCAAAGGCCCAGCGGGGAAGAGGTCGCGCGGACTGAGAAGGCCGAGCGAACAGAAGAGAAGAGAAGAGCAGGTGACCGCGACCAAGATGCGGGTGAAAAAGGAACAACCCGCACGGTCAGGCAGATCACAGCAGCAAACCGCGAGAATAGAGACAAGCGGTAATGGGGAAAGCAGAAGCGGACAGGGAGAAGAAGTCCGCAGCGGGTAGAGACAAGTCACGCGGACAGAGACAGGCCGCAACGACTAGGAAGTCGGAGAGGCAAGAAAGAACAAGGAGCGCGGCGACAAGGAAACAGGTCGCTGCGACGAATAGCAGAGGAGAAGAGAATCAAGAAGGAGAAGCAAGCCGCGCGAATAGGGCAGAAGACAGAAACAAGCCGCGGATAGAAACAAGCCGCACGGACAGAAGAGAAGGCAAGCCGCGAGACAAGTCGCAGTGCGCGGAAAACAAGCCGCGAACAACAGAGAGCGCACAGAATCAGGAGGAAATGACCGTGTCCTCTGATACCATGTTAGAAAGTAGCGAAAAAGCGAGAACAAGCGAATAAACTTTTGAATAATTGAAATTTTATTATCCAAAAAAGATATCTATTACAAAGGTATGCCCTCCCTTATATAGAATGAAGGAGAGATGAGAGAATACAAATAAGAGATGTGGGACTAAAAATTACAGGACTAAGCGGACTATACAAGACAAACCGCACAAACCGCGCAGTTAGACAGCAGGGCTAACCGCACGGCTACCACCAGAGAGGAAGCGAGACTGCCAGGGTAGACCGCCAGACCGCCCGGTCTCCAAGCCGGCTGAGACAGACCGCCAGACCGCGTGGTCTTCAACCCGCCAAGACAAACCGCCAGGCCTCCCGGTCACCAACTTCAACACTGATTATGCTGGATGCAGAATTGACAGGAAAAGCACCAGTGGAACTTGTCAGTTCCTTGGTGATAGACTTGTCTCTTGGTTTTGTAAGAAACAAACATCTGTGTCAACTTCAACTGCTGAAGCTGAATATATGGCTGCAGGCAGTTGTTGTTCACAGATCTTGTGGATTCAAAACCAACTCCTAGACTATGGCTACAACTTAGAGAAGTCTAAAATATTTTGTGATAACACCAGTGCTATCTCTATAGCTCAAAATCCAGTCCTCCATAGTAGGACAAAACACATAGAGATTAGGCATCATTTCTTAAGGGATAATGTTGAAAAGAATAAAATTGAACTCCAATATATCCCAACTGATTTACAAAGGGGAGATATTTTCACCAAGCCTTTGGATGAAAAGAAACACACCTTCTTCCTAAATCAGTTAGGAATGTTAGATGGAGGAAGTCTTTAATAATATCCAAGATTTTGAAAGCTTAAAAATTGACCAAGACTAGGCAAACATTCTGATTTTTCTTAGTGTCTAGAATTTTTCTGATCTCTGAACTGCGCTCGACGATTTGCCTCAAGATCGTCGAACGGAGATCGACGATTTCCGAAATCGTCGAACTGAGTTCAGCATTTCTCAGATAGTATGAACTATCTCTTCCGGTTAACGACCGTCGAACGGCGCTCGACGATTTTGTTCTCTGAACGATCGTCGAACGGAGCTCGACGCTCTCCAATATCGTCGAACGGAGATCGACGATGTTGAAGACTCTTCAGATTCCTTTAGTAGCCTCGATCGTCGAACTGAGTTCAACGATCTTTCCAATTCTGCGTCGAACCCTAATATAAAACTCATTTTTCGCTTTCGTTCTCTTTTGCGCTTTCGATTTCTCTGCAAGAATTTTCTTTCCATCCAAACAGTTCTACACTTGGTCGTTTTGTCTGTTGAATTTTTGCAGGTACCCATGGCTGTGTCAGTTGCTGTTCTTGCTGCTATGAAGTTTGATGCTGGTTTTGACATCGACATGGAATCATTCAGCACAACTGACCAGGTTTTTCAAGATATTTTGGGATTGTTCAAAGACCAGAATCTGACAGCAATAATGACCACAAGGATAAAGCTGGCTTCTGATGAGATAAATGAATGGGGTTATACTGCCCACAATCAAGATAACTCCACCATTGTTTGTTCTATATCTGGAACTCAGGTACCCTTAACCCCAACAATTCTATCAGAAGTTTTTGAGTTGAGGAATGGTGAAGATACTGCTGACTTATCTGGAGAAGAGTATTCTGAACTGCTTGCCAGAATGGGTCATTCAGAGGGCAACCCTAGCAAGCTCTTCAAAAGGAACCTGTTTGTAGAATATAGATTCATGGCAGATGTTGTTGGGAAAGTGCTACTAGCTAAGCACTCTGCCCATGATACAATTTCAAGATATCAGCTCTGCCTCATGGGAGCTCTTGTAGACAGAAAGAATCTGAACTGGGGAGAAATCTTCTTTGACCTCATCAAGAAGAAAATCAACAAAAGTTTTGTTAACTTTGGGAGAATCATTGGAGTGTTTCTGCAACACAGGTGCCCTGCCTTGCTGGTCTCCTCTAGAATCCATATAAATGCTTCCAAGAGACTGTCTTGTGCCCTCTTTGGCAAGTGGGACAGACAAATCAGCAAGCCCAGCAGGCCCTCCTCCAGCACTCCTTCAGGCACAAGGACTCTAAGAGTCACTCCTCCACAGGTCTCTGCCCCTGCAGATGACCTGCCTGCTGTTGTTGCCTCTCCTCCTCCTCCAATTCCATCCCTTCCCATACCATCTACCTTTCCAGCTCCATCCACCATCATCATATCCAGTCCCTCTCCAACATCCACAACATCTCCAGTCCCTATTCTTCCAACACCAGAAGATCACTTCCATCCATTATTCTCCTACCCTCCACCAGATGTCACCTCATCACCCTCCATTACATCTTTCACCCTCATTGATGATTCCTTTATGGATGACTCTCCATCCTCTCCTCCTGAGCTACCCTCATCCTCCACTTCCTTTCAAGACCGTCTACACCAAATCATTGACCAACCAACTTTCACCCCATCTATCTCCATCCCACTATCCTCCATTTCCACCTTCCCAACACCTCAGCCATCCCTTCCACCATTCTCCAGCTCTCCTCTACCAGAACCATCAGCTCCTCCTATATCTTCTACCTCTACTCCAGCCCTTGAGCAAGTAGACATCTCATCCCTTGCTGACAGGTTGTATGAGTTGCTTGCCCCCAGGCTCACTCTTCTGTTGGAGACCTCCTTGGCTCCACTACAACTGTCAGTGGCAGCTCTTTCTGCCAGGCTCTCATCTCTCTTCCCTCAGGCAGCTCCTACAGCAGGGTGCCTTGATCCAGACTTGTCTGAATCCAGGCAGGGGGAGGTGCCCTATGAAGTGAGTCTTCATGCTGCTGCTGTTGCTGCTGCTGCTTCTGTGACTGCTTCTGTGAGCCTGTCTACTGCTGCTACTGCTGCTGTTATTGCTGCTTCTTCAGCTCCTCCTTTTGCTGCTATTGCTGTGCCTCAAGCACAAGCTCCTCCTGCTGCAATCCTGGCAATAGACCTCAGGTCTTTGCTATCAAGTTTTGATCAGTTTTACTTCAGCTGTCTGCCAGAGGTCAATGCTGTCCAGCCTCCAGAGGATCTATCCAAGGCACTTGTGCCATTTTCTTGCTGTGACCCAAGCATTATAACCTCCTTTGTCAATTCAGTTTATGCTGCTACTTCTTCTGAAGAAAGCATTGTTATTGCTTCTGATATTGTTGCCCCTACTGCTGCTGAGATTTCTGTCATTACTGATGTACCTATTTCCAAGGATATTCTTATCTCAGAGGCACCTGAATTTGAGCCTTCTGCAGTTTCTGAGGATATTTCTGCTGTTGATGCTGTTGTCAGTGAATCTGCTGTTACTGCTGTTGTCACTTCTCCAATATCTGCTGCTGTCACTGCTGCTACTACTTCAACACCTGCTGCTACAACCTCTGCCTTATCTGCTTCTCTACAGCTCAAGAAGGACTTGATGAAGAAAATTGATTCTCTTTATGATGACCAGAGTTCTGAAAGTGATGAATTTAGAACAGACTCTGATGACTCTTCTGCTACCATTGCTAGGAAAAGAAAGGCAAGGAGCAAAGCCATGAAGAGGGTACCTCCTGCCAAGGTTAAGGATAACAATGATATTCCATACTACATTCTATATGACTGCCCTATTATTGAGCACTGGATGCAATATTCTAAGAATCAGCTGAAAGCTATGAAAAAGAAGAGAAAATATGAGAAGGGTTCCTCCCAGTTCCAACACTCTCATCCTCCTCCACCACCTCCTCCTGATGCAAGTGCAGGTGGAAGCTCTGCTGCTCAACCCCCAGCCAGAAGTCAGGCTTCCTATCAGCCTCATGCTAGATCTTATAATAGGGGAAGCCAATCCAGGGGATCTCAATCCAGGAGAGGAGGATACAGAGGAAATCAAAGAGACCTTCAAGTCTACTCCAAAGGGTACTCCAGGCAACACCCATATTCTAGGGGAGGACAAACTTCAACTGATACAACATCTGGTCCTTTCCCTTTTAAGCTGAAAGAAACTGTGTCTGCCAAGCCTCCTCAAGACAATCCCTCTCACAGATATGAGCCTCCTGTACCTTTTGAGGATTCTGAAAACAATCCTACTGCCTGGACTGCAAGAATGAAGGAACTAGCTGCACTGGATCAGATTAAAAAGGCTAGAGAGTAAGGAAAAGATTCTTCCAACATTTCAACTATGTCTGAACAGAGACAGAAAGAGCTAGAAAGATATGCATCAAGTAAATTCTTTGATTCTGAAAGGTATATGGAATTACATCCTGAAGCAGTGGTTCCCAGGCTTAAACAACAAACATCTTTAGGTGCAGCAGATGATACCAGATCAAAGAAGGAAGCCCTCAATCCCAACAGAGAGATTAAAATGGTTAAGGGCAAGGAAAAGAAATGATATTGTAAGGTGACATTCTCTGTGATTTCTGATTATCTGGATGCTATATATCTCTGTGGTTCTGCAATGTATAGCTTGTTGTTTTTTTTTCTGCTTGTATGTTGTTATTAAATTTTTCCAAAGTCTGTAAATAGTAATCCTAACCCAAATAGGGGGAGATTGTTGGAACACCCTATTACTAATTTGGGTCAGGATCACTATGTCTCTAGAAAACCTTTGCTTGACCTCCTGTATAGCTCAAAAGGTCAATTAGAATTGAGTCTAAGGGTTAGAAGTCTAGGTTTGGAAGCTGCCCTCAAGACCAGGATTTTCTGTTTGGAGACTAAGTCATATCATCGAGCTCAGCATGACGATTCGTCGAACTCCGATCGACGATCGTCTAGCTCAACTTCGACAGATCGTTGAACTCCATTCGACGATCGCTGAGCTCAACTTCATCATATCGTCAAACTCCATTCGACGATCGGTGAGCTCAGGTCAACGATTTTGACTCTGCTTTGGATATTTATCTCTGAGCTCAGTTCGACGATCTTTGAGCTCAGATCGACGATATTTTGCTGACTGTATATCTCTAGATCGTTGAGCTCAGCTCGACGATAGCAGAGCTCAGTTCGACGATTTCAGATAACTTCAAGGATGTTTCTAGATTCAAATTCAAATCAGTAAGGAGTTATTCTGCAATTAATTCAGAGATTTCCTAGCCATTTTCATTCATTTCTGGACCATGTTTCAAGGGATTTTTCAAGGAATATTTCTATGGACTTTCCTCCAGAAGAGATTCTGCAATTAAGGATGCAATTAATGCAGGCCAACGGCTATACTTGACAGAGAATGTTATTCTATTATGTACCAGAGAATAAAAGATAGAATTTTTTTTGTTTTTGGGTATCATAGAGAATACAGAGAGAGACACACAGATTACAGAGATACATTCAAAAATATTCTGTCTCAAAGAATTCTCAAGAACACTCATCCAAGGAGATCAATCTTTTCAGAAATCTTCAGATCTCTTTAGTTTCAAAGTGTTCAAGGCCAACATATTTCAAGACTCCAGACATTCAACATTTCAGCTATTGCTGAAATCATCTATTGCTGGAGTTCAATCTCTGAAGGCCTATCACCCTCAGCAAAGCTTTTCTTCCTAAAGATCTCAAGGATTCAGGGGGAGCTTTGACATCAACAATCCACATAATCTTCTCAGTTGTTTAAGAAAGAGAGGACTTCCATCACTCTCTCACCCCCTCTCTGTAAAGGGTTTCTCAAGCTCCCTTCAAAAGTTTGAACTTGGTTTTTGAGCACCTTGTCAAAAGCTCATTGGTGGCAAGACACCTGATCAAAAAATCTGATTTGGTTTTTGAGCACCTTATCAAAAGCTCATTGGTGCCCAGGACACCTGATCAACTCTTCCTGCAGTGGATTCCCACCTAGGGTGGTAGAAGATTGGATGTACCCAAGTTTAGGGGAACCACTATATTTCCTTGTGTCTTCTGGTTTTGCTTGTTTTTATGTTTGTTTCTGGCCTTGATTACTCTGTGATTAGCTTTTGTTTAACTTAGTGCTGTGATTAGTTTTATTACTGCTTCCCTGCTCACACATATTACAACAACTTTTGTAAAAAGTTTCAAAGCACCATATACTCTATTCACCCCCCCCCCCTCTAGAGTATATCAGATCTAGCTGCACTTTCAGAGTTACAAATCCAAACAAAAATACCCATCAAGAGAAGTTCTTGTACTAGTGACTTCACAGAAAGATTAAAAACTTTCCTCGTCTTTCTACTCATAGCGTCAGCTACCATATTAGTTTTGCCCTGATGGTACTGGATCTCAACATGATAATCAGCAACATACTCTAACCATCTTCGCTGGCGCAGATTCAACTCACTTTGAGTGGAAACGTACTTTAAACTTTTATGATCGGTATAAATCTTAAATAATGCGCCATATAACAAGTGTCTCCACAACGTTAGGGCATAAATCACTGCTGCAAACTCTAGATCATACGTAGGGTAGTTCTTTTCATGTACCCTTAGCTATCTCGACCCATACGCAATTACCTTGCCTTCCTGCATCTGCACACAACCCAAATCAATATTTGATGCGTCTACATACACTACATATTCTAACCCTTCAGTAGGCAGAGGCAAAACTAGAGCAGTGCACAATCTCTTCTTCAATTCGAGAAAGGCTTCCTCGCACTTTTCGCTCCAAATGAAAGCTGCGTTCTTCTGCGTCGGTTTAGTCAAAGGTGCAGATAACGTAGAGAAATCATCTACAAATCTTCTATAATAGCCAACCAACCTTAGGAACCTCCTTATCTCCTTGGGGCTGGTGGGCCTATTCCATTCGATAACTGCAGATATCTTCTCAGGGTCAACAAAATTCCATCTTTATTTACCACATAATCCAAGAAAGAAATCTGAGGTAACCAAAACTCACACTTACTTAGCTTGGCATACAACTTATGCTCCCTCAAAGTAGACAAAACTAAACGTAAGTATTGGGCATGGTCAACAACACAGCAGGAATACACTAAAACGTCATCTATAAACATGATGAAAGTTAATAGTTGCCTACCTAAATCACCTAGATGGGGGTGAATAGGTGAGATGTGCGTCTTTTTGTGGAATAAAAATTTCAAACCAATGCACAGAACAATCTACCAATTAAACATAGACGAGACAAGATTTATAGTGGTTCCCCAACCTTGGGTACATCCACTTTCCCTCACCGATCTAGCAATACACTAGACTCGGCTACTCCACTATCTCGGATTGAAAATCAATCCTACCCTCGGAACAATGTTCCTACAATCTCGATTCCTAAATCAGATCTACACTCGGAAGGCAAACCTTCCTACAATCTCGGAGACAAAAGCTCCTACACTCGGAGAAATTTCTCCTACAAGAATGAAATAAACTTTGTAAAGAAATACAAACAATGATCCCTTGTTCAGATTTGCAACAGTAAATCAGAAATTCCTTCTTCTAGGCTTGCGGCTTTATCAGAATGTTGAAGAGGAATCTTGGCAAGAATGGATCTGAACCTTCTTGGCTTCTCACGACCGATCTAATCAGAGGATAAGGAGTTGAGCAAATCTCGATCTGGAGAGACTTCTTGATCTGAAACATCAAAAGAAGAAACCCTAGCCGGTCGGGAATCAGCGATGGCGGTGGCGGCGGATTTCGTTTCTTGGAGAGAGAAAGAGGAGACAGAAAATTTTTTGAGTACGGCTGCAAAACTTATTAGAATAATCTTTTTTTCTTGGATTAGGGTTTGTTGGTTTAGACAAGACCTTCTATGGGATCAGAAAAGATTAGACTTAATTGAGTCATTATGAGAGACACGTGGACCAATCACGTCAAAGTTCATGAATAAGACCGTTAGATTGGACTTAACGAATTTTCGAAAAAGTCAAAGTAAATTACTCGAGATGTAATAGACTACTCGAGTATATGCAGCACTACTCGAGTAGGTAGAAGATGACTACTCGAATATATGAGAAAAACTACTCGAGAGAAAGAGAGATGATTACTCGAGTACATGGAGTCAACTACTCAAGTAAGTAAGAATGAGAAAGACTCAGCTACTCGAGTAACAAAAATGACTTACTGGAGTACTTGAGTACATACACGAGAGATGGAGTATATTACTCGAGTAAAAGAAATACTACTCGAGTATATAAGAATGAACTACTCGAGTATACAAGAAACTACTCAAGACAAACACTTAGAGAATTTCTGGAACAGAAAAAAATTACTACTCGAGTATAAAAGTTTAACTACTCGAGACAAATAGAACTACTCGAGTATATGGAGAAGAACTACTCGAGTAATTCACTTAGAGAAATTTTCTGGAATGGAATTCTAAATTACACGAGTATAAACACTGGACTACTTGAGTAATAGATGAACAACTTGAGTATATGACTTAGACTACTCGATTAAGTGAGAACTACACGAGAGTCAGAATTTAACTACTCGAGACAGAAGACAAAACTACTCGAGTACTATACAATACTACTCGAGTATTTAACTTAGAAAAATTTGAGAAGAAAATTTCTGTAAACTCGAGAGGTAAAAGAAACTACTCGAGTAGTTGTCTTAACTACTCGAGAGACATAATTGACTACTCGGGATATAATTTAACTACTCGAGTAAGAGTATTATTACTCAAGTATGAATTCAGTAACTTACTGGAGTACTTTACTTAGGAAAATTTTCTTGATAGAATTTTTCTTCTTCTAAGGGATGACCAGCATCAAGTCTTTTCACTTAGTCCTAGAGCTTGAATATGAAGTGTATCCCAATAGAGAGGCTACACATGAGTCAACACTTTGGAACACACAATGAGAGATTACATTGTGTGGTCCTGTGTTTGGTTACCCATTGTAGACTGACATTGGTCTACACTTCCCATAAGATTCCTGCAAACACATAACTCAAACCAAGCATCAAATACAACTTAGTTCAAGGATGACTTCATCAAATCTGGGTTAGTGTGGATACAATACCCAACAATCTCCCTCTATTTGTAGAAGTCAGAAACCTTTACACTAAGGTGAATTATGGATATAAAAAGAACGTTAAGTATATAAAGCAGTGTAAACAAGCAAAAGACTATGAAAAGGATAATAAGATCAAAAACTTAGAATTATATAAGTGTGAATATCCAGAAATATCATTAACAACAAAAATCATTTCAACATCTCCTAAGTCCTTTTTGGCTAGCTCTGATGTTGTTGTCTGTCCTGTTTCTCTTGCTGTTTGTCCTGTTTCTCTTGCTATCTGTCCTGTTTGTCTTGCTGTCTTCTTTGATAGCTATAAGGTTTAGGATAATACTTGGGGGGTCTTGGAGGAGCAACAGGATTGTTTCTTCCATATTCTCTGTCATAGATCCTCCTTTTGGTCATAGACTTCTCATACAACTCCCACTCCTGGGAACTGTAGTGAATATTTCTGTTCTCACGATAATCCATAACTAATTTGAGAGTTTCCAGGATGAGAGACTTGGAAGTGGGAGGCCAAACCTCAGCATGTTCAGGAGCTGGAGTAGGAATGGACTTGCTTGCAGAAGCACCTTCACCATACTTTCTTTCCTTTTTGTAGGTCAGAATTTCAGGAGGAGCCTTGAAGAAAATATCTGCAGGATCTTCATCCCAACCCTGAGTATAGGTATCAGGAGGAGCAACTGAATCATTAGGCCTTGGAGAGAAAGTAGGTTGCAGAGGAGGAGCAGGAGCATCAGTAGCAGCTAGAGGGTTTAGGTGATGAGGAATGACATTAGGATTAGTAGCAAATTCAGGAAGGATCTGGTTGTGCATCTATACAGTAGTGTCATAGGTATAGAATTTGACACTCTGAATTTGAGCTAGGACATCATCATGGATCTCTTTTACTTTTGCTTCCCAAAGCTCTTGCATGGCAACATCTGATTTTTCTAAGTATTCTTTCACCAACTTCTCCCCCTTTTTGACTTCAACAGATAGCTGAGAGTTGGCATCATCTTTGAAAGTGCCAACTTCTTCACAGATTTTCATCTTAGTGGCTTCAACTCTTTTGTCCAATTCCATCTGATTATTAACAATAGTCAGACCTTGTTCCATCACTTGACCAACACTAGTAATGGTGTGGTCTAATGATTTTCCACCAATTTGGAACATATGTTTGATCTGATCAGCATTATGTTGGATCTCAGCAAATCCTCGGATCATCTCAGTTCAAAGAGCAGTGATCTTGTCAGAGACATTATTTATAAAAGTATCAAAGTAATATTTCGGTTCTTGAATGAGAAGTACAATCTAAGTCATCAAATCTGAGGAGGCAGGAGCTGTAGCAGCAGGAGGAGCAAAAGTAGATGGAGCAGAAGGAATAGGAGGAGCTACCCATGGAGATATTTCTGTGAGGGTAACAGAGCTCTGAGCTCTTATAGTTATTACCATGGCATCCCCTTCATCAGTGACTGTGGGAATGGAGAAATGTAAGTTCCTGAGAGGAGCTTCAACTGGCTCAGGTGATGCCTCATCTGAAATGAAGATTGTTTCTGGCTATTCTTGGTGAGATTGAGTTGGAGTTCTTGCTGGAGAGATTTCTGGAGACTTTGCTGGTGATTGCACTAGAGTGGTGTCTTTGGGTATATCAGTGGATGGAGCTTTTGGAGATAGAGGAGGAGGTGGTTCATCTGCAGTTAATTCTTCTATCATCTCATTGATGGAAGCATCAGTGGATAGGAAAATTTCTTGAAGTTGTTGATCTGTGGGGATATCTTCTGGGGTAACAGGTGGACGAGTAGGTATCCTGGCTGAAATAGAAGGAGCAGGCTCCCCCTCAATCGGTGTACCGGAAGAGTTGGGGACCTGAGATGGAGAGGGAGATGGAGTCCTGTCCTCTGTGTCTAGAACTTCAGTAACCTTAGCAGCTTGAGAAGGATTCTGCAACTTGAGTTCCCATCATTAAATAGAGGAGATGGAAACCTTCTTCATGTGATGAAGTATACTCCATTTGGAGAAGTTGAAGGTGTCAGGGTTTATTTCATAAAGAAGTAATGAAATGATCCTTGCATAGTTGGGGGACTTTATACTCTCCTTTATTTTGTTCAGAATCAACAAGCCAAACTAAAAGGCTTTTCGACAGACAATTGCTTGCATCATTTCAAAGAAGTATAATGGGATATCTCTGATGGAGCTGGTCTTACATAATAGAATTTTCCCTATAATATCCACTAGCAAATTACCTTCTGCATTCATGTCAGCTCTTCTGATACACTTTGCATCTGCAGAAATTCCACAGAACAAGCAAGTTCTGGAATATTCTTCATTGCCCAGAAATTCATCTGCATCCAGAACTGGCAGCCGAAGTAATTGAGAAACAAAATTCGGGGTGAGCTTTATCTTGATACCTTGAACTGAAGACTTCAAAACTGTCCCATAGTGCTTGACCTTGACATGCCTGAGGAATTTTACAACATCTAGGAAGAGAATTCGACACGTTTCTTGAAGGATGAAAGTTAATACAGTGGGGTCGAGGAGAATCATGAGATTATGGAAGTCATTAGAGAGTTCTGCAATACCCACGGCGACTAATTCTGATCCCACACCGATCTTAGAGGCGGCAACCATGATTTAGGAATTCTGGAGATTCTGAAACCCTAGAGCGTGTCGACGTGGTGAAGAGAATCGCGCGGCTCTACAACTGACTGAGGAAGGTGAAGAGCCGAACGGGTACTCGAGAGGGCGAAAATGATTTTGAAAATGACTGAAGTAAACCATAAAAGAGGGGACATAGGCCTTGGTTTGCACATAAGAAAATTTTAAAAAGAGACTCAGCATATACACGAGTAAGTGAAGCGGACTACTCGAGTATGTCAGTCTCCTACTCGAGTAGGTCAAGTCGACTACTCGAGTATGTCAATTATACTACTCGAGTATGTCAATCTACTACTCGAGTAGGTCATATGCTTACTCGAGTAGGCTATGTCTTACACGAGTCAAAGAGTTAGAAAATTTTCTGTGTTTGACTAACCTTTAAAACATGAGCATTTTTGAAAGTCCAGCTTCTCTAGTCTTCTTTGTTGAGCAACCCAAGTTATGTTTTGAAGAACGAGAACTTGGTCTCATCCAGCGGCTTCGTGAAAATGTCTGCAATTTGCCTATCTGTAGAGACATATTGAAGGTCTATGTCCCCATGCTCGACATGCTCCCAGATGTAATGATACATTAGCTCTATATGCTTTGTCCGGCTGTGCGAGACTGGGTTGTTGGCTATTGCTATTGCGCTGGAAGAGTCGCAAAACAATGAAATCTTTTCAAGCTTCATGTTGTAGTCCTCAAACTGATTCTTTATCCAGAGTAACTGTGCACAGCAACTGCCAGTAGAGATGTACTCTGACTCAGCCATTGAAATTACTACACAGTTTTGCTTCTTGCTACTCCAGGAGATAAGTCTTCTTCCAAAGAATTGACATATCCCGGAAGTGCTTTTCCTGTCGTCTTTGCTTCGTGCAAAAATCTGCATCTGAAAAGCATATTAGTTCGCTATCATTACTTCTTGGGTACCATAAGCCAAGATTTGGTGTACCTATAAGGTATCTCAAAATCCGCTTTGCAGCAGCGTAGTGAAATTCCTTAGAGTTCACTTGAAATCTTGCACAAACACATGTTGAGAACATTATGTTAGGTCTACTTGCAGTAAGGTAGAGCAAGGATCCAATTATGCTTCTGTACTTGGTTTCATCAAAAGGTTTCTCTTTTTCATCCTTGTCCAGAGACATAGTTGAACACATTGGAGTCCTCATCGAGGTTGCATTCTCTATTCCGAATTTCTTGATCAGCTCTTTGGTGAACTTGGTCTGTGAGATGAAAAATCCATCTTCAGACTATTTCACTTGAAGCCCTAAGAAATACTTCAGCTCGCCCATACTGCTCATTTCAAACTTCTCTTGCATAAGTTTTGAAAACTTCTTGCAGAGGTTGCCATCAGTAGAGACAAAAATAATGTCGTCGATATAGATTTGCACTAGCAAAATCTTACCTTGAATTTCCCTAAGAAATAATGTCTTGTCTATTTTTCCCCTTGTGAACTTGTTCTCAAGTAGAAAGCTAGACAGCATCTCATACGAAGCTCGAGGAACTTATTTCAGACCATATAACGCTTTATACAGTAAGTAAACATAATCAGGAAAGTTAGAATCAACGAAACCTGGAAGTTGTTCCACATACACCTCTTCCTTTATGTCACCATTAAGGAAGGCAGACTTCACGTCCATCTGATAGACAGTGAAGCCTTTGAGTGCAGCATATGCTAGGAATAACCTTATGACCTCCAGCCTTGCTACTGGAGCGTACGTCTGGTCAAAGTCGATTCCTTCTTCTTGACGATAGCCTTTTGCGACAAGTCTGGCCTTATTCTTTACAATTGTACCATCCTCGTCCATCTTGTTCCTATAGACCCATTTTGTCCCAATGACGTTCTTACCTTTGGGTCTTGGAACAAGATTCCATACTTTGCAGCGCTTGAACTGGTTTAGTTCTTCTTCCATCGCCATTATCCATGATGCGTCTGAGTTTGCTTCCTCAAACTTCTTTGGTTCAACCTGTGAGAGAAAACTTAAATATAGGTTCTCATTAGTTGTACCTCTACGAGTTCTGATACCATCCCGGGGATCTCCTATGATCTGGTCCATAAGGTGATCCTTTAGATGTCTGAGTTCTAGAATACTTGCATATGGATTATCTTCTATCACCGGAGTGACTTCTTCATCTTGGATGACTTCTTCATCTTGATCATCAGCCTCTCCAATAGGGGTTGGAGTGATGATCTTGATGAAATTTTCACCTTTATCTTCGAACGGTCTATCCAAGATAATTTCTTTCAGCTTTGCACCTGCATCTTCAATGAGCACATGTAGCCTTTAGTGATTCTATGATCCTAACCTCCAAAGATGAACTTTGGTCCATTCACGACTGGAGTAAAATTCTGAATTAGGCTTCTTGTCCCGGTCATATGCCGAGAGCATCCACTGTCCAAATACCAGATTGGCATTTTGGTGGCCTTTGGACATACCTGCAATCACAATCAGTTTGCATTAGGAACCCAAATACGTTTGGGTCCTTGGTCTCGGGTTAGAACACTCCCCCTACGAATATTAACATTAGGAGTGGTCTTCCTCATATTGCCAACATGTGGGGTTACATCATTTCTAGGATAAAACCAGCAATCAATGGCAAAGTGACCAATTCTGCCACAACACCAACACTCAAATCTGTTGTATCTTTGCCTCATGTTCTCCTACTTGACCTTTTGGAATTGAGTTCTAGTAGAAGCAGCATTCCTGGAAGAAGATGCCTCATGAAGATGACAAACACATGGCTTCTTTTCCTTTATAGGCTTTTCTACAACAAGCTTTGCCTTTGGTGCCTTATTGAAGTTATGACCATGATTGAAAGGGCCATAGCTCTGAAGAATCACTTCTTCGTAAGGTGCCTTAAAGACACTTTCGCCAAAGTTTCTGGGTCGAGTCCATCCTTGATAACGGGACTTTGGCTCTACATAGGTAGGCCTAGCAAAGTTTCCGTAAGATGAGTCGAGATCAAACTTGTTTGAAGGAAATATAACCTTTTTGAATGTGGTCTTATCTTAAGGGGCATTCCCCTTCTCTTTGGCTAAGGCCTTTTTGTCGGCCTTATTCTTTCGTTGAGCCTTATTTATCCTAGAAGACTTACTAGGAGGTTCTTCATGGCCTAGTCCAGCACCCTTGGCCTTGGTTGAGTATTCAGCAACGAATGGAAGAACAGTCTTAGGCTTAGAGAAACTTTCAACAAGTTTCTTTTCAACATCAAGTTGTTCTTCTAGTTCCATGATGATTTTCTCTTTGAGGTCAAGGTGCTCAAGAGCTTTATTATAGTCTTCAATAGTATTATTGAAGTTCTCTTCGAGCGAGTCAGTCTTTGCGACTTTCTCTCTCAAGATGCTCTCTTCAGCTTTGAGAGATTTTATCTCTTTAGCCTCAGTTTTCACGACTCGACAACATTTGTCGTAAGCCATGATTAACTCCTTATATTGGGCCATGAGTTCAGACTCATCGTCAGAAGAGCTGTACTCATGATCATGTTCAGAAACTTCAGAATCTGAGAGAGGGGTGTGAGATTTTACCTTCCCTGTGAACTGGGGATCTTGTTCATCATCAGTTTGAGCCATAAGCTCAAAATAAGCTTCTTCTTCTTCACTCGACTCAGATGAGTCAGTGTCACTAAGAGTCTTGCCCTTTTTGGCTATCAAGCTCTTCTCTGTCCTCTTCTTATTGTATGAGGACTTCTTTTCCTCTCTTCTACCACCCTCCTTCTTGTGAGGGCAGTCAGCGATGATGTGTCCTGCCTTATTACAACAGTAACAAATAATGTCAGTAGAAACATGTTTGTTCTGTTTAGAGTTATACCTGTCATGATTACTTGAGCCTTTTCTTTGCCGATCACCATCATGTTGTGATCTTCGATAGGAGGCATCCTTGCCTTTCCATTGCTTCTTCTTGTTCAAGAATTTCTTGAACTGTCGTGAGAGTAGTGAGAACTCTCCTTCTGATAGTTCAGACCCTGAGGTGCTTGGCTCTGAGGTTTCTTCTTCACTAACTTCTTGTGCTGGAGTAGGAGAAACAACCTTTGTATTCTTAGAGGTGTCTGTCTTTAAAACAACAGACTTCTCTTTGAATGCAGACCTGCTCTTCTCTTCTTCAGCCTTTCTGGTGTTGAGTTGAAGCTCATATGACATAAGCTTCACGAAGAGATTCTGAGGATCTGTCTTGGCCAAATTTCCAAACTCCCTTATGGCATAGACCTTGTTATCCCATTCCTATGTCAGGTATCTCAAGAATTTATCATTTAATTCTCCATTAGTGAAGACTCTGCCATAGACCCTTAGCCCATTCACTATCTTGAAGAAATTATCAAAGGTGTCAGCAATGGTATCTTTGTTTTCTTGTCGGAATGCTTCATACTTCTAATTAAGAAGGGATCTTCTATCATCCCTCACTTCTTCTGTACCTTCCATCAAGGTAACTAATGACTGCCACATCTCCTTTGCAGACTGGCAGTGAATCAGATTTTGCAGCATTGAATAATCGACTGCACTTGTTATGAAATTTTTTGCCTTTTTGTCCAATGAAACAAGTGCAATCTCATCCTTATCTTGATCCATAAGTTTCTTTGGGACTTGCTTAGTTGGATCTATAGTGGTGACGATCATGGGAATGTAAGGACCTTCTTCAACTATCATGAAGATCCTTGGATCCATAGCTTTCATAAAGAACTTGATTCTCTCTTTCCACATGGGGAAATTATTTTTGGTGCACAAAGGAAGCTTGACAAAATCTTTAGCCTTGTCTATTTTTGGTAGATCTCAAAAGACAACTATTGAAGGATCTGACCAAGGTGTTAACCTTTAACGATCAACCTGCCTCTGATACCAATTGAAAGTTAATAGTTGCCTACCTAAATCACCTAGAGGGGGTGAATATGTGAGATGTGCGTCTTTTTGCAGAATAAAAATTTCAAACCAATGCACAGAACAATCTACTAATTAAACACAGACAAGACAAGATTTATAGTGGTTCCCCAACCTTGGGTACATCCACTTTCCCTCACCGATCTAGCAATACACTAGACTCGGCTACTCCACTATCTTGGATTGAAAATCAATCCTACCCTCGGAACAATGTTCCTACAATCTCGATCCCCAAATCGGATCTACACTCGGAAGGCAAACCTTCCTACAATCTCGGAGACAAAAGCTCCTACACTCGGAGAAATTTCTGCTACAAGAATGAAATAAACTTTGTAAAGAAATACAAACAGTGTCCCTTGTTTAGATCTGCAACAGTAAATCAGAAATTCCTTCTTCTAGGCTTGCGGCTTTATCAGAATGTTGAAGAGGAATCTCGGCAAGAATGGATCTGAACCTTCTTGGCTTCTCACGATCGATCTAATCAGAGGATAATGAGTTGAGCAAATCTCGATCTGGAGAGCCTTCTTGATCTGAAACCTCAAAAGAAGAAAACCTAGCCGGTCGGGAATCAACGACGGCGGCGGCGAATTTTGTTTCTTGGAGAGAGAAAGAGGAGACAGAAAACTTTTTTTGAGTACAGCTGCAAAACATCTTAGAATAATCTTTTTTTCTTGGATTAGGGTTTGTCGGTTTAGACAAGACCTTTTATAGGATCAGAAAATATTAGACTTAATTGAGTCATTATGAGAGACACGTGGACTAATCACGTTAAAGTTCATGAATAAGACCGTTAGATTGGACTTAACGAATTTTCAAAAAAGTCAAAGTAAATTACTCGAGATGTAATAGACTACTCGAGTATATGCAGCACTACTCGAGTAGTTAGAAGATGACTACTCGAGTATATGAGAAAAACTACTCGAGAGAAAGAGAGATGATTACTCGAGTACATGGAGTCAACTACTCGAGTAAGTAAGAATGAGAAAGACTCAGGTACTCGAGTAACAAAAATGACTTACTCGAGTACTTTACTTAGGAAAACTACTTGAGTACTATACAAACTCCAAGTCCCTCTCAGGCGGAAGACCAGGAAGATTAGCTGGGAAAACATCCGGAAACTTGCGTACCATTGGAATCTCCTCTCCACGCGGCAAGCTAACAACGGTTTCCAAAACTGAAACCAAACAAGCAAAACATCCGAAATTTACTAGCTTCCGAGCACGTACCGCAGATATATTCGGAGAAACTTGGCGCACTATCGGGTTGACCGTTATCCCTCTTGAACTCCAAGCGCTTAAACTTGCATTGGATAACCACATAATATTTGGACAACCAGTCCATGCCCAAGATCACATCAAAATCCTCCAGGTCTATCACATTCAAGTGAGCAACTGCTAGAAAATCGCCTAACAAAATCGGACAACTCTGGATACCCTGGCCCGATACCACTGAATCACTAGAAGGAAACATGACTTGAAACGCATCACCGAAATGATCGAGAGTCGAACGATGATGCTCAACAAAGGCCCAAGCCACAAACGAGTGGGTAACACCGAAATCAAAGAGAACACGTTCCCAACGGTACTTTACTTTTAATTTCCCTATAAAAACACTTACAAAACTAATCGAACTACATCGAAACTACAACAACAAGCTAAAACAGAAACAAAACCATGTTATAAACTAACCTGACATCACTTGAGTAGAAGTCTGGACCTCCTCCAGAGACAGCACATTTAGCTTTCCCTTCCCTTTTTCTACACGTTGCGGTGGTGGCAAGGCCCGAAGCAGAACTGGATGCAGTGCAGGCTAGACTGCAGGCACTTCGATATGACATGACCTTTCTGTCCTCACTGAAAGCAAACTCTAACCTTATCCCAACTGTGGGTAGCCTCATGCCCCTTCCATTTGCAGGAGGTACGAACCAAATCTCCTTTATGAGCACAATGGATCGCATGGACCTACTCCTATTTCTGTGCTCCTATCCTCTTGAAACATTTCTCAAACGGGTGGCCTGGTCGGCCATAGAAACTACATATTTCTTTGCTCCTCTTCCTCGAAGCAGCACCAGATTCCTAGGAACTCTTACTCTCACCAGTCTTCCTCTTATCCTTTCTCAATTATTGTCCTTGGTTCTTGGCATTATCAATTTCCTCAAACTTAAGAGCTACTTCGACTGCTTCAGCATAACTCTCTGATCTATAAGCACTTGCCAACTACTGGATGTCACTCTTCAGACCACCTAGAAAGCGCTTGACTCTGCTGACTTCAGAAACTACTAAATATGGGTCGAACCGGCTCAGCTTGCTAAACTCCACCTCATATTCACTCACTGTGAGCTGCCTCTGCTTTGAGTGCAGAAAATTATTTAACAAACAGTCTCGCTCGACTGACGGTAGAAACTTCTTCAGCAAAAGCTCCTTGAACACTTCCCAAGAATATCCATCCTTCAAGTTTTCCTTCTCCCTTTGCCACCAACTCTTTTCCAAACCTTTGAGCTGGTAGGTAGCGACCATTACTCTCTGGTCCGCTGAAACTCCGAAGTAAGAGATCATCTCCTCGATGGCTATAATCTTGTCATCCAAAGCCATGAAGTCTGCCCTACCATCATAGGTAGGGGGTCCTAATTGCTAGAAGTGCGAGATGAAGTTCATCTCTAATGGCTGCACAGCTGGGGGCACTAGAGGAGCAGGAGGAACTGGAACACCTTGACCCACGACCGGGTCCTGAACTCTAAGTGGTTGTCCTGCAGCGACAGTCAATAAGGCTTGGATCTGCGACTGCATCTCCAACATTTGCCTAGACAAAGCTTCATTTATCAGTCGCAATCCTTCTATCATGGCCTCATTCTAAGCACCAAATGACTCGCCCTTTGACTAGGGAGTCGACCTCGTCGTAGGACATCTCAAAATTCTAATAATTACAACAAGTAACTAGTCAAAACCTAGCTTAACCGCTAGAACCAAACAACCTAGTACATACAAAACATACATAAATACTTGCTCTTACTGCTAACTTGATCTGGGAATTTTATAAATGATGAAATGTTTAAACCTAGGATGATATACCATCATCCAATTAATTCTTGTGCAAAGTCCATGAATGCATGAATTTGTATTCTTTTGACTCAAAACAATGTGTGTATATATGTCATCATATAAATCTTTGGATTGGCACGTGTGCACATATGTCATCATATAAATCTTTAGCTTGACACATGTGCAAATGCTATGTTTTATTATGCATGATGTGCTATACATTCTAAAAATGCCTTAATGTATGTTATGTGTGGCGTACCCATGAAATATTATGTATCCTATACTATATAATATCGCATGTAATGAAAAAGTAAAATGTGCTAATGGGCACTCATATGATGATGGTTATGCATCCCATACTACATAACCGACACATGTTGCCACCTATGGTGGATCAATATACAAACATATATTATGCATCTCATACTATATAATATGCCCCGTATACTTCTTATCATGCTATGAGTATATTGTTCATGCTTCGGCCAAGACGTACTGATGAGACATCGGTGTGTGTATGAAATGACTCTAGACAACTAACACTAACAAAAGAAGGTTGCTCCACCAATTGTCAAAGCAACCTCCCTCTGATACCAACTGTCATAAGCCACATTTTCTCAACATTTAAGTTATATCAGAGCAAGAGAAAATACGCACAGTGATGCCACGCCGTGCAGGGGAAAACTGCAGGCGCTCAGGCAAAAGCCCAAACTCTGCAGTTTATATGGAATCCATAAGTTATTATGTAAAACCAGTTTAAATTGGATGGCCGTATCCCTCGGCACAGTAGATCAACTAGTCCACGAGTAAAGTATAGTTACGCACTGCGAAAAGATACTATTGGTTATGTTGATTAACACCCTACATGAGTATAAAATATCCCCAAAGGACAACTCATGGCATGCAAGACCCTAGATTTATTATAAGTATAGAAATAGTCTTTATGTTAGCAAGAAAATAGTATTTTAATTTTAGAAATATGAGATGTATGAAGTACAAGTAGTGATGCTTTTATGAGTGGAAATACCTAACATGCAACCTAGCATAAAACATTCCCAGAGAGCAAGTAAAAACAACCACAAAAGGAAAAAAACTAGCAACTTAGCAGAGTATTCAGCAATTCAAAAGAAAACCACCAGTGGGCGTCAACAAACTGACACGAACCCACTGGTCAGTATGAGTGTCTGTACTAAAAATAAAACAACAAGAAACTACCTCTCAAGGTAGTGGAAACCTTTGCAACACTGTGGTCCACATGCAACACCAAACCTAGCTGCTCAACCGGCTACTGCTCAGAACCTGAGGCATTCAAATAAAGAACACCTCAGCAAGAAAAATATAAGTGACAAACAAAACTGTCAGTAAACAAGGAGTAGAAAGATTACTATTCCCAAACCTAAATAGGTTTCAAAAAAACACAACAAACTAACTAAAGATTTAGAACAAAGAGTTAACTTATAAAGTTAAAAGGTAAACAAATTTGCACCAAGTGCGAACAGATTTATACTCCGAAAATAATCTGTGAGAAAAGGTAGAAGTAGCATAAGTTTAATCCATAGGAAATAAAAAACGGGGTAAAGGCTCAATATACACATGAATCATTAACACCGTAACACAACCGGATCTGAGTCGGGACCAAACCAACCCCATATATCCAAATACCCATAAACCCAAACTAAACAAATTTAGCAGGAAACTGACGAGTCTAGCTTGGCAATACTAAGCCTTAGTGATACACGTCAAATAGGTGAAAAGACACAAAGCTAAGAAAAAAGCGTCAAGTACTCTTGACGCCGCGTCGAGTGCAGTCAACGCACTCGACGCCATAACACAACACACTCAACTCTTAAACACAACATCAAGAATAGACGATGTCGTTGAGTGAGTTCAGCTCTCTCAATGCTTAAACACAACACGATGGTGTTGTGTGAGTTTTGCTCACTCAACCCTATCAATTATTTTACACTTAGACTCCAAGATTCCTGATGGCGTCGAGTGTATACATCATACTCAATGCCGCGTTAAGTGTATGCAGCACACTCAATGCCTTCTGACTTAGCATCAAATTCTGATGGTATTGAGTGTATGAAGTACACTCAACGTCGTGCTGAGTGTACTCAATGCACTCAATGCTTTTACACAGGGTCATAGACCTCACATCAAGGCGTTCAGTGTATTCATCACACTCAACGCAGTGTTGAGTGCACTCAATGCACTCAATGCTGTTGGACTTAGGCTTGAAACTGGATTCAGTGCTAAGGCTACACTCAATGCCTAAGGGCTATACTCAATGCCTTGGGGCTATACCCAACGCCTAGGGTTGCACTCAGCGATTCTGCTCTATTCAATAAATTGGCTTAGTTCGATGTACTGAGTTTGACAATTTAGCTTCTATTCGATGAACTCTGACCTCTCCAAACCGACAGCTACACAATGAAACTAAAACAATGAGTCATATACTTGTTTGAACTTGGCCGGACAAATGACACCATAGAGTTGTTCGGCAAAAGGACGGATCTAACCCTAATCCCAAAACTACTACAAGGGAAGAACAGTATCAAAATATATCAGAAAAAGACAAGCTTGGGAAGGGGAAGAAGTCGCCACTCGTCTCAAATCTCCGAAACCAAGCCACAAAAATTCTACTCCTCAAAGATCTGGCCGCAACAACACCTAAGCAAAACTTCCTGAAACTTTTCAAGACTAAAAAGGGTCAAAACTGCATACCTAGACCTCTAAAAATCCAAGAAACTGAAAAAGCTTACCGTAGAAATGTAGATCTAGGCGAAATCTACACGGATCCTCTCTCGAAAGAAGAAATTGAGCACCAAAACTCCAAAAATCGTTGGCCAGGAGCTTAGGAAAGTCCGTCGCTCTCGTTCTTCCGCAACAAGCCAACAGTTTCACTCAGGAGACAAGTGAATAGGGTTTGAAGTGATGGGTTTCTATTTATACTACTTTATTCGATTATCTTAATATAAAATATCATAATTAATTAAATAAAACTTCAAAATGACCCGAAAACCAAACTTACCAAAAATTTAACGAAAATCACATCGTAACTAAGTACCGATGCTACAAACCCAACGACGCAGTAAAAATTATGATTTGATGAACCAAAGTCGGGTAAACACCTCCCGAAGCCAAAATACAAGAATTCCCAAAGATGCTCCACCGAGTCACCAAAACAGACCCGGCTCGCTAGGAAATCTTGCAAACAGGCTAAACCCAGCCACATACACAGAAAACCTAAGATCTAAAACCATGCTCTAACAATGGCAAATGTCGAAAATGCGTCAACGTAACGCCCTGACGTCATAAACACGCTAGATAATGAATTAAACCAAATATCGAAAAATCGAGGGCATTACATATTGGGTATTTAACAAATCAACATAAAAATGGAAGAATATGTACATATATCCTTTGATTAAGATGACATGTTTTATAAGGAGAAGGATTCTTCTACTAGATACACTTTGCAGGTACCCTATCTGTGTGAGAAGTTGGATGATCTAGCCTTACCCAAGTGGTTATATTGCACCCTTCTCCACAGATTGATGAAAATGGTGAAGAAGAAATTGTTGAACCATAACAACAAATATAATTTCACAAGAGGAATTAATTCCACAAGATGTTGATGAACCAACCCCTCCTGCTGATCTTGTCACTCTTAGATATTGAAAGTTAGAGTTAGATCTAGAATACTCTAGATGGGGGGGGGGTGAATAGAGTATACTTTAAAAATATTAAGTCCTAGTGCAGGAAATGATGAAATGCTAGCAGATAGTAAACCTAATTCACAAGAACAACAAGAACAAAAAGAAAAATAGGCAACCAGACGACACAAGAAAGTTTTAGTGGTTCCCCAAATCTGGGTAGTCCACTCTTCTACCACCATGGTAGGAATCCACTCAGGTTGTTGATCAGGTGCCTGACACCAATGGGTTTTGACCAGGTCCCCAAAAACCAACTCAAGTCTTTTGATCAGGAGACTTGCAACCAGGAATCTGGAAGAGATTACTAACACATGCATCAGATATATATGTACATGAGCTTTATTTTAAACAGACAAATCAGTTTTAAATCTAATGTAGAGAAAAAAATTGAAGCAATGTAAAGATTATTTCTTCTGTTTCTTATCTGTGGGCTTATCTTCTTTAGTCTTTTCTCCTGGCTTAGTAAACATTATCTCTCTATTAGGATCTAAAGCTTCCATATTGGACATTGTCATGTCAGTAGCTCCTATAATCTTCAGAGATGTAGCCCTAGGGACAACTGCTTCTGGGTGTAGCTTCATGTAGTCATAAACATTGAAGAAGTTGTTTGCCTTATTATATCTCTTGAGTTCTTCTTTTTTGTACTTAGATATAGTGGAGTATCCTGAGATATCCTTGCCTTCAGCTCTTGCTTTGTTGATCATAGAGAGACAATTAATTTCCTGGAACTTGGCCATTCTAGCTGTGTTGCATGTTTCTGGATCTTCAAAAGGAACAGGAGGTGAGTATGGCCTGTTGGGACTATCAGCTTTCTGTTATGCAGAGAGAGTTTGCTGCTGCTCCTGATGTTGCTGCTGTTGATGTTGCTGCTGTTGACTTCCTGAAGAGTGATGCATTTGTTGATTACTTCCAGAAGAACTCTCTTGATGTCTCTGATAAGTTTGAATAGTGGCAGATCTCTGAGAACTTGAGCCAGAAGCACCAGCTATAGGAGGAGGAGGTGGTGGATCTTTTCTATATCTTTGAACTGGAGGAGGAGAGTATCTTCTGCTTCTCTTCCTCTACTTTTGTTCATTCTTGGATAGCCACATCCAAGCTGGCATCCCTTTGTATGGTGTTATCTTTTGCAGAATGTAATAAGGAGTGTCATTTGTTGGATTAGGCTTAGGAGCAACAGGAGGAGGAGCTTTTCTTTTCTTGGATACTTGTTTCCTCTTCTTCTTTGTATCCTCCTCATCTGAATCTTCATCCTCATCTTCATCATCATCATCAATGGCAGAACCCTGTGGGTTATCATATAGAGCATCCAATGCTTTCAAGGCTTTAGCATAAGTAGCAGTCTTTTCTGTAGCAGGAGCAGAAGTTTCAAAGGCTGGAGTTTCAGTAGGAGTTGGAGAAGAAGCTATACAAGAATCAGAAGTAACTGGGACAGAGCTTTTAGTTACTGCCTTATTTTCTTCTGCAATGTCAGCCAAGATCAAAGCGTCTAGATCTGGCATGGGAGAGTCATCCATCACAAAGGTTGGTGCTGAGATAGCTTCTGGAGGGGATGGAATGACTGCAGAGTTTGGAAGTATAAAGCTGTCCCTAAGTTGCTTAGCAACTACTGGACTGACAGGAGATGTATAAGGAACAATTGCCAAATGTGGCTTAGTGAATTTTGCTGGAAGAAAATGCGTATGTACAGTATCAAAAGTTTTCAGCAAATCTTCTAAGTTAACTGTGGGATTAAGAATGAAATCACCAACAGTCTCATCAATATCCATATCAGTATCAATAAAATCACTCAAATCTTTATCTATACATTCTGTATATGCTGTTGGTGAAGCTGGAGAATTTGCTAGAGCTGGAGCTGAAGACTCTGAAGCTGAAGCTGCTACTTCATCATCAGGCATCTCCCGCTGCCTGGTGTCAGTGGGAGCTGAGGCCAGGCCCCTAGCTGAAGATGGGGCAGCAGTAAGAGCAGATAGTTGGGCAGATAAAGATGAGTTGGTGGTAGCAAGAGGTGTAATAGCCTCTGCTATAAGGGATTTAAGAAGGGGAGTGATGATGGAGATGATAGATGATATGGTAGAGGGATCCAGTGATATTGTGGGAGAGGGTGTTGTAGAAGGTGTGGAAGTGACAACTATGGTAGGGGTAGAAAGTGGAGCAGCAGGTATTGGAACACTTGGAGAGATGATGGATGATGATAGGGATGGATGGGTGGCATCTTTCAGGATTGTGTCTGGTGAGAGATGGTAAGATGGTATGGAAGAAAGATGTGGGGGAAGAGGAGATTAAGGTGGTGTGGGAATGTATGTGTCATGAGGGGAATCAGGAGGTGTGGGTGGTTGATTTTCTTGAAGAGGGGAAGAGGGGATGTCAGTGATGTCAACTGGTAAAGATGGAGCATGTTGAGATGAAGGTGGTAGTGTTGAAGGAAAGGCTGGAAGAGAAGATGTGGAGGGAATGCTTGCTTCAGTGGGGGTGGGGAGGGGCCTTAACAGCCCTTGTGCCTTCAGAAGCTGTGGTGGAAGAGGTGGAAGCCTTAGAGGGCTTAGTGATGGTCCTCTCCCACTTGCCAAATAAGGCACATGTTAGCCTTTTACTGGCATTGATGAAGACGGTCTGGGAGAATAGTGATTCTGCAGCCTTTTCCCGTAGAAATATTCCTAGTATTCTTCCAAAACAAACTTCCTTCTTGGTGTTTTTCTTCTTTATCAGATCAAACAAAAACTGTGCCCAATTTATTGATTTCTTGTTTATAATGGCACGCATAGCCAGAAACTGTTGTTTGGTGATATAATCATGGGCAGTGTTTTTCCCAAGTAATACTTTGCCAACTAAGTCTGCCAAAAACTTATAGGGGGCAGACAGGTGTTTCTTTGAAAGCTTGTTAGGATTATCTCCAGTATAATCTATGAGGCTTAGCATCATATCTGATTCCTCTACTTCAATCTCGAGTTCCTCTTCTCCATTTCTTAATCCAAAGATTTCAGTTAGGATGGCGGGAGTTAAGGAGATGGAGTTACCCGCGATGGTGCCTGTCATGATATTCTCTTCTGTTTGCGATAAAGTGTAGACCCATTCCCTGATTTCAGTGCTGTGCAGCTTAATCCTTCTAGTCATCATGGGTTTAAGTTGTTGATCTTCAATAAGTTCCAGAATATACAGAAAGATGGGATCTGAATGTTGAAATGAGTCAAAATCCACATCAAATGCAGTATCGAACTTCATCGCAGGCAAAGCTCCCGCTGGAATCGCCATGAAATCACCTGCAAAAGAGAGAAACGGTGATCAAGTGTAAGAGAATAGAAAGCGTGGGATGAAGGTCGAAGAAAACGTAGATATAGGGTTTTCCAGAATATGAATCGACAAACTCCGCTCCACGAAAACAAAAATAGTTCTTCGAACTGAGTTCGACAAAATGATTTAGTAATAAATAATTCGTCGATCTCACCCAGAAGACTTGAAGACAATTCGTCGAACTCCGGTTGAGAATATCTTTTGAAGCAAGTTCGTCGATCTCCGGGCGACGAAAATTGTTTCACACAGAGAATTCGGCGATCTCCGTTCGACAAATATCTCGCAAACCTTCCCCGGTTCGTCGAATGCCGTTCGACGAACATTGGAAAATTCGTCGAGTGCAGATAGAAATCAAATAAAATCTTCTCTATTGATCATGCCAAGCTGATTTACAAAGAACATATGATTTCTCTCATCCAGAGGTTTGGTGAATATATCAGCCCTTTGTAAATTTGTGTAAATATAGACAAGATTGATTTTCTTTTTGTCTACACACTCTCTAATGAAATGATGTCTTATATCAATATGTTTTGTCCTACTATGGTGAACTGGATTCTGGGCTATGGCTATAGCACTTGAATTATCACAAAGTAGTGTTGAATTATTTAAATTGAACCCATAATCTAGAAGCTGATTTTGTATCCAAAGTATCTGTGAACAACAGCTGCCTGTTGTAATATATTCTGCTTCAGCAGTTGAAGTTGACACTGATGTTTGCTTTTTACAAAACCATGATACTAATCTCATACATAGGAACTCACAAGTTCCTGAAGTACCATTTCTATCAACCCTGCATCCAGCAAAATCAACATCAGAGTATCCAGTTAACTCAAATTCTTATTCAGCAGGATACCATAGGCTTAGATTTGGACAACTATTTATATATCTTAAAATCCTTTTTAATAAAATTAGATGGGATTCTTTAGGGTTCACCTGGAACATAGCACAAAGACATGTGGCAAACATAATATCTGACCTACTTGCTGTGAGGTATAATAGGGACCCAACAATGCCCCTATAAAGTTTCTGATCCACAGGTTTCCCTGGTGCATCAGAGTCCACAACAGCATTGGTAGCCATGGTAGTTTTCTTGGCTGAGGGATCAGTCATCCCAAAAATTTTTAGAAGTTTTTTAGCATATTTTGCTTGATAGATGAAGATGCCATCAGGGAGCTGCTTCACTTGGAGTCCAAGGAAGTAGGAAAGCTCTCCCATGCTACTCATTTCAAATTTGGAATGCATAAGGTCAAAAAACCTCTTGCATAGTTTTGAATCTGTAGAGCCAAATATAATGTCATCTACATATATTTGCACTAATAAGATTTTGGTTCTTATGATGTCTAGTGAAAAGAGTTTTATCTACAGTTCCTCTTGTAAATTTATGCTCTAATAGAAAGATAGCTAAGGTCTCATACCAAACTCTTGGAGCTTGCTTTAGACCATAAAGAGCCTTATGTAGTTTAAAAACATGAGAGAGATAAGTTGAAGAAATAAAACCTGGAGGTTGTTCTACATAAACCTCTTCTTGTAGTACTCCATTTAGGAAAGCACTCTTTACATTCATTTGGAAAACCTTGAATCTCTTGAATGCTGCATACGCAAGGAATATTCTTATGGCTTACAACCTTGCCACAGGTGCAAAGGTTTGATCATAATCAATCCCTTCTTCTTGCCTAGCCTTGTTCCTCACAATCACACCTTGGGCATCAAGCTTATTCCTGAAAACCCACTTAGTTCCAATCACTGGATAGCCCTTAGGCCTTGGAACGAAGTCCCAAACTCTACATCTCTCAAATTGATTTAGTTTCTCTTGTATTGCAAGAATCCAATGGGGATCTTGCCCAACATCAGTTATGGATTGAGGCTCAATTTGGGAGAGAAAGCAGGCATGCATCACATCATGGTTGAGTTAATGCCTTGTCTGTACACCTACTGATATGTCTCCAATTACTTGAGATCTAGGGTGATCCCTAAGTGTGACAAATTCAGTAAGTGGAGTTAGTTGTTCAACAATATTTGGTATTGATTCCTCTTGTGGAATTGCATTTGCTGTTGGTATATATTCATTTGCATCACCTTCTTCCTCTTCACTTTCTTCAATAGCTTGTGGAGAGGGATGAGTTGGAACCTCTTGGGTGAGGTTTAGTCCATCCAATGTCTCACACAAGTGGGCTACCTGCAAGGTGCTAATGGTAGAAGTTTCCTTCTCCTTGCAATACATATTAGTGTCATCAAAGGAAACATGAATAGATTCTTCAATTTTTAATGTTGATTTATTAAACACCCTATAGGCCTTGCTTACTTGGGAGTATCCTAGAAAAACTCCCTCTTCAGCCTTAGCCTCAAACTTTCTAATGTATTTTTTGTTGTTATTGTGTATGTAACAAGTACAACCAAATACTTTAAAATAGTTTATTTTAGGTTTCTTCCCCTTGAGTAATTCATAGGGAGTCCTGTTCTTTAATTTGTGAATAAGTATCCTGTTTAGGACATAATTTGTTGTGCTTACAGCCTCTGCCCAAAAGGTGAGGGGCATGTAAGCATCTACATGCAATGTACCTGCAGCTTCAATGAGTGTCCTATTTTTCCTTTCTGCTACCCATTTTGTTGGGGAGTTCTAGGAGCTGAGAAGCAATTCCTGATACCTTTCTTCTCACAGAACTCATGCATAAGAAGAGACTCAAACTCTGTGCCATGATCACTTCTGATCAATGCAACATGAGTAGAGAACTCAATCTGTATGGTCCTGAAAAAATCTATAAGAACCTTGAATGTATCTGACTTTGATCTCATAAAGAATACCCAACTAAACCTGGAGAAGTCATCCACTATAACTAAAGTGTAGGATTTCCCTCCAAGGCATTGTACAGCAATGGGTACAAAGAGATCCAAGTGTAGCGAGTACAAAATCCTAGGTGAATCACTCTTATTAACTAATTTAAAACTAGTTTTAGTTTGATTACCTAATTGACAAGCCCTGCAGAAACCTTCCTTCTTGTAGGGACCAGAAGGTAGACCTCTAACAAGGTTGTGCCAAGATAACCTAGCAATGTTTTTCAGATTTACATGTCCTAGTCTTTTGTGTCATAAATCATTCTAAGTACTAGTTAAATTTAGCAAACAGATATCAGTTTTGGCAGAAAGAAAGTTTACTAAGTAAATGTTGCCTTATCTACTTCCAGTTAAAATAGTTTGGTTTTTTTATCAATAATAGAATAAGTGGATGTATTAAAGTATACCTGATAACCATCATCACATAACTGACTTATAGAGATGAGGTTATGCTTGAGTCCACTTACATATGTCACCTTTTTGAATGTGACAGCTCCTATTCTTACTTCTCTAAATCCTTCTAACTGACCACATTTGGAGTCAGCAAAGATAACCTTTGGCCCCAGTTTGGACTTGTAGTTGAACAAAATGTCCTTGCTGCCAGTCATATGTTTGGAATAGCCAATGTCCAGGTACCAAGTTTGATTTAACCCTAGACAAATTTTCACCTGCAATACAAATAGTTAATGATTTTTGACCCAGGTTACCTTGGGCCCTTTGTATGGCTGATAAGAAAAACTAGAGATAACAGAAAATTCAGGTTGAGATTTCTATCCCAGGGGGTGATATTTCCTAGGTGGTATGATCCAGTCAGTTAGGGGATTAAATGGTTTCTTAGAAGTATTTAATTTTCTATTGGAATTATAGTTTTGGTGAAGTCTACCTGGGTTCGACAAATTTATGTAAGTTCG